>JARQOD010000002.1:543289579-543349675 GCA_033576555.1 Oophaga sylvatica
TGCAGTGCTCAACAGCGTCTGTGAGGTTCTTTTTTTGGTGCGATCAAGCTACAGTTAGTTCTTAAACCACTGGGGTTGTGTCTGCTGAGCGTGGTCCTGCCCACCTTAAAATTTTCTGGAAATTGGTGCGCCCATTCTATTTCAAAAAATCAAATCTTTTAGTGTGCGCGCTTCCATCGTACCCTACTTTGGTTGAAAACATATAAAAAGTCAAAAAGGAGCCTTTCAGAGCTGTGAACAGTTGTCTGCAGTTTTCACGGCAGTCTGTGAGGTCTTTTTTTTTGGTGAGATCAAGCTACAGTTGTTCTTCCCCACTGCTGGTTTTAGTCTGTTGAGGTGTTACTGCCCACCCTTTTGAAATTTGGTAATTGGTGCTGCTCCATTCTTTTCAAAAAAATTTAAAATTATTAGTGTGACGCGTTCCACCCTTTTCCAATACATTGGTTGCAAACATTAGAAGACACAAAGGAGCCTTTCGAGTAGTGAACAGTTGTCTGGGTTTTCACTGCAGTTCTGGGAATTTACCCAAAATTTGGCCTTAATTTTTGCCTTTCTTTTTCAATCTCCCAAGATAAAGAAGGCGGGAGTAAAGTCGTGGTCGTGGGGTGGTGTTTCGCGGGAGAGGACGTGGGGATTCTGGGTGCTGCCCCCCCCAGTGAACAGCATCCACCGTTTTCCCCGTGGCGTTCCTTTTGAACTTTTGTAGGAGTCGGCGTAACCCCCCGCTGTGGGAAAAAAAAATTTAAAACCCGTTGTTGGTTGGATGGCAGCCAATGCATCGCTTTAATTGTTCCACTCCTCTCAGGACCAGGCACGTTGAGCAAAAATTTTTTCCTCACCCCCTGCCAAATTGCCCCAGGCAGTCAGAGAGCCTTTTTCAGGGCCAGCTGAGTCTCTGCTTCTGTTCTCAGAATTTGGCTTGCAAACAGGGGGCCCCGCCAAGCAGCATTGGGGGAAAGTGAAAAAAGAGGGAGTTGCATGGTGGCAAAGCTTTGTTTTTTGAAACTGAAAAGGGGGGGTGAGCCAGGCGATGGTCAGCCACCCAGAACGCATTGATGATGATGAGACTCGGGGCGTTTTTTGTTGAGATGGTGTGGCCCGACCCCCAACAGCAGCAGGGTTGGGGGGGTAGTGGGTGATGAGGGCCAGACCCCAAATTGGCGTGGGAACAGGAAGGTGGGGGAGAGCTCTGAGGAAGGGTTCCCCCAAACGTCCCAAAAAGGGGGAGAGGTAGGCTGCGACTCGGTTGCCTGTAGCCTCCCCTTGGACCCTTCGGAGCAGGTTTTCTTCCAAAAGAAAAATGGGCGTCCCGGTTGCACTGGTGGTCCCCTTTTTTTAACACTTGCGTTGTTTTTTTCTATGTCAAATGCAAGCTGTGTAATCAAAAAGTCAAAAGAGGAAAAGTGCAGTAAAATCATTTCCATAATATGTGGAAACTGTGCGGACAGCTTTGGGGGGGAGTTACAAAACACACTGGGCGTAGGCCAAACCCACGACCCCTACTCTTAGCCTCGTGTTGGGCCCCTCCGTCACAACAGTGGTTGCTTCCCCAAGGTCGCCATGGAAAAACCTCTGATGTTGTCCAGAGACCCATGTTATTCACCCCCCACAGCAGCAAGTTCCCTGTCTCCCCCAAAACCCCCCCAGGCCCAGTCAGCCATGGGTGCACAGGCATGGGAGAAAAGCAGCCTATCGGCAAACCACCCCCGGCACAGGTTGAATGCGGGCATTGCAAAACCCCTGCCCCTTGAAATGCTGTCATTCAGGCTGGGGAAATGACAGTTTCCGAATTTAATGGCATTGGCGCCCACAATAAAATGTGCAAAACCGTTTTTATTTCAGCAGGCAAGGCCCCTGGTCTGAAAAAGCTTTTGAGGGAAAAATTAAAATGCGCTACTAAACCCGTCGTAGCAAGGTCCACCTGACCACCGATGCGTGGCCATTTACCCATGGCCAGGGACGATACCTTTCCCCTGCCCATTGGGTCAATGTTGTGGAGGGGTACAGCTTTCGGGGCGCTGTACGTGTTTTGCCAACCCCAAGGATTGCAGGAACCCGCTGTAACATTGCTCCTCCTACTCCGTTCTCGAACATCGCTGCAGGAGCCGTCACGGCACTCCCCATGGCCCGTGAACGCTTCCCTGTTCGACGTTGAGCACAGCTGTGGCCAAAGTCACGGCCCTCCTAAAATTTAAATTTTTCCTGGGGATTCGAACCACACAGCGGGGAGTTGGAATGCCATAAAGCGGGGGAGAGCGACGTGGGGTTTTTTGCAGGTTTTCCCCCACCCGCTTGGTAGTATGGGACAATGGCCAAATTGGTGGCAGCTTGGGCTTTGGAAACTCATCACTCCATGTCTGGTCATGGTAAACTTGGTCATGCAGGTTTTTTGAGGGCCTACCGGACTTGATGCCTGCTGCAAAAAGGTCCCCCTAGAGTGCGCTCACTTGCGATTCCAGCATGGCCAGATCGCGATTGCAGCCTGAAATGCAGTTTTCGCCTTCTGAACATCGATAATGTGACGTCCCCACCAGGTGGAATTCCCGTTAATTTTGTTGGAGGGTTGGTGGCGCCCCAGCGTAATGGAGTATCAGCTGATCGGCGCAATCAACTCGCAATTTGCGGTTCACACTACCAACTGAGGGGGCCCTCTATGAAGGACTCTCCCATGTTTTGCGTGCGTTTGATGATTAAACGCGGTGGGAGTGCAGGTGCATAGTCCCCTGACGCCCCCCTTATCTCCCTGCTTCAAAAAACACTGCAAGCACTAAGGGGTGAGGTTTTTGGAAAAAAGGGGGAGGATGAGGAGCACAATTCCTTTCCCCTGGACAGTCAGCGCAAGTGGTTCCCCAAAAGGGCTAGGCGGGGGCACTTTTTGGGAGGAGGGAGGAGTCAAAGGGGAGGAAGACATCGCTCCAGAGGGGGTAACAAAGCCTAGTCAGTATGTAGAGCGAGGGTGGGGGGTGTGAGGCGGGCGGTCGCCTCTTGCGGGACAGGTTTTTGGGCCCCAGTTGGGAGTCGCAGCACATGGTTGATTTATGCTGCGGCCCTTGGAAACGACCGCCGCATCCCCCCACATTCTCACACGTCTGATTTTTGGGTGTGCCCCCTCCTAGACCCTCGCTCCCGGGACAATTTACAAACCCTCTTTCACACCGTTAAAAGGGAGCGAAAAGCGGGAGTCCCAAGAAACTGGTGAAATCCCTTTTTTCCCCATTCCACCCGAGGCATGTGCTGCTAATGCTTTTTCAAAGGCTCTGTGCTCGAGGCGGGAGACAGCTTGCAAAAGGGGGAGCAGGCAGCGCCTTGCACAGGGAAAAGACCGGGTTTTTCCAAATGGGGCAAAGTTTTTGTTACCCCTCCCAGGAGGCCCAAACGTTTCCGTAGGGGGGTAAAGACTACATGTCTTGCCCTCTCAGTGTACTCCCAGATGGCTCTTCCCATTCAAGTTTTGGGTCTTTTGTGGTACAGGGCCCGAGCTTAGCCAGTAGATTGGAGGTGCTGGCTTGCCCTGCGGCCGTTATTATGGGAGCGCGTCTTTAGCGGGGGGTTTGTACAAACAGCCGTCGATGGACTTCCCTCCGATAATGTAGAGGCTTACTTTTCTGAAAATGAACAAGGCATGGATCTCGCCTGAATTTCCCGTCGGTTTCGATTAAATAACGGGGTTTGAACGGACCCATGCTCTGTTATTTTCATCTTTTCCCCCTGAACTTACTCTGGGTACAAAACTGACAGTTGCTCCCCTCGAAGTCCCGTGTCCACAGACCAAAAACCCCAAGCTCTATTTTTTTGGGGGTTCAGTAAGAGCGTTCCCCTGTGTGTGCCCGGCAAGAAGTTCTGTTCCTTCCTTGAAAAGAACAAAGATGTCTACGTCATGGAAAAAAAGTTTTGAGAATGACACAAATTTAAATTTTCAAAGTCTACGCTTATTTTTTTTAATGGCAATTTGCATATACTCTAGAATGTTTAAAAAGTGATCGCTTTAAAAGATTTCTTTCAAAATAATATTTGGTAGAAAATAACTTTTCCCCAAAAAACATTTCACTATTGCAGCCCGCCTTAAAAGGGCCAGCTAACCCTTTTCAGTGATTTTTCCATTAACACAGGTGTGGGTGTTGATGGGACATGGTGGAGATAATTTCTGATTAAGTAAGAATGAGGCCCCTGGGGGCACTTTAAAAGGAGGCTGGTGCTTGGGTCAATTTTTTCTCTTCTGTTGACCTGATTATCTCAAAAAAACACGTGCAGTCATCATTTCTGCACAAAAATGGCCTAATAGGGAAAAGTATCGCAGCTAGAAAGATTGCATCAGTCAACAATCTACGCATCATCAAGAACTTCAAGAAGAGAGGTTCCCCTTTTTGCCAAAAAAGGCTCCAGGGCACCCAAAAAAGACCAGCAGCGCAGGACCGTCTCTTAAAAGATTTCAGCTGCAGGTGGGGCCTACCAGCAGTGCAGAGTTTGCTCAGGAATGGCGCAGGAGGTGTGGTGATTGACGCACTGTGAGGCGGGACTCTTGGGAAAGGGCCCCTGGTTAAAGGAGGGCAGAAAAGAAGCCACTTCTCCCCCAGAAAAAACATCAGGACAGATGTTTTTCTGAAAAAGGTACAGGCAGTGGACTGTGAGGCTGGGGTAAAGTTTTTTCTTGTGAATCCCTTTTCGATTGTTTGGGACATCAGGAAAACGCCTCATTCGGAGAAAGAAAAGGGGGCCCTCCCCATTTGTTTGCCAAGTTAAGAATCCTAAAACCATTTGTGTGGGGTTGCGTTCAGCCAAGGGAATGGCTCTCTCCTTTTTTTGCCAAAATCACAGCCTGAATAAAGCTGGTCCCCGAATGTTCCAAGAGAATTTCCCCAAACCCCCCAAGAGCAGTTTGGCAATCAAACCAATCCCTTTTCCAGCATGATGGAGCCCCTTTGGCCATAAAGCAAAGGTGTAAAAAAATGGTCGGGGAAAAAAAAACATAGAGTTTTTGTGTCCGGGCCCGGGAAAACCCCCCCCAGATTTAATCCCTTAGAAACTTGTGGTCAACATCAAGAGACGGGTGGAAAAAAAAAACCTAAACTTTGAAAAAATGAAAGATTGAGTGCAAGAATGGATGCTATCGCAGGTTTTGGTCCAGAAGTGTTTGAGAAAATTTCCCAGGGGAATTGCAGGGGCCCTAAAGAGAAGGGTAAACATGCAAATATTGCTTGCTGCTTAACTCTTCTAACTGTAAATTTGCTTTTTTACTCAATGTTTGCAATTATATTTCTTTTCTTGATAAAAAAAATCTGTCAAACAACCATAAAAACCAGGGGCAGCAGATCATGTAAAAATTTAAAATATTTGTGTCTTTCCCAAAAACTTTTGGCATGACTGTAAGTTGCCCCATGGGGGAAGGGGCCGTCCCCTGTGCTAAAAACGGTTATGCTAAAAAAACCGGAAAAAAATTCAATTTTTTTAAGCCCTAAAATGTTTAATTTTAATACGAAAAATAATGAAAAATATTAATTTGTCTCACAGCGCTATAAGCCATGGCGAGAAAAATGGTAAAAAAAAGACAACATAGGGTTTTTTTTTGAAATAAATGTAAAAAGACATTTCATCATTATCCATTTTGCTGTTTAAAGGGAAAAAGGAAAATCTCGCCGGTAAGATAATGCAGTCAATGGTGTACAATCTTAACATCATTATCTTTCTCATGGTTCTATTCTGACGCATAATAAAATACCAGACTGAGGCAACGTAACTTCACACACCATTTGAAATGGCCCCCCCATCTAAACCTGATAATAAGACGCAATAAAATTTATTCACTAAAGTGCATCAGATACTAAAATAGGTAGTTATACCCGCAAGTGGGGTGAAATAACAAAAAGTATAAAAATTGATAATGGTTATAGGGTTTACAGTGCATAGTTACTATGGACAATGTCGATTAATACGTACCTCAATAAAGGCAGCGTCACCCATCATGCTTGTTTGTCTTTTTCTTGTTGAAAAGGGGGGAATGTTTTTTCGTTGCCATAGGTGGATTTTTTGACAGAAATTTTTATGATATGTCTTTTTTGGGGCTGCGGCCTAGGGCGAAAACGTGCGTAACGCCCTGCAAGAGGAGTCATATAATAGCCGACGTACCCTACCTACGCGGACAGTAGGAAGGTAGTGTTGGCGGAAAAGATTGCACAACCCATACAGCTTTTCCCCTCTTAAAACAGTGTACACCCAAAAAGTGCATGGTGCTGCCGCACCCTTTATTGGTACAGTATGAACGCCCATTCGCCATCCAGGCTTTGCACTGTCTGATAAGCATAGTTTTCCCTTAGCTATCCTTGCTTTGTTTCACACCCAATTGCAGGCACCCACATCAATTTTGAAATGATGATGTATTTTTTCAAGTTTTTTTTTTTCATATTTTTTTATTGCGGATAAAATTTGATGAGCCCATGCTGGAATGAAATATTGCTGTCCGAAGTCCCAATTTTCATAACGAAAGTATTTCAAATTGTGTGACTGGGTAGGGGGGGAAAACCTTTTGTCCCCCAGCTTTGAAAAACCAAAAACATCAGCCCAAATGGAGGTTTTGGAAGTGCAAAAGGGGTTGAACTTTGAAACCCCTGCGTGGAAGGTTACCCTTAGGGGTCTGGGGTTTTTAAAAAAAAAGGGGCTAAAGTACATTAAACCATTTTTTTGTTAAGGAAAAGTGATTACCCCTCAATATTGTGAAACAAGGATGTAGGATATCCCACATCATTACAAAAATTTTTCATTCAAAAATTTTTTTTTTTCTTTAAAATTTCACCCCCTTCATAAGGCCTCTTTAATCCGATAATGGGCCAAAAATATGCTTACTCGAAAAAAAAAAATTGGCATTGAAAATAGCAAAATATATCCCTGCGTGGTGCAAAACAAACAATGTAGAAAAGGTGAATGAATCAGTTACAGGAATAGGAACCTGTCAACCCGTTTTTAAAACTGCCCTTAAAAAAAAGGCTGCGGCACCCTCACTCTTTTTTGTAGTTTTTCCCTTATAGGGACATGCGTGTATTTTTAATAGGGCATTTTTTGAGTAAAGCTGTCATGCCCGGTTTTGTGTTTCGGTACGCTAGGATAGAACGATGCGCAACGTGAAGTTAGTCGCGTATAAGCGCACGACGCCCACACCCGACGCGTCACAGCACGAAGACAGTCTGTGCGTCCAAAAAAGGCGCAAGATCATGCCTACCCCGTTTTAAAACTATAGAAAAACGATCGGAGTGTGACGAATTTATTGAGGTACATATTAGATCGCCATTCCCCTCGTGCTATGCAGTCTCTTTTTATACCTTATCTACCGTTGTCAGCTTGCAATCCACAGGATAAATAGCAATTTTCACATGCACATGCCCCTTTTTTAAGTTAGTTTGTTCATAAAAAAAATTATTGGCCCAATTTGAGTATTACATGATGGGGATTTTTTATTTTTTGAAAGGTTTTTGTGACATTATTTTAGCAAAAATAATTTTTGGGGTGTCACAGATACTTGTAATGCTGATGATGTTTTGAAGTTCACTTTAACAAAAATTAAAAAGGTGTACATATGTTTCTTATCCCTCATTAATGGATTATGAAAACTTTATCTTTTATTTTAAAACCCTATTCAGATTCTTACAAAAATTTTTTTTGGGTTTTTATTTTTGTTTGACATGTTTTGTATGCATTTTGTTGTCAATTCTTTATTATACGTTTTTAATTAAAATCATCATCTTTGTTAGTAAAGGTTATCTTTCTCTTGTTTGGGTATCTACATTTTTAATTGACACTAACAAGGCAAAATACTTTTATGAAATTTTCCTCCCCCTTGACCCTGGGCTACAACACCGCCAGTTGTTTTTCGGAAGTGCTGTGTGCACAGTCAAAACTTCTCCTGTGTTACTGGGGTTCGTAATGTAGCTGTTCCCCTGCTGTGTGTCGGGAAAAAGTCCCGCTGCCTCCACCCTGTTCTCCTCTC
This sequence comes from Oophaga sylvatica, assembly GCA_033576555.1. Classification (NCBI taxonomy): domain Eukaryota; kingdom Metazoa; phylum Chordata; class Amphibia; order Anura; family Dendrobatidae; genus Oophaga; species Oophaga sylvatica. The sequence goes on from JARQOD010000002.1 coordinate 543,297,555, forward strand.
ATCCCTGGGCTCCAAACCGCCGTTGGTGCCGGAAAATGCGTTTTTACAGTCAACACTTGCTCCGTGTTACTGGGGTTTGTAATTCACTGTTCCCTGCTGTGTGTACGCAAAAAGTCCCGCGCCTCCACCCGTTTTCCCCCTTCCCGGGGCCCCCACCCCCGTTGGGGCTCGGAAGGCTGTTTGCCAGTCAACACTTGCTCCCGTGTTTTTTTGGGGTTCATAATGTCGCGTTCCCCTGCTGTGTGTACAGCAAAAAGTCCTGCTGCCTCCACCCTGTTCTCCTCTCATCCTGGGCTCCAACACCGCCAGTTGGTGCTCGAAGTGCTGTTTGCACAGTTAACACTTGCTCCTGTGTTACTGGGGTTCAGTAATGTCAGCTGTTCCCCTGTGTGTGTACGGCAAAAAGTCTGCTGCCTCCACCCTGTTCTCCTCTCATCCCTGGGCTCCAACACCGCCAGTTGGTGCTCGGAAGTGCTGTTTGCACAGTCAACACTTGCTCCTGTGTTACTGGGGTTCAGTAATGTCAGCTGTTCCCCTGCTGTGTGTACGCAAAAAGTCCTGCTGCCTCCACCCTGTTCTCCTTATCCCTGGCTCCAACACCGCCAGTTGTGCTCGGAAGTGCTGTTTGCACAGTCAACACTTGCTCCTGTGTTACTGGGGTTCAGTAATGTCAGCTGTTCCCCTGCTGTGTGTACGGCAAAAAGTCCTGCTGCCTCCACCTGTTTCCTCTCATGCCTGGGCTCCAACACCGCCAGTTGGTGCTCGAAGTGCTGTTTGCACAGTAACACTTGCCCTGTGTTACTAAGGTTCAGTAATGTCACTGTTCCCTGCTGTGTGTATGGCAAAAAGTCCTGCTGCCTCCACCCTGTTCTCTTCTCATGCCTGGGCTCCAACACCCCCAGTTGGGCTCAGAAGTGCTGTTTGCACAGTCTACACTTGTCCCTGTGTTACTAAGGTTCAGTAATGTCAGCTGTTCCCTGCTGTGTGTATGGCAAAAAGTCCTGCTGCCTCACCCTGTTCTCCTCTCATCCTGGGCTCCAACACCGCCTGTTGGTGCTCAGAAGTGCTGTTTGCACAGTCAACACTTGCTCCTGTGTTACTGGGTTCGTAATGTCAGCTGTTCCCTGCTGTGTGTACTCAAAAAGTCCTGCTGCCTCCACCCTGTCTCCTTCTCCCTGGGCTCCAACACCGCCAGTTGGTGCTCGGAAGTGTGTTTGCACAGTCAACACTTGTCCTGTGTTACTGGGGTTCAGTAATGTCAGCTGTTCCCTTGCTGTGTGTACGGCAAAAAGTCCTGCTGCCTCACCCTGTTCTCCTCTCATCCCTGGCTCCAAAAGTTGGTGCTCGAAGTGCTGTTTGCACAGTCAACACTTGCTCCTGTGTTATGGGGTCAGTAATGTCAGCTGTTCCCCTGCTGTGTGTACGGCAAAAAGTCCTGCTGCCTCACCCTGTTCTCTCTCATCCCTGGGCTCAACACCGCCAGTTGGTGCTCGGAAGTGCTGTTTGCACAGTCAACATTGTCCTGTGTTACTGGGGTTCAGTAAGTCAGTGTTCCCTGCGGTGTCAGCAAAAGTCTGCTGCCTCCACCCTGTTCTCTCATCCCTGGGCTCCAACACCGCCAGTTGGTGCTCGGAAGTGCTGTTTGCACAGTCAACACTTGCTCCTGTGTTATGGGGTTCAGTAATGTCAGCTGTTCCCCTGCTGTGTGTACGGCAAAAAGTCCTGCTGCCTCCACCTGTTATCCTCTTCCCTGGGCTCCAACACCGCCAGTGGTGCTCGGAAGTGTGTTTGCACGTCAACATTGCCCTGTTTTATGGGTTCAGTATGTCAGCTGTTCCCCTGCTGTGTATACGGCAAAAGTCCTGCTGCCTCCACCTGTTTCCTTCATGCCTGGCCCAACCGCCAGTTGGTGTCGGAAGTGTGTTGCACAGTCAACACTTGCCCTCCCTGGGCTCCAACACCGCCTGTTGGTGCTCAGAAGTGCTGTTTGCACAGTCAACACTTGCTCCTGTGTTACTGGGGTTCAGTAATGTCAGCTGTTCCCTGCTGTGTGTACGGCAAAAAGTCCTGCTGCCTCCACCCTGTTCTCCTCTCATCCCTGGGCTCCAACACCGCCAGTTGGTGCTCGGAAGTGCTGTTTGCACAGTCAACACTTGCTCCTGTGTTACTGGGGTTCAGTAATGTCAGCTGTTCCCTTGCTGTGTGTACGGCAAAAAGTCCTGCTGCCTCCACCTGTTCTCCTCTCATCCCTGGGCTCCAACACCGCCTGTTGGTGCTCAGAAGTGCTGTTTGCACAGTCAACACTTGCTCCTGTGTTACTGGGGTTCAGTAATGTCAGCTGTTCCCCTGCTGTGTGTACGGCAAAAAGTCCTGCTGCCTCCACCCTGTTCTCCTCTCATCCCTGGGCTCCAACACCGCCAGTTGGTGCTCGGAAGTGCTGTTTGCACAGTCAACACTTGCTCCTGTGTTACTGGGGTTCAGTAATGTCAGCTGTTCCCCTGCTGTGTGTACGGCAAAAAGTCCTGCTGCCTCCACCCTGTTCTCCTCTCATCCCTGGGCTCCAAAAGTTGGTGCTCGGAAGTGCTGTTTGCACAGTCAACACTTGCTCCTGTGTTACTGGGGTTCAGTAATGTCAGCTGTTCCCCTGCTGTGTGTACGGCAAAAAGTCCTGCTGCCTCCACCCTGTTCTCCTCTCATCCCTGGGCTCCAACACCGCCAGTTGGTGCTCGGAAGTGCTGTTTGCACAGTCAACACTTGCTCCTGTGTTACTGGGGTTCAGTAATGTCAGCTGTTCCCCTGCTGTGTGTACAGCAAAAAGTCCTGCTGCCTCCACCCTGTTCTCTCATCCCTGGGCTCCAACACCGCCAGTTGGTGCTCGGAAGTGCTGTTTGCACAGTCAACACTTGCTCCTGTGTTACTGGGGTTCAGTAATGTCAGCTGTTCCCCTGCTGTGTGTACGGCAAAAAGTCCTGCTGCCTCCACCCTGTTATCCTCTCATGCCTGGGCTCCAACACCGCCAGTTGGTGCTCGGAAGTGCTGTTTGCACAGTCAACACTTGCCCCTGTTTTACTGGGGTTCAGTAATGTCAGCTGTTCCCCTGCTGTGTGTATGGCAAAAAGTCCTGCTGCCTCCACCCTGTTCTCCTCTCATCACTGGGCTCCAACACCGCCAGTTTGTGCTCGGAAGTGCTGTTTGCACAGTCAACACTTGCTCCTGTGATACTGGGGTTCAGTAATGTCAGCTGCTCCCCTGCTGTGTGTACGGCAAAAAGTCCTGCTGCCTCCATCCTGTTCTCCTCTCATCCCTGGGCTCCAACACCGCCTGTTGGTGCTCAGAAGTGCTGTTTGCACAGTCAACACTTGCTCCTGTGTTACTGGGGTTCAGTAATGTCAGCTGTTCCCCTGCTGTGTGTACGGCAAAAAGTCCTGCTGCCTCCATCCTGTTCTCCTCTCATCCCTGGGCTCCAACACCGCCAGTTGGTGCTCGGAAGTGCTGTTTGCACAGTCAACACTTGCTCCTGTGTTACTGGGGTTCAGTAATGTCAGCTGTTCCCCTGCTGTATGTACGGCAAAAAGTCCTGCTGCCTCCACCCTGTTCTCCTCTCATCCCTGGGCTCCAACACCGCCAGTTGGTGCTCGGAAGTGCTGTTTGCACAGTCAACACTTGCTCCTGTGTTACTGGGGTTCAGTAATGTCAGCTGTTCCCCTGCTGTGTGTACGGCAAAAAGTCCTGCTGCCTCCTGTAACGCTGTATAGCAGATATATATATATATGTGATGACAGTAATCTATATCAAAAGGGCAACATACAATATAACATGCGCATAGATATATGATAACATAGAATTACCTGACAGAAAGTCCAGTGGGTCAATATGGAATCCGTTATACGCTGTCTCCGGCTAGAGGGTGACCGGGGTCTATGCTGACCCTAAACTGGGGTCCTAACTAATCCCTCTACCTGGAGGTACTGTTAAAGGTACAGAGGTCCAGGCCACCAGCGTAAACCCTGTCTCCTATCAATCCCTGCCAACTGTAATCTAGTCCTAAGAAGGACCCTGATTACCACCAAAGGGAATGAACAGGTAACGGTTAATGAACAGAAAGACATACAAGAAAGACAAGAAATAAAGTAAATAAAGTCTTACATACAACACTCACACACAGTAGGAACACCTAAGGTCTCAGAGATAAACTATAAGCTATAAGAGTAAAAACAACTAAGGAGCTCTTAGCTTAAGTATTCTCAGAACTGATCCAGTCTGCTAGACTACATAAAGGCTTTCACCGGCATCTAACAAGCAGACTGGCAGGTATATGAAGGAATCTAATTAGAACATAATCAAAAGCAGCCGGGCGAGGCTGGACCTAGTCTTAGCAAAGAGCTAGGTAAAATTAACTCCCTCATTACCAAACACAAAGAAACAGCAACTCAGCTGTGAGAAGTCAGAGTGTATAATCGCGACGATCCTTGTGGCGATACACCCATGACAGTACCCCCCTCTACGAGGGGACTCCGGACCCTCAGGGCCAGGTCTGCCCGGGTGAGTTGTGTGAAAGGTCCGAACCAATCGATCTGCGTTAACATCAGACGCAGGGACCCACGTCCTCTCCACAGGACCATACCCCCTCCAATGAACCAAGTACTGAAGGGATCGGCGACTGAGACGTGAGTCAATGATTTTCGACCCATGAAATTCCACGTTATCATTGACCACCACTGAAGGCGGAGGTAGAGGTGACGGTATGACTGGTGCCACATACTTTTTAAGTAATGACTTGTGAAACACATTATGAATTTTAAACGTAGGAGGGAGGTCCAGACGAAATGCCACAGGATTAATTATGGAACTGATCCTGTACGGCCCGATGAATTTGGGACCCAACCTCCAGGAGGAAACTTTAAGTTTTATATTCCTGGTAGACAACCAAACTAGATCGTTCACCTTCAGATCTAGACCAGAAACTCTCCCCCTATCAGCCATCCGTTTGTAACGGTTCCCCGTAACCTTCAGTCTTAACCGATCTGGAACTATCAGTCTCCCTGGAAGTCCCACCGGGGCGTCCCCCTGAGCCCCCAATACCTCCCCCTCAAGCTCAGAGCATACAGCTGACACTACAACTCCCTCCTGAGGAATAGGAACCGGATCATCCGTCTTCCCGGCCCCTGGGAAAGTACGAGATAAGGCATCAGGAAGCAACTTTATTGAGCAGTCATATGCGCGATGAGGAGGTAACTCTTTACACCCCTCCTCTGAGAACATCTCCCCAAAGTCCTCCAGAAAAGGAGACAAAGTCCTAGGCACAACCGCACCGATGACCGTGCTCATGCAGTTATTCCTGCAAAATTCACCCCACTGGCTTATCTTTCCGGATTGCCAATCAATCACTGGGTTATGTTTAGCCAACCAAAGAAAGTCCCAACACAATAGGAGTAGGTAGACCCTCCAACACATAACAAGACAATTGCTCTTTATGTCTTGCCCCTACTCGAAGATCTATGTTATGAACAGCTTGTACCAAGCTACCTTGACCGAGAGGTCTAGAATCAATAGAGACTATAGGGACCGGTTTGGCCAATACACTCAGTTGCATACCATGCACCTGGGCAAACCGAGCGTCCACCAGATTAGCCCCGGACCCACTATCAAGAAAAACAGAAATCCTCTCAGTTCTAGTACCAATCACCACCTCCGCAGGCACGAGAAACTGAGAGGGATTTGGGGACGAAATACACACTCCCAGGTTAACTCCTTTGCTCAAAGAGGCCCGGGATGGACACCCCCCAACAAAATGTCCCTCTCTCCCGCAAAAGAAACACCTTCTAGTCTTGCGGTGCACCGCCAATTCCCTCCTACAAAAAGATGTCCCTCCCAACTGCATGGGTTCCTCAGAACAGACCAGGGGAACCTCAGTATAAGGGACTTTAGTAGTAGGTGGAGTCATCACGGGAGGCGGAGTTACCTCGCGTCTTCCCCGAATTCGTCTATCCATGCGAATAGCGAGGGCCATAGCAGCCTCCAGTGATGGAGGAGAATCATACTGAGCCAACACATCTTTTAATTTGTCAGACAACCCTTGACAAAACTGGCTCCTAAGAGCTGGGTCATTCCACTGAGTATCTGTTGCCCATCTACGGAACTCAGAAGAATATTCCTCCGCTGGACGATTTCCTTGCCGTATTTTACGTAACTTTGTTTCAGCAAGGGAAACTCGATCCGGATCATCATATACCAGACCCAGGGCAGTAAAAAATCGATCCACTGACTGGAGATCTGGGGAGCCTGGAGGAATAGAGAACGCCCAAGATTGAGGGTCCCCTTGTAAGAGCGAGATAACAATTCCCACCCTCTGCTCTTCACTCCCAGATGACCGAGGCCGCAGCCGAAAGTACAATTTACATGCCTCCCGGAAAGTAAAAAATTTGTCCCGCCCACCAGAGAACCTGTCCGGGAGAGCAACCTTAGGTTCAGATCTGGTTTGCTCCGGGGGGAACAAAACCTTGGACTTAATGTCTGCAAACTCCATGGACAACCCCTGCAACTGCCGGGCCAGCTGGGCTACTGGATCCATGACAGCTGGAGAGAATCTTTAGTATGGCCGGTGAAAATGTCACGCTGTATAGCAGATATATATATATATGTGATGACAGTAATCTATATCAAAAGGGCAACATACAATATAACATGCGCATAGATATATGATAACATAGAATTACCTGACAGAAAGTCCAGTGGGTCAATACGGAATCCGTTATACGCTGTCTCCGGCTAGAGGGTGACCGGGGTCTATGCTGACCCTAAACTGGGGTCCTAACTAATCCCTCTACCTGGAGGTACTGTTAAAGGTACAGAGGTCCAGGCCACCAGCGTAAACCCTGTCTCCTATCAATCCCTGCCAGCTGTAATCTAGTCCTAAGAAGGACCCTGATTACCACCAAAGGGAATGAACAGGTGACGTTTAATGAACAGAAAGACATACAAGAAAGACAAGAAATAAAGTAAATAAAGTCTTACATACAACACTCACACACAGTAGGAACACCTAAGGTCTCAGAGATAAACTATAAGCTATAAGAGTAAAAACAACTAAGGAGCTCTTAGCTTAAGTATTCTCAGAACCGATCCAGTCTGCTAGACTACATAAAGGCTTTCACCGGCATCTAACAAGCAGACTGGCAGGTATATGAAGGAATCTAATTAGAACATAATCAAAAGCAGCCGGGCGAGGCTGGACCTAGTCTTAGCAAAGAGCTAGGTAAAATTAACTCCCTCATTAACAAACACAAAGAAACAGCAACTCAGCTGTGAGAAGTCAGAGTGTGTAATCGCGACGATCCTTGTGGCGATACACCCATGACACCTCCACCCTGTTCTCCTCTCATCCCTGGGCTCCAACACCGCCAGTTGGTGCTCGGAAGTGCTGTTTGCACAGTCAACACTTGCTCCTGTGTTACTGAGGTTCAGTAATGTCAGCTGTTCCCCTGCTGTGTGTACGGCAAAAAGTCCTGCTGTCTCCACCTGTTCTCCTCTCATCCCTGGGCTCCAACACCGCCAGTTGGTCCTCGGAAGTGCTGTTTGCACAGTCAACACTTGCTCCTGTGTTACTGGGGTTCAGTAATGTCAGCTGTTCCCCTGCTGTGTGTACGGCAAAAAGTCCTGCTGCCTCCACTCAGTTCTCCTCTCATCCCTGGGCTCCAACACCGCCAGTTGGTGCTCAGAAGTGCTGTTTGCACAGTCAACACTTGCCCCTGTGTTACTAAGGTTCAGTAATGTCAGCTGTTATCCTGCTGTGTGTATGGCAAAAAGTCCTGCTGCCTCCACCCTGTTCTCCTCTCATCCCTGGGCTCCAACACCGCCTGTTGGTGCTCAGAAGTGCTGTTTGCACAGTCAACACTTGCTCCTGTGTTACTGGGGTTCAGTAATGTCAGCTGTTCCCCTGCTGTGTGTACGGCAAAAAGTCCTGCTGCCTCCACCCTGTTCTCCTCTCATCTCTGGGCTCCAACACCGCCAGTTGGTGCTCGGAAGTGCTGTTTGCACAGTCAACACTTGCTCCTGTGTTACTGGGGTTCAGTAATGTCAGCTGTTCCCTTGCTGTGTGTACGGCAAAAAGTCCTGCTGCCTCCACCCTGTTCTCCTCTCATCCCTGGGCTCCAACACCGCCTGTTGGTGCTCAGAAGTGCTGTTTGCACAGTCAACACTTGCTCCTGTGTTACTGGGGTTCAGTAATGTCAGCTGTTCCCCTGCTGTGTGTACGGCAAAAAGTCCTGCTGCCTCCACCCTGTTCTCCTCTCATCCCTGGGCTCCAACACCGCCAGTTGGTGCTCGGAAGTGTTGTTTGCACAGTTAACACTTGCTCCTGTGTTACTGGGGTTCAGTAATGTCAGCTGTTCCCCTGCTGTGTGTACGGCAAAAAGTCCTGCTGCCTCCACCCCGTTCTCCTCTCATCCCTGGGCTCCAACACCGCCAGTTGGTGCTCGGAAGTGCTGTTTGCACAGTCAACACTTGGTCCTGTGTTACTGGGGTTCAGTAATCTCAGCTGTTCCCCTGCTGTGTGTACGGCAAAAAGTCCTGCTGCCTCCACCCTGTTCTCCTCTCATCCCTGGGCTCCAACACCGCCAGTTGGTGCTCGGAAGTGCTGTTTGCACAGTCAACACTTGCTCCTGTGTTACTGGGGTTCAGTAATGTCAGCTGTTCCCCTGCTGTGTGTACGGCAAAAAGTCCTGCTGCCTCCACCCTGTTCTCCTCTCATCCCTGGGCTCCAACACCGCCAGTTGGTGCTCGGAAGTGCTGTTTGCACAGTCAACACTTGCTCCTGTGTTACTGGGGCTCAGTAATGTCAGCTGTTCCCCTGCTGTGTGTACGGCAAAAAGTCCTGCTGCCTCCACCCTGTTCTCCTCTCATCCCTGGGCTCCAACACCGCCAGTTGGTGCTCGGAAGTGCTGTTTGCACAGTCAACACTTGCTCCTGTGTTACTGGGGTTCAGTAATGTCAGCTGTTCCCTGCTGTGTGTACAGCAAAAAGTCCTGCTGCCTCCACCCTGTTCTCTCATCCCTGGGCTCCAACACCGCCAGTTGGTGCTCGGAAGTGCTGTTTGCACAGTCAACACTTGCTCCTGTGTTACTGGGGTTCAGTAATGTCAGCTGTTCCCCTGCTGTGTGTACGGCAAAAAGTCCTGCTGCCTCCACCCTGTTATCCTCTCATGCCTGGGCTCCAACACCGCCAGTTGGTGCTCGGAAGTGCTGTTTGCACAGTCAACACTTGCCCCTGTTTTACTGGGGTTCAGTAATGTCAGCTGTTCCGCTGCTGTGTATACGGAAAAAGTCCTGCTGCCTCCACCCTGTTCTCCTCTCATGCCTGGGCTCCAACACCGCCAGTTGGTGCTCGGAAGTGCTGTTTGCACAGTCAACACTTGCCCCTGTGTTACTAAGGTTCAGTAATGTCAGCTGTTCCCCTGCTGTGTGTATGGCAAAAAATCCTGCTGTCTCCACCCTGTTCTCCCCTCATCACTGGGCTCCAACACCGCCAGTTTGTGCTTGGAAGTGCTGTTTGCACAGTCAACACTTGCTCCTGTGATACTGGGGTTCAGTAATGTCAGCTGCTCCCCTGCTGTGTACGGCAAAAAGTCCTGCTGTCTCCACCCTGTTCTCCTCTCATCCCTGGGCTCCAACACCGCCTGTTGGTGCTCAGAAGTGCTGTTTGCACAGTCAACACTTGCTCCTGTGTTACTGGGGTTCAGTAATGTCAGCTGTTCCCCTGCTGTGTGTACGGCAAAAAGTCCTGCTGCCTCCACCCTGTTCTCCTCTCATCCCTGGGCTCCAACACCGCCAGTTGGTGCTCGGAAGTGCTGTTTGCACAGTCAACACTTGCTCCTGTGTTACTGGGGTTCAGTAATGTCAGCTGTTCCCCTGCTGTATGTACGGCAAAAAGTCCTGCTGCCTCCACCCTGTTCTCTCATCCCTGGGCTCCAACACCGCCAGTTGGTGCTCGGAAGTGCTGTTTGCACAGTCAACACTTGCTCCTGTGTTACTGGGGTTCAGTAATGTCAGCTGTTCCCCTGCTGTGTGTACGGCAAAAAGTCCTGCTGCCTCCACCCTGTTCTCCTCTCATCCCTGGGCTCCAACACCGCCAGTTGGTGCTCGGAAGTGCTGTTTGCACAGTCAACACTTGCTCCTGTGTTACTGGGGTTCAGTAATGTCAGCTGTTCCCCTGCTGTGTGTACGGCAAAAAGTCCTGCTGCCTCCACCCTGTTCTCCTTCATCACCTGGGCTCCAACACCGCCAGTTGGTGCTCGGAAGTGCTGTTTGCACAGTCAACACTTGCTCCTGTGTTACTGGGGTTCAGTAATGTCAGCTGTTCCCCTGCTGTGTGTACGGCAAAAAGTCCTGCTGCCTCCACCCAGTTCTCCTCTCATCCCTGGGCTCCAACACCGCCAGTTGGTGCTCAGAAGTGCTGTTTGCACAGTCAACACTTGCTCCTGTGTTACTGGGGTTCAGTAATGTCAGCTGTTCCCCTGCTGTGTGTACGGCAAAAAGTCCTGCTGCCTCCACCCAGTTCTCCTCTCATCCCTGGGCTCCAACAACGCCAGTTGCTGCTCGGAAGTGTCATTGGCACGGGTACTCACTCCTGCCCAGCCTGGTTACAGCACGCCAGCTGTTTCCTGGCAGTGTCAACGTCACTTAGCCTCCAATAAGTTGTCCTGTCGTGTTGCGTTCGGGTTAGCCGACTCTATGGTGCCTGCAGTTTAGGTGCTTCCTGTGTGTGCTGCGGAATATGTAAATAAAGGCTGTTTCCGTTGTGACAATAGGACAAGCACCCACTGTAGGACTGTGGGATTCGGTAACTGCGGCCGGCTCGCGGCCTTTCAACTTAAATTTTCATGGGTACCTTCTGCTACCCGTCCGGGTTCCATTACCGTCAGCTGGTTCTCCGCAGTGCCTTTGGCCTAGGTGCCTCCATCTCGGTATCCGAGTTCCAGCAACGTCTGCTGGTCCTTGGTAGTGCTTTGTAGCACAGGTACCTCCTGCTTAGTAACCGTGTCCCAGTAACGTCAGCTGGTCCTCGGTTGTGCCATTGGCTCTGTTCCTTCTGCTGCCCCTCCGGGTTCCAGCACAGTCAGCTGGTCTTCTTTACTTCCATTGGCTCTTGTACCTTCTGCTACCCGTCCGGGTTCCAGTACCGTCAGCTGGTTCTCCGCAGTGCCTTTGACCTAGGTGCCTCCATCTCGGTATCCGAGTTCCAGCAACGTCTGCTGGTCCTTGGTAGTGCTTTGGAGCACAGGTACCTCCTGCTTAGTAACCGTGTCCCAGTAACGTCAGCTGGTCCTCGGTTGTGCCATTGGCTCTTTTCTTTCTGCTGCCCCTCCGGGTTCCAGCACAGTCAGCTGGTCCTCGTTACTTCCATTGTCTCTGGTACCATCTGATACCCATCCGGGTTCCAGTACCGTCAGCTGGTTCTCGGAAGTTACTCAGCCTTCTTGTACCTTCAGCTACATTTCCAAGTTGAAGATTTTTGAAATGTTTTTTTGGGTAATCACTCTGGATCTCCAACACTGAAGACAACGACCCTGAAGACGACGACCCTGAAGACCACCCCGAAGAAGACGACGACCCCGAAGAAGACGACGAGCCCGAAGACGAGGACCCTGAAGACGACGACGACCCTGAAGACCACCCCGAAGAAGACGACGACCCCAAGGACGACGACCATCAAGACAAACAAGCCTGAACACCATCACAAAGAAGAAATAAAAGATTACCCAGAAGAAGATCACCAACAGGACAAAGAAGATTATGACAAACTACAAGATACAGAACAAGAGACAGAAGAACAAGAAGCAGAAGAACAAAAAGCAGAAGAACATAAAGTATAAGACCAAAATTCAGAGCAAAATATATGCTCTAAATTATAAGCAGAAGAAGACTAAGCAGTGTATGGGCGTGAGTCCGTTCCTCCTCGTGGTGCCCCTGGAAAATGCCTGCTGCTGCAGGCTAAACTGAACGCGTACAAATACTGTTGCAATTTAAATGTTTTGTGACAGCAAGAACGGAAGGATGAAATCTTCAAACTTTTACAGATTACAACTACAGGAATGTCTGTCACAAATAAGAATATGATAAAGAAGATGAATAGGAAGAAGATGAAGAAGTAGAATATGAAGAAGAATAATAGTTGAATAAGAAGAATATGAGTAATGTTAACAAAAAGATGAATAGCAAGAAGTTTAAGAAGAAGATAAATAAGGTGAAGATGAAGAATAATTTGATGAAAAAGATGATGCTGCTGAAGATCATGAAGGAGAAAGTGTGGCAGAAGTAAAAAAGGTGAAGAGCATGGAAGTTGTGAAACATACATATGTGCCAAAATAGAAAAAAGGTTAACAACATAGTCAATTTCTTTGTCAATCCGAACGTCTTTAAAAAAAAAAATATTCCTGCTATTCCATTTGATTGGGTTAAACATCTATGCCTTTACTGTCTCCTCCACCTCCCCCAATACATTCTACATTACTCTTTGTTGTTTTCCTTCATGTACAATTAACCTACAAGGCAAGAATGAGGTTTTTTTTATTCCGATATTTTTGTCCCTTAGACTTACATTGGATTTCCGGTATCGGAATCGGGTATCGCTGATACTTTTTGGGTATCGGCGATACCCATTCCGATCCGATACTTCTTGATATCGGAAAGTATCGCTCAACTCTAGTGAGCACTACGGTGAGTGTATGTATATATTTTTAAACTTTTGATGGCCATCAAGCCGCCAGTAAGCTGCAATATTATTGAATTTGTGCAAATTGCATTTACAAAAATTCTTATTCTCAAAAGTGTGGATTTTGTTTATTCGAGTACAATTTTATTCCACTTAAATAAACTCACTCACATCAATTTGATACTACTGCTATGCAGAGCACTCTTTAAGAATTGGATGCATCCCCACTTCTGCTTCACCTACATTGTCCCACCCTGCAACCTCTCAGACAAGAGGAAAAGAAACTACAGCAGCATTTAGGCTTTTTTATCTTTTCCAATTCTAATTATTGTATTAATTTTGATGAACTTTTGGGAGAATGCTGATGTTTCTTATTAACCGGATGAACAGGAACAATATTTATTGCTACATAGGCTTGCTGATGCCGACAATAACAATTACAGCACTACTCATCCTTACTTATTCTATGTTGACAGGCTGCTGCAATGAAGTCACTACTACAGTGCACATGACTGTGCAGCCAATCACTGGATTCAGCAGTTATGCTAATAAAGACTGCACGAGCCATCATTTTATATTGTAGCCATGACATCACCAATACTATTTACAAAGACGGCAGCAGCGGTGAAGGAACATCGGTGGACTGGGGAATTTGATTCCTCAAGTTGTTATTTAAGACATCTGCAAGTCTACACAACAAAAAAAATAATGTTCAACAACCCTTTCAATAATAAAGGTTAGTAAAAAAAAGTATCCCTCTTTAACTTACTTCTTGACTCAATATATTCTGATATGAGTGAATCAAAGTGACTAGCTATTAGGCCCACCTTGTAATAGTCTGAGTGGATACATGGGACCCTGGTAAGAATAGCGAATGTGGAGTTAGAATGAGCTACCCTCAGGAAACTGGAGAGCATCAGGGCTGATGAAGTTAAGTCAGCAGAACAGCAGAGATAGGAGCTGGTTAGCACGGTGTTCACAGGAGATGGAGTACACCAAACTATAGTCTTCAATCACAGTCTGAAGACAGAGATGTGTGTCCTCATGGGACTTAAAAGGCCGGGGGAGATGATGTCACTAAGCTACGCAAAGCAACCTGAAAATCCCAATGTGGAGTACTACAGAAGGCAGAGGATCGAGATGGAGGAAGCAGAGCCCGCGATACCTGGAACAGATGTGTAACACTAGCTTTGAAATTAAAAGCATTTCTGTCAGGTACTGGTAGTAACACAAACTTTATTTTTGTGTTTTTTCTTGGGATCGCTTAGACCAAGAGTAAAGTCAAAGACTGAAATATCTGTATATACAGTATATTTATTAATGCATATAAGCAGTTAAAAAATCTAAGGTATTTAAATAACACCCTATCTCCTTGGGTGTTTTATTTTTTATATAACAGTATGATAAACTGCAATTAACCATATTGACAATATTGGAGCAAGTCATATAGGAAATGGAAATGTTACTTCTGTTGGTGCATACTATTATAACATGCGTCAAATGTGCAGGAATTATTCATGCTTCTGTTGCTTTCTGTATATAAGCCAATCATTCTCTCATCTTCTCTGTTTCTGTTATTTGTGAATGTTGAAGCACTTTGTTGTACATATACTACATTTTACTGTATTAAATCATTATATATTCCTTACCAAAGAAACTGTGTGAATTATGCACGGTGAGTTCATTTTCTCCAATAAATTTATTTCCTGGCAAGAAGAAAAACTGTAAAAGAATAAGGGAGAAAAAGAGGATTATTAGCACGTTATTTTAGCATTGTGTCAGGGTTCGGATTTAGTTGTTGAGGTTGCTTTGAAAATGCCGTGGCAGGCACTCAATCAGAAAAATGCTACTCTGAGTCAACATAATCCCTGAATAAGAGGAAAAAAATCAACATATTACTGCTTCTGTATTCTCTAGAGGCAAAAGGGACTAAGATGAAGCTTTTCAGAAGTGATTTCATGTATAGGCCTTTGAAATAGAACTATAATTTCACAACTTTGCTGCAGTTCAGTGCCTTAAACTTAACTGCTGCTGAGACTTGTTTGTAAGCACCTGTTTCAGGGCTAAATGTTTGCTGGTATTTTGTTAACCATCCAGTCAACCATTTATGAGCCAAGTTTTCTCTCCAATGTTCTCTTCACCCTGACCATATTCATATTTTAAGAATTTGCAAATAACCCTTTGTGGTTCTTTTAACTATGTAATGATACAGCTCTGCATGCTTTCCCTATTTAGTGGTAAATTCTAATATACAGTGGATTCGGAAAGTATTCAGACCCCTTTAAATTTTTCACTCTTTGTTTCATTAAAGCCATTTGGTAAATGCAAAAAAGTTCATTTTTTTCTCATTAATGTACACTCTGCAACCCATCTTTACTGAAAAAAACAAATGTAGAAATTTTTGCAAATTTGTTAAAAAAGAAAAAATGAAATATCACATGTTCATAAGTATTCAAACCCTTTGCTCAGTATTGAGTAGAAGCACCCTTTTGAGCTAGTACAGCCATGATTTTTCTTGGGAATGATGCAACAAGTTTTTCACACCTGGATTTGGGGATCCTCTGCTATTCTTCCTTGCAGATCCTCTCCAGTTCCGTCAGGTTGGATGGTGAATGTTGGTGGATGTTGGTGGACAGCCATTTTCAGGTCTGTCCAGAGATGCTCAATTGGGTTTACACTGCCAATTTTGCAAGTCTTCCCACCTACAAAGAATGGAGAGGTCTGTCATTTTTATCATAAGTACACTTCAACTGTAAA
This sequence comes from Oophaga sylvatica, assembly GCA_033576555.1. NCBI lineage: Eukaryota > Metazoa > Chordata > Amphibia > Anura > Dendrobatidae > Oophaga > Oophaga sylvatica. Next base: position 543,313,020 of record JARQOD010000002.1, read on the forward strand.
AGATAAAAATCTAAAAAGAACAAAACAGAAAATCACATTGTATGATTTGTAAATAATTAATGATGATAGAAAACACGGCACTCATGACAAAAAGAGTTTTGGTGCTCAAGTTGGGTTTCCAGTCGACTTTTGTTATTGTTGCATTTTATTGCATGAAATAAGTATGTGATCACCTACAAACCAGCAAGAATTCTGGTTCTTACAGACCTGTTAGTTTTTCATTAAGAAGCCTTCCTACTCTGCACTCATTATCTGTATTAATGGCACCTGTATGAACTTTGCTACCTGTATAAAAGAACCAAGACCAAAGCTGTCTAAGAACACCAGGGACAAAATTGTTGACCTGTACACAGCTGAGATGAGCTATGGGACAATAGGCAAGCAGCTTAGTGAGAAAGCAACAACTGTTGGCACAATTATTAGAAAATGGAAGAAACACAAGAGGATTATCAATCTTCCTCGGTCTTGGCCTCCACGTGAGATCTCGACTCATGGGATATCAATGATTCATAGAAAGGTCAGGAATCAATTCAGAACTACATGGGAGGACCTGGTCTATAACTTCAAGAGAGCTGGGACCATAGTCTCAAACATTACCATTATTAAAAGATTATGCCATCAAGGATTAAAATCCTGTAGGGCTCACAAGGCCCCCCTGTTCATGTTAGCACATGTCCAGGCATGCATGAAGTTCACTAATGACCATTTGGATGATCAAGAAGAGCCATGAAAGAAGGACATGCAGTCAGATGATACCAAAAAGGAACATTTTGGTATCAACTTCACTAGCCGTGTTTGGAGGAAAAAGAAGGATGAATACAACCCCAAGATCATCTTCCCAACAGTGAAGCATGGTGGGGGAAACATCATACTTTGGGGGTGCTTTTCTGAAAAGTGGGCAGGATGACTGAACCATATTGAAGGGAGGATGGATGGGGTCATGTATCATGAGATTTTGGCCAACAACCTCCTTCTCTCAGTAACAGCATTAAAGATGGGTAGTGGCTGGGTCTTCCAGCATGACAAGGACTCGAAAAACACACAGCCAGGGCGACTAAGGAATGGTTCCGTAAAAAGCATTCCAAGGTCCTGGAGAGGCCTAGCCAGTGGAGGGAGCTGAAACTCAATGTAGCCCAATGACAGCCCTGAAACAAGAAAGATTTGGAGAAGATCTGTATGGAGAAGTGGTCCAAAATCATTTCTGCACTGTGTGCAAACTTGGTCAAGAACTATAGGAAATATCTGACTTCTGTAATTGCAAGCAAAGGTTTCTGTACCAAATATTAAGTTACGTTTTTCTATTATATCAAATACTTATTTCATGAGATAAAATGCAAATTAATTATGTAAAAGTCATAAGATGTGATTTTCTCGATTTTTTTAAGATTCTGTCTCACACAGTTGAGTACCTACGATAAAAATTAGAGACCTCTCCATTCTTTACAGGTGGAGAAACTTGCAAAATCTTCAGTGTATCAAATACTAATTTTTCCCATTCTCTCTCTCTATATATATATATGCATATATACTTATACATACTGTATACATGTATGTACATATATAGTTGTGCTCAAAAGTTTACATACCCCAAAATAAATAAATAAATACCCTGGCAGAATTTTTGCATTCTTAGCCTTTTTTCAGAGAATATAAATGATAACACCAAAACTTTTTTCTCCACTCATGGTTAGTGGTTGGGTGAAGCCATTTATTGTCAAACTACTGTGTTTTTCTCTTTGTAAATCATAATGACAACACAAAACATCAAAATGACCCTGATCAAAAGATCACATACCCTCACATTTTTGTCCTAATAACATGCACAAAAGTTGACACAAATGGGTTTGAGGGGCTACTAAAGATAACATCCTCACCTGTGACCTGTTTGCTAGTAGTCAGTGTGTGTGCATAAAAGCTGTGTGAGTTTCTGGGATCTAGACAGACTCTTGCATCTTTCATTCAGCCACTGATATTTCTGGATTGTGAGTCATGAAGAAAGCAAAAGAATTGTCAACGGAGCTACTGGAAAAGGTAGTTGAACTGTATAAAACAGGAAAGGGATAAAAAAAGATATTGAAGGAATTGATAATGCCAGTCAGCAGCTTTCCAACTGTGATTAACAAATGGAAAAACAGGGGTTCTATAAAAACAAAACCACGGTTGGGTAGAAAAACAAAAATTTCATCCAAAACTGCCAGGAAAATTGTTTGGGATGCAAAGAAAAACCAAGAAATATCATCGGCTCAAAAATACTGTACTATCTGTAAACTAGCAGTGTGGCTGTTTCAAGATGCACAATAAGGAGGCACTGGAAGAAAAATGGGCTGCATGGTCGAGTCGCCAGAAGAAAGCCATTACTGCGCAAATGCCACAAAGTATCTCGCCTACAATATGCAAAATAGCACAGAACAAGCCTAAAAACTTCTGGAACAAGATAATTTGTAGTGATGAGACCAAAATTGAACCTTTTGCCACAATCAACCATAAACGTTACATTTGGAGAGAGGTCAACAAGGCCTATGATGAAAGGAACATCATTCCTACTGTAAAGCATGGAGGTGGAACACTGATGTTTTGGGGATGTGTGAGCTACAAAGGCACAGGAAACTTGGTCAAAGTTGAAGGAAAGATGAATGCAGCATATTATCAGCAAATACTGGATGCAAATTTGCAATCATCAGCCTGAAAGCTGTGCATGGGACATACTTGGATGTTCCAACATGACAATGATCCAAAACACAAGGCCAAGTCGACCTGTCATTGGCTACAGCAGAGCAAAGTGAAGGTTCTGGAGCGGCCATCTCAGTCTCCTGACCTCAATATCATTGAGCCACTCAGGGGAGATCTCAAGCTAGACAGCCCAGGAATTTACAGGAACTGGAGGCTTTTTGCCAAGAAGAGTGGGCAGCTTTACCATCTGAGAAAATAAAGAACCTCATCCACAACTACCACAAAAGACTTCAAGCTGTCATTGATGTTAAGGGGGGCAATACATGGTATTAAGAAATGGGGTATGTGAACTTTTGATCAAGGTCATTTGGATGTTTTGGGTTGTCATTATGATTTAAAAAGAGAAAACACAGTATTTTAAAAATAAATGGCTTCACCCAACCACTAACCATGAGTGGAGAAAAAGTTTTGGTGTTATCATTCATATTCTCTGAAAAAAGGCCAAGAAAACAAAAATTCTGCAGGGGTATGTAAACTTTTCAGCACAACTGTATATATACAGTGAGTAAGGAACGTATTCAGACCCCTTAACATTTTTCATTCTTTGTTTCATTGCAGCCATTTGGTAAATTCAAAAAAGTAAACTAACAAGATACAAGGTAAAGGGTAAATCACATTATAGAAAATCACCATAAGGTATCATTGGTAAAGTGCCAAGTGCATATAATGAAACCTGAATCAAGTTAGAGAAAGATCAAAGTATGCAAATCATTGCCGTGCAAGAGATGCTCAGGGCATTAAATGGGACAACCTACAGCTAAAGGTGATGTGCGACAACAACTGGAATAATGTAAGTGCCGGTCCCACAGGAGCGTGTCCTCACCCCTACAGCGCCGTTTCGCAAATGCTTCCTCTATGGGGCATAACTTACATGGTTTAATGCGGTTATGTGATCCTGGGTAACCGTGCAAATTCATTGGTGGGCAGTGATGGGCGCTCCATCAGTAATATTTAACATATATACAATTTTTGTGAATACCTTAAGCATATATTTTCCAGGTACTTACCTTGTGTCTTCTGGCCTGTGTCCTTTGATTGTAGTTCTATTATTCTTGATGTGACTTTGCAAAAAAAATATTTTCTTCTACATTAATAAAGATTTTTTTGTATTATTTTGCATTGCATCATCCTTTTCTCCATTTATTGTATGGAGTTTATGTATTTTGCTTTTTCTTGGGAATGATGCAACAAGATTTTCACACCTGGATTTGGGGATCTTCTGCCATTCTTCATTGCAGATCCTATCCAGTTTCATCAGGTTGGATGGTGAACGTTGGTGGGCAGCCATTTTCAGGTCTCTCCAGAGATGCTCAATTGGGTTTAGGTCAGGACTCTGGCTGGGCCAGACAAGAATGGTCACAGAGTTGTTCTGAAGCCACTCCTTTGTTATTTTAGCTGTGCGCTTAGGGTCATTGTCTTGTTGCAAGGAGAACCTTCGGCCAAGTCTGAGGTCCAGAGCACTCTGGAAGAGGTTTTCATCCAGGATATCTCTGTACTTTGTTTAGCAACTCTGTGCAGTATTCATGTTTCCTTCAATTGCAACCAGTCGTCCTGTCCCTGCAGCTGAAAAACACCCCCATAGCATGATGCTGCCACAAACATATTTCACCGTTGAGATTGTATTGGTCAGGTGATGAGCAGTACCTGGCTTTCTCCACACATACCACTTGGAATTATCACCAAAAAGTTATATCTTCATCTCATCAGACCAGAGAAACTTATTTCTTATAGCCTGGGAGTCCTTCATGTGTTTTTTAGCAAACTCTATGCGGGCTTTCATATGTCTGGCACAGAGGACAGGCTTCCGTTGGGCCAGTCTGCCATAAAGGCCCAACTGGTTTAGGGCTGCAGTGATATTTGACCTTGTGGAACTTTCTACCATCTCCCTACTGCATCTGAGGAGCTCAGCCACAGTGATCTTGGGGTTCTTCTTTACCTCCCTCACCAAGGCTCTTCTTCCATAACTACACAGTTTTGCTGGATGGCCAGGTCTAGGAAGACTTCTGGTGGTCCCAAACTTCTTCCATTTAAGGATTATGGAGGCCACTGTGCTCTTAGGAACCTTGAGTACCGCAAAAATTATTTTGCAACCTTAGCCAGATCTATACCTTGCCACAATTCTGTCTCTGAGCTCATTGGCCAGTTCCTTTGGCCTCATGATTCTCATTTGGCCTGACATGCACTGTGAGCTGTGAGCTCTTATATATAAAGCTCTTATATATAAATCAAGTCCTATCAGTTTACTTAAGTACAGCTTTAGTCCAATGAAGGAGTAGAATCATCTCAAGAAGGATCACAAGGAAATGGACAGCATGCAATTTAAATATGAGTGTCTGAGCAAAGGGTCTGAATACTTATGACCATGTGATATTTTAGTTTTTCTTTTTTTATACATTTACAAAAAGTTCTACATTTGTTTTTTTCCAGTCAAGATGGGGTGCTGAGTGTTATTAATGAAAAAAAAATTGCCTTTTTTTGAATTTTACAAATGGCTGATATGAAACAAAGACTGAAAAATTTAAAGGGGTCTGTATACTTTCCATACCCACTGTATGTATGTATATATATATATATATATATATATATATAATACATACAGTGGGTATGGAAGTATACAGACCCCTTTAAAATTTTCATATATATAGGGATTATACTATACATTTTTTTAATATTGTATTTCAGATTATAAGACTCACTTTATGATCCCCAAAGTAGGTGAAAATCTGGTGCGTCTTAACCTAAACACTGTCTTACTGAGGGTCCAATGCTGCGGGCCCGGAGTCTGGGGGTGTTGTGTGTGGAGCAGCGGTTCTGTGGGTGCGGTGTTGGTTCTTTGGTGTGCGGTGGTCCTGCGTTGTGGTACGGCGGCGAGCGGTGGTCTTGTGGCGACCGCATATGGCAACCGCCATTCTTCTTCGGGGTCCAGCGTCTAGCTTCAGCTTCTCATTCGGCTCAGGCGAATATGTACATATATAGAGACAGAGCATAATAAATAAAAGATGTACATTTCAGCAATCAGGAAGAATGGACGATTATCTATATGTTAACTTTTGAATTTATGTGTTCTTTATGTGTGCCGGTTCAGTTTTTTGATATGTATTAATTTACCTTCTGACTGAGCACTCCACCTGTTGGTCACAGGCGTTTTAATTATACCAGGTCCATTACCCCTACACAGAGATGTAGTTTTTAGTCTAAAGAGAGGATTCATATTCAGGAACTTTATTGACACAAAATGTAAAAACATTTAAAAACAATGTTAACCCCGAATGAACCCTGCTACCATCAGAGTAACCTGTGTTAAGATCTTGATAAGGCATTAATACATGAACAAATAAATGCCGTATACTGAACCAATTATAATAATGAAAGATCACAGTCAATTGACATAATGCAAATTACCCAACAATGAACCTATGTGAGCACAAGACACAATCATATGTCCCCACATGAATCGGTATAAATGGCCTGAGTAGAATAACTCACACTGAGTAGAAAACTCAGAAAACCTCAATATGCAGCCCTAAAATGCAGGCAAACAATTGATACCTGATGCCTGAGAATTGGACCCTACGGTAATACCAAAAATCCGACCCTAATAGGTCAAGAGAGTTGAGCAGAAAAAACCATCAATGTGGTAAGTAAGCATAAAGAAACAGGGATAAATAGTGGCCCTCTAACACCAGATGCAAGGCCACAATGACTGCAAGGAGCCTCCCTGAGGTGCAACAGTGGCTCACATATGGCAAATCCTGGATAGAAGGTCCATATGGTACGGCAAGGTGGAGGCAGGGCCCAGCGGCGGGGAGGCCCAACGCGTGTCGCCATTGCAAGGATGGCTTCGTCAGGGTAATTTGACAGGTTGGGTCACAAAGCTCCTATAAATACCTGATAAATGAGAAGGATCACCGGCAGTTGTGCGGCGGTATCCAGGAAGGGCACCGGAAATGACGTGGCTCTCCAGGAGCCCGGCAGACGTCTCTGCCAATAGTAAGCACTGCGCCTGCGTCAGAGCGACGCTGTACAGTGGTTACTATAGAAAAGTGTGAAAGCGCATGCGCAGCTCCCGGGAGCAAGGGATTAAGGAGCAAAAGCACAATTTAAAGTGGCAGAGAGTATATTTCCCACAAGCAGGGACATGACACAAGACCAAATGAACATTACTAAGAATTGCATGTTGACGATCTGGAGAAGGACTGCAAACCTGATTCTTGCAAAAACAAACAATTGAGTGAAAAATGGAACATAAAGGATAAATAAAAAATAAAAAATAAAAAATGATGAAAATAATAAATAATATATAATGATGAAAAATAAAAACAACACATGGTAAGTAATGAAAGAAAAAAACAACAAACGAAAAATCAATATATGCAAAATTAAAACCCATATAGGGAAACACAAATATGGGATAAATTGCAGAAATAAATCAAAAACATGAAAATAGAGTGTCAGTGGGCCTCTTTAACACATACCACAATTCATCATACTCCGATACGGCACAGAAATATAGGTATAGTACAATGAAAAATACTTCACTTTTTACATGACATGACTGATATCTATGTTAAAATATACAATAGCTCCAAAAAGGCACAGTATATTCCTTTATACAGTATTATGGCAACCACATAGTGTGCCATACAGAATAAAGAGCCCCATATATTGCTCCACACAGAAGGGGCTCTATATAATGTTCCATAAGAAATAGGCCCCATATGTGCCCCATATGATGCTTCCATACCCTATATGATGTCCCATAAATTATAAAACCACATGTGATTCTCCAGTACATGATGGGCCCCATGGATGATGCTCCAGTGTCTCATGGGCCAAAATAATGCTCCATATATAATGGGCCCCATTCATAATGATCCAGTGTATAATGGCCCCCGTAAATGCTGCTACATTGTCTGATGTCCCCCATTTACAATGCTCCAGTATATGATGGGCCCCATGGATGATGCTCCAGTGTCTAATGGGCCAAAATAATGCTCCATATATAGGGCCAAAATAATGCTCCATATATAATGGGCCCCATTCATAAAGATTCAGTGTATAATGGTCCCCGTAAATGCTGCTACATTGTCTGATGTCCCCCATTTACAATGCTCCAGTATATGATGGGCCCCACTATTAATGATCCAGTGTATAATGGGCCCCATAAATGCTGCTCCAGTGTCTGCTGTCCCACAGTTACAATGCTCCAGTATATGATGGGCCCTATGGATGCTGCTCCAGTCTCTGATCTGCCCTATTGAGAATGCTAGTGTATATAATGGGCCCCATGGATGATTCTCCAGTGTCTTATGGGCCAAAATAATACTCCATATATCATGGGCCCCATTCATAATGATACAGTGTATATTGATCCCCATAAATGCTGCTCCAGTGTCTGTTTCCCCCTTTTAGAATGCTCCTATATTATTTCGGCCCCATGGATGATGCTCCAGTGTGTTATTGGCCAAAATCATGGTCCATATATAATGGGCCCCATTATTAATGATCCAGTGTATAATGGACCCCGTCAAAGCTGCTCCAGTGTCTGCTGTCCCCCATTTACAATTCTCCAGAATATGATGGGCCCCATGGATGATGCTCCAGTGTCTTATAGGCCAAAATCATGGTCCATATGTAATGTGTCCCATTCATAATGATCCAGTGTATAATGGTCCCTGTAAATGCTGCTCCATTGTCTGATGTCCCCCATTTACAATGCTCCAGTATATGATGGGCCTCATGGATGCTGCTCCAGTCTCTGATCTGCCCCAAGAGAATGCACCTATATATGATGGGCCCCAAGGATGATGCTCCAGTGTCTTATGGGCCAAAATAATGCTCCATATATCATGGGCCCCATTATTAATGATCCAGTGGATGATGCTCCAGTGTCTTATGGGCCAAATTCATGGTCCATTTATAATGGTCCCCATTATTAATGATCCAGTGTATAATGGTACCCGTAAATGCTGCTCCAGTGTCTGTTTTCCCCCTTTTAGAATGCTCCTGTATTATTTGGGCCCCATGGATGATGCTCCAGTGTCTTATGGGCCAAAATATGCTCCATATATCATGGACCCATTCATAATGATCAGTGAATTATGGTCCCCGTAAATGCTTCTCCAGTGTCTGTTTCCCCATTTAAGAATGCTCCTGTTTTATTTGGGCCCCATGGATGATGCTCCAGGGTCTTATGGGCCAAATCATGGCCCATATATAATGGGCCCCATTATTAATGATCCAGTGGATGATGCTCCAGTGTCTTATGGGCCAAATTCATGTCCATTTATAATAGGCCCCATTATTAATGATACAGTGTATAATGATCCCATAAATGCTGCTTCAGTGTCTGTTAACCCTTTTAGAATGCTCCTGTATTATTTGGGCCCCATGGATGATGCTCCAGTGTGTTATTGGCCAAAATCATGGTCCATATATAATGGGCCCCATTATTAATGATCCAGTGTATAATGGGCCCCGTCAAGCTGCTCCAGTGTCTGCTGTCCCCCATTTACAATTCTCCAGAATATGATGGGCCCCATGGATGATGCTCCAGTGTTTTATGGCCAAAATCATGGTCCATATGTAATGTGTCCCATTCATAATGATCCAGTGTATAATGGTCCCTGTAAATGCTGCTCCATTGTCTGATGTCCCCATTTACAATGCTCCAGTATATGATGGGCCCTATGGATGCTGCTCCAGTCTCTGATCTGCCTATTGAGAATGCTAGTGTATATAATGGGCCCCATGGATGATGCTCCAGTGTCTTATGGGCCAAAATAATACTCCATATAACATGGGCCCCATTCATAATGATACAGTGTATAATGATCCCCATAATGCTGCTCCAGTGTCTGTTTCCCCTTTTAGAATGCTCCTATATTATTTCGGCCCCATGGATGATGCTCCAGTGTGTTATGGCCAAAATCATGGTCCATATATAATGGGCCCCATTATTAATGATCCAGTGTATAATGGACCCCGTCAAAGCTGCTCCAGTGTCTGCTGTCCCCATTTACAATTCTCCAGAATATGATGGGCCCCATGGATGATGCCAGTGTCTTATAGGCCAAAATCATGGTCCATATGTAATGTGTCCCATTCATAATGATCCAGTGTATAATGGTCCCTGTAAATGCTGCTCCATTGTCTGATGTCCCCCATTTACAATGCTCCAGTATATGATGGGCCTCATGGATGCTGCTCCAGTCTCTGATCTGCCCCAATGAGAATGCACCATATATGATGGGCCCAAGGATGATGCTCCAGTGTCTTATGGGCCAAAATAATGCTCCATATATCATGGGCCCCATTATTAATGATCCAGTGGATGATGCTCCAGTGTCTTATGGGCCAATTCATGGTCCATTTATAATGGTCCCCATTATTAATGATCCAGTGTATAATGGTACCGTAAATGCTGCTCCAGTGTCTGTTTTCCCCCTTTTAGAATGCTCCTGTATTATTGGGCCCCATGGATGATGCTCCAGTGTCTTATGGGCCAAAATAATGCTCCATATATCATGGACCCATTCATAATGATCCAGTGAATTATGGTCCCCGTAAATGCTTCTCCAGTGTCTGTTTTCCCCTTTAAGAATGCTCCTGTTTTATTTGGGCCCCATGGATGATGCTCCAGGGTCTTATGGGCCAAAATCATGGCCCATATATAATGGGCCCCATTATTAATGATCCAGTGGATGATGCTCCAGTGTCTTATGGGCCAAATTCATGGTCCATTATAATAGGCCCCATTATTAATGATACAGTGTATAATGATCCCCATAAATGCTGCTTCAGTGTCTGTTAACCCCTTTTAGAATGCTCCTGTATTATTTGGGCCCCATGGATGATGCTCCAGTGTGTTATTGGCCAAAATCATGGTCCATATATAATGGGCCCCATTATTAATGATCCAGTGTATAATGGGCCCCGTCAAAGCTGCTCCAGTGTCTGCTGTCCCCCATTTACAATTCTCCAGAACATGATGGGCCCCATGGATGATGCTCCAGTGTTTTATGGGCCAAATCATGGTCCATATGTAATGTGTCCCATTCATAATGATCCAGTGTATAATGGTCCCTGTAAATGCTGCTCCATTGTCTGATGTCCCCCATTTACAATGCTCCAGTATATGATGGGCCCATGGATGCTGCTCCAGTCTCTGATCTGTCCCAATGAGAATGCACCTATATATGATGGGCCCAAGGATGATGCTCCAGTGTCTTATGGGCCAAAATAATGCTCCATATATAATGGGCCCCATTCATAATGATCCAGTGTATAATGGTCCCCGTAAATGCTGCTACATTGTGATGTCCCCCATTTACAATGCTCCAGTATATGATGGGCCCCAAGGATGATGCTTCAGTGTCTTATGGCCAAATAATGCTCCATAAATCATGGGCCCCATTATTAATGATCCAGTGGATGAAGCTCCAGTGTCTTATGGGCCAAATTCTTGGTCCATTTATAATTGTCCCCATTGTTAATGATCCAGTGTATAATGGTACCCGTAAATGCTGCTCCAGTGTCTGTTTTCCCCTTTTAGAATGCTCCTGCATTATTTGGGCCCATGGATGATGCTCCAGTGTCTTATGGGTCAAATAATGCTCCATATATCATGGACCCCATTCATAATGATCCAGTGAATTATGGTCCCGTAAATGCTTCTCCAGTGTCTGTTTTCCCCTTTAAGAATGCTCCTGTTTTGTTTGGGCCCCATGGATGATGCTCCAGGGTCTTTTGGGCCAAAATCATGGTCCATATGTAATGGGCCCCATTATTAATGATCCATTGGATGATGCTCCAGTGTCTTATGGGCCAAATTCATGGTCCATTTATAATGGGCCCCATTATTAATGATCCAGTGTATAATGGTACCCGTAAATGCTGCTCCAGTGTCTGTTTTCCCCCTTTTAGAATGCTCCTGTATTATTTGGGCCCCATGGATGATGCTCCAGTTTCTTATGGGCCAAAATCATGGTCCATATATAATGGGCCACATTATTATTGATCCAGTGTATAATGGGCCCCGTAAATGCTGCTCCAGTGTCTGCTGCCAGCATTTACAATGCTCCAGTATATGTTGGGCCCCATGGATGCTGCTCCAGTCTCTGATCTGCCCCATTGAGAATGCTCGTGTATATGATGGTCCCCATGGATGATGCTCCAGTGTCTTATGGGCCAAAATAATGCTCCATATATCATGGACCCCATTCATAATAATAATATAATAATCTTTATTTATATAGCGCCATCATATTCCGCAGCGCTTTACAGTTTAACAGTTTCAAAACACCAGTCATAAGTAACAACGTTAACAATACAATACTTAAAGCAAAATAAGACGACTCTGCTCGTGAGAGCTTACAATGTACAATTAATAATGATCCAGTGAATTATGGTCCCCGTCAATGCTTCTCCATTGTCTGTTTTCCCCATTTTAGAATGCTCCTGTATTATTTGGGCCCCATGGATGATGCTCCAGGGTCTTATGGGCCAAAATCATGGTCCATATATGATGGGCCCTATTATTAATGATCCAGTGTATAATGGGCCCCGTAAATGCTGCTCCCGTGTCTGCTGTCCCCCATTTACAATGCTCCAGTATATGATGGGCCCCATGGATGCTGCTTCAGTCTCTGATCTTCCCCATTGAGAATGCTCATGTATATGATGGGCCCCATGGATGATGCTCCAGTGTCTTATGGGCCAAAATCATGGTCCATATGTATTGTGCCCCATTCATAATGATCCAGTGTATAATGGTACCCGTAAATGCTGCTCCATTGTCTGTTTTCCCCCTTTTAGAATGCTTCTGTATTATTTGGGCCCCATGGATGAAGCTCCAGTTTCTTATGGGCCGAAATCATGGTCCATATATAATGTTCCACATTATTAATGATCCAGTGTATAATGTGCCCCGTAAATGCTGCTCCAGTGTCTGCTGCCCAGCATTTACAATGCTCCAGTATATGATGGGCCCCATGGATGCTGCTCCAGTCTCTGATCTGCCCCATTGAGAATGCTCGTGTATATGATGGTCCCCATGTATGATGCTCCAGTGTCTTATTGGCCAAAATATTGCTCAATATATCATGGGCCCCATTCATAATGATCCAGTGTATAATGGTCCCCGTAAATGCTGCTCCAGTGTCTGCTGTCCCCCATTTACAATGCTCCAGTATGTGATGGGCACCATGGATGATGCTCCAGTGTCTTATGGGCCAAAATAATGCTCCATATATCATGGGCCCCATTCATAATGATCCAGTGCATTATGGTCCCCGTAAATGCTTCTCCAGTGTCTGTTTTCCCCCCTTTTAGAATGCTCCTGTATTATCTGGGCCCCATGGATGATGCTCCAGGGTCTTATGGGCCAAAATCATGGTCCATATATAATGGGCCCTATTATTAATGTTCCAGTGTATAATGGGCCCCATAAATGCTGCTCCTGTGTCTGCTGTCCCCCATTTACAATGCTCCAGTGTATGATGAGTCCCATGGATGGTGCTCCAGTTTCTTATGGGCCAAAATCATGGTCCATATATAATGGGCCCCATTATTAATGATGAAGAGTATAATGGTCCCCGTAAATGCTGCTCCATTGTCTGATGTCCCCCATTTACAATGCTCCAGTATATGATGGGCCTTATGGATGCTGCTCCAGTCTCTGATCTGTCCCAATGAGAATGCTCCTGTACATGATGGGCCCCAAGGATGATGCTCTAGTGTCTTATGTGCCAAAATAATGCTCCATATATCATGGGCCTCATTCATAATGATCCAGTGTATAATGGTCTCGTAAATGCTGCTCCATTGTCTGATGTCCCCCATTTACAATGCTCCAGTAAATGATGGGCCTTATGGATGCTGCTCCAGTCTCTGATCTGCCCCTTTGAAAATGCTCTTGTATATAATGGGCCCCATGAATGATGCTCCAGTGTCTTATGGGCCAAAATAATACTCCATATATCATGGGCCCCATTCATAATGATACAGTGTATAATGATCCCCATAAATGCTGCTCCAGTGTCTGTTTCCCCCTTTTAGAATGCTCCTGTACTATGTCGGCCCCATGGATGCTGCTCCAGTCTCTTATTGACCAAAATCATGGTCCATATATAATGGGCCCCATTATTAATGATCCAGTGTATAATGGGCCCCGTCAAAGCTGTTCCAGTGTCTGTTGTCCCCCATTTACAATTCTCCAGAATATGATGGGCCCCATGGATGATGCTCCAGTGTCTTATGGGCCAAAATCATGGTCCATATGTAATGTGTCCCAATCATAATGATCCAGTGTATAATGGTCCCTGTAAATGCTGCTCCATTGTCTGATGTCCCACATTTACAATGCTCCAGTATATGATGGGCCTCATGGATGCTGCTCCAGTCTCTGATCTGTCCCAATGAGAATGCACCTATATATGATGGGCCCAAGGAAGATGCTCCAGTGTCTTATGGGCCAAAATAATGCTCCATATATCATGTGCCCCATTGATAATGATGCAGTGTAAAATGGTCCACGTAAATGCTACTCCAGTGTTGTTTTTCCACTTTTAGAATGCTCCTGTATTATTTGGGCCCCATGGATGATGCTCCAGTGTCTTATCGGTCAAATTCATAGTCCATTTAATGGGCCCCATTATTAATGATCCAGTGTATAATGGTACCCGTAAATGCTGCTCCAGTGTCTGTTTTCCCCCTTTTAGACTGCTCCTGTATTATTTGGGCCCCATGGATGCTGCTCCAGTCTCTGAACTGCCCCATTGAGAATGCTCATGTATATGATGGGCCCCATGGATGATGCTCCAGTGTCTTATGGGCCAAAATCATGGTCCATATGTATTGTGCCCCATTCATAATGATCCAGTGTATAATGGTACCCCTAAATGCTGCTCCATTGTCTGTTTTCCCCCTTTTAGAATGCTTCTGTATTATTTGGGCCCCATGGATGAAGCTCCAGTTTCTTATGGGCCGAAATCATGGTCCATATATAATGTTCCACATTATTAATGATCCAGTGTATAATGTGCCCCGTAAATGCTGCTCCAGTGTCTGCTGCCCAGCATTTACAATGCTCCAGTATATGATGGGCCCCATGGATGCTGCTCCAGTCTCTGATCTGCCCCATTGAGAATGCTCGTGTATATGATGGGCCCCATGGATGATGCTCCAGTGTCTTATGGGCCAAAATATTGCTCAATATATCATGGGCCCCATTCATAATGATCCAGTGTATAATGGTCCCCGTAAATGCTGCTCCAGTGTCTGCTGTCCCCCATTTACAATGCTCCAGTATATGATGGGCCCCATGGATGATGCTCCAGTGTCTTATGGGCCAAAATAATGCTCCATATATTATGGGCCCCATTCATAATGATCCAGTGAATTATGGTCCCCGTAAATGCTTCTCCAGTGTCTGTTTTCCCCCCTTTTAGAATGTTCCTGTATTATTTGGGCCCCATGGATGATGCTCCAGGGTCTTATGGGCCAAAATCATGGTCCATATATAATGGGCCCTATTATTAATGTTCCAGTGTATAATGGGCCCCATAAATGCTGCTCCAGTGTCTGCTGTCCCCCATTTACAATGCTCCAGTGTATGATGAGTCCCATGGATGATGCTCCTGTTTCTTATGGGCCAAAATCATGGTCCATATATAATGGGCCCCATTCTTAATGATGAAGAGTATAATGGTCCCCGTAAATGCTGCTCCATTGTCTGATGTCCCCCATTTACAATTTTCCAGTATACAGTCATGGCCAAAAGTTTTGAGAATGACACAAATATTATATTTTCACATGGTCTGCTGCCCTCTGGTTTTTATGTGTGTTTGACAGATGTTTTTATCACAGACAGAAATATAATTGCAAACATATGAGTACCAAAAGCTTATATTGACAGTTAAGGGTATGCCACACTAAACAACATCGCTAACGGGATCGCTAAAAAACGTCACTATTTAGCGATCCCGTTAGCGATGTTGTTGTGTGCGGCATCTACCAGCGACGAGGCCCCTGCTGTGATCTCGTTCATCACAGCGATCGTTCCGGACCCTATTTTCGTCGCTGGCGCCCCGCTGGTAAGTATCTAATTGCTGAGTGTGGCACCTTTTTTAGCGATTTAGCGGTACTTTTGTACCGCTAAAGTCGTTAAGGAGATCGCTAACCGCGATAGCGTCCTAACGACATCGCTAAAATAGGTAGCTACTAGCGATATAGAATCAATCCCGCTAGCGATCTCATTAGTATGCGACGCTAACGAGATCGCTAGCGGGATTGTGTAGTGTGGCAGTACCTTTAGAATGAGTTAATGCAGCAAGTCAATATTTGCAGTGTTGACCCTTCTTCTTCAGGACCTCTGCAATTCTCCCTGGCATGCTTTCAATCAACTTCTGGACCAAATTCTGACTGATAGCAGTCCATTCTTGCAAAATCAATGCTTTCATGTTGTCAGAATTTTTAGGTTTTTGTTTGTCCACCCGTCTCTTGATGATTGACCACAAGTTGTCAATGGGATTATGATCTGTGGAGTTTCCAGGCCATGGACCCAAAATCTCTATGTTTTGTTCCCTGAGCCATTTAGTTATCACCTTTGCTTTATAGCAAGGTGCTCCATCATGCTGGAAAAGGCATTGTTGATCGCCAAACTGCTCTTGGAGGGTTGGGAGAAGTTGCTCTTGGAGGACATTCTGGTACCATTCTTTATTCATGGCTTTGTTTTTAGGCAAGACTGTGAGAGAGCCGATTCCCTTGGCTGAGAAGCAACCCCACAACACGAATGGTTTCAGGATGCTTAACAGTTGGCATGAGACAAGACTGGTGGTAGCGCTCACCTTGTCTTCTCCGAATGAGGCGTTTTCCTGATGTCCAAACAATCGAAAAGGGGATTCATCAGAGAAAATAACTTTACCCCAGTCCTCAGCAGTCCACTGCCTGTACCTTTTGCAGAATATCAGTCTGTCCATGATGTTTTTTCTGGAGAGAAGTGGCTTCTTTGCTGCCCTCCTTGAGACCAGGCCTTGCTCCAAGAGTCTCTGCCTCACAGTGCATGCAGATGCACTCACACCTGCCTGCTGCCATTCCTGAGCGAGCTCTGCACTGCTGGTAGCCCGATCCCGCAGCTGAAACACTTTTAAGAGACGGTCCTGGCGCTTGCTGGTCTTTCTTGGGCGCCCTGGAGCCTTTTTGGCAACAATGGAACCTCTCTCCTTGAAGTTCTTGATGATGCGATAGATTGTTGACTGAGGTGCAATCTTTCTAGCTGCGATACTCTTCCCTTTTAGGCCATTTTTGTGCATTGCAATGATGACTGCACGTGTTTCTTTAGAGATAACCATGGTTAACAGAAGAGAAACAATGATGCCAAGCATCCAGCCTCCTTTTAAAGTGTCCAGTGGTGTCATTCTTAATCATGACAGATTGATCTCCAGCCATGTCCTCATCAACACCCACACCTGTGTTAATGGAGCAATCACTGAAAAGAGGTTAGCTGGTCCTTTTAAGGCAGGGCTGCAATGATGTTGAAATGTGTTTTGGGGGATACAGTTCATTTTCTAGCCAAATATTGACTTTGTAAGTAATTGCTGTTAAGCTGATCACTCTTTATAACATTCTGGAGTATATGCAAATTGCCATTAGAAAAAGTGAAGCAGCAGACTTTGTAAAAATTAATATTTGTGTCATTCTCAAAACTTTTGTCCATGACTGTATGATGGGCCTCATGGATGCTGGTCCAGTCTCTGATTTGCCCCAATGAGAATTCTCCTGTACATGATGGGCCCCAAGGATGATGCTCCAGTGTCTTATGGGCCAAAATAATGCTCCATATATCATGGGCCCCATTCATAATGATCCAGTGTTTAATAGTCCGAGTAAATGCTGCTCCATTATCTGATGTCCCCCATTTACAGTGATCCAGTATATGATGGGCCCCATGGATGCTGCTCCAGTCTCTGCTCTGCCCCATTGAGAATGCTCCTGTATATGATGCGCCCCAAGGATGATGCTCCAGTGTCTTATGGGTCAAAATCATGGTCCATCTATAATGGGCCCTTATACATAATGATCCGGTGTATAATGGTCCCCGTAAATGCTTCTCCAGTGTCTGTTTTCCCCCTTTTAGAATGCTCCTGTATTATTTGGGCCCATGGATGATGCTCCAGGGTCTTATGGGCCAAAATCATGGTCCATATATGATGGGCCCTATTATTAATGATCCAGTGTATAATGGGCCCCGTAAATGCTGCTCCCGTGTCTGCTGTCCCCCATTTACAACGCTCCAGTATATGATGGGCCTCATGGATGCTGCTCCAGTCTCTGATCTGTCCCAATGAGAATGCTCCTGTACATGATGGGCCCCAAGGATGATGCTCTAGCGTCTTATGTGCCAAAATAATGCTCCATATATCATGGGCCCCATTCATAATGATCCAGTGTATAATGGTCTCGTAAATGCTGCTCCATTGTCTGATGTCCCCCATTTACAATGATCCAGTATATGATTGGCCTTATGGATGCTGCTCCAGTCTCTGATCTGCCCCTTTGAGAATGCTCGTGTATATAATGATCCCATAAATGCTGCTCCAGTGTCTGTTTCCCCCTTTTAGAATGCTCCTGAATTATTTCGGCCCCATGGATGATGCTCCAGTGTGTTATTGGCCAAAATCATCAAAATCATGGTCCATATATAATGGGCCCCATTATTAATGATCCAGTGTATAATGGGCCCCGTCAAAGCTGCTCCAGTGTCTATTGTCCCCCATTTACAATTCTCCAGAATATGATGGGCCCCATGGATGATGCTCCAGTGTCTTATGGGCCAAAATAATGCTCCATATATCATGGGCCCCATTGATAATGATGCAGTGTAAAATGGTCCACGTAAATGCTGCTCCAGTGTTGTTTTTCCACTTTTAGACTGCTCCTGTATTATTTGGGCCCCATGGATGATGCTCCAGTGTCTTATCGGCCAAATTCATAGTCCATTTATAATGGGCCCCATTATTAATGATCCAGTGTATAATGGTACCCGTAAATGCTGCTTCAGTGTCTGTTTTCCCCCTTTTAGAATGCTCCTGTATTATTTGGGCCCCATGGATGCTGCATCCAGTCTCTGATCTGCCCCATTGAGAATGCTCCTGTATATGATGGGCCCCATGGATGATGCTCCAGTGTCTTATGGGCCAAAATCATGGTCCGTATGTAATGGGCCCCATTATTAATGATCCAGTGTATAATGGGCCCCGTAAATGCTGCTCCAGCGTCTGCTGTCCCCCATTTACAATGCTCCAGTATATGATGGGCCCCATGGATGCTGCTTCAGTCTCTGATCTTCCCCATTGAGAATGCTCATGTATATGATGGGCCCCATGGATGATGCTCCAGTGTCTTATGGGCCAAAATCATGGTCCATATGTATTGTGCCCCATTCATAATGATCCAGTGTATAATGGTACCCGTAAATGCTGCTCCATTGTCTGTTTTCCCCCTTTTAGAATGCTTCTGTATTATTTGGGCCCCATGGATGAAGCTCCAGTTTCTTATGGGCCGAAATCATAGTCCATATATAATGGTCCACATTATTAATGATCCAGTGTATAATGTGCCTTGTAAATGCTGCTCCAGTGTCTGCTGCCCAGCATTTACAATGCTCCAGTATATGATGAGCCCCATGATTTCTGCTCCAGTCTCTGATCTGCCCCATTGAGAATGCTCGTGTATATGATGGGCCCCATGGATGATGCTCCAGTGTCTTATGGGCCAAAATATTGCTCAATATATCATGGGCCCCATTCATAATGATCCAGTGTATAATGGTCCCCGTAAATGCTGCTCCAGTGTCTGCTGTCCCCCATTTACAATGCTCCAGTTTATGATGGGCCCCATGGATGATGCTCCAGTGTCTTATGGGCCAAAATAATGCTCCATATATCATGGGCCCCATTCATAATGATCCAGTGCATTATGGTCCCCGTAAATGCTTCTCCAGTGTCTGTTTCCCCCCCTTTTAGAATGCTCCTGTATTATTTGGGCCCCATGGATGATGCTCCAGGGTCTTATGGGCCAAAATCATGGTCCATATATAATGGGCCCTATTATTAATGATCCAGTGTATAATGGGCCCCATAAATGCTGCTCCAGTGTCTGCTGTCCCCCATTTACAATGCTCCAGTGTATGATGAGTCCCATGGATGATGCTCCGTTTCTTATAGGCCAAAATCATGGCCCCCATTCTTAATGATCAAGAGTATAATGGTCCCCGTAAATGCTGCTCCAGTGTCTGTTTTCCCCCTTTTAGAATGCTTCTGTATTATTTGGGCCCCATGGATGAAGCTCAAGTTTCTTATGGGCCGAAATCATAGTCCATATATAATGGTCCACATTATTAATGATCCAGTGTATAATGTGCCTTGTAAATGCTGCTCCAGTGTCTGCTGCCCAGCATTTACAATGCTCCAGTATATGATGAGCCCCATGATTTCTGCTCCAGTCTCTGATCTGCCCCATTGAGAATGCTCGTGTATATGATGGGCCCCATGGATGATGCTCCAGTGTCTTATGGGCCAAAATATTGCTCAATATATCATGGGCCCCATTCATAATGATCCAGTGTATAATGGTCCCCGTAAATGCTGCTCCAGTGTCTGCTGTCCCCCATTTACAATGCTCCAGTTTATGATGGGCCCCATGGATGATGCTCCAGTGTCTTATGGGCCAAAATAATGCTCCATATATCATGGGCCCCATTCATAATGATCCAGTGCATTATGGTCCCCGTAAATGCTTCTCCAGTGTCTGTTTCCCCCCTTTTAGAATGCTCCTGTATTATTTGGGCCCCATGGATGATGCTCCAGGGTCTTATGGACCAAAATCATGGTCCATATATAATGGGCCCTATTATTAATGATCCAGTGTATAATGGGCCCCATAAATGCTGCTCCAGTGTCTGCTGTCCCCCATTTACAATGCTCCAGTGTATGATGAGTCCCATGGATGATGCTCCGTTTCTTATAGGCCAAAATCATGGTCCATATATTATGGGCCCCATTCTTAATGATCAAGAGTATAATGGTCCCCGTAAATGCTGCTCCAGTGTCTGTTTTCCCCCTTTTAGAATGCTCCTGTATCATTTGGGCCCCATGGATGATGCTCCAGTGTCTTATGGGCTAAAATCATTGTCCACATATAATAGGCCACATTATTAATGATTCATTAATAATGGTATAATGGACCCAGTAAATGCTGCTCCAGTGTCTGATGTCCCCCATTTACAATTTTCCAGTATACAGTCATGGCCAAAAGTTTTGAGAATGACACAAATATTATATTTTCACATGATCTGCTGCCCTCTGGTTTTTATGTGTGTGTGACAGATGTTTTTATCACAGACAGAAATATAATTGCAAACATATGAGTACCAAAATCTTATATTGACAGTTAGAATGAGTTAATGCAGCATGTCAATATTTGCAGTGTTGACCCTTCTTCTTCAGGACCTCTGCAATTCTCCCTGGCATGCTTTCAATCAACTTCTGGACCAAATCCTGACTGATAGCAATCCATTCTTGCACAATCAATGCTTTCATGTTGTCAGAATTTCTAGGTTTTTGTTTGTCCACCCGTCTCTTGATGATTGACCACAAGTTCTCAATGGGATTATGATCTGGGGAGTTTCCAGGCCATGGACCCAAAATCTCTATGTTTTGTTCCCTGAGCCATTTAGTTATCACCTTTGCTTTATGGCAAGGTGCTCCATCATGCTGGAAAAGGCATTGTTGATCGCCAAACTGCTCTTGGAGGGTTGGGAGAAGTTGCTCTTGGAGGACATTCTGGTACCATTCTTTATTCATGGCTGTGTTTTTAGGCAAGACTGTGAGAGAGCCGATTCCCTTGGCTGAGAAGCATCCCCACACACAAATGGTTTCAGGATGCTTAACAGTTGGCATGAGACAAGACTGGTGGAGGCGCTCACCTTGTCTTCTCCGAATGAGGCATTTTCCTGATGTCCCAAACAATCGAAAAGGGGATTCATCAGAGAAAATAACTTTACCCCAGTCCTCAGCAGTCCACTGCCTGTACCTTTTGCAGAATATCAGTCTGTCCATGATGTTTTTTCTGGAGAGAAGTGGCTTCTTTGCTGCCCTCCTTGAGACCAGGCCTTGCTCCAAGAGTCTCTGCCTCACAGTGCATGCAGATGCACTCACACCTGCCTGCTGCCATTCCTGAGCAAGCTCTGCACTGCTGGTAGCCCGATCCCGCAGCTGAAACACTTTTAAGAGACGGTCCTGGCGCTTGCTGGTCTTTCTTGGGCGCCCTGGAGCCTTTTTGGCAACAATGGAACCTCTCTCCTTGAAGTTCTTGATGATGCGATAGATTGTTGACTGAGGTGCAATCTTTCTAGCTGCGATACTCTTCCCTGTTAGGCCACTTTTGTGCATTGCAATGATGACTGCACGTGTTTCTTTAGAGATAACCATGGTTAACAGAAGAGAAACAATGATGCCAAGCACCAGCCTCCTTTTAAAGTGTCCAGTGGTGTCATTCTTAATCATGACAGATTGATCTCCAGCCATGTCTCATCAACACCCACACCTGTGTTAATGGAGCAATCACTGAAAAGAGGTTAGCTGGTCCTTTTAAGGCAGGGCTGCAATGATGTTGAAATGTGTTTTGGGTGGATAAAGTTCATTTTCTAGCCAAATATTGACTTTGTAAGTAATTGCTGTTAAGCTGATCACTCTTTATAACATTCTGGAGTATATGCAAATTGCCATTAGAAAAAGTGAAGCAGCAGACTTTGTAAAAATTAATATTTGTGTCATTCTCAAAACTTTTGTCCATGACTGTATGATGGGCCTCATGGATGCTGCTCCAGTCTCTGATCTGTCCCAATGAGAATGCTCCTGTACATGATGGGCCCCCAAGGATGATGCTCCAGTGTCTTATGGGCCAAAATAATGCTCCATATATCATGGGCCTCATTCATAATGATCCAGTGTTTAATAGTCCGAGTAAATGCTGCTCCATTATCTGATGTCCCCCATTTACAGTGCTCCAGTATATGATGGGCCCCATGGATGCTGCTCCAGTCTCTGCTCTGCTCCATTGAGAATGCTTCTGTATATGATGCGCCCCAAGGATGATGCTCCAGTGTCTTATGGGTCAAAATCATGGTCCATATATAATGGGCCCTATACATAATGATCCGGTGTATAATGGTCCCCGTAAATGCTGCTCCAGTGTCTGTTTTCCCCCATTCACAATGCTCCAGTATATGATGGGCCCCATGGATGCTGCTCCAGTGTCTGCTGTCCCCCATTTACAATGCTCCAGTATATGATGTGACCAATGGATGATGATCCAGAATCTTATGGGCCAAAATAATGCTCAATATATCATGGGCCCCATACATAATGATCCAGTGTATAATGGTCCCCGTAAATGCTGCTCCAGTGTCTGCTTTCCTCCTTTTAGAATGCTCCTGTATCATTTGGGCCCTATGGATGATGCTCCAGTGTCTTATGGGCTAAAATCATGGTCCATATATAATAGGCCCCATTATTAATGATTCATTAATAATGGTATAATGGACCCAGTAAATGCTGCTCCAGTGTCTGCTGTCCCCCATTTACAATGCTCCAGTATGTGATGGGCCCCATGGATGATGCTCCAGTTTCTGATCTGCCCCATTGAGAATGCTCCTGTATATGATAGGCCCCATGGATGATGCTCCAGTATCTTATGTGCCAAAATAATGCTAAATATATCATGGGCCCCATTCATAATGATCCAGTGTATAATGGTCCACGTAAATACTGCTCCCGTGTCTGTTTTCCCCATTTTAGAATGCTCCTGTATCACTTGGGCCCCATGGATGATGCTCCAGTGTCTTATGGGCCAAAATCATGGTCCATATGTAATGTGTCCCATTCATAACGATCCAGTGTATAATGGTCCCTGTAAATGCTGCTCCATTGTCCCCATTTACAATGCTCCAGTATATGATGGGCCTCATGGATGTTGCTCCAGTCTCTGATCTGTCCCAATGAGAATGCACCTATATATGATGGGCCCCAAGGATGATGCTCCAGTGTCTTATGGGCCAAAATAATGCTCCATATATCATGGGCCCCATTATCAATGATCCAGTGGATGATGCTCCAGTGTCTTATGGGCCAAATTCATGGTCCATTTATAATGGTCCCCATTATTAATGATCCAGTGTATAATGGTACCCGTAAATGCTGCTCCAGTATCTGTTTTCCCCTTTTAGAATGCTCCTGTATTATTTGGGCCCCATGGATGATGCCCCAGTGTCTTATGGGCCAAAATAATGCTCCATATATCATGGACCCCATTCATAATGATCCAGTGAATTATGGTCCCCGTAAATGCTTCTCCAGTGTCTGTTTTCCCCTTTAAGAATGCTCCTGTTTTGTTTGGGCCCCATGGATGATGCTCCAGGGTCTTATGGGCCAAAATCATGGCCCATATATAATGGGCCCCATTATTAATGATCCAGTGGATGATGCTCCAGTGTCTTATGGGCCAAATTCATGGTCCATTTATAATGGACCCCATTATTAATGATCCAGTGTATAATGGTATCCGTAAATGCTGCTCCAGTGTCTGTTTTCCCCCTTTTAGAATGCTCCTGTATTATTTGGGCCCCATGGATGATGCTCCAGTTTCTTATGGGCCAAAATCATGGTCCATATATAATGGGCCACATTATTAATGATCCAGTGTATAATGGGCCCCGTAAATGCTGCTCCAGTGTCTGCTGCCCAGCATTTACAATGCTCTAGTATATGATGGGCCCCATGGATGATGCTCCAGTCTCTGATCTGCCCCATTGAGAATGCTCGTGTATATGATGGGCCCCATGGATGATGCTCCAGTGTCTTATGGGCCAAAATAATGCTCCATATATCATGGACCCCATTCATAATAATAATATAATAATCTTTATTTATATAGCGCCATTATATTCCGCAGCGCTTTACAGTTTAACAGTTTCAAAACACCAGTCATAAGTAACAATGTTAACAATACAATACTTAAAGCAAAATAAGACGACTCTGCTCGTGAGAGCTTACAATCTACAATTGATAATGATCCAGTGAATTATGGTCCCCGTAAATGCTTCTCCAGTGTCTGTTTTCCCCCTTTTAGAATGCTTCTGTATTATTTGGGCCCCATGGATGATGCTCCAGGGTCTTATGGGCCAAAATCATGGTCCATATATGATGGGCCCTATTATTAATGATCCAGTGTATAATGGTCCCCGTAAATGCTGCTCCCGTGTCTGCTGTCCCCCATTTACAATGCTCCAGTACATGATGTGCCTCATGGATGCTGCTCCAGTCTCTGATCTGTCCCAATGAGAATGCTCCTGTACATGATGGGCCCCAAGGATGATGCTCTAGTGTCTTATGTGCCAAAATAATGCTCCATATATCATGGGCCCCATTCATAATGATCCAGTGTATAATGGTCTCGTAAATGCTGCTCCATTGTCTGATGTCCCCCATTTACAATGCTCCAGTATATGATTGGCCTTATGGATGCTGCTCCAGTCTCTGATCTTCCCTTTGAGAATGCTCGTGTATATAATGGGCCCCATGGATGATGCTCCAGTGTCTTATGGGCCAAAATAATACTCCATATATCATGTGCCCCATTCATAATCATACAGTGTATAATGATCCCATAAATGCTGCTTCAGTGTCTGTTTCCCCTTTTTAGAATGCTCCTGCATTATTTCGGCCCCATGGATGATGCTCCAGTGTGTTATTGGCCAAATCATGTCCATATATAATGGGCCCCATTATTAATGATTCAGTGTATAATGGGCCCCGTCAAAGCTGCTCCAGTGTCTGCTGTCCCCCATTTACAATTCTCCAGAATATGATGGGCCCCATGGATGATGCTCCAGTGTCTTATGGGCCAAAATCATGGTCCATATGTAATGTGTCCCATTCATAATGATCCAGTGTATAATGGTCCGTGTAAATGCTGCTCCATTGTCGGATGTCCCCCATTTACAATGCTCCAGTATATGATGGGCCTCATGGATGCTGCTCCAGTCTCTGATCTGTCCCAATGAGAATGCACCTATATATGATGGGCCCCAAGGATGATGCTCCAGTGTCTTATGGGCCAACATAATGCTCCATATATCATGGGCCCCATTGATAATGATGCAGTGTAAAATGGTCCACGTAAATGCTGCTCCATTGTTGTTTTTCACTTTTAGAATGCTCCTGTATTATTTGGGCCCCATGGATGATGCTCCAGTCTCTGATCTGCCCCATTGAGAATGCTCCTGTATATGATGGGCCCCATGGATGATGCTCCAGTGTCTTATGGGCCAAAATCATGGTCCGTATGTAATGGGCCCCATTCATAATGATCCACTGTATAATGGTACCCGTAAATGCTGCTCCAGTGTCTGTTTTCCCCCTTTTAGAATGCTCCTGTATTATTTTGGGCCCCATGGATGCTGCTCCAGTCTCTGATCTGCCCCATTGAGAATGCTCCTGTATATGATGGGCCCCATGGATGATGCTCCAGTGTATTATGGGCCAATATCATGGTCCGTATGTAATGGGCCCCATTATTAATGATCCAGTGTATAATGGGCCCCGTAAATGCTGCTCCAGCGTCTGCTGTCCCCCATTTACAATGCTCCAGTACATGATGGGCCCCATGGATGCTGCTTCAGTCTCTGATCTTCCCCATTGAGAATGCTCATGTATATGATGGGCCCCATGGATGATGCTCCAGTGTCTTATGGCCAAAATCATGGTCCATATGTATTGTGCCCCATTCATAATGATCCAGTGTATAATGGTACCCGTAAATGCTGCTCCATTGTCTGTTTTCCCCCTTTTAGAATGCTTCTGTATTATTTGGACCCCATGGATGAAGCTCCAGTTTCTTATGGGCCGAAATCGTGGTCCATATATAATGGTCCACATTATTAATGATCCAGTGTATAATGTGCCCCGTAAATGCTGCTCCAGTGTCTGCTGCCCAGCATTTACAATGCTCCAGTATATGATGGGCCCCATGATTGCTGCTCCAGTCTCTGATCTGCCCCATTGAGAATGCTTGTGTATATGATGGGCCCCATGGATGATGCTCCAGTGTCTTATGGGCCAAAATATTGCTCAATATATCATGGGCCCCATTCATAATGATCCAGTGTATAATGGTCCCCGTAAATGCTGCTCCAGTGTCTGTTGTCCCGCATTTACAATGCTCCAGTTTATGATGGGCCCCATGGATGATGCTCCAGTGTCTTATGGGCCAAAATAATGCTCCATATATCATGGGCCCCATTCATAATGATCCAGTGCATTATGGTCCCCGTAAATGCTTCTCCAGTGTCTGTTTTTCCCCCCTTTTAGAATGCTCCTGTATTATTTGGACCCCATGGATGATGCTCCAGGGTCTTACGGGCCAAAATCATGGTCCAATATAATGGGCCCCATTATTAATGATCCAGTGTATAATGGGCCCAGTCAAAGCTGCTCCAGTGTCTGCTGTCCCCCATTTACAATTCTCCAGAATATGATGGGCCCCATGGATGATGCTCCAGTGTCTTATGGGCCAAAATCATGGTCCATATGTAATGTGTCCCATTCATAATGATCCAGTGTATAATGGTCCGTGTAAATGCTGCTCCATTGTCGGATGTCCCCCATTTACAATGCTCCAGTATATGATGGGCCTCATGGATGCTGCTCCAGTCTCTGATCTGTCCCAATGAGAATGCACCTAATATGTTGGGCCCCAAGGATGATGCTCCAGTGTCTTATGGGCCAACATAATGCTCCATATATCATGGGCCCCATTGATAATGATGCAGTGTAAAATGGTCCACGTAAATGCTGCTCCAGTGTTGTTTTTCCACTTTTAGAATGCTCCTGTATTATTTGGGCCCCATGGATGATGCTCCAGTCTCTGATCTGCCCCATTGAGAATGCTCCTGTATATGATGGGCCCCATGGATGATGCTCCAGTGTCTTATGGGCCAAAATAATGGTCCGTATGTAATGGGCCCCATTCATAATGATCCACTGTATAATGGTACCCGTAAATGCTGCTCCAGTGTCTGTTTTCCCCCTTTTAGAATGCTCCTGTATTATTTGGGCCCCATGGATGCTGCTCCAGTCTCTGATCTGCCCCATTGAGAATGCTCCTGTATATGATGGGCCCCATGGATGATGCTCCAGTGTATTATTGACCAATATCATGGTCCGTATGTAATGGGCCCCATTATTAATGATCCAGTGTATAATGGGCCCCGTAAATGCTGCTCCAGCGTCTGCTGTCCCCCATTTACAATCTCCAGTATATGATGGGCCCCATGGATGCTGCTTCAGTCTCTGATCTTCCCCATTGAGAATGCTCATGTATATGATGGGCCCCATGGATGATGCTCCAGTGTCTTATGGGCCAAAATCATGGTCCATATGTATTGTGCCCCATTCATAATGATCCAGTGTATAATGGTACCCGTAAATGCTGCTCCATGTCTGTTTTCCCCCTTTTAGAATGCTTCTGTATTATTTGGACCCCATGGATGAAGCTCCAGTTTCTTATGGGCCGAAATCGTGGTCCATATATAATGGTCCACATTATTAATGATCCAGTGTATAATGTGCCCCGTAAATGCTGCTCCAGTGTCTGCTGCCCAGCATTACAATGCTCCAGTATATGATGGGCCCCATGATTGCTGCTCCAGTCTCTGATCTGCCCCATTGAGAATGCTCGTGTATATGATGGGCCCCATGGATGATGCTCCAGTGTCTTATGGGCCAAAATATTGCTCAATATATCATGGGCCCCATTCATAATGATCCAGTATATAATGGTCCCCGTAAATGCTGCTCCAGTGTCTGTTGTCCCCCATTTACAATGCTCCAGTTTATGATGGGCCCCATGGATGATGCTCCAGTGTCTTATGGCCAAAATAATGCTCCATATATCATGGGCCCCATTCATAATGATCCAGTGCATTATGGTCCCCGTAAATGCTTCTCCAGTGTCTGTTTTCCCCCCTTTTAGAATGCTCCTGTATTATTTGGACCCCATGGATGATGCTCCAGGGTCTTACGGGCCAAAATCATGGTCCATATATAATGGGCCCTATTATTAATGATCCAGTGTATAATGGGCCCCATAAATGCTGCTCCAGTGTCTGCTGTCCTCCATTTACAATGCTCCAGTGTATGATGAGTCCCATGGATGATGCTCCAGGTTCTTATGGGCCAAAATCATGGTCCATATATAATGGGCCCCATTCTTAATGATCAAGAGTATAATGGTCCCCGTAAATGCTGCTCCATTGTCTGATGTCCCCCATTTACAATTTTCCAGTATACAATCATGGCCAAAAGTTTTGAGAATGACACAAATTTTCACATGATCTGCTGCCCTCTGGTTTTTATGTGTGTTTGACAGATGTTTTTTCACAGACAGAAATATAATTGCAAACATCTAGTACCAAAAGCTTATATTGACAGTTAGAATGAGATAATGCAGCAAGTCAATATTTGCAGTGTTGACCCTTCTTCTTCAGGACCTCTGCAATTCTCCCTGGCATGCTTTCAATCAACTTCTTGACCAAATCCTGATAGCAGTCCATTCTTGCACAATCAATGCTTTCATGTTGTCAGAATTTTTAGGTTTTTGTTTGTCCACCCGTCTCTTGATGATTGACCACAAGTTCTGGGGAGTTTCCAGGCCATGGACCCAAAATCTCTATGTTTTGTTCCCTGAGCCATTTAGTTATCACCTTTGCTTTATGGCAAAGTGCTCCATCATGCTGGAAAAGGCATTGTTGATCGCCAAACTGCTCTTGGAGGGTTGGGAGAAGTTGCTCTTGGAGGACATTCTGGTACCATTCTTTATTCATGGCTGTGTTTTTAGGCAAGACTGTGAGAGAGCCGATTCCCTTGGGTGAGAAGCAACCCCACACACGAATGGTTTCAGGATGCTTAACAGTTGGCATGAGACAAGACTGGTGGTAGCGCCCTGGAGCCTTTTTGGCAACAATGGAACCTCTCTCCTTGAAGTTCTTGATGATGCGATAGATTGTTGACTGAGGTGCAATCTTTCTAGCTGCGATACTCTTCCCTGTTAGGCCACTTTTGTGCATTGCAATGATGACTGCACGTGTTTCTTTAGAGATAACCATGGTTAACAGAAGAGAAACAATGATGCCAAGCACCAGCCTCCTTTTAAAGTGTCCAGTGGTGTCATTCTTAATCATGACAGATTGATCTCCAGCCATGTCCTCATCAACACCCACACCTGTGTTAATGGAGCAATCACTGAAAAGAGGTTAGCTGGTCCTTTTAAGGCAGGCTGCAATGATGTTGAAATGTGTTTTGGGGAATAA
Source organism: Oophaga sylvatica (assembly GCA_033576555.1). Lineage (NCBI taxonomy): Eukaryota > Metazoa > Chordata > Amphibia > Anura > Dendrobatidae > Oophaga > Oophaga sylvatica. Next base: position 543,343,177 of record JARQOD010000002.1, read on the forward strand.
AGTTCATTTTCTAGCCAAATATTGAATTTGCAAGTAATTGCTGTTAAGCTGATCACTCTTTATAACATTCTGGAGTATATGCAAATTGCCATTAGAAAAAGTGAAGCAGCAGACTTTGTAAAAATTAATATTTGTGTCATTCTCAAAACTTTTGTCCATGATTGTATGATGGGCCTCATGGATGCTGCTCCAGTCTCTGATCTGTCCCAATGAGAATGCTCCTGTACATGATGGGCCCCAAGGATGATGCTCCAGTGTCTTATGGGCCAAAATAATGCTCCATATATCATGGGCCCCATTCATAATGATCCAGTGTTTAATAGTCCGAGTAAATGCTGCTCTATTATCTGATGTCCCCCATTTACAGTGCTCCAGTATATGATGGGCCTCATGGATGCTGCTCCAGTCTCTGCTCTGCCCCATTGAGAATGCTTCTGTATATGATGCGCCCCAAGGATGATGCTCCAGTGTCTTATGGGTCAAAATCATGGTCCATATATAATGGGCCCTATACATAATGATCCGGTGTATAATGGTCCCGTAAATGCTGCTCCAGTGTCTGTTTTCCCCCATTCACAATGCTCCAGTATATGATGGGCCCCATGGATGCTGCTCCAGTGTCTGCTGTCTCCCATTTACAATGCTCCAGTATATGATGTGACCAATGGATGATGCTCCAGCATCTTATGGGCCAAAATAATGCTCCATGTATCATGGGCCCCATACATAATGATCCAGTGTAATGGTCCCTCTGAATGCTGCTCCAGTTCTGTTTTCCCTTATAGAATGCTCCTGTACATTTGGGCCCCAAGGATGATGCTCCAGTGTCTTATGGGCCAAAATCATGGTCCATATATAATAGGCCCACTTATAATGATTCATAATGTTATAATGACCAGTAAATGCTGCTCCTAGTTCTGCTGTCCCCCATTTACAATGCTCCAGTATTGATGGGCCCATGGATGCTCTCCAGTCTCTGATCTGCCCCATTGAGAATGCTTCCTGTATATGATGGGCCCAAGGATGATGCTCCAGTTCTTATGTGCAAAATAATGGTCCATATATCATGGGCCCATTCATAATGATCCGGTGTATAATGGTCCCGTAAATGCTGCTCCAGTGTCTGTTTTCCCCCATTTCAAATGCCCGTATTATGTGGGCCCCATGGATGTGCTCCAGTGTCCTGTTGCCCAAATTTCAATCGTCCATATATAGATGGCCACCATATAATGATCCCATGCTATATTGGGCCCAATAAATGCTCCCAGTGTCTGATGTCCCCATTTACAATGTCCAGTATATATGGCCCATGAATGCTGCTCCAGTCTCTGATTCTGCCCCATTAGAATGTTCCTTTATATTGGGCCCCATGGATGATGCTCCAGTGTCTTATGAGCAAAATGATCTATATATATGAGCCCCATTCATAATGATCCATGTATAATGTATGCCCATAAATGCTGCTCCAGTGTCTGTTTTCCCCCTTTTAAATGCTCCTGTATATTTCGGCCCCATGGATAATGCTCCAGTATCTATTCGGCCAAAATATGCTCTATATATAATGGGCCCATGATTAATGATCCAGTGTTATGGCTCCGAAATTGCTCCATGTCATGCGTCCCCATTATAATGCATCCAGTATATGAATGGGCCCATAATGCTGCTCCAGTTCTGATCTACCCAATTAGAATGCCCTATTATTTGATGGCCCCATGGATGATGCTCCAGTGCTTATGGCTCAAATTCACGGTCCATATATAATGGGCCCCATTAATTAATGATCCAGTGTATAATGGGCCCCTAAATGCTGCTCCAGGTCTGCTGTACCCCATTTACAATGCTCCAGTATATGATGGGCCCAATGGATGCTGCTCCAGTCTCTGATCTGCCCCATTGAGAATGTCCTTTATATGATGGGCCCCATGGATGATGCTCCAGTGTCTTATGGCCAAAATAATGTCCATATATCATGGGCCCCATTGATAATGATCCAGTGTTAATGGCCCCTATAATGCTCTCCATGTCTGTTTTCCCCTTTAGAATGCTGCTGTATTATTTGGGCCCATGGATGAATGCTCCGTATCTTATGGCCAAAATCATGCGTCATATATAATGGGCCCCATTATTAATGATCCAGTGTTAATGGGCCCCGTAAATGCTGCTCCAGTGTCTGACTGTCCCCCATTTACAAATGCTCCAGTATATGATGGGCCCCATGGATGCTGTCTTTCTGATCTACAATGATGTCTATATTGATGGGCCAGATATGCTCCATGGTCCAATCAGGTCCATATATGGGCCCCATAATAATGATCCAGTGTATAATGAGCACCGTAAATGCTGCTCCGGTCTGCTGTCCCCCATTTACAATGTCAGTATATGATGGGCCCCATGGATGCTGCTCCAGTCTCTGATCTGCCCCATTGAGAATGCTCCTGTATATGATGGGCCCCATGGATGATGCTCCAGTTTTTTATGGCCAAAATAATGCTCCTTATATCATGGGCCCCATTGATAATGATCCAGTGTATAATGGTCCCTGTAAATGCTCCTCCAATGTCTGTTTTCCCCGTTTCAGAATGCTGCTGTATTATTTGGGCCCCATGGATGATGCTCCTGTGTCTTATGGGCCAAAATCATGGTCCATATATAATGGGCCCCATTATTAATGATCCAGTGTATAATGGGCCCCGTAAATGCTGCTCCAGTGTCTACTGTCCCCGTTTACAAATCTCCAGTATATGATGGGCCCCATGGATGCTGCTCCAGTGTATTATGGGCCAGAATCATGGTCCATATACAAAGGGCCCCATTAATAATGATCCAGTGTATAATGAGCACCGTAAATGCTGCTCTGGTGTCTGCTGTCCCCCATTTACAATAGTTCAGTATATGATGGGCCCCATGGATGCTGCTCCAGTCTCTGATCTGCCCATTGAGAATGCTCCTGTATATGATGGGCCCCATGGATGATGCTCCAGTTTTTTATGGTCCAAAATAATGCTCCTTATATCATGGGCCCCATTGATAATGATCCAGTGTATAATGGTCCCTGTAAATGCTCCTCCAATGTCTGTTTTCCCCGTTTCAGAATGCTGCTGTATTATTTGGGCCCCATGGATGATGCTCCTGTGTCTTATGGGCCAAAATCATGGTCCATATATAATGGGCCCCATTATTAATGATCCAGTGTATAATGGGCCCCGTAAATGCTGCTCCAGTGTCTACTGTCCCCCGTTTACAAATCTCCAGTATATGATGGGCCCCATGGATGCTGCTCCAGTGTATTATGGGCCAGAATCATGGTCCATATACAAAGGGCCCCATTAATAATGATCCAGTGTATAATGAGCACCGTAAATGCTGCTCTGGTGTCTGCTGTCCCCCATTTACAATAGTTCATGATGGGCCCCATGGATATGCTCCAGTGTATAATGCTCCCCATATATTGCTCCAAACATTAAAAATAATGTAATACCTCTCCTCGCTGTGCACTGCTCTACTCTGGACTCCTCAGCTTCGCCATGTTACAGCTCTCTGCACTTGGACTGTTTAGGCAGAGGGAAGACAGACGTGACATCATCGCGCTCTCTAAGCTGAATGTCGCTGTCAGGAAATGCGGAAGACGTCACAGCAGTGGAGCAGGGAGAGGTAAGTATTGTAAGATCTGGGGCCCTGAGCAAGCAAGGGGGGCCGACTCGTGGTCGACGGCACTGGCACAGGGCCCCTCATAGTATGCCAGTGTGTCTGATGGCGAGTGGGCCCTCCCACCATCAGAGACAATTTTTTGTACTATGAGGGGCCCTGTGCCAGTGCCGTCGACCACGAGTCAGCCCCCCAACCTGCTCAGGGAACCAGCACTTGCCCGGGTGCGCCAGGTGCTGACGCCGGCCCTGGGGGAGATTAGTAGGTTTTGTAGTCTGTCCACGCTTGCAAGTGCATGTTCATTAAATGTCTAACCATGCAACTGGTTTTCACATTTCGGAGATTTTTCCCTCTGCTAAAGGAACTTCCGCACTGCTTACAGATAACGTTTGCCTCATCAATAGGATTTAGGTAAAAAAAGTGCCACATTGGACTGTTCCTACTATGGTATAAATTTTCGGGGCTTGTGCTAATTTGACGGTCTGGACAAGCTGTCCTGCAACTCTTTTTTCTTTTTTTTACACCTTTTTGGACTGCTATGGGCCTGCCTGATAACTGCTGCTGCGATGTCGATGCCTGCTGCGGATCCTTCTCCTCTTCTGAACTATTGCCAGTGGCACCCTCTTCCCCCATGGATGCCAATCAGGGTCAACAACTGGGTCATCCATCACCTCCTCTTCAATTTCATCTGCACTGTCCTCTGTGTCACCGTGTAAGGTGGTATAGTATGCAGGAAGGGGCACCTGAGTTTCATCAGGGTCACATTCTGGCTCAGTAGACTGCGAGGGAAATGTAGTGCTCTGGGTGAATGTACCAGCAGAATCAGATAGCAGTAGCTGTGCATCAGTGCACTCCATCTCTGATTAATGTTGAACTGTGGAATTCAGGATTTGACTTGATAACCCAGGCATGGTATGTGAAAAGAGCTCCATGGAGTAATCTGAAGTGTGGGCTGCTGCATCCTTCACTTTTAGTGCGGGTGAAGGACAGAAGGAAAGATGTTATTCCTGACAAGGAGCCTGCACTGATGACTCAGTGCTTGCATTTTTTTAAACTTCAGAAGTGGAGGCGATAGAGCTGGAGGCTGTTTCGGCAATGTAAGGCAAAACCTGTTCCTGATGCTCCGGCTTTAAAAGCGGTTTACCTTCTCCAGAAAAGGGAGCCTTCCAGGCCTTCTTGAGCCAGACGATGACGCAGGCTCAACATCTCCTGCCTTAGGTGCTATTGTGCTTAAGTCACTGCCAGCAGATGCACTACCACCACCATCAGTACCAGCTGGACCCCCCGCCCACGTCCGCGGCCTCTTCCACCATACTTCCTCATGTTTTTTAAAATGTACAAAAAATAACAGCAGATATATGGTACTGTATCAGAAGTGTGCAGCTGTATACAGTGTTGGTGTAATTTTAAAACTCCGTATAGATTTCCGTATTAACACACAGAGCTCATAGGCTCAGTATGGATTACACCAGAATATAAAAAGCTGCAAAAGGTTACTAAATCTGAAGAGAACAGGTGTATATAGTTTAGGGGTAAATTGTAAATATCCGTATAGATTTCCGGAGTAACACACAGACGCTCACAGGCCCAGTCTGGATAACACCAGAAGATGAAAATCAGAAAAAGTGTACTCTATCACTAGCGTACAGCTGTATACAGTGTTGGGGGAATTGAAAATCTCCGTATATATTTCAGGAGTAACACACACAGTCAGAGGCCCAGTCAGGATAACACCAGAATATGAAAATCAGAAAAGTGTACTCTATCAGTAGCGTACAGCTGAATAGTGTTGGGGGAATTGTAAATCTCCGTATATATTTCAGGAGTAACACAGACAGTCAGAGGCCCAGTCTGGATAACACCAGAATATGAAAATCAGAAAAGTGTACTCTATCAGTAGCGTACAGCTGTATACAGTATTGGGGGAATTGTAAATCTCCGTATAGATTTCAGGAGTAAGACACACGGTCAGAGGCCCAGTCTGGATAACACCAGAATATGAAAATCTGAAAAAGTGAACTCTATCAGTAGCGTACAGCTGTATACAGTGTTGGGGAAAATTGAAATCTGCGTATATATTTCCGGAGTCACACACAGATAGTCAGCATGTATTTGTCCGTGATACCAGCCGGCCCACGGTAGTGTGAGGAGCGTACAGCTCTATACGGTGTGGGAAAAAATGAACGCTCTGTAACTATGCAGAAAAAAATTCAACTATTAGTGCTGTGTAAGTGCTGTGTTAATAAGCAGTCTGCACATCAGGATACACACAGCAATAGATAGCAGGCAGACTAATAATCAGCTCTGCTGCTGCACACAAGAAATTCCTCCCCTGCCACTGGCATTCAGTCTAATAATCAGCTCTGCTGCTGCACACAAGCAATTCCTCCCCTGTCACTGGCAGGCAGCCAAAGAACCAGCACTGCTGCACACCAGAAATTCCTCCACTGTCACTGCACACTAAGTGTACAGCTAATTGCTATGAGCACAAGCACAGAATTAATGTTGTTTGCCTGCCTAACGCTCTCCCTGCAGAGAACCAGCGTCAGCAACCTCTCCCTACACTAAGATCTGCAGTAGTAAATTGGAGGTCGGCGGTGAGGGCTTTTATAGGCAGTGTGACGCCACACAAAGCAAGCCAATCACTGCAATGCCCTTCTCTAAGATGGCCATGTCATTGCGTTGCCCACAGTCTGCGTCCTTGCTTATTGGCTGACAAAATGCCCTGGAAGCATTATGGGAAAACCGACTTTGGCGCTATGGCAGCCGAACACGTGACCGACCTCATGCTATGGTCGGGTTTCCCTCGGCGAAACCAGACTTTGGTGAAAGTCGGTCTTTTTTTAAATTGACC
>JARQOD010000002.1:543349775-543467060 GCA_033576555.1 Oophaga sylvatica
GGACAAATTTCACAATAACTTTTGGGATCCTGTTACCCTTTGGAAAATAAAATTGTGGGGTGAAAAGATCATTTTTGTGGAAAAGATATGATTTTTTAATTTTACGGCTCTATGTTATAACCTTCTGTGAAGCCCTTGGGGGTTCAAAGTGCTCACCACACATTTAGATAAGTTCCTTGGGGGTCTAGTTTCCAAAATGGGGTCACTTGTAGGGGGTTTTCACTGTTTAGGCACATCAGGGGCTCTCCAAACGCGACATGGTGTCTGCTCTCGATTCCAGCCAATTTGACATTCAAAATCTCAAATGATGCTCCTTCTCTTCTGAGCACTGCCGTGCGCCTAAAGATTGGTCTTCCTCCACACATGGGGTATCGGTGTACTCAGGAGAAATTGTACAACAAATATTGTGGTTCATTTTCTCCTGATACCCTTGACAAAATTTAAAAAAATTGTGTCGAAAAAAATATTTGGGGAAAAAAAGTTAAAAGTTCATTTTTTCCTTCCACATTGCTTCAATTCTTGGGAAGTGCCTAAAGGGTTAATAAACTTCTTGAATGTGTTTTGAACACCTTAAGAGGTGCAGTTTTTAGAATGGTGTCACTTTTGGGTATTTTATGTCATATTGACCCCTCAAAGTCACTTCAAATGTGAGGTCACTTTTGGGTATTTTCTGCAATATAGACCCCTCAAAGTAACTTCAAATGTGAGGTGGCCACTAAAAAAAAATGGTTTTGTAAATTTTGTTGTAAAAATGAGAAATCGCTGGTCAACTTTTAACACATAAGTTCCTAACAAAAAAAAATTTTGGTTCCAAAATTGTGCTGATGTAAAGTAGACATGTGAGAAATGTATTAACTATTTTTGTGACATATCTCTCTGATTTAAGGGCATAAAAATTAAAAGTTTGAAAATTGCAAAATTTTCAAAATTTTCGACATATTTCATTTTTTTTCACAAACGCAAGTTATATCGAATAAATTTTACCACTAACATAAGTACAATATGTCACGAGAAAGCAAACTCAGAATCGCCAAGATCCGTTGAAGCGTTCCAGAGTTTTAAGCACATAAAGTGACAGTGCTCAGAATCGTAAAAATTGGCCTGGTCATTAACTTACAAAATGGCTTGGTCCTTAAGGGGTTAAAATCTGAAATGTCGACCTACTGAAATGTATGTTCTGTCTGTTTCAGTAACTGAAAAAAATTGCTTTCTCATAACTTTTCATTTTACAGTTTTTCTACAATTCCTCCTAGAAATTTATGAATAAATTGTAAACTGGATGTTACCACTCATACTGATATTGTTAAGACCAATTTAATAGTGTGCTGAACAGTCCCCCTACTGGTTATGACTAATGATGAGGGAGCACCAAAATACTCGGGTACTCAATATTTGAGTAGAGCAAATTGTAATGCTCGGGTGCTCGACCCGAATAACGAGTATTATGGAAGTCAATGGCAAACTCAAACCCCCTGAAGGTCTGAAAACGATGTAAGCAGCGCTGAAATGGCATGCAGAAGATCTCTGGAAGCATCTCTGAATCCCATGTTGCTGCTGGGAACAATGATGTCAGAGTATTGCACCACTTTTACAGACTGACAATAAAACATACAAAACAGCACTTAAAATAAATTTGACTGTAAAAAAATGTTAAGAAACATTCTTGCCAGGATAATGAATTGCATATAAGGCAAAATAAATAAGTGAAAAAAAAATGCTCCACCACACCTTGAGTTGTGTTTACACGCAGTGTTTTTGCTGCATTTTTGCATGTTTGCATTGCTTTCAATGGTGAAAATAACTTTCCACAGGAATATAATTTTATCATTTTAATACCTTTTCTGGCTATGTGGTGTGTGAGACATGATGGCCATCAGTATTTGTAGAGGGCCATCAGGTGGCCCTTTCTATTGTTAGAGGGCCAACAGGTGTCTTGTGGACAGATGAGACCAAGTTAGAGATTTTTGGTAAAGCACATAATTTTACTTACTGTTTAGTGTAAAAGGAATGAGGTCTACAAATATAAGAACACAGTAGTTACAGTCAAATATGGTGCAGGTTCAAATATATTTTGGGCCTGCTGCTCCCATCAGCCAATGCCTGCTGCTGCTAATAACAGCGAGAGCAGGAGGTATTCATCAACTGGTGCCTAAGCTCTAAATAAATAATTAAAAAAAAAAAAACAGCGTGGTTTCCACTGTATTTTTGATAACCAGCCAGCCAAAACTGACAGCTGGTCACTGAGACTGCATTCCCATCCAGGCCCCTTAACTGCGGTGTCTTCGGTAAGATCCCAGCTAGCACAGTGAGAAAAAGCCTTAAGATGCAGTGGTTAGTTCACCAGGAAAAAATTTCTCACAGTGAACTGCGGTAAACTCCCTGAGATCAGCGCTGCACCATGAGACCTTCTCACAGTGCTAGCTGGGATCCCATCTAATATATGCACCATTTCAGGGCAGTTGTGGGATGCTATTTTTAGGCTGGAGGCTAATATTAATGGTCCCTTACAAGTCTGAGAATACAAGTCTCTAGCTGTCTGCTTTAGCAAATTGTCAAAAATGGGGGGGGACACCAAGTCATTTTTTAAATTATTTATTTAAATAACTAAAAAAACAGTGTTCTTGATAACCAACCTTGCTAATGCTGACAGCTGAGGGATGCAGCTCCCAGCTGGCAGTTTTGATTGGCTGGCTATCAAAAATACAGGGAACCACGCCATTATTTTTTATTATTTATTTAGAGTGCAGACATTGCCTGAGGAATACTGGCTGTTATTAGTGGCAGCAGGTATAGGCTGATGGAGCAGTAGTCGCATCAGCCTATACCAGTGACTGGAGGTACCTCAGATCACAGCTGAGGGCTCACGCTGTCATTTGACCATCGGTAATGATTTCTCCTCCCATCAGAAGCAATGTTTGCCACGCTGTCATGCACATGACAGAGCAACATACACCCGGTGTTCTGGGGGCTGAGTTTGAACAATAAGTCTGGGTCGCACTAGAGAGGAATACAGACAAGTGCTAAGAGAGAAAAAATCGCATAGCACTCGGACCAATGTTTATCTATGGAGCAGTTCCCATCATCTGCAATTTGCACTGTATTAAGGCCGAGACTCGCCAATGCAAGTCTATGTGGGAGAAAACAATGGATTACACACAGACCATGCATGTGACTTGCGAGAAATAAGCACCGGTGTCCTTAGAAAAGCCTGCAATTCAGTGCGCTATACTGTAAAATCACACTGACAGGTTAAAATAGAATAGATAGAATACATGAATACACATAGTATAGGTATATACACTGCTCAAAAAAATAAAGGGAACACTCAAATAACATATCCTAGATCTGAATGAATGAAATATTCTTATTGAATACTTTGTTCTGTACAAAGTTGAATGTACTGACAACAAAATCACACAGAAATCATCAATGGAAATCAAATTTATTAACCAATGGAGGCCTGGATTTGTAGTCACACACAAAATTAAAGTGAAATGTAATGTTCTTAAAACAAGTCAAAATGATGCTCAGTAGTGTATGTGGCCTCCACGTGCCTGTATGACCTCCCTGCGCCTGTATGACCTCCCTACAACGCCTGGGCATGCTCCTGATGAGGCGGCAGATGGTCTCCTGAGGGATCTCCTCACAGACCTGGACTAAAGCATCCGCCAACTCCTGAACAGTCTGTGGTGCAGATTGGCCATATCGAAGTTGGCCTATATTACATGTAACCAACAAGGAAAAAAAAATTTACAAAACAAATAAACAAAACTACAAAAAACCTACAAGTTAAGGTAGGTTGGGGGTAGTGATGGCAGTAGTCCTGCTTGTGTGGTTTGCCTTGCTTGTTGGCCAATCTCAATGTCACCCGGTGTCATGCCAGATGCAGAGGGAGGATAGTGAACCATGGCAGGTCCTGTTGGGGATTATAATAGGGGTATGGTGATGGGTACACCAGGGTAGAGGTGTGCCCAATTGGTTCATACCCCCCAATATGACCATGTCGACCATACCCATGTCGGGACCAGCCTCCAACATTGGGTCTGATAAAGTGGCCATATTGGCCAGGTGCAGTATGGTCCAAAAATTGGACCTGTGGAGGCCGAAGTTGGGGTGGGCTGTGGCTGAGGCGTAGGCATCCAGGGAGGAGGTGGCTCAGAAACTGATTGAACCTGCACTTCTGGTAGTCCTGGAATTTGCAGCTGCCACCTTTCCAAAAAAGCAAATACCGGGGTTGGCTTATTGGGTGGTGTGCAGGCGACAATCAAGATCTGGATTGCCCCTCTGGCACATAATAATAATAATAATAATAATCTTTATTTATATAGCGCCAACATATTCCGCAGCGCTTTACAGTTTAACAGTTTCAAAACATAAGTCATAAGTAACAACGTTAACAATACAATAATTAAAGCAAAATAAGCCGACCCTGCTCGTGAGAGCTTACAATCTACAATGAGGTGGGGGAGATACAAAGTACAGGTGTGTATATACAATGGTGCATTTACAATGATGGTCCAGCCATCTTGAGGGAGTGAGGGATGGATGGAGATAGTGAATTGGCTACACATACACACTTAAACATAGAACGACTTTGACATAAAAGCTGTTCTATGCTGTGTGTCCACATTGGACATTACCTTTCTGAATCCTGCTCATACAGGTATTATACATATGACCAGGTTTTTAAATACATCAGATAGGGAGTGCATACATTAGTCAGGGACTGCTCTAATACGGGTATACCTTGACGTTTGGTCGAGCGGCTTATTATACATTTTTTGCAAAAAAAACGTATTAACCAAATACCCTGTGTTTTTTCATCTTTTTATAGGCACTTGCTGTTTACTGTTATATATTTTTCTGCAACAGAGTATTTTTTTGTATTACTGTGCTTTTTTGTGTTTTCAGTCTTCTGTGGTGTGAACAATGTCTCTACAGACTTGTTCACTGTGTGCATGGCTCATGTTTATGTTTTTAAACAATTGTTTTCTTGTTTCTACAAGACCAGGGAGTTATCCACCCCTCTTTTATGAGCCGTGCACATAAAAGCCATTCTATGCTGTGTGTCCACATTGGACATTACCTTTCTGAATCCTGCTCATACAGGTATTATACAGTCATGGCCAAAAGTTTTGAGAATGACACAAATATTATATTTTCACATGATCTGCTGCCCTCTGGTTTTTATGTGTGTTTGACAGATGTTTTTATCACAGACAGAAATATAATTGCAAACATATGAGTAACAAAAGCTTATATTGACAGTTAGAATGAGTTAATGCAGCAAGTCAATATTTGCAGTGTTGAAGCTTCTTCTTCAGGACCTCTGCAATTCTCCCTGGCATGCTCTCAATCAACTTCTGGACCAAATCCTGAATGATAGCAGTCCATTCTTGCACAATCAATGCTTTCATTTTGTCAGAATTTTTAGGTTTTTGTTTGTCCACCCGTCTCTTGATGATTGACCACAAGTTCTCTATGGGATTAAGATCTGGGGAGTTTCCAGGCCATGGACCCAAAATCTCTATGTTTTGTTCCCTGAGTCATTTAGTTATCAAATTTGCTTTATGGCAAGGTGTTCCATCATGCTGGAAAAGGCATTGTTGATCGCCAAACTGCTCTTTGAGGGTTGGGAGAAGTTGCTCTTGGAGGACATTCTGGTACCATTCTTTATTCATGGCTGTGTTTTTACGCAAGACTGTGAGAGAGCCGATTCCCTTGGCTGAGAAGCAACCCCACACATGAATGGTTTCAGGATGCTTAACAGTTGGCATGAGACAAGACTGGTGGTAGAGCTCACCTTGTCTTCTCCGAATGAGGCGTTTTCCTGATGTCCCAAACAATCGAAAAGGGGATTCATCAGAGAAAATAACTTTACCCCAGTCCTCAGCAGTCCACTACCTGTACCTTTTGCAGAATATCAGTCTGTCCATGATGTTTTTTCTGGAGAGAAGTGGCTTCTTTGCTGCCCTCCTTGTGACCAGGCCTTGCTCCAAGAGTCTCCGCCTCACAGTACGTGCAGATGCACTCACACCTGCCTGCTGCCATTCCTGAGCAAGCTCTGCACTGCTGGTAGCCCGATCCTGCAGCTGAAACACTTTTAAGAGACGGTCCTAGCGCTTGTGGTCTTTCTTGGGCGCCCTGGAGCCTTTTTGGCAACAATGGAACCTCTCTCCTTGAAGTTCTTGATGATGCGATAGATTGTTGACTGAGGTGCAATCTTTCTAGCTGTGATACTCTTCCCTGTTAGGCCATTTTTGTGCATTGCAATGATGACTGCACATGTTTCTTTAGAGATAACCATGGTTAACAGAAGAGAAACAATGATGCCAAGCACAAGCCTCCTTTTAAAGTGTCCAGTGGTGTCATTCTTACTTAATCATGACAGATTGATCTCCAGCCATGTCCTCATCAACACCCACACCTGTGTTAATGGATCAATCACTGAAAAGAGGTTAGCTGGTCCTTTTAAGGCAGGGCTGCAATGATGTTGAAATGTGTTTTGGGGGATAAAGTTCATTTTCTAGCCAAATATTGACTTTGCAAGTAATTGCTGTTAAGCTGCTCACTCTTTATAACATTCTGGAGTATATGCAAATTGCCATTAGAAAAAGTGAAGCAGTAGACTTTGTAAAAATTAATATTTGTGTCATTCTCAAAACTTTTGTCCATGACTGTACATATGACCAGGTTTTCAAATACATCAGATAGGGATTACATAATTAGTCAGGGATGCTCTAATATGGGTATACCTTGACGTTTGGTAGAGCCGCTTAATATACATTTTTTGCAAAAAACGTATTAACCAAATACCCTGTGGTTTTCCATCTTTTTATTGGAACTTGCTGTTTACTGTTATATATTTTTCTGCACAGAGTATATTTTGGTTTTACTGTGCTTTTTTTGTGTTTTCATACTGGCATACTGTATGATGTTGGTAACAGAAGAAAGAATTGTTTAAGTGTGGATGAGGACTGTATGATAAAAAAGATATGCTCCAAACAATGTTAAAATTAGATCACCCCTACTGTATGATGTTAGTAACCGACAAAATATTTTTGGGCCTGTGGATGAGGCCTAAAATAACATTTACTAGATGCTACATTTTCAAAGTGAGATGTCTCCTACTGGATGATGTTAGTAAATGAAGAATACTTTTTTAGCCTGTGGATGAGGCCTGATATAATATAGACTAGATGCTCCAAACAATTTAAAAGTGGATCAACCGTACTGTATGACATAAGTAACATAAAAAATATTTTTGGACTGTGGATGAGGCCTGTATAATATAGACTAGATGCTACAAACTATTTAAAAATTATATCTCCCCTACTGTATGATGTTAGTAACAGAAGACATTTTTTGGGGGATGTGGATGACGCCTGTTTCACATAGACCATATGCTCCAAACATTTCAAAATGTGATGTCCCCTACTGTATCAATTAGCAACTGAAAAAAAAATGTTTTTAGTGTGGATGATGCCTATACAAGCTAGAAAATAGGCTCAAAAGAATTTCAAACTCTGATCTCAGCTGCTGTATCATGTTTGCAAAAAAAAGAAAATATTTAATGTGCAACAGGTCATCACACAGAACAATTTCAATTCCACTAAGTGACAAGGTGAGATACAGTGATGGCCAAAGTATTGGCACCCCTGCAATTCTGTCAGATAATACTGTTTTTTCCTGAAAATGATTGCAATCACAAATTATTTGCTATTTTTTATCTTCATTTAATTTGCTTGCAAGGAAAAAACACAAAAGAGAATGAAGCAAAAATCAAATCCTTGATCATTTCACACAAAACTCCAAAAATGGGCCAGACAAAAGTATTGCCACCCTCAGCCTAATACTTGGTTGCACAACCTTTAGCCAAAATAACTGCGAACAACCGCTTCCGGTAACCATGAATGAGTTTCTTACAATGCTCTGCTGGAATTGTAGACCATTCTTCTTTGGCAAACTGCTCCAGGTCCCTGATATTTGAAGGTGCCATCTCCAAACTGCCATTTTGAGATCTCTCCACAGGTGTTCTATGGATTCAGGTCTGGACTCATTGCTGGCCACCTTAGAAGTCTCCAGTGCTTTCTCTCAAACCATTTTATAGTGCTTTTGGAAGTGTGTTTTGGGTCATTGTCCTGCTGGAAGACCCATGACCTCTGAGGGAGACCCAGCTTTCTCACACTGGGCCCTACATTATGCTGAAAAATTTGTTGGTAGTCTTTTTTGACTTCATTATGCCATGCACACGGTCAAGCAGTCCAGTGCCAGAGGCAGCAAAGCAACCCCAAAACATCAGGGAACCTCCGCCATGTTTGACTGTAGGGACTGTGTTCTTTTCTTTGAATGCCTCTTTTTTTTCATGTACACCGTATGTTGATGGTTTTTTCCCAAAAAGCTCGACTTTTGTCTCATCTGACCAGAGAACATTCTTCCAAAATGTTTTAGGCTTTCTCAGGTAAGTTTTGGCAAACTTCAGCCTGGCCTTTTTATGTCTCGGGGTAAGAAGTGGGGTCTTCCTGGGTATCCTACCATACAGTCCCTTTTCATTCAGACGGTTGACACTGTTGTACCCTCGGACTGCAGGGCAGCTTGAAATTGTTTGGATGTTAGTTGAGGTTCTTTATCCACCATCCGCACAATCTTGCATTGAAATCTTCGTCAATTTTTCTTTTCCTTCCACATTTAGGGAGGTTAGCCACAGTGCCATGGGCTTTAAACTTCTTGATGACACTGCGCACGGAAGACACAGGAACATTCAGGTCTTTGGAGATGGACTTGTAGCCTTGAGATTGCTCATGCTTCCTCACAATTTGGTTTCTCAAGTCCTCAGACAGTTCTTTGGTCTTCTTTCTTTTCTCCATGCTCAATGTGGTACACACAAGGACACAGGACAGAGGTTGAGTCAACTTTAATCCATGTTAACTGGCTGCAAGTGTGATTTAGTTATTGCCAACACCTGTTAGGTGCCACAGGTAAGTTACAGGTGCTGGTGATTACACGAATTAGAGAAGCATCACATGATTTTTCAAACAGTGCCAATACTTTTGTCCACCCCCTTTTTTAGGTTTGGTGTGGAATTATATCCAATTTGGCTTAAGGTCAATTCTTTTTGTGTTTTTTCATTGAAGACAAATTAAATGAAGATAATACTACCAAAGAATTTGTGTATTGCAATCATTTTCAGGAAGAAACTGAGTATTATCTGACAGAATTTCAGGGGTGCCAATACTTTTGGCCACCACTGTATGGTGGTCTGTAGAGTTGAGCAAAACAGGTAGGTCAGATTTAAAATTGCCGACTTTCGCCAAAATCGAGTCTCATGAAACGAAACCCGACCATAGCGTGCAGTCGGCCGAACGTTCGGCGACCTGAGCGCCAAAGTCGGGTTTCAGGTTTCGCTTTTTCACCAATGAGCAAGGATGTACACTGTGGGCCACGAGATGATGTGTGCAGCGGTGCCGCGCGGCTTTGAGCGGCTCAGGATTCAAATTCCCCGCCAAAAAAGCGCCACTCATTGGCAGAGCCGGCGGGCGGCTCAGCCAATGAGCGGCGCGGGATTCAAATCCCCCGCCATTGGCTGAGCGGTGCCGCCCGGATTTGTGTGTGTGTGTGTATATATGCAGGCATTGTCCGATGGGACTACAAGTCCCATCCGGCTATGCCTGATCCACTGTCAATGAGTGACACATTAGCCAATGATGGGACAGTAGTAATCCCATCATCCAACTAATGTGTCGAATGTAAAAAAACATACATTACATACACAACATACAGAACATACAACATATAACACATAACATACATATAGCACAGAACATACATGTAACATACAACACGTAACATACATAAACGCATAACATACAGAACATACATATAACATACAACACATAACATACAGTACATACATACAACACATAACATACAGACATACATATAACATACAGAACATACATATAACATACAACACGTAACATACATATAACATACAACATATAACATATAGAGCATACATATAACACATAACATGCAGTGCATACATATAACATACAACACGTAACATACATATAACATACAACACATAACATACAGAACATACATATAACACATAACATACAGAACATACACATAACATACAGAACATAACATACAGTACATACTCACCAATCACCTATTCCCCGATGCCATCGTCTCCTTTAATAAAAATAAAATAATAAAGCAACCTATACATCACCTGTCCGCCGTAGTCCAGATAATAATGAGTGTCCCACGATGATCTCGGGTATAGAACGCTGACATCGGGTGATGTCAGCACTCTACACCGCCCCTGTGATACACTCCTGTGTATCGCTCAGACGCCGGGAGAGAATGACGTCACTACAGTTCATTCTCTCACCGGCAATGCTGGGTGAGAAAATTCCCATGCCGCATTGCCATAAAGTGAGAGAATGAACTCAGTGATGCACTGCAGGAGCCATTGTCTCCTGTCAGTGCATCACTGGGAGGCCCTACAGAGCAGTGGCATCACCTGATGTCACTGTTCTATATGGGAGACCGTCGTGGGACATTCATTATTAATTGGACTGCGTCGGACAGGGAGTATACGGTTATTTTATTTTTTTACATTTTATTACAGGAGATCGAGGGCGTTGCTTGGATCTGAGCATATAATAAAGATATGAAAACCGTGTTGTGTTTTATTTCATTAAAATACTTTATTCCTATGCGTGTGTTGTTTTTTTAACCCTTTATTAATATAAGATTAATAATGGATAGGCGTCCTATTGACGCCTCTCTATTATTAACCGGGCTTAATGTCACCTTACAATAGCAAGGTGATATTAACCCCTTATTACCCCATATCCCACCGTTACAGGGGAGTGGGAAGAGAGTAGCTAAGTGCCGGAATTGGCGCATCGTACAGATGCACCAATTCTGGGGCGGCTGGGTGCTGGTATTTTTAGCCAGGGGGTGCACCAATATCCATGGCCCCTTCCTAGGCTATGAATATCAGCCCGCAGCTATCTGCGTAGCCTTTCTGGCTAGAAATTACTGGGGGACCCCACGTCATTTTTTTGGGTGTCCCCCTATTTTAATAGCCAGTAAAGGCTAGCTGCGGGCTGATATTCATAGCCTGGGAAGCTCCATGGGTATTAACCCCTTCCCAGGCTAGAAATATTGGACCAAGCCATCGGCTTTCCCCCTCTGGCGCAGAAAATTGGCGGGAGCCCACGCCATTTTTTACCATTTTTTTTTAAATTAACGCTATTGCATGAAGATTTTATGTGTGTGCGCGTGGGTCTTTAACTATTTATGTACCATTCTATCTATCTATTATCTATGTAATATCTATCTATGTATTATCTATGAATTTTCTATCTATCTATCTTTCTATCTGTCTATATATTATCTATCTATCTGTCTATCTATCTGTCATTTATCTATCTATCTATTATCTATCTATCTATTTTTTATCTATCTATTATCTATCTACATATCTATTATCTATCTATCTACAGTATATATCTATCTATCAATCTATCTATTATCTTTCTATCTATCTATTATCTATCTATCTGTTTTCTATCTATCTTCTATCTATCTGTCTATCTTCTATCTATCTATCCAATATTTATACGGTGTGTGTGACTCCGGCCATAGACAGATAGATAGATTAATAACTTTACAAAAAAGTGTGAAACAACTGAAAATATGTCTTATATTCTAGGTTCTTCAAAGTAGCCACCTTTTGCTTTGATTATGCTTTGCACGCAGAAAAGGTGAACGGCTGGATTCTACATGCCTAGTTCCCACCGTGAAGCATGGAGGAGGTGGTGTGATGATGTGGGGGTGCTTTGCTGGTGACACTGTTGGGGATTTATTCAAAATTGAAGCGGTGAGCGGTCCAGCTCACCCCAAACCATCTCGATTGGGTTCAGGTCTGGTGACTGTGGAGGCAAGGTCATCTGGTGTAGCACCCCAACACTCTCCTTCTTGGTCAAATAGCCCTTACACAGTCTGGAGGTGTGTTTGGGGTCATTGTCCTGTTGAAAAATAAATGATGGTCCAACTAAAAGCAAACCAGATGGAATAGCATGCTGCTGCAAGATGCTGTGGTAGCCATTCTGGTTCACTATGCCTCCAATTTTGAATAAATCCCCAACAATGTCACCAGCAAAGCACCCCCACAACATCACACCACCTCCTCCATGCTTCACGGTGGGAACCAGGCATGTAGAATCCATCCATTCATCTTTTCTGCGTGCAATGCAGTAATCAAAGCAGAAGGTGGCTACTTTGAAGAACCTAAAATATAAGACATATTTTCAGTTGTTTGACATTTTTTTGTAAAGTGTAATGTATAATTCCACATGTGTTAATTCATAGTTTTGATGCCTTCAGTGTGATTCTACAATTTTCATAGCCATGAAAATGCAGAAAAATCTTTGAATGAGAAGGTGTGTCCAAACTTTTGGTCTGTACTGTATATATATATATATTTATAGTATATACACTTCTACATAGTGTAATAGCCGCTAATTCAATTGCCGGCTTTTGTGAAATTACGGATCCAACATGATATGACACATGGTTTACATACAGTTAACCATGTCATTTCATGTAGTTTGATATATGGTTTTCACTAACAATTACATGAGTGTATATGTGCAAAATTTCACACATGTAGGGGTTAATTAAAGGTGTAAATTCGTTGAATAAAAATGCGTGGGCTCCCGCACTATTTTCACAACCAGACAGACAAAGCAAGCGAGTGGGGGCAGATAATAATAGCCCAGAGAGGGACCATTATTTCTCCCCCCCTGCTACTAATATCTGCCCCCAGACACCCCAGAAAAGGCAAATCTATAATTAGATTCGCCCTTTCTGGCACTTAGCCCGTTTATTCCCATTGCCCTGTAGCGGTGGCGAATGGGTTAATAATGGGTGAAAGCCACCTTGCTATTGAAAGGTGACTTTAAGCCATGTTAATAATTGAGAGTTGTCAATTAGACAACTCTCAATTATTAATCCTATTATATGAAATAAAAATAAAACACACACACTTTAATTAAAAATCATTTTAATGAAATAATGAAACCGGTTTTGACCATATTTTATTATCCAGGTAAATCCATTCGAAGCCCTTGTTCACCTGTAATAAAAATAAAATAATAAAGCAACATTATTCTTACCTATCCGATGTTCAGTCAGGTCCCACGATGTAATTCTTCTGAAAGGGTTAATGTTCACTGCAGGGACCGCAGCTAATGCTGCCAGCCTCGCAGTAAACCCCCGAATGAATGATTTCCTCTCCCAGCTGACAGGAGAGGAAGTGATTAGTGTGGAAAGATTAATTGATTACTTCCCACTTTCACTTCAGGTCAGCCGGGGGCACCGCACAGCATCAGTGATGTCAGAGGGAATCCCGGCTGACCTGAAGTGAAAGTGGGAAGCAATCAATGAAGCTTTCCATACTAATCACTTCCTCTCCTGTCAGCAGCGAGAGGAAATCATTAATTCAGGGGTTTACAGCTGAGCAGGCAGCATTATCTGCACTGCTTGGCTGTAAGGCAGTTAACCCTTTGTAAAGGATTACAGCGTGGGACTTGACAGAGCATCGGATAGGTAAGAATCATGCTGTTTTATTATTTTTTCTTTATTACAGAAGACCAATGGCTTCACAAGGCTTGCCAGTAAAATAAAAGATGGTCAAAAAATGTGTGTTTATTTCATTAAAATTATTTATTCTTCATTGTGTGTGTTTTTTTTATTTCGTTCAATAGGATTAATAATTGAGAGTTGTCAAATTGACAACTCTCAATTATTAACTTGGCTTAAAGTCACCTTTCAATAGCAAGGTGGCTTTAACCCATTATTAATCCATTCGCCACCGCTACAGGGCAATGGGAATAGACTGGCAAAGTGCCAGAAAGGGCAAATCTAATTATAGATTTGCCTTTTCTGGGGTGGCTGGGGGCAGATGTTAGTAGCCAGGGGGGGCACAAAATAAATGCACCCTCCCTCGGCTATTATTATCTGCCCTCACTCACTGGCTTTCCCTGTCTGGTGGCAAAATTACCGCTGGAGCCCACGCATTTTTTTCAGCGAATTTACACCTTTAATTAACCCCTACATGTATGAAATTTTGCACACATACACTCATGTAATTGTTAGTGAAAACCATATATCAAACTACATGAAATGACATGGTTAACTGTATGTAAACCATGTGTCATTTCATGTCGGGTGGTTCTGTAATTTCACAAAAGCTGGCAATTGAATCAGCGGCTATTTTACTATGTAGAAGTGTATGAACTATAAATATATGTATATATATATATGTTATGTACGGTAGCTGAGGAGGACAGGAACAACAGCAGGGCAGCCGAACACCTGAGATGCTGGTAACTAATGGGTTGCAGAAACCTGAACTAACCACACAACTAGAGGTAGCCGTGGAGCGTTCCTACGTTGATCCTAGACGCCTCGTCACAGCCTGAGAGCTAGCTATACCTAAAGATAGAAACAGGAAAGCTAACTGCCCCGGAGTAGAGCCCCAAAGGAATAGGCAGTCCCCAAACATATAATGGCGGTTAGACAAGATGAAAACACAAACGCAGGCAGAAAACAGATTGAGCAAACACTGGGGCCACAAGCTGACTAAATAGGAAAGGACAGGAGAGTGTTGTGAATGGGTTTGAGATGAGTTCTGAGCAGAGGCTCCCTCTGGTGGTTACAAGCGGTACTAGTGAGGATTGTGAGGACTGGGAATCAGTGTTACTGATTGGTCTTATATAAGGGAGTCATTTTCCCATCAGGGTTGCCGGTGATCAATTGTTCTGGTCTGAATCCTTCTTTCCAGTTTCTCTTGTAGCCTGCTGTGTCGTGTCTGCATCTCCTGCTATCAGATAAGACAATTTCTTATTTTGTGTTTTTGCTATATTTTTGCATTTTGTCCTGCACTTCTGTGGGGGCCTTCAGGGTCCCCTCCGGGGGCTTTTGCCCTCTCAGTTTAGTCCAGCCACTGTGTTTTGTACTTTTGCTTTTTCCAGTTTTTTTTCAGTGGCTGCTGTTTTGTTTTTGTTACACCAGAGAACTAATTTAGGTGGTAGAGGTCGTGTGATCTCAGGTGATTTTGAAATTAGTAGAGTTGGTGTTTTTTCAGGGTTTTCTGAGATTGCAGTAAGTACCCTTCCTATCCTTTTCTATTTAGATAGTTTGGGCCCCAGCATTTGCTCATACTATTTTCTTTCTGTGTCAGTATTTCCTCTTGTCTAACCGCCATTACATGTTTGGGGGCTTTCTATTATCTTTGGGGTTCTGCTCCGGGGCAGATAGCTTTCCTATTTCTATCTTTAGGTGTAGTTAGTTTCTCAGGCTGTGACGAGGCGTCTAGGACCAACGTAGGAACGCTCCACGGCTGCCTCTAGTTGCGGTGGTTAGTCGGGGTACTGCAATCTCATAGATTCCAACTGCTCTGGTGTATTTCCTTTTTTACCTGCACTCCTCAGCTACCATAACATAACAGTATCACCGGCCATAAAAATTGTATGGTACTCACAGAAGGGAAAAAATATTTTGAAGGAAGAAAAGTTGTCAGAGATATTTTTCTGTTTGTTGCATTTTTTTTTTTTTTTTCCCTCAGTATCTCTGGGTGCTGGGGAGGATCTTTTCTCCCAATGGAGTTTGCACAGTTGTCTGGCCGTGTGGATCAGCTTGCCACTGAGGTTCGGAGTATTGCTATCTATCTTGCTGGGTTGCCTGTTGTGGAACCTAGGATCCCCATGCCAGATTTGTTTTTAGGGGATCGAGCTAAGTTTCAGAATTTCAAAAATAATTGTAAATTGTTTCTTGCCTTAAAATCTAAGTCCTCAGGAAACGCAGCGCAGCAGGTTCAAATTATCATCTCTCTCCTGCGCGGCGATCCTCAGGATTGGGCTTTTTCCCTGATACCTGGGGATCCTGTTTTGAGTGATGTTGATGCATTTTTTCAGGCTTTGGGGTTATTGTACGATGAGCCTAATGTCACTGATCAAGCTGAAAAAGCCTTGTTGGCATTAAATCAGGGCTTGATGATGCTGAGTTATACTGTCAGAGATTCCGTAGGTGGGCAGTCCTGACCAAATGGAATGACGACGCTTTGGGCGGCCCTTTTCCGGAAGGGTCTGTCAGATAATGTAAAGGATGTTATGGTGGGATTCCCTGTCCCCTCTGGTCTCAATGATTCTATGTCATTAGCGATTCAAATTGACAGACGTTTGCGTGAGCGGAGAAGTATGCGTGGAGTGGTGTTGCCTTGTGAGCCAGCTGCTGAGCCCATGCAGTGTGATGGAGTGGTGTCTGGGGCACAGCGTCATGAGTTTCGAAAGCGCAATAGGTTATGTTTCTACTGTGGTGATGCCTCTCATGCTATTTCAGTCTGCCCTAACGGGGAAGACATTTTGCACGCTCAGTTGTCTTGGGTAGTGTTCAGACTAAGTTTTTATTAACTGTCACTCTGATATGCTCTCTGTCCTCATTTTCTGCTCAGGCTTTCGTTGATTCTGGAGCAGCTATTAACCTGATGGATTATGATTTTGCTAAACGTTGTGGGTTTCCCTTGATACCCCTACAGAAGTCTATTCCTTTACTGGGGATCGATTCTACCCCTTTGGCTGAGAATAAACCCCAGTTTTCTACTCAGGTGATAATGAGGGTTGAACCTGATCACCAGGAGTGCTGCAAATTTTTGGTTCTATATAATCTGCATGACATTATAGTGCTGGGTTTCCCTTGGTTACAGTCTCATAATCCTGTTTTGGATTGGAAATCTGTGTCTGTAACCAGTTGGGGCTGCCAATGTGTTAATACCAACACTCCTGTTTTTTCTGCCTCCCCCCAGGCTGAGGATGTTCCTGACTTTTTGTTTGATTTTTCTGATGTGTTTAGCGAAAGTAAATCTGCATCCTTACCTCCCCATAGGAGCTATGACTGCGCTATTGAATTAGTGCCAGGTAGTAAATTCCCTAAAGGTCGCCTTTTTAACTTGTCTGTACCTGAACATGACGCTATGCGGTCTTATATCAAGGAATCATTGGAGAAGGGTCATATCAGACCATCCTCTTCACCCTTAGGTGCCGGTTTTTTCTTTGTGGCCAAAAAAGATGGTTCATTAAGGCCGTGTATTGATTATCGTCTCTTGAACAATATTACTGTGAAATATCAATACCCGTTACCCTTGATTTCTGACCTGTTTTCCAGGGTGAAAAACGCTACTTGGTTTACCAAGCTTGACCTCAGGGGGGCGTATAACCTTATTCGCATTAAGCACGGGGATGAATGGAAGACGGCATTTAACACCCCTGAAGGGCATTTTGAGTACCTTGTGATGCCCTTTGGGCTCACTAATGCTCCTTCCGTCTTCCAGTCCTTCATGAATGACATTTTCAGGGATTTTGTGGACAAGTTTCTGACTGTTTATTTGGATGATATCTTGATTTTTTCTAATGACTGGGACTCTCATGTGAAACATGTTCGAACTGTATTCCAGATTTTGAGAGAGAATGCTCTGTATGTGAAGGGATCAAAGTGTCTTTTTGGCGTACAGAAGATCTCATTTCTGGGATTCATTTTGTCCCCATCTGTTATTGAAATGGACCCGGTCAAGGTTCAGGCCATCTGTGATTGGGTCCAACCTACTTCATTAAAGACTCTTCAGAGATTTTTGGGTTTTGCCAATTTTTATCGTAAATTTATTGGTAATTTCTCTGTTATTGTTAAACCATTAACTGATTTGACCAGAAAGGGTTCTGATGTGGTGAATTGGCCTCCTGAGGCAGTCTCTGCGTTTCAGGAACTTAAGCAGAGATTCACTTCTGCTCCTGTTCTACGGCAGCCTGATGTTTCTCTGCCATTTCAGGTGGAGGTTGATGCCTCTGAAATTGGGGCAGGTGCCGTTTTGTCCCAAAAAGATCCAGAGACCTCTAAAAGTAACCCTTGTGCCTTTTTCTCTCGAAAATTTTCTCCTACTGAACGTAATTATGACGTGGGTAATCGGGAGTTATTGGCCATGAAGTGGGCTTTTGAAGAGTGGAGACATTGGCTGGAGGGAGCCAAACATCAGGTGGTGGTCCTTACGGACTATAAGAATCTGGTCTATCTGGAATCTGCCAAGCGACTCAATCCTAGACAGGCCAGGTGGGCCTTGTTTTTCACACGTTTTAATTTTGTGGTTTCCTTTCTTCCTGGCACTAAGAATGTTAAGGCGGATGCCCTCTCGAGGAGTTTCCTTGCGGACTCTCCTGAGCTATCTGATCCCTCTGTTATTTTGAAGGAGGGTGTAGTTCTTTCCGCCATCTCGCCCAATTTGAGACTTGCTCTGGAGGGGTGTCAGGAGGATAGGCCCGAGCGCTGCCCTGTTGGAAAATTGTTTGTCCCGGACCAATGGAAAAAGAGTGTGATGTCTGAGATTCATTGTTCCGCATTGGCTGGGCATCCCGGAATTTTTGGTACCAGAGACTTGGTTAGTCGGTCCTTTTGGTGGCCTACCTTGTCTCGCGATGTCAGGGAATTTGTGCAGTCCTGCGGGACTTGCTCTCGCTCCAAGCCTTGCTCTCGCTCTAGTGGTTTGTTGATGCCATTGCCTGTGCCCAAGAGACCATGGACCCATATCTCTATGGATTTAATTTCCGATCTTCCTGTTTCTCAGAGAATGACCACCATCTGGGTAATTTGTGATAGGTTTTCCAAAATGATACATCTTGTGCCATTACCTAAGTTGCCTTCCTCCTCTGAATTGGTGCCGTTGTTCCTTCAGCACGTGGTTCGTTTACACGGCATTCCTGAGAACATTGTGTCTGACAGAGGAGTCCAGTTTGTTTCCAGATTTTGGAGGACTTTTTGTTCTAAACTGGGTGTTCAATTGTCTTTCTCCTCGGCATTTCATCCTCAGACCAATGGTCAAACTGAGAGAACAAACCAGACATTGGAGACTTATCTAAGATGCTTTGTGTCTGCTGATCAGGATGACTGGGTCTCTTTTTTGCCTTTGGCTGAGTTTGCTCTTAATAATAGGGCTAGCTCTGCCACTTTGATGTCTCCGTTTTTCTGTAATTCTGGGTTTCACCCTCGATTTTCTTCAGGACAGACGGAGGCTTCTGTCTGTCCAGGTGTTGACTCTGTTGTTGAGCGTATGCAGCAGATTTGGGACCAGGTAGTGGAGAGGTTGTCCCTCTCTCAGGAGAAGGCCCAGCGGTTTGCTAACCGGCATAGGACTGATGGTCCTCGGTTTAAAGTGGGGGACTTGGTCTGGTTGTCCTCAAAGAATATTCCTATGAGAGTAGCATCTCCTAAATTTAAGCCTAGGTTCATTGGACCTTATAAGATCATGGAGATTATTAATCCTGTTTCTTTTCGTTTGCTTCTTCCAGGGACATTTAAGATCCATAACGTGTTCCACAAGTCCTTGTTGAAGAGGTTTGTTGAGCCAGTGGTTCCTGCTGCTGTGCCTCCTGACCCTGTTTTGGTTGAGGGCAATCTGGAGTATGTGGTTGAGAAAATATTGGATTCTCGTTTTTCTAGACGAAGACTCCAGTATTTGGTTAAATGGAGAGGTTATGGTCAGGAAGACAATTCTTGGGTGTTTGCTTCGGACATCCATGCTAGGAGACTTATCCGTGCGTATCATAGAACTCATCCTGACCGACCTGGTTGCTCAAATGAGGGTTCGGTGACCCCTCCTCAAGGGGGGTACTGTTGTGAATGGGTTTGAGATGAGTTCTGAGCAGAGGCTCCCTCTGGTGGTTACAAGCGGTACTAGTGAGGATTGTGAGGACTGGAAATCAGGTGTTACTGATTGGTCTTATTAAGGGAGTCATTTTCCCATCAGGGTTGCCGGTGATTAATTGTTCTGGTCTATATCCTTCTTTCCAGTTTCTCTTGTAGCCTGCTGTGTCATGTCTGCATCTCCTGCTATCAGATAAGACAATTTCTTATTTTGTGTTTTTGCTATATTTTTGCATTTTGTCCTGCACTTCTGTGGGGGCCTTCAGGGTCCCCTCCGGGGGCTTTTGCCCTCTCAGTTTAGTCCAGCCACTGTGTTTTGTACTTTTACTTTTTCCAGTTTTTTTTCAGTGGCTGCTGTTTTGTTTTTGTTACACCAGAGAACTAATTTAGGTGGTAGAGGTCGTGTGATCTCAGGTGATTTTGAAATTAGTAGAGTTGGTGTTTTTTCAGGGTTTTCTGAGATTGCAGTAAGTACCCTTCCTATCCTTTTCTATTTAGATAGTTTGGGCCCCAGCGTTTGCTCATACTATTTTCTTTCTGTGTCAGTATTTCCTCTTGTCTAACCGCCATTACATGTTTGGGGGCTTTCTATTATCTTTGGGGTTCTGCTCCAGGGCAGATAGCTTTCCTATTTCTATGTTTAGGTGTAGTTAGTTTCTCAGGCTGTGACGAGGCGTCTAGGACCAACGTAGGAACGCTCCACGGCTGCCTCTAGTTGCGGTGGTTAGTCAGGGTACTGCAATCTCATAGATTCCAACTGCTCTGGTGTATTTCCTTTTTTACCTGCACTCCTCAGCTACCGTAACATAACAGGAGAGATTACTTTCTGCAACCCAGAAAACCCTACAAAAATCCAACAATTCTGATTACAAAAATACTGAGATCACACGATCTCACCACCCACTAAATCAGATCTCAGTGTGAACAAAACCAAGCTGCACCCGCTGAAAAAGCAGGAAAAAACAACAGAGGCTACAGACAAACTGTGAGGAGCTCAGGCCCCAGGAGGGGACCCGGCTGTCCTCCACAAATGTGCAGAAAACAATGCAAATAGCAAGCACAAAAATAAAAGCAGAAAATATCTTATCTGATAGCAGAATATGCAGGCAAGACTCAGCAAACTTCCAAATGAACCAGGAACCACAATTGAGACAAGAACAATTGATCACCGGCAATCATCATGGGAGGGAACCTCCCTTATATCAGACCAGTCCGTGATCCCAGATTGCCATTCCTTGCTGAAAGGTTCAGTACTGTCTGTAACCACCAGAGGGAGCCTCTGCTCAGAAACCATCTCTAGCACATTCATAACATATATATGTCTCAATGACATGTATATATATGTATTCTATGTGTGTATATCTAGTGTTTACAAGGAAAGAAAGGGTTTATTTTAATTACGATATTTCTGTCACATTGACTTGCATTGGTTTCCGGTATCAGAATTGGCGATACCCGATATTTTTTGGGTATCGGTCCGATCCAATCCGATCCGATACTTCTTGATATCGGGAAGTATCGCTCAACACTAGTAGTGACGTCATTCTCTCCCGGCATCTGATCGATACACAGGAGTGTATCGCTGGGGCGGTGTAGAGCACTGACATCACCAGATGTCAGCGTTCTATACCGGAGATCATCATTTTATTTTTATTACAGGAGACGATGGCATCAGGGAATAGGTGATTGGTGAGTATGTACTCTGCGTTATTTGTTGTATGTTATGTGTATGTTCTGTATGTTATATGTTATGTGTATGTTCTGTATGTTATGTGTTGTATGTTATGTGTATGTACTGAGTGTTATGTGTTGTATGTTATGTGTATGTTCTGTATGTTATGTGTTATATGTATGTTATGTATGTTATGTGTTGTATGTTATATGTATGTTCTGTATGTTATGTGGTGTATGTTATATGTATGTTCTGTGTTATATGTTGTATGTTGTGTATGTAATGTATGTTTTTTTTACATTCAACACATTAGCCGGATGATGGGACTACTACTGTCCCATCTTTGGCTAATGAGTCACTCACTGACTTGTAGTCCCATCGAACGATGCCTGCATACACACACACACACACACACACACAGCCTCGCACACACACACATACACAAAGCCGGGCGGCACCGCTCAGCCTATGGCGGGGGATTTGAATCCCTCTCCCGCTCATTGGCTGATCCGCCCGCTGGTTCTGCCAATGAACTGTGCCGCACGGCGGGGGATTTGAATCCCGACAGCTCATTGGCTGAGCCGGCGGGCGGCTCAGCCAATGAGCGGTTCCAGCGCCGCTTTGGCAGGGGATTTGAACTCCGCGCCGCTCAAAGCCGCGCGGCACCGCTCTTTGCCTGAGCCGCCCGCCGGCTCTGAAAATGGGCACTGTAGGTGTGTTTACTGTCCTCCACTCCCTGCCAACTTTGATTCCCCATTGACTTGCATTGGTTCGTGTTTCGGTCGCCGAACCACCCACTTTTCCCAATAGTAGGCCGATCTCACTCGATCCGACTTTTGCGAAAGTCGGGTTTCATGATACCCGACTCGACCTGAAAAAAGGGAAAGTCGCTCATCTCTAGTGGTCTGTATCCCGTTTAGCAACAGAAAAATATATATTTTTTTTAATGTGCGTGAGGTCTGCAGACAGCTTCATATCACCGCACAAAATAACAACGTGGGATATAGTTGGCTGTATCACGTTTTGCAACTGAAAACATTTTTTTTAATGTGCATGAGGTCTGCAGACAGCTTCATATCACCGCCACAAAATGACAACGTGGGATATGGTGGGCTGTATCATGTTTTGCAACAGAAAAACATTTTTTTTAATGTGCATGAGGTCTGCAGATAGCTTCATATCTCCACCACAAAATTACAACGTGGGATATGGTAGGCTGTATCACATTTTGCAACTGAAAAACTTTTTTAATGTGTGTGAGGTTTGCAGACAACTTCATATCACCGCCACAAAATTACAATGTGAGATACAGCAGGCTGTATCACATTTTGCAACAGAAAAATATTTTTATTAAATGTGCAAGCTGTATCACGTTTTGCAACAGAAAAAAAATATTTTTTAATGTGTGTGAGGTCTGCAGACAGCTTCATATCACCGCCACAAAACTACAACATGGGATACGGCAGGTTGTATCATGTTTTGCAACACAAAATCATTTTTTTTCATGTGCATGAGCTATGCAGACAGCTTTTTAATGTGCGTGAGGTCTGCAGACAGCTTCATATCACTGCCACAAAATTAAAATGTGGGATACGGTTGGCTGTATCACGTTTTACAACAGAAAAGTTTTGGTTTTTTTATGCTCATTAGGTCTGCAGACAGCTTCAGACAGCTGACTGTATCATGTTTTGCATAAGAAGAACATTGTTTTTTTTAATGTGCATGAGCTATGCAGACAGCTTCATATCACCACCACAAAATTACAATGTGCGATATGGCAGGCTGTATCATGTTTTGCAACAGAAAAATTATTTTTTTTTAAACGTGCATGAGTTAAACAGACAGTTTCATATCACAGCCACAAAATTACAAGGTGGAATACAGCGAGCTTTATAACTTTTTGCAACAGAAAATATTTTTTTTAATATGCAGGAGCTATGCACACTGTAAATTTCACCGCCACTAAATATCAAGGTGAGAAATGGCATCATCAATCACGGTAGCAACTGCCCACCCAAATTTTTTTCATGCACAACAGCTCAAAATGCAGAGCAATGTCACCACACAACTAAATGACATGGTGGGATATGGCTTGCTGTTTCACCTTTAGCAATTGAAAATATAGGATTTAGAATAGTTTGAATTGTGCCCTGCTGTTTTTGTCTGCGGACCTCAGTAATGGCGCAAAAAAAAATGGAAGATCGATTTCACAGCCACACAGTACACTAGCTAGCTAAACTATCTGACTAATAAACAACTGCCTACCTAACTACCTAAAATCTAGCTGCAAACTGTGCCACTGTAAGGAGCAGCCTCTCTGCGTGCGCTGTTACAACCGTCAAAATGGTGCTAAAACAAGATGTCCACTCTTTATATGGATATGGACATATGAGTTCAGCAGCCAATAACACAAGTCATTGTGTCAGGACATTGTGAATGTTTCCTGCTGCCTGATTGGCTAGCGGCAACATATACACATAAAGTTGGAAGAAAAAAAAATTACTGTTTACAAGCATGCCGCTCCTCTGAGCTCTGCAAACCCCCTACCCTCATCAAATACATGCCCCATGCTCATCATGCACCAATTTCGTAGCCAAAGTGCTGAAAATACTTCAGTGGCAATGAAAATATTTTCCCTCACTTGTTACCAATGTTTTCCGATTTTATAACATTTTGCTCGGACCACAAATCCAAATGTGCCATATTCGTGCTGATTTTATCTTTGGCGACCGTTTTTCAAACAAATTCTCTCATCACTTGTTACAACTTTCTGTGAAGCACCTTTGGGTTCACAATGCTCATCACATATCAAGATAAATTCCTTGGTGGTCTAGTGTCCAAATTCAGGTCACTTGTAGGGGATTTCCACTGTTTAGGCACATTGGGGGTTCATCAAATACAAAATCAAAGTTTGCATTCCAAAATATCAGTCCTTTGCTTCTGAGTCCTGCTGTGAGTCAAAACAGTATTTTTTCCCCATGTATGGGATATCAGATTACATACGAGAAATTGCTCAACAATTTTTTTTGTTCAATTTTCTCCTGTTTCCCTTGTGAAAATAAAAAAATGTGGGTGTAAATTAAACTTTTTGCGAACATTTTTTCATTTTTGCATTCCTCATTCCATTAATTCCTGTGAAGCACCTGAAGGGTTAATCAATTTCTTCAATGTAGTTTTGAGCACCTTTAATAGTATTTTTGTGGAAAATTTTTTTTATTTTCACGGCTCTACGTTATAAACTTCTGTGATGCACCTGGGGGTTCAAAGTGCTCACCATACATCTATATAAATTCCTTGAGGGTGTGGTTTCCAAAATGGTCATCACTTGTTGGCGTTTCCACTGTTTAGACACATCAGGGACTCTCCAAATGCGACATGGCTCTCATTTTCAGCCATTTTTGCGTTCAAAAAGTCAAACTGTGCTCCTTCCCTTCCAAGCCCTGCTATGCGCTCAAACAGTCGTTTCCTCCACATATGGGATATCAACATACTCAGGAGAAATTGCACAACAATTTTGGAGGTCTGTTTTCTTACCCTTGTGAAAGTTAAAATTTGGTGCTGAAACATCATTTTAGCGGAAACATGTGATTTTACATTTTTATGGCTTTATGTAAAAAACTTCTATAAAGCACCTTGGGTTCAAGGTGCTCACCACACATCTAGATAAGTTCCTTGAGGGGTCTATATTACAAAATGGGGTTACTTCTGGGGGGTTTCCTCTAAAAATAAAAAGATTGTTTCTAATGTAAATTGTTTGTGAAACAAAGTTAATAATTCCTCTGCAGCACCTGAAGGGTTAATAAACTTCTTGAATATGGTTTTGAGCACCTTGAGTTGTGGAGTTTTTATAATGATGTCAATTTGGGGTATTTTCTGTCATATAGAACCCTCAAAGTCACTTCAAATGTGTTGCGGTCCATAAAAAAATGGTTATGTAAATTTTATTGGAAAAATTAGAAATTGTTGATCATTTTTTAACCCTTTTAACTTTTGAACAAAATAATGTTTAAAAATTTGTGCTGATGTAAAGTAGACATGTGGGAAATGTTATTTATTAACTATTTTGAGTGACATCTCTATGATTCAAGGGCATAAAAATGAAAGTTTCACAACTGCAAAATTTTTGCCAAATTTCCGTTTTGCTTTTTTTACAAATAAACTCAAGTTGTATAGAAGAAATTTTACTACGATCTTGAAATACAATAAGTCACCAAAAACATTCTCAGAATCAGTGGAATCCATTGATGCATTCCAGAGTGATTACCTCATAAAGTGATAGTGGTCTGAATGGTAAAATTTGGTCTGGTCATGAAGGTGAAAACAAGCTTGGGGTTAAAAACTATTCCCTCCTTTTCAAAAATACCCAGTCATGAGGGCTTGGACGCTGGGAGGGTGTTATGAAATTGGCCCAGGCCTTTGACATTGTACCCCTACCTCTGCTGTACCTACCTGGTGTGTGTCTCCCTCGCCTCTCCTTCTTAGTTGGGCAAGGAAAGTTAGTTTACCTCTCCGCCTTAGGAAGGAGAGATGCAAGCTTTTCCTTTCAGCATGAGTCTAGCAAAGCGAATAACCAGTACTCTTGTTTGTCCAAGATGAATGTAACACGAGGGTCATGGTAATGGCAGCGATACATAAAGTTTGCCATACATGCCAAGGTCCCTGCAGCCAACACTTCTCTGTCTCCATGTTGAGCACTCTCCATCTCCTCCTCCTCTTCCACCTCTTCCTTCTCATTCCCATGTAGTAAAGACAGGATGAAGCTTGTGTGGGTACCCGCCTCTGCTATGCTCCTGTCCCTCCTCCTCTACCTCAGCCTCCACCTCACCATTGTTACCAAATCTGTACTGAGTTGATGAGATGAGGCTGGGCTAGGTAGTATCTCCCTGTCTCATGTCTTCCTACATCTCCACCTGGTATACATGCAAAGCTTCATGCTTAATTATCAGCAGCGACTAGTGTTGAGCATTCCGATACCGCAAGTATCGGGTATCGGCCGATATTCGCGTTATCGGAATTCCGATACTTAATTCCGATACTTTTTCAATATCGTATACCGGAATCGGAAGTTCCCATAATTCTTTGAGAGGCAATGTGATGTTAGTCAGCCAATGATGAATCTTATGAAGTGTGGGCACATCCTGTAATGCTGCGGTCATCTTAACTAATGGCATGGCTGTGATTGGCTGCTGAAATGATGTCAGAATGCACTATAAAAGGCGCCGCAGCCATTTTAGCGTCACTGTGCTGTGAACTCAGTTAGGGACAGAACGCTACTCTGCTCACTCTGAGGGACAGTTAGATATTGCGATTTTGTTTACTACTGTGCTTGAGGCAGGCTAGTTTACCAACCGCTGTGTAAAGCTTCATTTTGCCAGTGTTGTTTTAACAGCTCTGTGCAAGGTGTGTGTGTGACAGTGCAGGTGACGCTGCAGTTTGCTCTGCATCCACCGCTGTTTGTAGGCATCTGCACGTGTCACTGACTCTTTTTTTTTTTATTTTATTTTGTGGAATTGGTGCAGCTCCATTATATTAGAAAAAAATCAAATCTATTAGTGTGACGTGCTTCCATCCGTATACAATACATTGGTTGCAAACACTATAGAAGTACACAAAGGAGCCTTTCACAGCTACTGAACAGTTGTCTGCAGGGTTTACTGTAGTCTGTGAGCTTTTAATTTTGTGAGTGCAGATTACGCTCCAGTTAGTTCTTCAACCACTGCCGGTTGTAGTCTGCTGAGCGTGTGTCACTGCCTCATCCTTCACATTTTTCCTTAATTGGTGCTGCTCCATTTTAGTGGAAAAAAATCTAATCTATTAGTGTGACGCGCTTCCATCCGTATACAATACATTGGTTGCAAACACTATAGAAGTACACAAAGGGGCCTTTAACAGCTACTGAACAGTTGTGTTTCAGTGTTCACTGTAGTCTGTGAGCTTTTCATTTTGTGAGTGCAGATTACGCTCCAGTTTGTTCTTCAACCACTGCCGGTTGTAGTCTGCTGAGCGTGTGTCACTGCCTCATCCTTCACATTTTTCTCTAATTGGTGCTGCTCCATTTTAGTGGAAAAAAATCTAATCTATTAGTGTGACGCGCTTCCATCCGTATACAATACATTGGTTGCAAACACTATAGAAGTACACAAAGGGGCCTTTAACAGCTACTGAACAGTTGTGTTTCAGTGTTCACTGTAGTCTGTGAGCTTTTCATTTTGTGAGTGCAGATTACGCTCCAGTTTGTTCTTCAACCACTGCCGGTTGTAGTCTGCTGAGCGTGTGTCACTGCCTCATCCTTCACATTTTTCTCTAATTGGTGCTGCTCCATTTTAGTGGAAAAAAATCTAATCTATTAGTGTGACGCGCTTCCATCCGTATACAATACATTGGTTGCAAACACTATAGAAGTACACAAAGGGGCCTTTAACAGCTACTGAACAGTTGTGTTTCAGTGTTCACTGTAGTCTGTGAGCTTTTCATTTTGTGAGTGCAGATTACGCTCCAGTTTGTTCTTCAACCACTGCCGGTTGTAGTCTGCTGAGCGTGTGTCACTGCCTCATCCTTCACATTTTTCTCTAATTGGTGCTGCTCCATTTTAGTGGAAAAAAATCTAATCTATTAGTGTGACGCGCTTCCATCCGTATACAATACATTGGTTGCAAACACTATAGAAGTACACAAAGGGGCCTTTAACAGCTACTGAACAGTTGTGTTTCAGTGTTCACTGTAGTCTGTGAGCTTTTCATTTTGTGAGTGCAGATTACGCTCCAGTTTGTTCTTCAACCACTGCCGGTTGTAGTCTGCTGAGCGTGTGTCACTGCCTCATCCTTCACATTTTTCTCTAATTGGTGCTGCTCAATTTTAGTGGAAAAAAATCTAATCTATTAGTGTGACGCGCTTCCATCCGTATACAATACATTGGTTGCAAACACTATAGAAGTACACAAAGGGGCCTTTAACAGCTACTGAACAGTTGTGTTTCAGTGTTCACTGTAGTCTGTGAGCTTTTCATTTTGTGAGTGCAGATTACGCTCCAGTTTGTTCTTCAACCACTGCCGGTTGTAGTCTGCTGAGCGTGTGTCACTGCCTCATCCTTCACATTTTTCTCTAATTGGTGCTGCTCAATTTTAGTGGAAAAAAATCTAATCTATTAGTGTGACGCGCTTCCATCCGTATACAATACATTGGTTGCAAACACTATAGAAGTACACAAAGGGCCTTTAACAGCTACTGAACAGTTGTGTTTCAGTGTTCACTGTAGTCTGTGAGCTTTTCATTTTGTGAGTGCAGATTACGCTCCAGTTTGTTCTTCAACCACTGCCGGTTGTAGTCTGCTGAGCGTGTGTCACTGCCTCATCCTTCACATTTTTCTCTAATTGGTGCTGCTCCATTTTAGTGGAAAAAAATCTAATCTATTAGTGTGACGCGCTTCCATCCGTATACAATACATTGGTTGCAAACACTATAGAAGTACACAAAGGGGCCTTTAACAGCTACTGAACAGTTGTGTTTCAGTGTTCACTGTAGTCTGTGAGCTTTTCATTTTGTGAGTGCAGATTACGCTCCAGTTTGTTCTTCAACCACTGCCGGTTGTAGTCTGCTGAGCGTGTGTCACTGCCTCATCCTTCACATTTTTCTCTAATTGGTGCTGCTCCATTTTAGTGGAAAAAAAACTAATCTATTAGTGTGACGCGCTTCCATCCGTATACAATACATTGGTTGCAAACACTATAGAAGTACACAAAGGGGCCTTTCACAGATACTGAACAGTTGTCTGCAGGGTTCACTGTAGTCTGTGAGGAATAACCACACTTAGGCCTTATAACTTTTCTGACTTTCTTTATCAATCTACCAAGATGAAGAAGTCAGTGAGTAAGGCACGTGGTCGTGGTCGAGGCCGTGGATTTGCAGCAGGGAGAGGACGTGGGGATTCTGTGGCTGCTGCCGCACCCAGTGACACAGCATCCACCAGTTTTCCCCGTGAGCGTTCCTTTATGCGCACTTTTGTAGGAGCTCAGCGTACCCCCCTGCTGCGTGAAGAACAAATTGAAGCCGTTGTTGGTTGGATGGCAGCCAATGCATCGACTTCAATAGCTTCCACCTCCTCTCAGGACCACAGCACTGTTGAACAACCATCAGTCTCTTCACCGCCTGCCAAATTGCCCAGGCAGTCAGAGAGCTCTGTACAGGAGCCAGCTGAGTCTCTGCTTCTGTTCTCAGAATCTGTTGGCTTGGAAACAGGGGCCCAGCCAAGCAGCATTCTGGAATGTGAAGAAGAGGCAGTATGCAGTCATGCGCAACAGCTGTGTCTCTCTGAATCTGAAGAGGCGGGTGAGCCAGTGCCGATGGTCAGCACACCGCAGAACGCATCTGATGATGATGAGACTCAGTTGCCAGTTTCTGTTGAGCATGGTGCTGGCCAGACCACCCAACAACAGCAGGTGTTGGAAGAGGGTAGTGGTGGAGATGATGAGGTCCAAGACCCAACATGGCGTGAGGAACAGGAAGGTGGTGGGAGCAGCTCTGAGGAAGAGATTGCCCCAACGGTCCAAACAGTAGGGAGAGGTAGGCTGCAGACTCGCTTGCCTGTAGCCTCCAGTTTGGCACCCGTTCGGAGCAGTTCTCTTCCAACAGCCAAACCGGGCGCTCCCAGGACTTGCTCTGCGTGGTCCTTTTTTGATACAGTTGCAGATGATATTTGCTATGTCAAATGCAAGCTGTGTAATCAAAAAATTAAAAGAGGTAAAAGTGTCAGTAACCTTAATACAACAAATATGTGGAAACATGTGCGGTCAAAGCACTTTGTTGAGTTACAAAGACACACTGGAGATGTAGGCCAACCTACAGCAGCACCTACATCTTCAGCTCGTGTTGGAGCCTCTTCCTCCAGTTCACACACAGCTGGTTCGGCTTCCTCAAAGGATCGCCATGGAAGAACCTCTGTCACTGTTGTCCAGAGACACAGTGTTATTCCACCCACAGCTGCAAGTTCCCTGTCATCCTCACACACCCAGGCCACAAAACAGCCATCGGTAGCACAGGCATGGGATAAAAGACGGCCATACTCGGCAAACCATCCACGAGCACAGGCTCTGAATGCTGGCATTGCAAAACTCCTGTCCCTTGAAATGCTGTCATTCAGGCTGGTGGAGACTGACAGTTTCCGTGAATTAATGGCATTGGCAGTCCCACAATATAATGTGCCCAGCCGATTTTATTTCAGCAGGCAAGCCGTCCCTGGTCTGCAAAAGCATGTTGAGGCAAAAATTAAACATGCGCTACTAAACGCCGTCAGTAGCAAGGTCCACCTGACCACCGATGCGTGGACCAGTACCCATGGCCAGGGACGATACCTTTCACTCACTGCCCATTGGGTGAATGTTGTGGAGCCGGGTACAGATCTTGCGAGTGGCGCTGTACATGTTCTGCCAACTCCAAGGATTGCCGGAATCAAGTCTGTCCACATTGACTCCTCCTCCTACTCCAGTTCCTCAGAATCATCGCTGCAGGAGCCGTCACGGTCTACCTCCACATGGACCCGTGGACGCTTACCTGATGCGACCGATATGAGCACAGCCGTGGCCAAACGGCAACAGGCCGTTCTGAAATTAATTCCCATGGGGAATCGAAGCCACACAGCGCAGGAGGTCTGGAATGCCATCAAGCAGGAGAGCGACGTGTGGTTTTTGCCAGCGAATCTCCAGCCAGGCTTGGTAGTGTGTGACAATGGCCGAAATCTGGTGGCAGCTCTGGGCCTTGGCAACCTCACTCACATACCATGTCTGGCACATGTGCTCAACTTGGTCGTGCAGAGTTTTTTGAGGGACTATCCGGATCTTGATGCACTGCTGCACAAGGTCCGCCTAGAGTGCGCTCACTTGCGACGTTCCAGCATGGCCAGATCGCGCATTGCAGCTCTGCAACGCAGATTGCGCCTTCCTGAACATCACATCATATGTGACGTAACCACCAGGTGGAATTCAACGTTACATATGTTGGAGCGGTTGTGTGAGCAGCAGCCAGCAGTTATGGAGTATCAGCTGCATCAGGCGCAATCAACACGCAATTTGCGCCGTCCACACTTCACCATTAATGAGTGGGCCACTATGAAGGACATGTGCCACGTTTTGCGTGCGTTTGATGAGTCAACGCGGATGGCGAGTGCAGATGATGCACTAGTCAGCCTGACTGTCCCCCTTATCTGCCTGCTTCAAAAAACACTGCAAGCAATAAGGGATGAGGTTTTGGAAGAGGTGGAGGATGAGGAGTCACAAATTCCATCACCTTCTGGAAAGTCAGCGCAACGTGGTTCCTCACAAAAGGCTGAGCAGGGCTCACTTTGTGAGGAGGATGAGGAGGAGGAGTCAATGGAGGAGGAAGACATCGCTCCAGAGGGAGGTACACAACGCTCTAGTCAGTATGTAGAGCGAGGGTGGGGTGATGCAGAGCAGGCAGAGATAACGCCTCTTGCAGAGGACAGCGTTTCTTTGCCAGTTGGGAGTCTGCAGCACATGGTTGATTTCATGCTGCAGTGCCTAAGAAACGACCGCCGCATCGCCCACATTCTCACGACGTCTGATTATTGGGTGTACACCCTCCTAGACCCTCGCTACCGGGACAACGTCAAAAGCCTCATCACACCGTTGAACCGGGAGCGTAAAATGCGGGAGTACCAAGACACACTGGTGCAATCCCTAATGTTCTACCTTACTGCCGAGAGCACTGCTGCTGCTACTGCTTTACAAAGCAGCTCTGTGCGTCGAGGCAGTGTAGAGAGCTCTGCAACAAGAGGGAGCACACGCAGTGCCTCTGCACAGGGAAAGACCAGTATGTTAAAAATGTGGCAAAGTTTTGTGGCAGCGCCACAAATGTCTACACCATCCGAGAGGGCTCCAGTCAGCGGGAGGCAACGTATCCGTCAGATGGTGACAGACTACTTGGCTTTGCCTCTCAGTGTACTCCCAGATGGCTCTTCCCCATTCAAGTTTTGGGTCTCTAAGCTGGATACATGGCCAGAGCTTAGCCAGTATGCATTGGAGGTGCTGGCTTGCCCTGCTGCCAGTGTATTATCGGAGCGCGTCTTTAGTGCTGCAGGTGGTGTACTAACAGACCGTCGCATGCGACTATCCTCCGATAATGTAGACCGGCTTACTTTTCTGAAAATGAACAAGGCATGGATCTCGGCAGAATTTGTCTGTCCGTTTTCAGATTAAATAACTGGTTCGCAACGTTATCCATGTCTCCTGTTATGTTCATCTTTCTACCACCTGAACTCTACTCCCTGGGCTCAAACACTGCCAGTTGCTGCTCAGAAGTGTCGTGTCCACTGAACAAAACACAAGCTCTACTGTTAGTGGGGTTCAGTAACGCCAGCTGTTCCCCTGCTGTGTGAACGGCAAGAAGTCTCCTGTTCCCGACACATGGACAGAAAAACACATGACCAACATGCTCCAAATAGGGAAGAGCCGTCACCCTGCTTGTTATGCTGAAAACATGAAATTGTGAAGTTTTGCACGCCTAGAATGATAAATTTTTATGACAAATATGGACAAATAATAATTTGTCATCACAGCGCATATCTGCACATGTCTATTAGAAATGGTAACAAAAAATAAAACATAGTCTACTCTTCACATTTTGAAATTAATGCATAAAAGTACATTTCAGACTTATGAATTAATGCTTTTTAAGGAACTTTATCTGTACCTGTAAGATAATGCAGTCAATGGATGTACGAATCATTAAATCCTCATCATCATCATCACGAGTTTTATTTATGACAGACATTATAAAATACACATACTGATGCCAACTGTAACTTCAAACACCATATATGAAATGGCCAGCATGTAAACATGGTAATAATGTCCAATAATAAATTATTACATCTAGAAAGTGCATCATGCATACTGACAATAGGTAGTTATACCTGCAAGTGCTGTTGAAACAACCACAAGAGATATAAATTAATACTGGTATATAGGTATCACAGTGCATAGTTACTCATGGACAATGTTGATGTAATACTGTATCTCAATTAAGTCAGCGTCAACCATTAGGCTTGTTAGTCTTGTACATTGTTAAAGAGGGAACGTAATTTTTTTGTTTGTCATAGGTGGAGTATTACACATTAAATTATTACTGCTGTATTTTTTTTTGCGTCCCTAGTGCGCAATAACGCAGCCTAACCTCACATTTGATAGTCAGCTAATTGCCACACGCTACCCTACCCTACGCGTGACAGTAGGAAGGTAGTGTTGACGGATAAAGCTTTGCGCAACCAGACATTCTTTTACCCTCTTCAACACTCTACAAGCAAAAAATGCATGATTTCAGCCGCAGACTTTATTGACGTACAGTATAACATCGGCATTACCCATCAGAGGCTGTCCACTGTCTGATACAGACATAGAATATACCTTTGCTATCCGTAGCCTTTGTTTCACCTACACTTGCAGGCACACACTTAAATTGTGACAAACAATGCCTAATGTTTTTTTAAATGGTTATTTTTTATCGTACATTATTGTGTCATCAATCACATTGATGAGTCCATGCTGGACATGTCATACATGCTATAGAAAGTTACGATTTTATGAACTTAAATAATTGAAATGTCTGTGACTGTCACATAAAATTTGCGATGATGATGATGAGTGACTATTACAAAATCCATTGTCTTCACTATGTTATGGTTTAACATAGCGTTCCTTAAGCATTATTCATAAAAAAAAAAATGGACTTTTATTCTTAAATTTACAACACTATATTTTGTTACCAATTTTTTGGGTGTTGTGTTGTTCCATTTATTTTTGGCATGTGCATATATGCGTTTATATTTGTATTTTCTTTATTTTTCCTTCTTGAAATTAGAAAACATGTGTATCTTTGTACCGTGTTAGCCAGTAGATAGAAAAATATTTAGACTTCAGAGTCAGCAGTGGTTGATACCTTTTAATGGATAACTGAAAAGATGGAAACAAATTGCAAGCTTTCAAGGCTACTCACGTCTCTTCATCAGGGAAAGACTAAATAAAAAAATTAAGCATCACATATTTCTATACACAACAGGACACAGGAATAGTGCAATAGGTAAGACAAGTAAGTGACGTGTATCAGAACTGTCATTATCTCACAGGGATGAACATAAATATTGGAACAGTTCCTAGATAAGGATAGAAATTTTGATTGCCCTCTCATTGGCGTCTTTTTTTGGGTTTTCATGACCCTGGAAGGGCATAGACGCAGATTCCTTAATTGATATAGAATGACATAAATCCATGTGATCTATTCATTCCATCACTAACAGTGTCAAAGGTCATGATGAGCTTATATTCTGAAACCTTTGTACGTTTCTCATATTTGAAGTTATATTTTAATACCAGTAATTCCATATCCATGATGCTATGACCGGGCATACAAAAGTCTTTTGCCACAGGTAAATTCATTAATTTATCTGTGATTGTGTGGCGCTGATAATTCATCCTTGTTCTCCTTTTTGTTGCCGGTCTCCCCTCACTTGTCCCTCCCTCACTTGTCTTAGCTATTCCTGTGTCCTGTTGTGTGTAGAAATATGTGATTCTTCATTTTTGGCTTTACTCCTAGCCTGATGAAGACACCTGAGTAGTCTCGAAAGCTTTGAATTTGTTACCATATTTTCAGTTAGCCATTAAACGTTATCAACCACAGAGGACTGTCAAGTATAAATATTTTTCTATTCTTGTAATTGAAATTCATCATTTTATTGTCGTAGTAAAGCTTCATTTATTCTTGTTTGAAGTACATACATTTGCAATGGCCACGTAACAAGGCAATAACTCAATATTTTGTGCCTACACCCTCCTTGACCCTGGGCTTCAACAGCGCCAGTTGCTGCTCAGAAGTGTTAGATGCACAGATGAAAACAATCGCTGATGTGTTTGTGGGGTTCAGTAACGCCTGCTGTTCCCCTGCTGTGTGTCTGGCAAAAATTACTGCTGCTAACTACAACTTCAACTTCAAACGTCTCATACTAGGCCTCTGCCTACACCCTCCTTGACCCTGGGCTTCAACAGCGCCAGTTGCTGCTCAGAAGTGTTAGATGCACAGATGAAAACAATCGCTGATGTGTTTGTGGGGTTCAGTAACGCCTGCTGTTCCCCTGCTGTGTGTCTGGCAAAAATTACTGCTGC
This sequence comes from Oophaga sylvatica, assembly GCA_033576555.1. Lineage (NCBI taxonomy): Eukaryota > Metazoa > Chordata > Amphibia > Anura > Dendrobatidae > Oophaga > Oophaga sylvatica. The sequence goes on from JARQOD010000002.1 coordinate 543,385,380, forward strand.
TAACTACAACTTCAACTTCAAACGTCTCATACTAGGCCTCTGCCTACACCCTCCTTGACCCTGGGCTTCAACAGCGCCAGTTGCTGCTCAGAAGTGTTAGATGCACAGATGAAAACAATCGCTGATGTGTTTGTGGGGTTCAGTAACGCCTGCTGTTCCCCTGCTGTGTGTCCGGCAAAAATTACTGCTAGCTACCTAATCATGGTGAAAAAAACATGACATCTCAAAGTGTCTAGTGCTACACATAGATATGAGGCTACACCATGATTTCTAAGCTGTAAACATTTGAAACGTCAACTTTCAAACCATAAAATGATTTGTCTGTCACAAATCGGTAACAAAATAATTGTGACATATTATTACAGATATGCACATGTCGAAAACAAATGCAAACACAAAAGCCTACTTATGCTATAGGATACTGATGGTCAACCTTGTCACTCCATAGCTTAGACAAATCCAACTCACATCATGATGACTCAAATACTGCAATGTTGGAAGTGCATAATGTGGGTTGAACTTTGACAACAGCTGCAGTGCGAAGGTTATACTTCAGTGTTCTTGCCTTTGAAATAAAAGCATACAAGTAAATATAATATCCAATGTTGATTAAGGGACGTGATGTACACCTGTAATATTGTGCAAACAATGCATGTAGGAATAGTCCTCTTCAACATTACTTATATTTGTGTCATTTTAAAAAATACATATTTGATTAGAAAGTTAACAGCCCATATCATAAAGGTCCTTCATGTAAACATGATAATCGCTAACAAAAATCATGCATTACCTTGGTAAAGTCAATAGTGCATAGTCACAATAGCAAAATATATACCTGTAAGTGGTGCTGAAAGAACGACAACTGATAGAATAGGTGAATGATATCTATTTATCAGACTGAATAGCGACACCTGTACAATGTCGATATAATACTGTACCTTAACAAAACAGCTGTGTCACACCTCACACGCATTTTTCTTGTAGCTTGTTATGTAATAGGGCACATGCGTGTATGTTTCATCATAGGTGCATGTTTACTGAGTAAAGCAGTCATGACAACGCCTTTGTGTTGTCGGTACGCTTGCGATGATGAACGATGCGCACCGTGAATGTTAGTCTGCGTCATAAGACGCACAGACGCTCCAATACCCAACGCGTCACAGCAGGAAGCCAGTCTGTGCGTCCAAACAAAGGCGCAAGCATACATGCACGTACCCTTTTATAAAGCTATATAAAAAAAAGGATGTAGTAGTAACGCACACTTTATTGAGGTACAGTATTACATCGCCATTCACCATCTGTGGCTATGCAGTCTCATCTATATATACCTTATCTATCCGTTGTCATGCTTGCAAGTCCACAGTCAGGCATAAATAGCTGTTTTCACTATGCACTTTTTAAAGGTTTTTTTTGTTAATATAAATGATTGGCACATATTATCAGTATTACATGATGGAAAATTTTAGATATTTTTAAAAACTTTTTAGTGATATTATTCAGCAAATGAAAATGGTGTACATACTGTTACTTATCCATCATTAATGGATTCTGATATGTACTTGTATGCTTTTATTTAAAACCGTATAGCAGATTATTTAACCGATTTTTATTGTGGTTTGCATTGCTTTTCAACATGTTAATGTATGCGTTTATGTTTGTCAATTATTAATTTACATATATTTTTTAAAGTAAAATCATCATCTTATGGTACTAAAGGTTATATTTCTCTTGTTTGGAGTATAGACATTTTTAATTGACACGTAACAAGGAAAATACTTGATCTAGTATTTAAACATCCTCCTTGACCCTGGGCTCCAACACCGCCAGTTGTTGCTCGGAAGTGCTGTTAGCACAGTCTACACTTGCTCCTGTGTTACTGGGGTTCAGTAATGTCAGCTGTTCCCCTGCTGTGATAACGGCAAAAAGTCCTGCTGCCTCCACCATGTTCTCTTCTCATCCCTGGGTTACAACACCGCCAGTTGTTTCTCGGAAGTGCTGTTAGCACAGTCTACATTTGCTCCTGTGTTACTGGGGTTCGGTAATGTCAGCTGTTCACCTGCTGTGTGAATGGCAAACAGTCCTGCTGCCTCCACCCTGTTCTCTTCTCATCCCTGGGCTACAACACCGCCAGTTGTTTCTCGGAAGTGCTGTTAGCACAGTCTACACTTGCTCCTGTGTTACTGGGGTTCAGTAATGTCAGCTGTTCCCCTGCTGTGATAACGGCAAAAAGTCCTGCTGCCTCCACCATGTTCTCTTCTCATCCCTGGGTTACAACACCGCCAGTTGTTTCTTGGAAGTGCTGTTAGCACAGTCTACACTTGCTCCTGTGTTACTGGGGTTCAGTAATGTCAGCTGTTCCCCTGCTGTGATAACGGCAAAAAGTCCTGCTGCCTCCACCCTGTTCTCTTCTCATCCCTGGGCTACAACACCGCCAGTTGTTTCTCGGAAGTGCTGTTAGCACAGTCTACACTTGCTCCTGTGTTACTGGGGTTCAGTAATGTCAGCTGTTCCCCTGCTGTGATAACGGCAAAAAGTCCTGCTGCCTCCACCATGTTCTCTTCTCATCCCTGGGTTACAACACCGCCAGTTGTTTCTCGGAAGTGCTGTTAGCACAGTCTACACTTGCTCCTGTGTTACTGGGGTTCAGTAATGTCAGCTGTTCCCCTGCTGTGATAACGGCAAAAAGTCCTGCTGCCTCCACCAGGTTCTCTTCTCATCCCTGGGTTACAACACCGCCAGTTGTTTCTCGGAAGTGCTGTTAGCACAGTCTACACTTGCTCCTGTGTTACTGGGGTTCAGTAATGTCAGCTGTTCCCCTGCTGTGATAACGGCAAAAAGTCCTGCTGCCTCCACCATGTTCTCTTCTCATCCCTGGGTTACAACACCGCCAGTTGTTTCTCGGAAGTGCTGTTAGCACAGTCTACACTTGCTTTTGTGTTACTGGGGTTCAGTAATGTCAGCTGTTCCCCTGCTGTGATAACGGCAAAAAGTCCTGCTGCCTCCACCATGTTCTCTTCTCATCCCTGGGTTACAACACCGCCAGTTGTTTCTCGGAAGTGCTGTTAGCACAGTCTACACTTGCTCCTGTGTTACTGGGGTTCAGTAATGTCAGCTGTTCCCCTGCTGTGATAACGGCAAAAAGTCCTGCTGCCTCCACCATGTTCTCTTCTCATCCCTGGGCTACAACACCGCCAGTTGTTTCTCGGAAGTGCTGTTAGCACAGTCTACACTTGCTCCTGTGTTACTGGGGTTCAGTAATGTCAGCTGTTCCCCTGCTGTGATAACGGCAAAAAGTCCTGCTGCCTCCACCATGTTCTCTTCTCATCCCTGGGTTACAACACCGCCAGTTGTTTCTCGGAAGTGCTGTTAGCACAGTCTACACTTGCTCCTGTGTTACTGGGGTTCAGTAATGTCAGCTGTTCCCCTGCTGTGATAACGGCATAAAGTCCTGCTGCCTCCACCATGTTCTCTTCTCATCCCTGGGTTACAACACCGCCAGTTGTTTCTCGGAAGTGCTGTTAGCACAGTCTACACTTGCTCCTGTGTTACTGGGGTTCAGTAATGTCAGCTGTTCCCTGCTGTGTGAACGCAACAGTCCTGCTGCTCAACTTATTTCCCTGGTACCTTCTGCTACCAACCGGGGTCCAGTACGTCAGTGGTCTCCGCAGTGCCTTTGGCCTAGGTGCCTCATGTCGTATCCGAGTTCCACAAAGTTGTGGTCTTGTAGTGCTTTGAGCAAGGTACCTCCTGCTTAGTAACCGTGTCCCAGTAACGTCAGCTGGTCCTCGTGTGCCATGGCTCTTTTCCTTCTGCTGACCCTCCGGTTCCAGCCAGTCAGCTGTCCCCGTCATTGCATTGGCTCTTGTACTCTCTACCTCCGGTTCCAGTACCGTCAGCTGTCTCCGCAGTGCCTTTGGCCTAGGTGCCTCCATGTCGGTATCCGAGTTCCAGCAACGTCTGCTGGTCCTTGGTAGTGCTTTGGAGCACAGGTACCTCCTGCTTAGTAACCGTGTCCCAGTAACGTCAGCTGGTCCTCGGTTGTGCCATTGGCTCTTTTCCTTCTGCTGACCCTCCGGTTCCAGCACAGTCAGCTGGTCCTCGTTACTTCCCTTGGCTTTTGTACCATCACAACAGACAAAGAAGGTTAGACCAAACTACAAGATACAGATACAAGAGCTAGAGAACCCATAAGCAGAAGATCAAAAAGCAGAAGAACTATGAAGTATAAGACAAAATTGAAGAGCAAAGTAATGCTCTAAATTCTAAGCAAAGAAGACTAAGCGTGTCATGGGTGAGTCCGTTCCTCCTCTGTGACCCTGGAAAATGCCTGATGCTGCTGCGGCTAAACTGAAACGCGGACAAATACTGTTGTAATAAAATCTTACGGACAGCAAGAACGGAAGGATGAAAATTCAGAGTTTAACAGATACAAGTACAGGAATGTCTTCACAAATTAAGAAATGATGATAAAGGATGAATAGGAAGAAGATGAAGAAGTAGATATGAAGAATAATAAATGTTTAATAAAACAATATAATAATGTTAACAAAAAAGATGAAAATTCAGAAGTTTTAAAGATTAAGAAGTGAAGATGAAGAATAATATTGATGAGAAAGATGATGCGCTGAAGATATGAAGGAGAAAATTGTGAAAAGTTATAAAAGGTAAGACAAGGAAGTTGTGAAACAGAATATTTGACAAAAAGAAAAAGAAGTTAAAAGATTGTCAATTTGTTGGTCAATTAAACGATTTGCAAATAAAGAAACGTATTTTGTCATCCAATCAAAAAGAAATATTAATGCTATTCCATTGCATTGTGTTAAACATCTATGCCTTTAATGTCTCCTCAACCTCCCCCAATAAATTCTACATTACTCTTTGTTGTTTTCCTTCATGTACAATTAACCAACAAGGCAAGAATGTTTTTTTTTTAATTCCGATATTTTGTTCCCATAGACTTACATTGTATTTCCGGTATCGGTATCGGGTATCGCCGATATTTTTTGTGTATCGGCGATACCATTCCGATTCCGATACTTTTGGATATCGGAAAGTATCGCTCAACTCTAGCAGCGACTTTTTAAGTAGGCACAGAAATTAGATCATTGCGCTGATGATGGACTGATCACCGCTCACCCTCTTTGTGGAGTCCTCCAAGTCTAGTTGAAATGCACAAATGTCAGACATCCATGTGCACTCTTCAGTTGTCATTTGTGGAGGCTGACCAGAATACTGACAAATGCGTGGGAGCTGGTATTCCACAACTGACCTCTGCTGCTCAGTAGGCTTTGGCAGCATGTGCCATGTGGAGTTCCAGCACATGGTAACATCGCACACCAGTCGATGAGCTGGCACTTGCATGCGCTTCTGCAGCACTGACAGAGTGGCAGCAGTAGGATCTGACTTGCAGAAATCAGCACTGTTGTAGCGTACCTTGACCCGAAGCTCTGGCATATATGGGTAGGTTTTCAGAAACCACTGAACTACCAAACTGAGCACGCGGGCCATGCATGGTACGTGTGTGAGCTTGCCAATCTTACATTCTCCACCAAGTTACAACCATTATAACACATGCCTAGTTGTAGGTTAGCGGCGAGAGCCACAGATATGTCTGGTCTGTTATTCCTTTAAGTAACTCTGCAGCGATGTGTGATTTGTCTCCTAGACAAATTAGCTTCAGCAGATACTGTTGTTGCTTCATTGAGGCCGTGCTGCAGAGCTTCCAGATTCCGGCTGATGTGGGTGATGGGATTTGAGATAGCATATTGGAGTTGAGGATGAGAAGGAGTGGGTGCAGGAACTGGAGTAAGAGGTGGAGGAAACCCTGGTAGGTTCTGAAGTACCAGCAATCCTCGGCATCGGTGTGCCTTGCCAGCTTGGGACTCGGCCCCCACCTCCACAATGTTCACCCAGTGTGTCATTAGGGAAATCTAGCATCCCTGGCCATAAATGCTTGTCCGTGTGTTTGTCATAGACAACCCCAGTAACCATGTTGGTAAGGGCATGGGTGTTGTTCCTGGACACATGCTGGTACAAGGCAGGAAATATAGCGGTAGCTAGGGACTAAGGACTGAGGCTAATTTTTCTTTTTTATTTCAAAACAACAAAATTTTAAACAAAGCAGGTTATACAGTATGTATGACTATAGTCATAATAATATTTATAATTCAGAGTAATATTTTATGAACTGTACCAGACCAAGTGGTTTTTGAAATGTTAAATCACTGTAATTTTACACAAAGCCCATTAAACTGCATGGATGACAAATTCAATCCAGTAAAAGTTTTGAACATAAAGATTTTGAAAGTACAATTGATGTACTCCTACGCTCATAAAGGAAAAAAAAATCAGGAGGGTCATCTATTCATTCATAGACCACTGGAAGACAGTCACTGGCGGGCCTCATTCAAATATTGTGAAAGTGTAGTTGATGTACTCCCACACTTATTAAGGCTTTGCACAAAGTGCAAAACCAGGAAAAAATTATTTGGAGAGTGATCTATTTATCCATAGACCCCTGAAAGACAACAGCTGGCTGGCCTCATTCATATATTTTGAAAGTCTAGTTCATGTATTACACTCATAAAGGCTCTTGCAGCCTTCGAGGCAAGTGTTCCATCTCTACTGCCTGCTGGTTGAACGAGATGTGATGACGGTTCCCAAATTTTACTATTGACCCCATCTCCGCTGTCGGTCATGCATAGCGACCTCGCCCTGGGATGCAAACTTTGGTACCTTGCAGCTAGCGGGCAGGTTAGCATGTCTCCAACCCTGGCCCTGGCTCACCTCCTTCTCTCTTCTGACCAACGTAGGCCCGCAGTCTTGTCACTAGTTTCTGAATCCTGCCTTTCCCTTCTGCAGTCTGAAAGAACCCCACCGGCGAAGGCAACGTTATGGGTTTGGGCCTTGAGGTTTCAAGGAAAGCAGCTGATTCTAGACCACAGGTTTCTGCCACCTCCACTGCCACGCCAGTTTGATTTGGCTCCGATACTCCTATGGTCTCTCTCTTGGGAATCTCGTGTGATTCTGCTATCTTTGTTGCACGTAATACTCTATGGATGATTAACTGAATCCAGAAAAAATATTGAACTCTTCTTTGGAATGTTATATACCAAAAAATGTTAAATACCACACAAAATTTAACAGAAAGCATGTAATACTCTATGGATGACTAATTAAATCCAGAAAAAAATTTTGAATGCTGTTTTGGAATTTTACATACCAAAAAATGCTGTACACAACCAAAATTTAACAGAAATCACGTAATACTCTACCGATGATTGAATGACTCCAGAAAAATTTTCAACTCCCTTTTTGGTGTGTTACATACCACCAATATTCAACAGAAAGCATGCAATACTCTATGGATGACTAATTTAATCCATAAACATTTTTGAAAGCTTTTTACAGTGTTATATACCACCAAAATTTGACAGATAGGATGTTGTACTATATGTATGACTAATTGAATCCAGAAAATTGTTTTAACACTTTTTTGACTTGAATATTATGAAAATTTAGCAAAAAGCTTGTAATTCTCTATGGATGACTAAGTGAATCCATCCAGAAAACTTTTTAAACTTTTTTTAGAGTATTACACTATATAAAAAGACACTTATGCATGTTTTTTTCAATATCTGACATGAAATCGGAATAAACCTTTCCCATTTTAGGTCAATTAGGATTACCACAATAATTAATGTTTGCCAAATTCCAGAATAATGAGAGAGATAGAATAGGCATGTTTGTACTTACTGCAAAGTCAAAAGTTTACATAAATGTCATTATTATTTGGTACCATTGCCCTTAAACTGAATGACTTTGGTCAAACGTTTGGGATATCCTTCCACAAGCTTCTCACAATAGTTGGTCGGAATTTGGGCCCATTCCTTCTGACAAAAATGATGTAACTGATCCAGGTTTGTAGATCGCCTTACTCGCACCTGCCTTTTCAGCTTTGCCCATATATTTTCAATAGGATTGAAATAAGAACTTTGTGAAGGTCACTCCAAAACATTGACTTTGTTATCCTTAAGCCACTTTCTTACCATTTTGGCAGTATGCTTAGGATCATTGTTCAAGAAATTTCTCATTTCTCCCGGTGAACTCTCTGAGCTCAGCGCTGCACCATGAGACTTTGTCTCACTGTGCTAGCGATGAAGTCACCTAAGCTCATCGTAGTTCAGGGACCCGTCTTGGAACGCAGCATCAGTGTCTGGCTGTAACATTGATGAAGTCACTGCTAATCACTGAGGCTGAGTTCATAGCAACTCAATGCCCAGTGGTTCTCAGCTTGGACGGTCGCATCTTGGTCCAGGTTGAAAACTATTTTTTCAAAGACATAGCCTCCACCTCACCATTGTTACCAAATCTGTACTGAGTTGATGAGATGAGGCTGGGCTAGGTAGTATCTCCTTGTCTCATGTCTTCCTACATCTCCACCTGGTATGCATGCAAAGCTTCATGCTTAATTATCAGCAGCGACTTTTTAAGTAGGCACAGAAATGAGATCATTGCGCTGATGATGGACTGATCACCGCTCACCCTCTTTGTGGAGTCCTCCAAGTCTAGTTGAAATGCACAAATGTCAGACATCCATGTGCACTCTTCAGTTGTTATTTGTGGAGGCTGACCAGAATACTGACAAATGCGTGGGAGCTGGTATTCCACAACTGACCTCTGCTGCTCAGTAGGCTTTGGCAGCATGTGCCATGTGGAGTTCCAGCACATGGTAACATCGCACACCAGTCGATGAGCTGGCACTTGCATGCGCTTCTGCAGCACTGACAGAGTGGCAGCAGTAGGATCTGACTTGCAGAAATCAGCACTGTTGTAGCGTACCTTGACCCGAAGCTCTGGCAAATATGGGTAGGTTTTCAGAAACCACTGAACTACCAAACTGAGCACGCGGGCCATGCATGGTACGTGTGTGAGCTTGCCAATCTTTACATCCTCCACCAGGTTACAACCATTATAACACATGCCTAGTTGTAGGTTAGCGGCGAGAGCCACAGATATGTCTGGTCTGTTATTCCTTTAAGTAACTCTGCAGCGATGTGTGATTTGTCTCCTAGACAAATTAGCTTCAGCAGATACTTTTGTTGCTTCATTGAGGCCGTGCTGCAGAGCTTCCAGATTCCGGCTGATGTGGGTGATGGGATTTGAGATAGCATATTGGAGTTGAGGATGAGAAGGAGTGGGTGCAGGAACTGGAGTAAGAGGTAGAGGAAACCCTGGTAGGTTCTGAAGCACCAGCAATCCTCGGCATCGGTGTGCCTTGCCAGCTTGGGACTCGGCCCCCACCTCCACAATGTTCACCCAGTGTGTCATGAGGGAAATCTAGCATCCCTGGCCATAAATCCTTGTCCGTGTGTTTGTCATAGACAACCCCAGTAACCATGTTGGTAAGGGCATGGGTGTTGTTCCTGGACACATGCTGGTACAAGGCAGGAAATATAGCGGTAGCTAGGGACTAAGGACTGAGGCTAATTTTTCTTTTTTATTTCAAAACAACAAAATTTTAAACAAAGCAGGTTATACAGTATGTATGACTATAGTCATAATAATATTTATAATTCAGAGTAATATTTTATGAACTGTACCAGACCAAGTGGTTTTTGAAATGTTAAATCACTGTAATTTTACACAAAGCACATTAAACTGCATGGATGACAAATTCAATCCAGTAAAAGTTTTGAACATAAAGATTTTGAAAGTACAATTGATGTACTCCTACGCTCATAAAGGAAAAAAAAAATCAGGAGGGTCATCTAGTCATTCATAGACCACTGGAAAACAGTCACTGGCGGGCCTCATTCAAATATTGTGAAAGTGTAGTTGATGTACTCCCACACTTATTAAGGCTTTGCACAAAGTGCAAAACCAGGAAAAAATTATTTGGAGAGTGATCTATTTATCCATAGACCCCTGAAAGACAACAGCTGGCTGGCCTCATTCATATATTTTGAAAGTCTAGTTCATGTACTACACTCATAAAGGCTCTTGCAGCCTTCGAGGCAAGTGTTCCTTCTCTACTGCCTGCTGGTTGAACGAGATGTGATGACGGTTCCCAAATTTTACTATTGACCCCATCTCCGCTGTCGGTTATGCATAGCGACCTCGCCCTGGGATGCAAACTTTGGTACCTTGCAGCTAGCGGGCAGGTTAGCATGTCTCCAACCCTGGCCCTGGCTCGCCTCCTTCTCTCTTCTGACCAACGTAGGCCCGCAGTCTTGTCACTAGTTTCTGAATCCTGCCTTTCCCTTCTGCAGTCTAAAAGAACCCCACCGGCGAAGGCAACGTTATGGGTTTGGGCCTTGAAGTATCAAGGATAGCACCTGATTCTAGACCACAGGTTTCTGCCACCTCCACTGCCACGCCAGTTTGATTTGGCTCCGATACTCCTATGGTCTCTCTCTTGGGAATCTTGTGTGATTCTGCTATCTTTGTTGCACATAATACTCTGTGGATGATTAACTGAATCCAGAAAAAATATTGAACTCTTCTTTGGAATGTTATATACCAAAAAATGTTAAATACCACACAAAATTTAACAGAAAGCATGTAATACTCTATGGATGACTAATTAAATCCAGAAAAAAAATTTGAATGCTGTTTTGGAATTTTGCATACCAAAAAATGCTGTACACAACCAAAATTTAACAGAAATCACGTAATACTCTACCGATGATTGAATGACTCCAGAAAAATTTTCAACTCCCTTTTTGGTGTGTTACATACCACCAATATTCAACAGAAAGCATGCAATACTCTATGGATGACTAATTTAATCCATAAACATTTTTGAATGCTTTTTACAGTGTTATATACCACCAAAATTTGACAGATAGGATGCTGTACTATATGGATGACTAATTGAATCCAGAAAAATTTTTGAACACTTTTTTGACTTGAATATTATGAAAATTTAGCAAAAAGCTTGTAATTCTCTATGGATGACTAAGTGAATCCATCCAGAAAACTTTTTAAACTTTTTTTTAGAGTATTACACTATATAAAAAGACACATATGCATGTTTTTTTCAATATCTGACATGAAATCGGAATAAACCTTTCCCATTTTAGGTCAATTAGGATTACCACAATAATTAATATTTGCCAAATTCCAGAATAATGAGAGAGATAGAATAGGCATGTTTGTACTTACTGCAAAGTCAAAAGTTTACATAAATGTCATTATTATTTGGTACCATTGCCCTTAAACTGAATGACTTTGGTCAAACGTTTGGGATATCCTTCCACAAGCTTCTCACAATAGTTGGTCGGAATTTGGGCCCATTCCTTCTGACAAAAATGATGTAACTGATCCAGGTTTGTAGATCGCCTTGCTCGCACCTGCCTTTTCAGCTTTGCCCATATATTTTCAATAGGATTGAAATAAGAACTTTGTGAAGGTCACTCCAAAACATTGACTTTGTTATCCTTAAGCCACTTTCTTACCATTTTGGCAGTATGCTTAGGTTCATTGTTCAAGAAATTTCTCATTTCTCCCGGTGAACTCTCTGAGCTCAGCGCTGCACCATGAGACTTTGTCTCACTGTGCTAGCGATGAAGTCACCTAAGCTCATCGTAGTTCAGGGACCCGTCTTGGAACGCAGCATCAGTGTCTGGCTGTAACATTGATGAAGTCACCGCTAATCACTGAGGCTGAGTTCATAGCAACTCAATGCCCAGTGGTTCTCAGCTTGGACGGTCGCATCTTGGCACTGTCCAGGTTGAAAACTATTTTTTCAAAGACATAGCTTACAGCATGGGACAGATCTATGGACAGGTAAAGGATATGATTGTTTTATGCTTTGTTTTATTATAGGAGATGAGTGCTTCAATGGAATGGGCATTAGGTGAGTATAACTGTATTTGTTATTTTTTTTAAAAAAAGGAAAAGTTTATTTCAAATAAAAGACTTTATTCTTGCTGTGTGTTTATTTACAAAATAATTATAGGATTAGTAATGGAGAGGCATCTTATAGATGTCTCTTTATTACTAAGCCATGGGCTTGATGTTACCAGACAATACAAAGGTGACATCAATCACACAAATATGAACCCCACGTGCCACCGCTACAGGAAAAGTGGAAGAGCTGGGCAAAGCAACAGAATTGGCACATCTAGTAGATGCTTTAGCCTTGCTGGCTGTGAAAAATGGGGGCAACTCTACACTGTTTTTAAAAATAATTTAAATAATAATAATTTTAAAAAATGACGTGGGGACCCCTATATTCTTGATAACCAACCCTGCTAAAGCTGACAGCTGGGGGTTGCAGCCCACAGCTATCAGTTTTGCCTGGCTGGTTATCCAAGTTACAGGGGAATACACACCGTTTTTTTTATAAATTATTTATTTAAAGCGCAGGTGCCGACTGATGAATACTTTGATCAGTCGTCACCTGCTCTCGCTGTTATTAGCGGCCGCAGGCTTCAGCTGATAGGAGCAGTAGTCACATCAGCCAACACCAGTGACTAGAGGTAAACTCTTTACTTCCAATCATGCTGCGGGCTCACACTGTCATTTAACAGCATGGGAACCACAGCTGCCTTAACAGCGGTAATGATTTTACTGCTAATCAGAGGCAGTGTTTGCAGTGCAGTCATGCACGTGACATGGCAAACATTGTATGTTCAGGACCCCATTCAAGTGAAAGAGGTTTGGGTTTGAGTCCAGGTACTGCGCTGGTACCCAAACCAGAACGTTTTTAACTGTTCGGCAGAATCGCAGGACCTGAACATCCAGCGGGTTCGCCAATCTCTAAAAATGAGCTGTGCGCTCTGACCTCCTACGAGGTGTACGGAGCGGAGCCGTGTGTGTACGAGGTGTACAGAGCAAAGCTGCGTGTGTACGAGGTGTCCGGAGCGGAGCCACGTGTGTACGAGGTGTACGGAGCGGAGCCGTGTGTGTACGAGGTGTACGGAGTGGAGCCTTGTGTGTACGAGGTGTACGGAGCAAAGCCGTGTGTGTACGAGGTGTACGGAGTGGAGCCGTGTGTGTACGAGGTGTACGGAGCAAAGCCGCGTGTGTACGAGGTGTACGGAGCGAAGCCACGTGTGTACAAGGTGTACGGAGCGGAGCCGTGTGTGTACGAGGTGTACGGAGCGGAGCCGTGTGTGTACGAGGTGTACGGAGTGGAGCCTTGTGTGTACGAGGTGTACGGAGCAAAGCCGTGTGTGTACGAGGTGTACGGAGTGGAGCCGTGTGTGTACGAGGTGTACGGAGCAAAGCCGCGTGTGTACAAGGTGTACGGAGCGAAGCCACGTGTGTACAAGGTGTACGGAGCGGAGCCGTGTGTGTACGAGGTGTACGGAGCGGAGCCGCGTGTGTACGAGGTGTATGGAGCGGGGCCGCATGTGTACGAGGTGTACAGAGCGGGGCCGCGTGTGTACGAGGTGTACGGAGCGGAGCCTTGTGTGTGCGAGGTGTGCGGGGCAGAGCCGTGTGTGTACGGGGCCACAAAGAGCGGAGCCGAGCATGTACAAGGGTCCTGTTACTTGCAGGAGCTGTGTGCTTGGAGGCTGCAGGGGCGAAGGAGGGGTGCCATTATGTGCATGGGTCTGCGTGGGGATGGAGCGAATACTGTTATCTATGTAGGGCTGGGTCCCTGTCCCGCTGTCCTGGCCAGGAGGTTTACTTTCCCGCATTAGAATCGTACATGAGGAAACCCCGGGGACCTCCCACACGTTCTGGCAGCCACACGTCACGTTCCACTGGAAGTGACGTGCTATAAGTCAGGTGAACGCCGGAAATGACCGCTGACCTCATTTCCGGCGGTCAGCTTACAGCAGCAGGTACTGTAACTCGTTCTCGGGAGAGTCTTCAGAACGGCGACGCATCGAGCCGCGGGATCTGTTGGAGTGAGAGCCCGCTATTGTATGGAGCGCTGCATACAATACCCGGCTCTCACTGAGCGAGACAGGCAGGATGTGGGGATCTCATCATGGGATCTGTTCAACAGATGATGAGATCACCAGATCCTGCCTGTCTCACTCAGTGAGAGCCGGGTATTGAATGGAGCGCTGCATAGCTGATGAGATCCCCACATCCTGGGGAAATGAGGTCAGCGATGGAACGTGACATGTGGCTGCCAGAATGTGTGGGAGGTCCCCGGGGTTTCCGTATGTACGATTCTAATGCGGAAAGTAAACCTTCCGGCCAGGACAGCGGGACAGGGTTGGGAGGTATGTGTTTATAATTATTGTTTATGAAACAGTGTGATCAGCAGTGCTAAATGGGTGTGGTCAGGGCATGGATATGGGTGTGACCAGTGAAATGGGTGTGGCTAGGGCGGGGCCTAAAATTTGCCGCCCCTGGCGCCACAAACAGTTGCTACGCCACTGACAAGGTATTGGTACTTTTGGCAGTGTGGACAGGTGTCAAGTCCTGCTGGAGAATGACATTTCCATCTCCAAAAACTTGTCAGTAGAAGGAAGCATGAAGTGCTCTAAAATTTCCTGGTAGACGGCTGCGCTGCTCTTGGTCTTGATATAACACAGTGGACCTACACCAGGAGATGACATGGCTCCCAAAACTATCACTGATTGTGGAAACTTCACACTAGACCTCAAGCTGCTTGGATTGTGGCTTCTCCACTCTTCCTCCAGACTCTGGGACCTTGATTTCCAAATGAAATGCAAAATATACTTGCATTTGAAAACAACACCTTGGACCACTGAGCAACAGTCCAGTTCTTTTTCTCCTTGTCCCAGGTAATACTCTTCTGGCGTTGTCTATTGGTCATGAGTGGCTTGACACAAGGAATGTGACACTCGTAGCGACACTCCAGCTGCAGTGCACTCCTTGTGAATCTCCCTCAAATTTTTGAATGGCCTTTTCTTAACAATCCTTTCAAGGCTGTGGTTATCCCGGTTTCTTGTTCGCCTTTTTCTACCACACTTTTTTTTTCCTGTTTCAATAATAAATTACCTTTTTGATGATATTCTAATTTTGTGAGGAGCACCTTTATATGCATCTGTATTGTAATATATCAGATGTCTATTTATATGCAATACAATTATTCAATCTAAATAGATATAACACATATATGGTAAATATAATTATGCCATGTACATCAATATGACACACTTACACTAGATCACTAACATAGATCAATACATGAGATATATTTATTCATTAGTAAAAAATATAAAAATGCAAATTGATTAAACTAATATAATAAAGTTCCCATTACAGAGTGTTAAATTCAATACCAGAATGAACATGAATCAGTCTAGTGCAATAAGGTATGATTATGATTCAATCTAAATATCCATGAGATCCATAAGTTAAGTGACCTGGAGAACACTGAAATATGAATGCATCTGGATCCATTTATCTTGAATCTTCTGGGAGTCAGTGTAAAACCACAAACCATACCATGATTAAGGTAAGGTATAGCAGACAAAGAAGAGGTATGGTATGAAGAAAAATGTATGCCTGAATGTTGTTGACAGCAGGATCCCAGGTATGGGGATTTTCCTGCAACTTTTAACCTGTTAAATCCCTCTGTCATATTCGGACAGCGGCATTAACAGCTTGCCTGGGGGGGTTATTCTGTTCGCCCATTGTGCTCCCATGGCACAATTGTGGCGTGCCGTTAGGTTGCTATGACAGGTGGGGGTCTGTTAAAAACCTCTGTGCCTGTCATAATGAAGCTCCATCGAAATCCAGCCTGTGGCTGGGCCTCAAAGAGGACATGATTTTTACTATATTACTGTTATTATAGCACCATTTTTTCATACCACTTTTCATGTGAAAAGGAGTATACATAATAAAAACAAGTGCAATAATCTCTAATAAAACAAGTCACTGACTGGTACAGGAAGAAAGAGGACCCTGCCCATGAGGGCTCACAGTCTACAAGGGATGGGTGAAGATACAGTAGGTGAGGGTAGAGGTTACTGAAGATTGTAGGCTTGTAGTTGTAGGCTATATGCAGCAAGGCAGTGATATTTCTGTATAGAATACAAGTGATCAGATGTTTGCAGATTCAAGTCCCTTAAGGAGACTAATAAATTCAGTAAAAAGTAAGAAAAAATAATTTAATAAAAATAAATAAATAAAGTTCAAATCACCTCAGTTTTCACTCATTAAAATTAAAGATAATGAAAAATACATATATTTGGTACAACCAAGTTAAGAAAATTCCAATCTTTCAAAATATAAAAATAATTAAACTCAGGCTAAAATTCCAAATGGTAAAATTGCGAGTTTTTTGTTTGCCACAATGCTGCAAAAATGTAAGACACATTTAAAATTATATATATAAAATTGGTATCAATAAAAACGCCTACAAAAAATAAATCCTCACACAGTTCTATCGACCACAAAATTAAAGCATTCTGGGTCTCAAAAAATGGCAATACAATTTTAATTTCTGATTTTTTTTCACCACTACAATCTAAAAATAAAAGTTTTGTAATGTTGCAATCATACTGATGAGGAGAATTATATTGCCATTTTTACAACACAACATGCAATTTTCTACTATGATGAGAAGAATTGTGTCACTCAAAAGTACAACTCACCAGACAAATAATAAGCCTTCATATGTCTACATGGACAGGAAAATATAAGAGGTATGGCTCTTGGAAGAATGGGAGGAAAAAACGAAAATGGAAATTAGCCATGTCGGGAAGGGGTTAATGGCTGAGCCTAAGTAAGAACAGAACATGTTCTGAGACTGACTTACTGGCGACACAGATCTGTTTTGAAAACTGACGTGTGTAGGGATCAATGAAACTCAATGGGTCTGTGTGCTGTCCAAGATTAGTGTATACAGAGTGAATAAACGGTTTGTGCACTTGCATCAGTAGAGCACATGAGCCCATTACGGCCATTGTGCCAGTGTACATCTCTGATTTTCCACTTGTGGAAAAAAAATATAGCATGCACTATTTTGGTCCATTTTATTGATCAGAATAATGCGTGCAATGTAGATGACATGGCGTTGCGCCACGTTCTCAAAGTGGTAGCTAAAGTCTTTCCTGAAATTCATATTATTGGAGCTCATGCTTTATATGGCTCATGCTTGGAGTTGTACAATGTCCATGTGGATGAACCTGTTACTTAAAAACAAACTTGCTTCCCACTGAGACTTGATGTTAAGGTGGTATCCAACCAAGTTTTACTAATCTTTATCAAAGGTTTAAATTTTACATTTCCATTATTAATGATCACAGTGATTATCAGTTTTTTTGTTGGATGAGATGATGTCAACCTGAAGATTAAATGTTAATTTTAATCATATTTAATTTTCTTAACGTAAATGTAATATTCAGATATGGCAACCATTACCTGCACAATACCCAAGAGCATGTGCAAATGCTAAGCACTGATTATGGTGTCTGATACCTTAGCATCAGTAAATCAGTAGAGATTTTGCAGGTGTTTCACCACTGCGATTGAGTGAAGTTTCTAATATTGTTATTTTGCAAAGATTATTCAATAGTTATGATGTGATTTAACTTTTCTCCTTTCTCAAATTAAAATAAGGTTGCAGACAGCATATACCTATAGTCTATAAAGTAATAAAAAATTTGATTTATACTATTATAAATAAAAAAAACCTCTGTAAGCACAATGAAAAATCCCTTTGAGAGCTTTCAATAATCTGGAAGAACTATTCCTGTTTTGCCAAAGTCCAGCATACATTGTGCAAAACCTTAGAGCTTTTTCCATCTTCCTTACAATTAAAAGTGTTCTTGGATTTGTTCTCAAATTAAACTTATTTTCATCATAGGATTCTGCCAGGTTTTATGTTATGGGAGCTTAGGCAGCAGCTTGAGGATAATTGGAATTATGCTCTGGTTTTAATTAGGATCTGCTTTTTTATAATGAGGCCTTTAAAGAATGCAGCTGCAAACAAATTAATTGATTGATTGATTAATTGCTTTGCTGCATTGTTCCAGTTTATTTGGGAAAGAAATGAAGAAACTGGTTTAATATATGAAATTCATTAACCCCAAAAGACTAGAGGGTATACTTCAAATCAACATTCTTACAAAGCTCATAAATTGTGATTTCTGTACCCCAGTGATTTTGATTCAGAGTTTGTGATATGCTTAATTATACTCACAAGCTTGATTTAAAGGAAACTTGTCATCATCTTTTTACATATAGAAGTAGTGAAAATAGTTTGGATGCTCTGTCTATGTTTGTGTAGGCTTCCTCCAGGTAGTCCAGTTTCCTCCCATTCTCTAAAGCAGTAGTATCCAACCTTTCTAAGCTGTAGAGCCACATTCAGCTCTGACAGATGGTTGCGAGCCACATCCAAAGCCACTCCACCTCCCAAATAGTGACATCTAGCTCTTGCTCTCCATCTTCTCCAGAGAAAACCCCAGTACTGATTTAAAGACAGCACCTTCTGTGACTGGCAGTATCATCCTTTACCAAGTCATGGTGCCCTCGAAGAGGAACAAATGTCACGCCAGTCTGTGTTCTGCTTTTGGCAGACCATGCATGTCCAGCCTTCAGGGGAGTATGGGGATGGTCTGGACTATTTAATTGTGGTTGCTGCAACTAGTGCCATTTTATCAGGAGGTGGCTTGTACAAGTATCCATCAGCCACAGAATTACATATTTCAATCCACATTTGTCTCTTCACTTCCCTTGCCATTCTATACCATACCTCGGCAAGCCAAGAAACTACTAACACTGACCTACAAAACCATCCATAACCTTTGTCCTCTGTATATTTCTGAACTAATCTCTCAATATCTTCCCTCACGGAATCTCTGGTCCTCCCAAGACCTCCTTCTCTACTCCACGATTATTCGCTCCTCAAACAATCGCCTCCAAGACTTCTCCCAAATATCCCCCATCTTCTGGAATTCTGTGCCCCAACACCTCCGGTTATCCACCATGTTTTGATCCTTTAAACGGAACCTGAAAACCCATCTCTTCTAAAAAGCTTACAACCTGTAATGACCACACGGCCACCTCAACATCATCGGAGCTACTGCAACCCCTGACCTACTGTCTCCTTCCCCTTAATCCTGTAGAATGTAAGCCCACAAGGGCAGGGTCCTCTTCTCTCTGTACCAGTCTGTCATTGTTAGCTTTGTTTACTGTAATTGATATTTGTATTTTGATTTAACCCTGTCTCATGTACAGCACCATGGAATTGATGGTGCTATATAAATAAATAACAATAATAATTGTCACAGGAGACTGATAGGTCTGGGACTTGGGTTGTGAAACAGCTGGTTAAAAGAGGGGAGCGATTCATATAAGATGAGTGGGAAAAAGCAAGTTCATAGTGGAAGGGGGAATAGGCTTGGTGTTCGACGTGTAAAATGGATAGGTGTTAATGTTAATGAAAGTTCAAGGAGCAAATATGATCTCATCCTATCCAAAGAGCAGTGACATCTGTTACTGGATGGGCTACTTGCCTCCCTTTATTTGGCAGCCGCATAGCAGTCCGCCATGTAGATGAGGCTCAGAAAAAACATTTGCTCCAATGAATTGCAAGCGCTGCGTCAAGTAGCCTATCCTCATCTTCCTCCACCTTAACATTACGCACAGTACAAGCCTCAGAAGTAGCACCCCAAACACCCTTGTTCCGCCCTGCATCACAAATTTCCAAAAGCCCAACTGACTGTGGGGAACCACAGATGGACCATTCTGCAGAGCTGTTCACACATTCTATTCCATGGGCATCAGACGTCTGCTTCAAAGATTCACAGAATCCAGAAGAGGAAAGTATCTGCACTGATGCCCAGAATTGTTTTCATGGTGGATCCGGAGGCTGGACAAAGTAGGGTCTGAGCAGAATCCAGACCCTTGTCACCAGATATTAACCCCCAGGGGTGGAGGTGATCCTGATGAGACTCAGATACCAGAGGCACACGCAGACTGTACTGTGGTGTCAGGGCAGGAAAAGGAGGAGGGTGACTCTCAAGGTGAGGAGTGTGAGAACAGAGAATGACAATGAGGTTGTAGATCCCACTTGGTGTGAACCCAGAGGTACATAGCTGAGTATCTCAGTAGTGGGAGAGGAGGAAGAGGACGATGAGGAGGTTATGTTGCGGCTTCCGGCATAGACATGAAGTAATTCAAACATGGCAAGCACTGCATCCTTAGCTGCAACTCTGCCTGTGGCCAGCACAGGTTGTGAGTGTGCAGTTTGATGGGGTGGCAAGGGTTGTCTAGCCTGGGATTTTTTGAGGACTCAAAGGATGACTGAATTCAGGTAATCTGGAAAAATTGCAAAAAAAACTCAACAGAAGCAAAAATTGTAATAATTTGACAAATACATGCATGAACCACCACATGTGAGATCAACATAGTCTTGGAAACTCACTGCGCTAAATAGCTGACTAGTGGGCCTTGCAAACCACAGGCCGTCCCATCAACCACATCTCGCTTCTTCCTACTCTGGTCAAAGTGTTCTCTCACAGGTCTTCAACTGCAGAAAATCCACTTGTTTACCCCCTACAGTCAGGGTGAGTGAAAGCCCATGAGTTTTTCCGGACTTGGACATGACTGCTGTTTTGAGTCGCATAGCACAACACATATTTCTCCATCCACCATAAAATCTCCCCCTGCACCTCACTCACAGTCCATCAGTTTGTCCTGTTCTCCTTACTCCACCCACTCTCAGCACAGCAGCCAGCCCTTGGTCCTGCAGTTGTGGTCACGTAAAAGAATGTACCTTCTACACATGCCAAAGCTAAGAACTTTAATTCACCATCTTCAATCTGTTAGCCACAGAAATGCTGCCTTTTTGTATGGTGGATACAGACAATTTCAGAAAGTTGATGACTGTCGCAGTCTCCCAGTACCAGTTGCCCAGTCACCATTACTTCTCTAAGAAAGACTTGCCTGCGCTACACCAGCATGTTGCAGACAATATCACCCGTTCCCTGAAAAAATCTATGTCTGCCAGGGTGCATTTTACCACTGACACATCAATGAGCAAACATGGGAAGGGGCATTACATCTCACTGACTGGGCATTGGGTGACTTTGGTGGCTGTGGGTGTAGGCGGTCAAGAGGCTGCTCCACAAGTCTTTGAATCCCCAAGGCTTAAGGGAAAGATCTCTTTATCTAGCAGGTCCACCACTGTTTTTAGCTCCTCCACCTCCTGTAGGTCCTCCATCTGTGCCCTCAACCTCTTCCTTAATCAGACATGCATTTCAACATTGCAGATAGAATCCCCCCACTTTCGTACTGCGCAACCATGGCTCACCGCAATCAGGCAGTGTTCAAATTAATATGCCTTGGATATCGCAGTCACACAGCTCAATATTTGTGGACAACTATCCAGGCCGAGTTAGAGCAATGGCTGTCTCCACTGAACTTGGAGCAAGGGAAGGTCATGTGTGATAACGGTGTAAACCTTGTGGCGGCCCTACACTGGGTCAACCTCACACACATGCCTTGCATAGCTCACATCTGCAACCTGGTGGTACAACAATTTCTGGGCCACAATCCGGCCTGGATACACTGCTGTAGAAAGCACAGTTGCTGTGTGCTTACTTCCGCTGATTGCACTCCGCAGGTCATCGACTCGCATCGCTACAGAGGTCTTTCTTAACTGATTTGTGATGTTCCCATGTGGTGGAATTTCACTCTGCACGTTTCAAAAGCGACGAGCCCTGGTGCAGTATGTCTTTTTGCAAACCCTGGGCCAATACAATACGGACATGGGGCAAATCACGCTTGCAGAGTGGGCACAGATAAAGGACCTCTGCACCCTTCTGCACAGATTTGAAATGAATACTAAGATGGTAAGTGGATGGAGGAAGCAACCTTAAGTGTTACCCCACCATCAACACACCATGGACTTGGACCTCAAGGAAGCTCCCGACACATGAGCACCTTCTTGCTGTACTATTTCCAACATGATGCCCATATTCTTAGGGTTAGAAATAGTGCTGACTACTGGGTTGGCACTCTGTTAGATCTACGATACAAGAGTAAATTTAGACAGATGCTTCCCCTCCTGGAAAGCGATGTGCACATGCTGGAGAATCAAAATACACTTGTAGACAATTTTAAGAGTGTTTTTCGCCAAGACAGCAGTGAGGCACACAGTGTGCATCCCAGTTCTAGACTTCCAATCCTGGGAACATCAAGGTATCATCGCAAAATCATCAGCACCAGCAGCAGCCGCAGTATAATTGGCATAGGCAATTTCTGTAAGTTGTTTCACACATTTTTTAGACCAGCCCGTGCACCTGCAGGACAGAGAACAAGTTTGAAATGTTGTGAACAACTGTAGAGGATGGTGCAGGAGTTTCTGGAGCTCAATATCAATGCCATCAGGGGAGGTTGTACCATTTTTCATTTTGGTCTTCAAAAATTGAAGAGTAGTCTGAGCTCGACTGTTATGCCTTGGAGGTTTTGTCATGCCCGGCAGCCAGCATTCTCTCAGAACGTATCTTCAGTCCTGCTGGTCATGTCCTGGCGGATAAGCACATTTGGCTGTCCCCTGAAAGACTAGACCATCTAACTTTCATCAAAATGAACAAGTCATGGACCTCTAATGACTTTTGCACCTCAGTCGCAGACTGGGAAGACTAGGCGATGGTGTCGTTTCGTTTTTAGTGCCATGCATTGATCTCACTTTATTGCAGTCTGTTCCATCTTTGTGGTATATTCTGTGCCTGCTGCTGCTACTGCTGCTGATGTTGCAGACATTTTTTTTAATGTAGAGACTCCAAGTAGGGTCTCCATCTGGTGAGGTGCCTGTGGTGGAAGATGTTTCAATAAAATTTCAATAAGTTCTTGATGCAAACATAACACCATCTTTAAAAATGCTGAAGTTGAAGTTTGGCTTCTACAAATGGATAATGATTCTAAGCAAAAAAATCACAATAGACTACCTCAAAGGGTGTAAGCTGTACGTTTTACAATGGCCCTCAAAGTTCCTTGATCTGAACATCTTTGAGAATCTTTGACTAAACTTCATAAAAACAGTGTATGCAAGACGACCCAGGACCCTCACGGAACTTAAATAATTTTCCAAGGAAGAATGGATTAAAATTAAACAAGAATTGAAAAACTTTTGGCTGGCTTCAAAAGGCGTTTACAAGCTGTGATATTTTCAAATGGGGGTTTTACTAGGTACTAACCATGCCCATTTTCCTTTTTGCAACTTTTAAAATGTAAAAGAAGGAAAAACATTTTTTTGCCTAAAATACAAAGGAAATGTGTAAACTTTAGGCCTTTTAGAGATCATTTCATCTTCAACTTGCTTAACTAACTGTTCACAATAACAGTAATTTTGACCAGGGATGTCCAAACTTTTACATGCCACTGTATTATGTTTGTTATGCTTTGGGTTTTTTTCAGAGACTACAATGATTAATAATGGACATTTAATTTGCATATAATAACTTTGCTGCATATCTGCCTCTGATCCCGACATGCAGTATGAGCACAACCAAATACTGGACAGTGAGAAGGTTCGGAAAGAGCTAAGGAGAAATGCTGGGTACCCAATACAACATAATACTCCAATCTCGCTAAAGAGATTTTATAACAGGCATTCTTTTTTCTGTTCCTGCAATAAAGAGAACAAATAGCGCTTCCTGGTGTAGCACTACAAAAGATAAATGGAAATAGGTACACAGTATCCGTACTAACCAAATCCTGCTCTGGGCACAACACTTAACATGTACATGGTATCCATAAGGGAGCACAGCTGCACTTCTATCATCTAATCCCAGAATCTGATCTACCATTGTTGGAGGAACATGTAGAAACAGTGGATGTAGTTCCAGGCTTTCAGAAACACTGATAAAAGGTGCAAATAACAAATACTGCAGGTTCAGTTCCAGGGTGTTTCACTTTGCAGAGTGATGGATTCAGTCCTAAGCTGCCCTAACTTTCATAGTAGGATATACATGGCATAGAATTAAGTGTTGGGGTGCTTTTACACTGCGTTCTTGCACCCGTTCGTTGGTCCCATTGAGGCTTACATCTGAGGCACAGCGCAAAACAGGATTTAGATTTCTATTCTGAGGGGGCCATAGACTATAATGGTGCTTAAAGATTGAACGTGTGTCCACCTCTAGCAGGCATATACGGCTGAAAATGATCCACCACAGATCACACATTCCCTCTGTCAGCACCATTATAGTATATGGCCCTGTCGGCACACACAGGATGTTTTGCGGGGGCTTTGGATGTAAGTCCTGACGGGACCAACAAACTAGTGCCAGAACACAGTGTGAAAGCACCCTGGAAGGAAGATCAGCTTAGGACTGAAGCCATCAGTGTATAAAGGAAACTGAACCACACAACTTTTAATATTTGCATTTCCCAGTGTTGTTTCTGAAAGTCTCTGTAGTTCCTGGAAGTACACACACTATTTTTTTGGATTTAACTTTCTGGGAAGAGCCTGACAGGGTATTAGGCAGCATATTTCAGATGTCAGGTTTTCTTAAGCAGCAACATTTTAGTATGAGATGGTATTTCCCTACAGGTAGTTCTGATAGTTTTCCATAATGCCGAGAAAAATAGGAATGTACTTGCTGGAGTTGGTAGACTGATGGCATGGCATGTAGTTTTATTCTTATGCAGCTTTTATTCTGCTGTTATAAAATGTGAACATGATTATATGTGCTTGTGCTCTTTTTTTTGCAAACTTATACATAAAATTTACATTGTATATTCTTAAAATTTCTGTATATTCACACTTGGTTATTCGCATTTATGCGTTCACATTATACTTAAGAAACAAAAAAGATGATGCTTCTTATAGTCCACTTTTTATCATTATAAAATTCTCAACATTTTTTTTACTACCTTCTTAATATATTTTTCGTGGTCTAACAGTTTGCTGATACAAATTTACAAGATTCCTGAGCAGGTTCTTAATTTTAATGGATGTTTTTTACCAAAAAAATAATAAGGTTAACCCTTTAGTGACAGAGCCATTTTGCAGCTTAATGACAGGGCCAATTTTTACAATTCTGACCACTGTCACTTTATGAGGTTATAACTCTGGAACGCTTTAACGAATCCCGCTGATTCTGAGATTGTTTTTTCGTGACATATTGTACTTCACGTTAGTGGTAAAATTTCTTTGATATGACTTGTGTTTATTTATGAAAAAAACAGAAATATGGCAAAAATTTTGAAAATTTAACAATTTTCAAACTTTAAATTTTTATGCCCTTAAATCAGAGAGATATGTCACACAAATTTCTTAATAATTAACATTTCCCACATGTCTACTTTACATCAGCACAATTTTGGGACCAACATTTTTTTTTGTTACGAAGTTATAAGGGTTAAAAGTTGACCAGCGATTTCTCATTTTTACAACACCATTTTTATTTTAGGGACCACCTCACATTTGAAGTCACTTTGAGGGGTCTATATGATAGAAAATAGCCAAAAGTGACACCATTCTAAAAACTGCACCCCTCAAGGTGCTCAAAACCACATTCAAGCAGTCTATTAACCCTTTACGTGCTTCACAGGAACTGAAGCAATGTGGAAGGAAAAAATTAACATTTAACTTTTTTTGAAAAAACTTTACTTCGGAACCTATTTTTTTTATTTTCACAACTGTTAAAAGAAAAAATGAACCACAAAATTTGTTCTGCAATTTCTCCTGATTAAGCCGATACCCCATATGTGGGGGTAAACCACTTTTTGGGCGCACGGCAGAGGTTGCAAGGGAAGGAGCAACATTTGACTTTTTCAACGCAGAATTGGCTGGACGCCATGTCGCGTTTGTAGAGGCCCTGATGTTTCTAAACAGTGGAAACCCATCACAAGTGACCCCATTTTGGAAACTAGACCCCCTAAGGAACTTATCTAGATGTGTGGTGAGCACTTTGAACCTCCAAGTGCTTCACAGAAGTTTATAACATAGAACAGTGAAAATAAAAAATCATATTTTTTCCACAAAAACAATCTTTTCACCCCAATTTTTATTTTCCCAAGGGTAACAAGACCCCAAAAGTTTTTGTGCAATTTGTCCTGAGCATGCTGATACCCCATATGTGGGGGTAAACCACTGTTTGGGTGCAAGGCAGAGCTTGGAAGGGAAGGAGCGCCGTTTGACTTTTTCAGCGCAGAATTGGCTGGACGTCATGTCGTGTTTGTAGAGGCCCTGATGTGTCTAAACAGTGGAAATCCCCCACAAATGACCCCATTTTGGAAATTAGACCCCTAAGGAACTTATCTAGATGTGTGGTGAGCACTTTGAACCTCCAAGTGCTTCACAGAAGTTTATAACATAGAACCGTGAAAATAAAAAATCATATTTTTTCCACAAAAACGATCTGTTCACCCCAATTTTTATTTTCCCAAGGGTAACAAGACCCCAAAAGTTTTTGTGCAACTTGTCCTGAGCATGCCGATACCCCATATGTGGGGGTAAACCACTGTTTGGGCGCACGGCAGGGCTTGGAAGTGAAGGAGTGCCGTTTGACTGTTTCAAACCAAAATTTGCTGGAATTGAAATTGGACGCCATGTCGCGTTTGGAGAGCCCCTGATACGCCTAAACAGTCAAAAAACCCCAACAAATCACACCATTTTGGAAACTATACCGCTTAAGGAACTTATCTAGATGTGTGGTGAGCACTTTGAACCCCCAAGTGCTTCACAGAAATTAATAAACGTAGAGCCGTGAAAATAAAAAATCATTTTTTTCCTCAAAAATGATTCTTTAGCCCGCTATTTTTTTTATTTTCCCAAGGGTAACAGGAGAAATTGGACCCAAAAAGTTGTTGTGCAATTTTTCCTGAGTACGCTGATACCCCATATGTGGGGTGAAACCACTGTTTGGGCGCATGGGAGTGCTTGGAAGGGAAGGAGCGCCATTTTGTAATGCAGACTTTGATGGAATGTTCTGCGGGCGTCATGTTGTGTTTGCAGAGCCCTTGATGTACCTAAACAGTAGAAACCCCCTGCAAGTGACACCATTTTGGAAACTAGACCCCCCCAAGGAGCTTATCTAGATGTGCGGTGAGCACTTTGAACCCCGAAGTGCTTCACAGAAATTTATAAACGCAGAGCCGTGAAAATGAAAAATCATTTTTTTTCTCAAAAATGTTTTTTTTAGCCAGCTATTTTTTATTTTCCCAAGGGTAACAGGAGAAATTAGAATGCCAAAATTGGTGTGCAATTTGTCCTGAGTACGCTGATACCCCATATGTTGGGGTAAACCACTGTTTGGGCGCACGTCAGGGCTCGGAAGGGAGGGAGCGACATTTGACTTTTTGAAAGCCACGTCGTGTTTGGAGACCCCCTGATGTGTCTAAACAGTGGAAACCCCCACAAGTGACCCCATTTTGGAAACTAGACCCCTTAAGGAACTTATCTAGATGTGTGGTGAGCACTTTGAACCCCCAAGTGTTTCACAGAAATTTATAAATGCAGAGCTGTGAAAATAAAAAATCATTTTTTTTCTCAAAAATGATTTTTTTAGCCAGCTATTTTTTATTTTCCTAAGGGTAACAGGAGAAATTAGAACCCGAAAATTGGTGTGCAATTTGTCCTGAGTACGCTGATACCCCATATGTTGGGGTAAACCACTGTTTGGGCGCACGGCAGGGCCCGGAAGGGAGGGAGCGCCATTTGACTTTTTGAACGCCACGTCGTGTTTGGAGACCCCCTGATGTGCCTAAATAGTGGAAATCCCTCAATTCTAGCTCCAACCCTAACCCCAACACAACCCTAACCCTAATCCCAACCCTAATCCTAACCTAAATCCCAACCCTAATTCCAACCCTAATTGTAACCCTAACCTTAATTGTAACCCTAACTCTAATTGTAACCCTAACCCTAATTTTAACCCTAACCCTAATTGTAACCCTAACCCTAATTCTAACCCTAATTATAACTCTAACCCTAAGGCTAGGTTCATTTTGCGTTTTACCAGCCCGTTCAACACATAGCGTTGACGGGCTGGTAACGGTATAGCATAACACGATCGCGTTATGCTATACCCACTAGCGCAGAGGAATCAGCAGATGATTCATCTGCGCTAGCGGTGACGGAGCCCAGACGCTGCAGCCCGCGTCCGAGGCTCCGTCACTGAATGATGGCACGTCGCAAACGCATGCCGCTTTACGGCATGCGTTGCGATGCGCCCTCAAATGGGGGTGAATGGCAGCATTAACGGACTGCGTTACACCGCGTTATACCGCGGTGTAACGCAGTCCGTCTAACGGACTGCCATAACGCAGTATGAACCCAGCTTAACCCTAACCCCAATTATAACCCTAACCCTAATGCTAACCCTAACCCTAATGCTAACCCTAACCCTAATTATAACCCTAACCCTAATTATAACCCTAACCCTAACAGAAAAATGAAAATAAATATAATTTCTATTTTTTATTATATGTCCCTAACTAAGGGGGTGATAAATGGGGGGGTATGTACTGTTTTTTTTATTTTGATCACTGTGATAGTTTATCACAGTGATCAAAATGCACTTTCTGGAGAATGAATGAAACTTTTTTTGAATCTGCCGCCAAGCAGATCGGCGGGCGCACTGTGCATGCGCCCGCCATTTTTTTTTTGCAGGAAGAAGACGCCGGGATCCTGGGGCCTGCGGGAGGACGGAGGACACCGGTAAGTATACGGGGGGGCGATCGGGGGACCGGGGGACCCTCATTTTCTCCCCTCTGATGTGCGATCACATCAGAGGGGAGAGAAATCATTTTTTTTTTTTTTTTTTTTTGCGATCGCATCTATGCTTGCATAGACGCGATCGCAACACCGGGATCGGTGAATACCGACCCGGATCATGTTCTCTGGGGTCTCGGCTACCCCTGGTAGCCGAGACCCCAGAGAATATTTGCCCATCCCCCCACCAGCACAGCGGCACTTAGCGGCGGGCGCACTGAGCATGCGCCCGCCATGTTCTTCATCGCGCCGGCCCCGGGGGACACCGGAGGGCCCTGGGGCCACATACAGGACATCGGGGGCCACATGGGGGTCCCGGGGACCATTTTTCTCTGTCCTCTGATGTCCGATGACCCGATTCATGTTCTCTGGGGTCTCGGCTACCCCGGTAGCCGAGACCCCGGAGAAAATGCGCCTCTGGGGGGCGCTATTCACTTTTTCCACAGCGCCGTTAATTAACGGCGCTGTGGTTTAAGTACCCTTAATGACCGCCGTTAAAAGGCGTATCGGCGGTCATTAAGGGGTTAAAGATGATCATTTACTTGGAGAAATGTTTTCAGGGAAATAGCAATATTATCAAGATAATTCAACTCAAAGAAGGAATCTATATTTTTACCTTATTATCAGAGAATCACAAAGAAGCAATCCAAGGACAACATTTTTTTCATTTCATAATATATGTGACAGAAGCACTGTATCTAAATATATTTCTTCCTTTCACACAGCAAAACCATTTAAGAATAAAATTCTGTCTGCGTTGCGTTTACAGTACAAAAAAAAAAGAAAAACAATGTTCTTAAGTGGTTTGCAAATGTGAGCTACGGTAATTTAATTCACATATATACTTTAGCTTAACCCCTTAATGTCCACTGACGTGCAGAGTCCGTCATGGCAAGGTGTCAGTTCCGGCACCAGGACGGACTCTGCACGTCATGGCTTTGATCTACCACTGCGTGTATACACGCAGTGGTAGATCAGTGCCGACAGCTGTCACAGACAGCTGACAGGCACGGCAAGCGGTGCGGGCACCTTTGCCGTCGGTCCCCGCACCTACAGCGCTGTGCTTGGTCAGTCAATCTGACTGACCAAACACAGCAGCGATCGTGCAGGAGAAGCTGAAATTTCAGCTTCTCCAGCGCGATCAGTGCAGGAGCCGGCGCTGCAGTGGCAAGGCTTCCTGCACTGACAGCCAGGAGCGGAGCCCCCACCACCCCTGGCTGTTAACCCCCTGACTGCTGCGATCCAGCACGATCGCAGAGCTCAGGGGGGGAGGCAGAGGGTCGGGAGCTCCCTCTGCCTCAGATCGGCACCCTGCAATGTATTTGCAGGGGCCGATCTCTGCCTTGATGACCCGGGGGTTGTCATGACAACCTCCGGGTCATCTAGCTACGGAAAGCTGCTGTGATCATTGTCACAGCAGCTTCCACTATAGTTGCAATGCATTGCAATGCCAGAGCATTGCAATGCATTGTAACTGCAATAAAAAGTAAAAAAAGTGAAAGTCCCATAAAGGGACAAGTTAAAAAAAATCATTTTTTTTTAAAAATTGTAAAAAAAAATTAAAAAATAATTTTAAAAAAATCCACTAAAAAATACATATTTTTATGTAATAAAAAAAATAAAAAACAAAAAACATACACATGTTAGGTATCGCCACGTCCGTAAAAATCCCATCTATAAAAGCGTAACCCTAGTTAACCCTTTCAGTGAAAGCCGTAAAAAAAAAACACAAAAAAGTAGTAAATTATACTTTTTCCAAGCGGTATCATTATACCGCTTGGAAAAAGTGCAATAACACGCGATCAAAAAGTCAGATATAAATAATCATGGTACCGCTGAAAACGTCATCTTGTCCCGCAAAAAACAAGCCACTATACAGCATCATCAGCGAAAAATAAAAAAAGTTATAGCTCGCGGAATAAACTGATGCAAAAATAATTATTTTTTCTATAAAATTTTTTATTGTGTAAAAAACGTCAAAACATAAAAAAAAAATATATAAATGAGGAATCGCCGTAACCGTAGTGACCCGAAGAATAAAGCTGCTTTATCAATTTTACCACACACGGAACGGAGGAAAAAAAAAAAAAAAAAAAACAATTCCTGAATTGCTGGTTTTTGTTCATTCTGATTCCACAAAAATCGGAATAGGAAACGATCAAAAAACGTTATGTGCCTGAATATGGTACCAATAAAAACATCAGCTCGTCCCGCAAAAAATAAGCCCACAGATAACTCTGTTGGCCGAAATATGGAAAAATTATAGCTCTCAAAATACGGCGATGCAAAAATTTCTTACAAAAAATTATTCCAAGAAAAAGCATATTTTAGTGTGTGACAGAAGCTAAACATGAAAAAAGGGTGTAAATCTGGTATCGCTGTAATCGCACCGATCCGAGGAATAAATTCGCCTAATCACTAATACCGCACGAGGAACGGCGTAAAAAAGAAAACCAATTCTTCACCTTTTGTGGATTTGTTCATTGTGCCTCCCAAAGATCGCAGTAAGGCGATCACAGTGGTTCCCCCCCACATATGGGGTATCAGCGTACTCAGGACAAAATGCACAATAGCTTTTGGGGTCCTATTTCTCCTGTTACCCTTAGAAAAATAAAAATTTGGGGCAAAAAGGTCATTTTTGTGGAAAAAAATATGATTTTTTTATTTTCACGGCTCTACATTATAAACTTCTGTGAAGCCCTTGAGGGTTCAAAGTGCTGACCACACATCTAGATAAGTTCCTTGGGGGGTCTAGTTTGCAAAATGGGGTCATTTGTGGGGGTTTCTACTGTTTAGGCACATCAGGGGCTCTCCAAGCGCGACATGACACCCGCAGACCATTCCATCAAAGTCTGCATTTAAAAACGGTGCTCCTTCCCTTCCGAGCTCTGCCATGCGTCAAAATAGTGGTTCCCCCCACAAATGGGATATCAGCGTACTCAGGACAAATTGCACAATAGCTTTTGGGGTCCTATTTTCCTGTTACCCTTATAAAAATAAAAATTTGGGGGCAAAAAGATTATTTTTGTGGAAAAAAATATGATATTTTTATTTTCACGGCTCTACGTTATAAACTTCTGTGAAGCACTTGGGGGTTCAAAGTGCTCACCACACATCTAGATAAGTTCCTTGGGGGGTCTAGTTTCCAAAATGGAGTCACTTGTGGGGGGTTTCTACTGTTTAGGCACATCAGGGGCTCTCCAAACGTGACATGACACCCGCAGACCATTCCCCAAAATCTGCATTTGAAAAAGGAGCTCCTTCCCTTTCCAGCTCTGCCATGCGTCAAAATAGTGGTTTACCCCCACATATGGGGTATCAGCATACTCAGGACAAGTTGCACAATAACTTTTGGGGTCCTTTTACCCTTTGGAAAATAACAATTGGGGGTGGAAAGAACATTTTTGTGGAAAAGATATGATTTTTTAATTTTACTGCTCTACGTTATAACCTTCTGTGAAGCCCTTGGGGGTTCAAAGCTTTCACCACACATCTAGATAAGTTCCTTGGGGGGTCTAGTTTCCAAAATGGGGTCACTTGTGGGGGGTTTCCACTGTTTAGGCACACAGGGACTCTCCAAATGCGACATGGCGTCCAATCTCAATTCCAGCCAAAAAAGTCAAATGGCGCTGCTTCCCTTCCAAGCTCTGCCATGCGCCCAAATAGTGGTTTACCCCACATATGGGGTATCAGCGTACTCAGGACAAATTGCACAATAACTTTAGGGGTCCTTTTACCCTTTGGAAAATAAAAATTGGGGGTGGAAAGATCATTTTAGTGGAAAAGATATGATTTTTTAATTTTACAGCTCTACGTTATAACCTTCTGTGAAGCCCTTGGGGGTTCAAAGCTCTCACCACACATCTAGATAAGTTCCTTGGGGGGTCTAGTTTCCAAAATGGGGTCACTTGTGGGGGTATCCACTGTTTAGGCACACAGGGGCTCTCCAAATACGACATGGCGTCCAATCTCAATTCCAGCCAAAAAAGTCAAATGGCGCTGCTTCCCTTCCGAGCTCTGCCATGCACCCAAATAGTGGTTTACCCTCACATATGGGGTATCAGCGTACTCAGAACTAATTGCACAATAACTTTTGGGGTCCTTTTATCCTTTGGAAAATAAAAATTGGGATGAAAAGATCATTTTTGTGGAAAAAATATGATTTTTTAATTTTACGGCTCTATGTTATAACCTTCTGTGAAGCCCTTGGGGGTTCAAAGCTCTCACTACACATTTAGATAAGTTACTTGGGGGGTCTAGTTTCCAAAATGGGGTCACTTGTGGGGGGTTTCCACTGTTTAGGCACACAGGGACTCTCCAAATGCGACATGGCGTCCAAATCAATTCCAGCCAAAAAAGTCAAATGGCGCTGCTTCCCTTCCGAGCTCTGCCATGCACCCAAATAGTGGTTTACCCCCACATATGGGGTATCAGCGTACTCAGGACTAATTGCACAATAACTTTTGGGGTCCTTTTACCCTTTGGAAAATAAAAATTGGGATGAAAAGATCATTTTTGTGGAAAAAACATGATTTTTTAATTTTACGGCTCTACGTTATAACCTTCTGTGAAGCCCTTGGGGGTTAAAAGCTCTCACAACACATTTAGATAAGTTACTTGGGGGTCTAGTTTCCAAAATGGGGTCACTTGTGGGGGGTTTCCACTGTTTAGGCACACAGGGACTCTCCAAATGCGACATGGCGTCCAATCTCAATTCCAGCCAAAAAAGTCAAATGGCTCTGCTTCCCTTCCGAGCTCTGCCATGCGCCCAAATAGTGGTTTACCCCCACACATGGGGTATCGATGTACTCAGGAGAAATTGTACAACAAATATTGTGGTTCATTTTCTACTGATACCCTTGACAAAATTTTAAAAAATTGTGTCGAAAGAAAAATTTTGGGAAAAAAAGTTAAATGTTAATTTTTTCCTTCCACATTGCTTCAATTCTTGTGAAGTACCTAAAGGGTTAATAAACTTCTTGAATGTGGCTTTGAACACGTTGAGGGGTGCAGTTTTTAGAATGGTGTCACTTTTGGGTATTTTCTGTCATATTGACCCCTCAAATTCACTTCAAATGTGAGGTAGCCCTAAAAAAAATGATTTTGTAAATTTTGTTGGAAAAATGAGAAATTGCTGGTCAACTTTTAACACATAACTTCCTAACAAAAAAAATTTTGGTTCCAAAATTGTGCTGATGTAAAGTAGACATGTGGGAAATGTTATTTATTAACTAATTTTTGTGACATATCTCTCTGATTTAATGGCATAAAAATTAAAAATTTGAAAATTGCTAAATTTTCAAAATTTTTGCCATATTTCCGTTTTTTTTCATAAATAAGCGCAAGTTATATTGAAGAAATGGCACAAATGGTTCTAATACAGTAAAGAGAGGTCCATTCACCTTTGACCACTGTGGTGCAGTGACACCTGATGCAGCTAGGGGGCGCTATGTATGGCCCTCGGGATATGCATGGAGACGTGTCATGGATGGACGGTATGTATCGCAGAGATGGGTGGCTCTGTGATGGAAGCCTGGATATGTTTGTTCAGCAGATCTACTGCTGAGAAGTTGTGCTGTGTATTGGGAGGCTTCCAGGTGACTAGGAGAGCTGGGTGGGTCCAGTCACCTACAAACCCACTCAAGGTGTATGTGTTTGAATACCTGGGATAAAACCTGTATATAATAATGTGTTGTGGTAAAGGACCTGAGATGAGGTCATGACCAGGTGACCTAACCATGTGATCCTGACCTCATCTGTGGGTGGGGTTACACCTGTAAAAGCCAGTGCTGTGCACATGAGAGGAGAACGTGGTGGAGGCTGGGAAACGTCTCTGATGTCTGTCTCAAGGGAGTCTGGCTGAGACGAGTGAAGAGTGTGTCCTGCACAGGGCTGCCTGAAAGGTTCCTGGAAGGTCTGCCGGTGTTGGAAGATTCCTGGAAGCACGTGGTGAGACTTGGAGCTTGGTAGCCAGGGTGTTGGACTGGGGTCCTGAATAGCACCCGGACAGGACACATGGGTGTGCAGAGCCTGTGACGGTCTCACACTGAGAACCATGCGGTTCTATTGAGTTTGGCTGGAGTCAGCCTGGAAAGGACTGTTTTGTTACAGTGTGTCGGTGCAGCAGAAGCGAGTCCAGACCACCTGGGAATGGCACCTGGCGGTCCCTGCTGGCTTGCAGCCGCTTAGTTAAGCCTGTCCCAAGAAAGGATGAGTCTGGAATCAGTGATTAATCCAGGATGGAATGCATTTATGTTTTGTTATGCTTTGTTACCTGATTTAAAGAGACAGTAAAATAGTGATTTTTGGACATGATGCCTGTGTGTTGCCTCATTACTGCGTGCCCAGCCTCAGCCTACCAGAGCGAAATCCCTACAATTGGTGCTCGAATGCGGGGATACGCAGTGAGGTCAGGCTGTTTTTTTTTTTGTGTGGATGTTTTTTTTTTTACTCTGCATAACAAATGCGAAGGTGACAAGCGGCTGGCTGTAACCCGGTGGGGTTGCGAAGGGGACAAGCGGCTGGCTGTGACTCGTGGGGTCACGAAGGTGACAAGCGGCAAGACAGCGCAGCGTGCAGAGTCTGGTGGTAGCAGGAGCTACAGTGACTTGCAGCAAGAGGTTCTGCAGGAGCTGCAGTAACAGCCACAGCAGCTTATGAGCAACATCCGGAGGTGTTGGTGGTTCGTGGCTGCAACGGGAGCGGCGGCAGTACCCGCACGAGCTGGTGTGGGAATCGGACAGTGTGAATCAGGTCACACAGACTCTTAAAGGGCCAGTAACAGCCCAAAAGAGATAAAACTGCACTGTGGGGGTTGTGCTTAAGAAAACTGTGGGGGAGTCCACAGGGTGTATCCCAGAGTGGGGTGGTGGCCAAAAAGGGGCGGTAACCCACCAGCAGGGATGGGAGGTAAAAAGGGGGTGGAGTATCCCAACGGAAAAGGGGAGGCGACGTCAGATGGTTGCCAGGGGCAATCGTGTTATGTATGTCCAGTCTGTCATTTGAATTACCCTCCAGGTGAGAGGCTTGGTGTGTGTAACCTACTGATGAATGGTGAGGAGGAGGTACACGGACTGGTCGATTCAGGAAGCTCGGTGACCCTAGTGAGGACTGCACTCGATAGCTTTACATCCACAAGAAAGATCAAGGTCACCTGCATCCATGGGTCCACTAGAGACTATGTAGAGGTCTGTGTGATCCTAGAGACGGACAGGGACATTAAAAGACATGAGGCCGCTTTAGTTCCAGACTTAGCTTATCCGGTAGTTATAGGACGGGACTCTGAGCTGTTCTCAGAATTGTGGGAAGGGGGAGTTCCTCTACAGCCACTGAATGGAGGGATCTGTACGGTTGGGGCGAGGTGTATTAGCCCAGTAACTCCTCCCAAAGTGGACGGGTCTGACCAACTTGGTGACGTAGCAAACGGTGACACCAGTGAAAAGGGTGCGACTACCCAACTGACGGACCTGAAGTCTCATGACGGGAGCCAGGTGAGATGTGACTCTGACTCCGAGGGTGACTGTGACTCTAATAGAGAAAGGGAGTACAGTAAGGAGGGGCCCCACCAGGAAAAAAAATCCTCCCTCGTCGGAGACATAAAGGGCGCAAGGCGCCGGAACACAGTGTATGTACTGAGGATAGTAATACAGAAAAACCTGTAACTGAGGCGATTGTGCAAGAAGTGAGTACGCTTCCAGACCCTGGGGAGCCGGAGAGGGTGGAGCCCCAAGAAATATTGACGAGGTCAGATACGGAAGGCGCTAACGCTATACAGTTGGAGCAGGTGCGCCACCTGAGGCCGAGGTTGCGGCCATAAAGCGGAACATCGCTAACAAGTTGTCTAGTGAGAAGCAAAGGTCTGCGGAACTAGAGACCCTTAAAGAGCAGATCCAACAAGAAAGGGTCCTGAGACGAATAATTGAGCACAGAATGGAGGAGCTGGAGAAGGAAGTCTCTAAGCTCAGAGAGGCCCAAGTGAGCATCAGCAGGAGCTTCTCCGGAGGGAGGAGGAGTGTCGCTGTTTGGCAGAGGAGCGAGATAAAGTTCTCTGTATGCTCAAGATACAGGAGGAGATGGTGTCCAGCTCAGAAATCTACGGGAGAAGAAATCCAGCAGGGGAAGTGCTATGCAGATGGCACACAAAGAGATCGAGTTCTTGGAAACGTACTAACGCTCAGCACGAGGAGGTACAACAGTCTGTCCAAGAAGGTGACGGGTCCGTTTTCAAGTTGTATAGAGATACCGAAGACGGCAGAAGTGTGTGCCATTGAGGAGGTGCATGAGGCCTTAGAAGGCAGTAGAAGCATGCAGTGTGAACTGTGCCAGAGATGAAACAGTTGGTCATACTGCGACTAGGGAAGTCACGATGAAGCGAGTGGCTATCCTGAGGGACATGCACCTACATTGTCTCCGCACGAAACAGGTGATCCTGTTGAGAAATAAAGAAGCCGCTCGACGTCTGGAGCAAGCAAGAAGGCTCAAAATCAGATTAGCTTGATGGAAGACATCATTTAAGTGCCCA
Organism: Oophaga sylvatica; assembly: GCA_033576555.1. Lineage (NCBI taxonomy): Eukaryota > Metazoa > Chordata > Amphibia > Anura > Dendrobatidae > Oophaga > Oophaga sylvatica. The sequence goes on from JARQOD010000002.1 coordinate 543,422,510, forward strand.
GAGGTCTGGTGAAGAAGGTCATCGGAAGACTCGGGAAAATAATGCAGGAGATGGTGAATAAGTCCGGTGTGACGAGAGTCAGGATTCCGGCTGATGACGAAGTCCAGGTAGTGGCTAAAGATGGGATGGTTCCGTTCCTCGTTGTCGGATCCAAGGAGAGCCTTGAGAATATCCGGATGCTCCTGGAGTATCGTGTGTCCTACCTGAGAGAAGTAGAGCAGTTACGACTTGAGAGGGACCAGGTCAACAGAGAGCTGCAGGAAATGGAAAGAAGATGGCCGCCACCTTCAACCCGTGGTATTGAGAGGCGAAGAGGTTCGCTTAAGACGAGAAGTCCTCAAGCTGGAGATAATACAGGAAATAGGTCGCCTGATGGAAGAAGTAGAGATAGTGATGCCTCAGTTAGCTCAGTGATGAGTGATCTAAGCAGGAGAACCTGTAGTGGACGAAATGAAAAGGACTCAGACCAGACAGGACGTATGGGTGCCAGTGAATTGCGACGCCGTACTGACGCTGGGGATGCGGGTGGTCTGAAAGGGGGGCCTCGTCAGCAACAGATGTGACAGAGTCGGAGGGCAGACGCCTACCAAAGAGATTAATAGCAGGGTCCGACTTAGAGAGACGGTTTGACTGGCAGAGACGGCCGAGAAGGATCTCTGGTCGGGTAACATGTGTTCAACCCCACAAGTTTGAACAGAGGGGGGAGGTATGTGGTGCAGTGACACCTGATGCAGCTAGGGGGCGCTATGTATGGCCCTCGGGATATGCATGGAGACGTGTCATGGATGGACGGTATGTATCGCAGAGATGGGTGGCTCTGTGATGGAAGCCTGGATATGTTTGTTCAGCAGATCTACTGCTGAGAAGTTGTGCTGTGTATTGGGAGGCTTCCAGGTGACTAGGAGAGCTGGGTGGGTCCAGTCACCTACAAACCCACTCAAGGTGTATGTGTTTGAATACCTGGGATAAAACCTGTATATAATAATGTGTTGTGGTAAAGGACCTGAGATGAGGTCATGACCAGGTGACCTAACCATGTGATCCTGACCTCATCTGTGGGTGGGGTTACACCTGTAAAAGCCAGTGCTGTGCACATGAGAGGAGAACGTGGTGGAGGCTGGGAAACGTCTCTGATGTCTGTCTCAAGGGAGTCTGGCTGAGACGAGTGAAGAGTGTGTCCTGCACAGGGCTGCCTGAAAGGTTCCTGGAAGGTCTGCCGGTGTTGGAAGATTCCTGGAAGCACGTGGTGAGACTTGGAGCTTGGTAGCCAGGGTGTTGGACTGGGGTCCTGAATAGCACCCGGACAGGACACATGGGTGTGCAGAGCCTGTGACGGTCTCACACTGAGAACCATGCGGTTCTATTGAGTTTGGCTGGAGTCAGCCTGGAAAGGACTGTTTTGTTACAGTGTGTCGGTGCAGCAGAAGCGAGTCCAGACCACCTGGGAATGGCACCTGGCGGTCCCTGCTGGCTTGCAGCCGCTTAGTTAAGCCTGTCCCAAGAAAGGATGAGTCTGGAATCAGTGATTAATCCAGGATGGAATGCATTTATGTTTTGTTATGCTTTGTTACCTGATTTAAAGAGACAGTAAAATAGTGATTTTTGGACATGATGCCTGTGTGTTGCCTCATTACTGCGTGCCCAGCCTCAGCCTACCAGAGCGAATCCCTACACCACCCTCAAGGATGCAGCACAGATTGCTCTGGCAGTCTGTACTGACTGTCTGCTTGTGATTGTCTACAGAGGTAGAATGACTATATGAAAGCATTAACAGATAAACATCCAATTAAGCACTCTTTTAGTCACTTAACCACTGCACTCAATCACCAACTGCTGCAGGTCATGATGACTTCCAAATGGGGTAGACATTGTTTTCAAAACCAATGTAGACCTCTAAAACGGTCTGTGCTGGATCCGTAGGGGTGCAAAAAGAAGAGTATGCCTTTGTTTTTTGTTTTGAAACTACAGATGTCTTGAAAAAAACATTTCAGTGGTAAACAAGCCCTTTAATTAATTTAAATTTGCCAATGGTTCAAGAACATTTTTAGGTGATTGGATAAAAGAGGTTGTTGTGACGCTAGTCACTTCTTACGGCCAAGCCGTGAGTCAGAGTGGTCAAGGAGTCCAAGGTCAGAAGCCAGGAGGGTACGTCATAAACAGAAGGAAGAGACAAAAGTGTAGTCAGGTAATGATCCGACGTCAGAGTACCGGGAGGATAAACGGATCAGAGCTGAGGAGGCTAAAAAGACGGAATGGTCAGAACGAAGTCGAAGGTCAGGCAACAGATCAAGCAAACAGAACTCTAGGCACAAGAAAGCACAAGCACAAACCTCACAGATTGAATGTACGTCTGGCAATGTTCTGGTAGACACAGCTCAGTTAAGCAGCATGGTGACAGCCGACGCCTCACAGTTCTCAGATTTGTCCAATCAAACACACTGACAGCTCTGGCACGCCCCTGTACCAGATTGGATGGGTCAAGCTGTCAATCAAAGTACTGATAGCTTCAGCACGCCCCTGTATCAGATTGGACGGCCAAGCTGTCCGTAACTGCATCCCTGTCACGGGTGTGTCGCTGCGAAGATCGTCGCGATTGCACACCCTGACTTCTCACAGCTGAGTTTCTGGTGCTGGGTGTTTTTTGGCAGAGAGGGAGTTAATTCTTCCTCTCTCTGTGCTGGACTAGACCAGCCTCGCTCAGCTGCAATTAATGTTGTGATAATTGGTTTCCTTCAAATACCTGCCTGTCTGCTGGGGAAGTGTCGGTGAAAGCATTCATGCAGACCAGCAGAGCGGATCGTTGTATGGTGAAGGCTGAAGTTAAGAGTACCTGTGTGGTCTTTTTTCCCTCCTCGCTTTATCATTTATCTCCGTACCCGTTGGTGTCCCCTCTGTTTCCTGTGGTATGACTTTTGTATGCAAGGTGGATTTTAGTTTACCCCTTGTACTGTCTCGTTCGTTTATTACTGTGTTTAGGCAGATACCTACCAGTCCCCGGTGTGTGATCAGGGTCCTTCTCAGGACTGGATCACTGAGGTTCAGGGATCCTCAGGAGGTAGGGATTACGCTGGCGGCCTGGACCTCTGTACCATCAACAGTACCTCCAGGTAGAGGGATTAGTCAGGACCCCAGCTTAGGGTCAGCATAGACCCCAGACCTCCTGTATGCAGTAACAGCGTGACATTTTCACCCACCCCTAAAAATTTTCTCCAGTCACCATGGATCCAGTAGTCAGTCTAGCTCGGCAGTTGCAGAGTCTGTACATGGAGCTGGCGGACGTTAAGTCCAAGGTTTTGTACCCCCGGAGCAGGCCGGACCTGAACCTAAAGTAGCTCTCCCTGACAGATTCACTGGGGGGGCGGGACAAGTTTTTTGCTTTCCGGGAGGCATGTAAATTGTACTTTCGGCTGCGACCCCGGTCATCTGGGAGTGAAGAACAAAGGGTGGGGATTGTCATCTCGCTCCTACAAGGAGACCCCCAATCCTGGGCGTTCGCTCTCCCCCCGGGCTCCCCAGCTCTCCAGTCAGTGGATGGGTTTTTTACGACTCTGGGTCTTGTGTATGATGACCCGGATCGGGTCTCCCTTGCTGAATCTAAGTTACGTAGGATCCAGCAGGGAGATCGTCCGGCAGAGGAATTCTGTTCGGAGTTCCGTAGATGGGCCACGGACACCCAGTGGAATGACCCGGCTCTTAGGAGCCAGTTTTGTCAAGGTTTATCTGACAAATTAAAGGATGTGCTGGCACAGTATGACCCTCTCACATCACTGGAAGCCGCTATGGCCCTTGCTATTCGTATTGACAGACGTCTTCGGGAGAGGTGCGGGGTAACTTGCCCCCTGTGATGACTCCACCTTCCTCAAGGGTCCCTTATATGGAGCTTCCCCTGGTCAGTCCAGAGGAGCCTATGCAATTAGGAGGGACATCATTCCGGGGGAGGGGATCGGTGGGGCGCCACAAAACAGGAGGTTGTTTCTTCTGTGGAAAAAAGGGACATTTTATTAGGGGGTGTCCATCCCGTCCTTTGCAGAGTGAGAAGTCGCCGGAAAACTATTGATCCCAGATTGTGTGGTGGACGGCAATCTGGGAGTAAGTATTTCGTCCCTAAATTCGTCTCAGTTTCTCGTACCGGCGGAGGTGGTGGTGGGTGCGAGAACTGAGAGGATATCTGTTCTTCTGGATAGTGGTTCCGGGGCTAACCTGGTGGATGCTCGCTTTGCCCGGGTTCAAGGTATGCGATTGAGTGTGTTGACTAAACCCGTCCCCATATTCTCGATCGACGCCAGACCTCTCGGTCAGGGAAGTTTTTTGCAAGCAGTGCATAACATAGATCTTCAAGTGGGGGCGTTACATAAAGAACTGTTGTCTTGTTATGTGTTGGAGGGTCTTCCCACTCCTATAGTGCTGGGCCTTCCTTGGTTAACTAAGCATAACCCGGTTATTGATTGGCAATCCAGAGAGATAAGCCAATGGAGTGAATTCTGTAATAAAAACTGCATTAATACGGTCATTGGGGCGGTCGCTCCTAGGGCCTTACCTCCATTTCTGGTGGACTTTGAGGATGTATTCTCGGAGAAAGGGTGTCAAGAACTACCTCCTCATCGCGAGTATGACTGTTCTGTTAACCTGCTCCCTGGGGCCAAGTTACCGAAATCTAGGTTGTATAACCTTTCTGGGCCTGAGAGACAGGCCATGAAGGATTATATTTCAGAGAGTCTGGCTAAGGGGCATATTAGACCTTCATCTTCCCCGGTGGCCGCGGGGTTCTTTGTGAAAAAAAAGATGGAGGCCTACGCCCTTGCCTGGATTTCCGTGAGCTTAATCGGATTACGGTCCGAGATCCGTATCCGCTCCCACTTATTCCCGATCTCTTCAATCAGATCGTGGTGCCAAATGGTTCTCTAAGTTGGATCTCAGGGGGGCGTACAATCTGATTAGGATGAAGGAGGGGGATGAGTGGAAGACGGCGTTTAACACTCCGGAGGGGCATTATGAGAACCTTGTCATGCCATTTGGTCTGAGTATTGCCCCGGCGGTGTTTCAACACTTTGTAAATGACATCTTTTGCCACCTAATGGGACAGTTTGTGGTCATATATCTGGATGATATCTTAATTTACTCGCCGGATCTTGTGTCTCATCAGGAGCATGTTAGGCAGGTGTTACAGATCTTGCGAGATAATAAACTGTACGCCAAATGGGAGAAGTGTGTGTTTGCCGTACAGGAACTTCAGTTTTTAGGGTTCCTGGTGTCAGCATCCTGTTTTCGTATGGACCCTGGGAAAGTGCGGGCAGTTCTTGAGTGGGATCTGCCAGAGGATCTTAAGGCATTACAACGTTTCCTGGGGTTTGCTAACTACTACCGGAAGTTCATTCGTAATTTTTCGTCCATAGTTAAACTCTCACAGACATGACTAAAAAAAGGAAGGGTTTTTCAAAGTGGTCTGACAAGGCTTGTCAAGCGTTTTCCTCTTTGAAAAAATGTTTTGCTTCAGCACCCATACTTATTCAACCTGATGCGTCACAGCCGTTCATTGTTGAGGTGGACGCTTCCGAGGTAGGGGTGGGAGCAGTATTGTCACAAGGTTCGTCCCCTGGTAAATGGCATCCGTGTGCCTTCTTCTCTAAAAAATTGTCGTCCGCTGAGAGGAATTATGATGTCGGCAATAGGGAACTCTTGGCCATTAAGTTGGCTTTTGAGGAGTGGCGTCATTTTTTGGAGGGGGCAGTCCACCCGGTCACCGTCATTACCGATCACAAAAACCTGCTATATTTAGAGTCCGCTAAACGTCTGAATCCCAGACAAGCTAGGTGGTCGTTGTTTTTTACCAGGTTTAATTTTGTCGTCACATATCGTCCTGGGTCAAAAAATGTTAAGGCGGATGCCTTATCTCGCTGTTTCCCAGGGGCTGGGAATACGGAGGACCCGGTTCCGGTCCTTCAGGAGGGGGTGGTGGTGTCGGCAGTATGCTCTGAGCTTGAGGAGGAGGTATTGGAGGCTCAGGGGGACGCCCCTGTAGGACCTCCAGGGAGACTGTTTGTTCCAAATCAGTTGCGACAAAAGGTGATCGAGGCACACCATAATTCTGCTTTGGCAGGACACCCAGGGAGTAAAGCAACTGAGGATCTCCTCTCGCGCCGGTTTTGGTGGTCCTAACTTACATAGGGAGGTGGTAACTTTTGTCGCGTCCTGCGAGGTTTGTGCGCGCTCTAAGACCCACATACCCGTCCGTCGGGGACCCTCTTACCTTTGAAGATCCCGGAGCGTCCGTGGACTCATCTGTCTATGGACTTCATTACGGACCTTTCCCCGCCATCTTCGGGTAAAACAGTCATACTCGTTGTAGTGGACAGGTTCAGCAAGATGGCACATTTTATCGCTCTTCCTGCTCTTCCTAATGCTAAGACTCTTGCGCAGGTGTTTATTGGGGAGATTGTAAGGCTTCACGGGGTACCCTCCGATGTGGTGTCGGATCGGGGGTCTCAGTTTGTGTCCAAATTCTGGAAAGCATTTTGTACACGGCGGGGGATGCAGTTGTCATTTTCATCAGCTTTTCACCCGCAGACAAATGGTCAGACAGAGCGTCTGAACCAGAGCTTGGAGACATATCTCCGGTGTTTTGTGTCAGAGAACCAGGAAGACTGGGCTTCTTTCTTGCCTCTGGCGGAATTTGCTCTAAATAATAGGCGGAGCGAGTCCACTGGTAAGTCCCCCGTTTTTGGGGGCATATGGTTTTCACCCCCAGTTTTGTACTTTCAATAGGGGGGGCTCTTCTGGGTTCCTGAGGAGGAACGATTTTCGTCGTCACTTGCTTCAGTGTGGAGAGGAGTGCTGAATATTCTGAGTACTATGGGGAACCGATACAAACGTATGGCTGATAGGAGGAGAGTGTCTGGTCCGGACCTAAGTGTGAACGATCTGGTATGGTTGTCTACCAGAAATATAAAACTTAAGGTTCCCTCCTGGAAACTGGGTCCCAGGTTCATCGGGCCATACAAGATCAGTGCTATAATTAATCCGGTTGCATTCCGTCTTGACCTCCCTCCTACATTTAAAATTCATAATGTGTTCCACAGATCGTTGCTTAAGAGGTATGTTGCGCCGGTGATACCTTCACCTTTACCTCCTCCTCCTGTGGTGGTCAATGGTAACTTGGAGTTCCAGGTGTCGAGAGTCATCGATTCACGTCTGAATCGCCGTCCCTTCAGTACCTTGTTCATTGGAGGGGGTATGGTCCTGAGGAGAGGACGTGGGTTTCTGCGTCGGATATTAACGCAGACCGATTGGTTGGGCCTTCCATACTACTCACCCAGATAAACCGGCCCTGAGGGACCGGAGGCCCCTCGTAGAAGGGGGGGTACTGTCACGGGTGTGTCGCTGCGAAGATCGTCGCGATTGCACACCCTGACTTCTCACAGCTGAGTTTCTGGTGCTGGGTGTTTTTCGGCAGAGAGGGAGTTAATTCTTCCTCTCTCTGTGCTGGACTAGACCAGCCTCGCTCAGCTGCAATTAATGTTGTGATAATTGGTTTCCTTCAAATACCTGCCTGTCTGCTGGGGAAGTGTCGGTGAAAGCATTCATGCAGACCAGCAGAGCGGATCGTTATATGGTGAAGGCTGAAGTTAAGAGTACCTGTGTGGTCTTTTTTCCCCTCCTCACTTTATCATTTATCTCCGTACCCGTTGGTGTCCCCTCTGTTTCCTGTGGTATGACTTTTGTATGCAAGGTGGATTTTAGTTTACCCCTTGTACTGTCTCGTTCGTTTATTACTGTGTTTAGGCAGATACCTACCAGTCCCCGGTGTGTGATCAGGGTCCTTCTCAGGACTGGATCACTGAGGTTCAGGGATCCTCAGGAGGTAGGGATTACGCTGGCGGCCTGGACCTCTGTACCATCAACAGTACCTCCAGGTAGAGGGATTAGTCAGGACCCCACTTAGGGTCAGCATAGACCCCAGACCTCCTGTATGCAGTAACAGCGTGACAATCCCAGACACACTGAGAGGTGGAATTGTGACAGTTGTCCAGTGAAAACAAGTTATCTCCTATCATTTTCTATGGTGCTGTCAGTAAAAAGCAGAATGCAGCGCTCAGCAGTCCCAAAAGGAAAGAATGAGTGACATCAAAGCATGCACAATTCTAATGGGGATAAAAGTGACCGTTCTGCAGACTAGTGCAGGTCTCAAAGGTTTAAAAGGATCCTGTCAGGAAATTCATGCTGCCAAAACTGCATGCTGAAGAAATTATAGCTTGGCTCAGGTATTTCAGGGAAATATACTTTTAAGAGTCTTCCAGGGACCATAACCAGAGATGAGACTAATCCACCACCTCTCCTAGCCGGTTCTTCTCAGTACAGCAAAAGGTGATTGACTGGTCTTTCCCTTGCATACACAGGGAGAGACCTGTCAATCACCTGCTACATTGCTCATCTGCTACTGTCTCTTCAAGGTATACTTTCTCTGAGTGTTTCACAGAATGGGAGGCGTAGCAGCAATCATGCTACCAGGATGCGATTCATGCAGCTTTCAGTTTGGGCAGCATGAATTGCCAGACAGGTTCCATTTAAGGAATTTAATATTGAGTTAAATAGGAGCTAAATAAGTACTAATCTTTCATTAGTGTCAGTTCCAAGTAGATCTGTATAATTTTTGTGGTTGTATGCAGAGATCTGATTCTTGAATTTTTGTATAAAAAATGGTTCTCCAGCCATTATGAAGAAAGTAAAATAACAGAATTTTTTAGCCTATTAAGATAACGAAAAAACCACCACATTTTCAAACTTGTTTTTACAACCCGTAGATTCTGCCAGGATTCATGCAGCTGCCATTAAACAGAATTTAACGAGTAGTAGATTTAGTTATGAGAGCTCAGCAACGCTGGCAGTGAACAATTCAGGAATTCATTGGGATTTCTTTTGTTTTATTATTAATTGGCTCAACGTTCAAAGTACCAAGGGATTTTAGAGTTAGAAAGCACAGCTATATAAATTACAATCAATGCGAAAGCTATGAAGAAAACTCCAGTACATATATAGCAAATTGATTAGCAGCACAGTGCAGTCTGCAGACAATTTCATTGCATCAGTACACCCCTTAGGCAGTCAGTAATTTGCTATTATCCAGCTAAAACAGTTGGTCTCATATAAAACAATATCACTTCCCTTCCAAATTTACATTCCCATTATCTGCTGCATCTATTACAACCTTGTCATACCCTTTAATCGAAGAAACCTCATGGATTTTCCATTTGTGTCTGGGAAGTGACAGAGATTAAAAGCTTTTTTTGTCTAACGTTGAATTAATATTTAATGGCAGTTTCTCACCTGCCACGCTCGTGGAGCTGGCAAGATTGTATTCAGTGGTGGAAACGCTGCATTGATCTGATGATAAAATAGCTCTGCCATCATTGAGACAGGGATGAATCACAGATTTCTAGGTTTAATGGAGGTTTGCTTATTATCTTTAGGACTTTATTCTTTCTTTTGTAAAGTATATTTTTCTGAAGACCATGCATTTTTATTGTTTAAAGGTTAATTGCTTATTCACTGAATTCATCTCTCATTTGTCATCCTTTCACTAAAATAAGTACATGTACAATGATAGACGTTAACAATGCCTTGTTTAATAGGAAAAAAATAAAAAAAATTTAGAAACAAGTTTTTCTAATTTATTGGGTACCAAAATATTTTTTTGTGTACATGACTAAATGATTTTCTAAAATTAGATCAGTTGTTGATTCTTACTTATATACCGTACAGGGTAAAAATGGATACACTACCTATGCCCTTACGGGAAACATAGCATCAAAGAACTTACTTATTCTAATGGAGGTTGCTATATATATTCTGTACATTTATGTACTCATACATTGAAGAAGTTGGAGTGGAACCTTATTACATAAAAATATAGACATATTACACCAGTCTTGCACCTATTCTTGGATATATTATTCAATGTGGTTGTATATATCTCAGTAAATAAGAGATTTAATCTGTGTTAATCTTTCAGACGGACTCATTTTGATTATTTTTATTGTGGTGGATTTTCTCAGCTTCCATGTTTTTTGTGCTTATTTCTGTAAAAAATTCTGAGATATTTTTTGTACTGGTCAATAAACATTCTATATTTTGAAGATTCTTTTCCAAGTCACTTCTATTTTGTTTTTGTTCCCAAATTATATGGGCTTATACAAAAATAATTGTGTAAAAAGTCATCCATATCTCTGTAGAGGGCCTACCTGTAACTAAAACTTTTCTTCTCACTTCATTCTTCGCTTACGAAATGTACTGTAAGTATATACAGATACTTCTCACAAAATTAGATTATCATCAAAAAGTTAATTTATTTCAGTTCTTCAATGCAAAAAGTGAAACTCATATATTATATAGAGTCACTACAAACAGAGTGATCTATTTCAAGTGTTTATTTCTGTTGATATTGATGATTATGACTTACAGCCAATGAAAACCCAAAAGTCATTATCTCAGTAAATTAGAATACATTATAACACCAGCTTGAAAAATTATTTTAAAATCCGAAATGTTGGCCTACTGAAATGTATGTAAGGGAGCTGAGATCTATAAAAGATATTGTTATTAAACCAGTGGACAGGGGGGAAACGTGGTTCTTTGGTCGACTGAGATGTATGAGAAAGAGGCTTTTCGCTAACTTAGAGATCGAGAAGCTATGTTCAATTACCTCATAATCCGGTGGGAAGGTCTACAGAGATTCTTATTAAAATTTTGGATAGGGCTCTGCTGTTGGGTATTATACCCAAGAAGATTTAGAAGGGCTTCCTGGTTAAGAATCCGGTAGTCCCTATCTTCTATCTCTTGCCAAAGGTCCACAAGGACCCCCTGGCGCCCCAGGACATCCGATTGTCCCTGGCATAGGAGGGCTGTGCGACCCAGTATGCAAATTCATTGAATAATAACTTCATCCATTGGTGGAGAAGCTGCCCTCCTATGACAGAGACACCACGGACGTCTTGGGAAAAATTGGTGGCCTTTCCCTCGATCCCGACATGTCCTTAGCAACAATGACGTTGAGTCATTATATACCAGCATTGGCCATGTCGATAGACTAAGGGCTTCTTCTTTTTACCTTGAAGCCAGTAATTTGGATCAAGATCTGTGCTCCCTGATCCTGGAACTCCTGGAATATGTACTCACTCATAATTTTTTTACTTTCAAAGACCATTTTTTTCTTCAACAATGCGGCACTGTGATGGGCACGGTGTGTGCACCCTCGTACGCTAATATCTTTCTCGGTTTTTGGGAGAGAGAGATTTTCGGGGAGGATGCACACGCCGCCTCCCAGGCGCAGTGCTGGTACCGCTATATTGACGATATATTCATCATATGGCAGGGTTCCTAGCCTGATTTTCAGGACCTCATCCATGAGCTAAATCACAATAATTACAATATCAAATTAACGTCTAAATTTTCATCTAGGGGGATTGACTTCCTAGACATTAAAATTGTATTTATTGCTCTGGGTGGTATCCAGACAGATGTATTCTGTAAGGACACTTCAGTTAATTCATTACTTCATGCCACATCAGCACATACATCCTCAACCCTTAAAGCAGTACCAATTGGGCAATTTTTAAGGATGAAGAGAATTTGTTCATTGCATGCGGCTTTTGATGATCAGGCTTGGGACTTTCCAGGAGGTTCCAGGATCGGGGGTACAGCAACAGGAAGATCCAGAAAGGTTATCTCTGAGCCAGGAAGGAACCACGGATCAAACTTCTCTGTCAAACGCCGCCTGAGACTGTAAAAGATCCGCCGTTGAGATTTATCTCAACATTTAATAATCAATGGAACTCCAAGAAGCAGATTTTGCAGAAGCATTGGGTGGTGCTAAAAGCAGAACCTACTCTTAAACGAGTAATACCTTCCCCTTATTAACAGCAACAAGAGGGAGAAACCTTAAAGACTTCTTGGTTAGGAGCCACTATGTAGCTGACTCCCCAAATATTTTTGGGGCACCCAAGCAGAAATGGGGTTGTTATCCCTGTGGATCTTGTTTGGCATGCCGAAATATTGATCGGGCTACATCATTCACATTTGATGGAGGTAGGGAATACCGGATTACCAGCTATATCACTTGCAGCACCACGTATTGGTGTACTACGCCATCTGTCCCTGTAATCTAATTTATGCTGGTCTTACATCAAGGGAACTGAGGATTCGAACGAGGGAGTATGTGAGGGACATTGTGGCTACGAGAAGTGGTGATGACATCTCAGAGCTAAAGACGATCCCTAGACATTTCAGACTGCGCCACGATTGCAATCCAATGGATTGCAGGTACATAGCATAGATAGGGTGCACTGTAGGATACGAGGAGGAGATCTCAAGCGCAGCCTGGCGTGGTTGGAATGTCGCTGGATCGCCACTTTAGGCACAATGTCCCCACATGGATTAAATGAGAAACTATCCTTTGTTCCCTTCCTCTAATAGATCTCCTCTTTGTCAATTGCTTATTCGTTTCTCTTTTTTGTTTTTAATACTGTATGTATTCTTTAAATTATTGTTTTTTTATGTATTGTCCTATCAACAGAGATACTTGGGAGAGGGTTTTGTATCCATCATTGTCAGAACTTGTGCCAGCTATATTGATGGAACTTGGATATGTATATGTACCAGTATGATGAATACGGACTTCTGTGAGGACCAGATGAAATACTAAACAACAGTGACGCTATGCGGACTTTCTTTTGTGGAGATCCTCTCCGTCTGCATTTTTGGGTTACTTATGTGTCCTCTATATTCATACCTACACTCTTGTGTCCCCCTCCCATTTATTTTGCTTGTTTGATATGATTTTTAATATTTCCCCCTGTCTTGAATGTTACCTGCATACTGTATTTTTGTTATGCATACCCAAATGTGCCCTTGAATCTTTGTGATCACAGCTGTACTTTACCACAATTGGTTCTGCTTGGTGTTCACCGCTGGGCGCGCATGCGCTGTTATCCCTGTGGTATATGTGCATCCGGAAGGCATCCGTGAAGCTTTGTTGTGGGTCAGTGACATCACAGGAAGTTTTTTCCTTTGACTTGCACAGTCAATCCTTATTGAAAAAATGACTAAGTATGGAATGGACAAGGCAACTGTTAGGTGGATTCATAACTGGCTTAGTGATCGGACTCAAAGAGTGGTCGTAAATGGCTGCACATCCAGTTGGAGAATGTCTCAAGTGGGGTACCACAAGGCTCTGTTTTGGGCCCTGTATTGTTCAACATCTTTATCAATGATTTAGATGAAGGAATAGAGGGTAAACTGATCAAATTTGCTGATGACACAAAGCTAGGAGGGGTAGCTAATACTAGAGAAGAGAGAGAGAGGATTCAAAAAGATATAAATAAACTCGAGCAGTGGGCAGCAACTAACAGAATGGATTTTAACAGGGAAAAATGCAAAGTACTACATCTGGGCAATAAAAATGAAAAAAGCATATACAAAATGGGAGGAATAGGGCTAAGTAACAGCACATGTGAAAAAGACTTGGGTATACTAATTGATCACAGACTGAACATGAGTCAACAGTGTGATGCAGCAGCAAAAAAGGCAAATACAATTCTAGGATGTATCAACAGAAGCATACAGTCTAGATCACGTGAGGTCATTATTGCCCTCTACTCCTCTTTGGTCAGACCTCATCTGGAATACTGTGTCCAGTTTTGGGCACCACATTTTAAAAAAGACATCAACAAACTGGAGCAAGTTCAGAGAAGAGCCACCAGAATGGTGACCGGTCTGCAAACCATGTCCTATGAGGAACGGTTACAGGATTTGGGAATGTTTAGCTTGCAAAAAAGAAGACTGAGAGGAGACTTAATAGCTGTCTACAAATATCTCAAGGGCTGTCACATTGTAGAAGGTTCATCTTTATTCTCATTTGCACAAGGAAAGACTAGAAGCAATGGGATGAAACTGAATGGGAGGAGACACAGATTAGATATTAGAAAAACTTTTTGACAGTTAGGGTGATCAAGGAGTGGAACAGGCTGCCACGAGAGGTGGTAAATTCTCCTTCAATGGAAGTCTTCAAACAGAGGCTGGACAGACATCTGTCTGGGATGATTTAGAGAATCCTGCTTTGAGCAGGGGGTTGGACCAGATGGCCCAGGAGGTCCCTTCCAACTCTACCATTCTATGATTCTATGATTCTATGAAGCTGAATGGCTGGATATGACGCAATGCGCCCGCTATCTAGCGGTGTTACTTGCCTAGCCGTATATAAATTGGGCATGTTTGGGTGGTCCACATCGCCCCCCGAAGAAGCCCGCAAATGCGAAATGCGCGTCGGGGCTACTTGTGCACGGAGTGACACACTCCACATTACCCCACTTGGATAAGAGCTAGGTTTGATTAGTCCTTTGCACTATGTCTGGTACTGTTATGGATTGAACAGATGGACATGGGTCCCTTTCTCTCTCTATATTTATATCCCTTTGTAGGTTAGTAAAATTCACATAACATGACACCTATTAACTTCTCAGATTCCCTTATAGTCATCCATTCTTTTGCTAATGCTGTTTTACATTCTGCAATGACAATAGATCAATTGCCAGAATAGAAGCAAAAAAAAGACTTAAAAGTGAATATACCACGTTGCGCCTCTGAAGGATTTGGCCTTGCATACAATTAACATTTTGTTGAAATAAATCTGCGGTTATATTTTATGAGGCAGACATCAAGACAAATGTGTTGATCTGTGCAGTAACATCCTCAGCGAGAGGTGCGACAAGTATTAATTGAAAAATTTGCTGCTCTGATTTGCTGCTCCATGGCTTTTCTGCTAGACATGCTGTTCTTGTAAAGCATTTTTCTGTCCTTGGATGTGGTGAGTCACACAAAACTGAATAAAGGCAATGAAAGCAGGCAAGTCAAAGCTTTCCTCTCAGTGCCTTAATCAGAAGTAAGTTAGATTTGAAGTAGAAAGCATTTTATTTTAACGATATTTTTCTGTGCCACAGACTATAGTGCGGCAGCATGTCCATGCTCTGTGTCCCGCAATATTGTAAAATGAGACTACACTTGAGGAAGCCGTTTTAAATTGTTATAGTGAGAAATTCCTTTAAATATATGAGTGCTCAAATCATTGATAGGGAAGGTAGATATACTCTAGTGTTCTAGTAAGATGGATTTATGAGAACACAAAAATGGAAAAAAATTGTGTGAAATGTATTCAAATTTTGCATATGGCATAATTTTGCCCAACTCCCTAGTCAAGTTTGTGGAATTCTTTTTTTTGTTGAGACAACACATACATATACATAAATATCTTTCATGTTACTTGCCTTTAATCAATTTAAATTAATAGTTCTAAAGTTCTCATATGCAAATGCCTTTCAAAAAGAGACTGTACTTATACCACATATGAATAGTCCTCAGTCAAATCAACCTTTAAGAGTCTTTAATAGACTAGGATAAAAGTTCTCAGAATTTTCACACATTTTACTTAGTAAATGTCCCCAATGGATGTGGATGAATCAAAAAGGTGTATTTTAGCTAAAAGTGCACTTCATCTGTAGTAATTTTGAATATTTATGCATTTTAATGGTGGCATGCTATATTTTCAAGTAAAAATGTAATCTTTTTTGTTCTGAACAGAGCCCCAAAAAACGAATTGCAGCACTTGGTTCATTACACTGCACAGTATTCAGCCCACTATACAGTTAAATTATGTACCCTAGATCAAAAACTCATTGTCTAAACAATGACATACCTAAGAGTATTCAAGTATTCACTAACAGCAGAAATAGCATATTTATTGCCTGATTTAAAAACTCTTGTGAATATTTCCTCAGCTTAGGCTGTTTCTGCAACTCCCCATGAACAGTAATAAGCATGAAGTATGAAAGCACTCACCTCTACTACTGGCCAAATTCTAAAGCACAACTGTTAGCCCCATTCTTACAGTTGGTGTGAGTTACATTGGTGGGATCACCATCTATTAAATATTTTTTACTTATCCTATAGCAGTGCTTTACTGCATACTCAATACCTTTACAAAGCAAACTTTAGGACATTTAGGCCCTGCCATGAAAACACTTGAAGATTACCCTTAAAATGTCCAGAAATGCCACCAATATACCCCACTACAATCTAGACTGTTAGGAGGTAGAGTGTTGAGGCCACATTCACACATTGAGTATTTGGTCAGTATTTTACATCAGTATTTGCAAGCCAAAATCGGAAGTGGAACAGTCACAGGAAAAGCATATTAGAAATACATGCACCATTTTTAACCCACTCCTGATTTTGGCTTACATATACTCATGTATAATGCTGACCAAATAATGAACATGTGAACATGTCATGAGAGTGACCTACATTTATCTTCAAAATGAGATTCCTAAGACTCCTTGTTTTGTCTGGTTCCACAGCCTCTGTGAATGAACAGGTGGCTATGAACGCTACATTTGCTTAAATGGAAGTTTGCACACTTTCTTGAGATTTGCCATATATGTTCAAGACAAAAATATCTTTTTAAGTAAAATGGGAAAAAAAACGAGAGACCCTTATTTTGGTGAAAACATTGTATTGAAATGTGCTGGATTTTCAAGTGATGGTATAATCGGCAGGTTGCAGAGTTGAAATCTGTTACCGAGTAAAATTTGTTACCGAGCTGTCTACCTACAACGGACCAGTTATTGTGCTTGTTCCTTTTGTGGCATTGTGGACTATTGGGCACCAAGACCCTGTAATTTGCATCTTCTATGGCCTTGCCTATACCTTGAGCTTTATCTAATATTGCAGTTTAGGTGATGCAAGAGACGTACAGTTTGTAGAAAGAAAACAGACTACTTTTCTTATCTCATTTCACATAATGTTAGGGCTGGCGGAACGCACAAAATGAATATAAATAATAAGTGCGTTCGCAGCCCGGGGTCCACCGTGCAGGCAGAGCCTGCTGCCAGTAAGATGGCGGTATGGCAAAATCTGTTACTTCACAGAGTCGCAACTATAGATACTCTGGCACTATATGGCGGTATAAGCGAACTCTGTTACACCACAGTGTCGCTAAGGTAGAGACACAGAGATATAGACTGTGTCCTGTTAACTCCACAGGGATGCACAGACAACTGCTGTGCGGACAGCAGTCCGTAGTAGAGTTGAGCATTCCGATACCGCAAGTATCGGGTATCGGCCGATATTCTCTGTATCGGAATTCCGATACTTAGTTCCGATATTTTTCATATATCGTATACCGGAATCGGAAGTTCCCATAATTCTTTGAGAGGCAATGTGATTTTAGTCAGCCAATGAGGAATCCTAAGAAGTGTGGGCACATCCTGTACTGCTGCGGTCATGTTAACTAATGGCATGGCTGTGATTGGATGCTGAAATGATGTCAGAATGCACTATAAAAGGCGCCGCCGCCATTTTAGCGTCACTGTGCTGTGAATTCAGTTAGGAACAGAACGCTGCTCTGCTGACTCTGAGGGACAGTTAGAGATTGCGATTTTGTGTACTGTGCTTAAGGCAGGCTAGTTTACCAACCACTGTGTAAATCATCCTTTTTCCTTGCAGTGTTGTTTTCACAGCTCTGCAAGGTGTGTGTGTGAGTGCAGGTGACGCGCTGCAGTTTGCTCTGCATCCAACGCTGTTTGTAGGCATCTGCACGTGTCACTCACTGACTCATTTTTTTTTTCTTTAGTGTAATTCTTGCAGCTCCATTCAATTGAAATTATAGTGTGACGCTCTTCCATCCGTATCCAATACATTGGTTGCAAACACTATAGAAGTACAGAAAGGAGCCTTTCACAGATAGTGAACAGTTGTGTGCAGTGTTCACTCTAGTCTGTTTTTTTTTTTTTTTTGAGTGCAGATCACGCTCCAGTTACTTCTTGAACCACTGCTGCTTGTAGTCTGCTGAGCGTGTCTCACTGCCTCATCCTTGACATTTTTCTCAAATTGGTGCTGCTCGATTCTATAGAAAAAAACTCTAATCTATTAGTGTGACGTGCTTCCATCCGTATCCAATACATTGGTTGCAAACACTATAGAAGTACACAAAGGTGCCTTTTTTAGCAAGTGAACAGTTGTGTTCAGTGTTCACTGTAGTCTGAGGTTTTAATTTTTGTAGGAGTGTAGATCCCGCTCCAGTTATTTCTTCAACCACCGCTGCGTGTACTCTGCTGAGCGTGTCTCACTGCCTCATCCTTGTCATTTTTATCTAATTGGTGCTGCTGTATTCAATTTCCAAAAACTAAAATTATTAGTGTGACGCTCTTCCATCCTGATACAATACATTGCTTGCAAACACAATAGAAGGCCACAAAAAGTCCTTTCACAGCAAGTGAACAGTTGTGTTCAGTGTTCACTGTAGTCTGAGGTTTTAATTTTTGTAGGAGTGTAGATCCCACTCCAGTTATTTCTTCAACCACCGCTGCGTGTACTCTGCTGAGCGTGTCTCACTGCCTCATCCTTGTCATTTTTATCTAATTGGTGCTGCTGTATTCAATTTCCAAAAACTAAAATCTATTAGTGTGACGCTCTTCCATCCTGATACAATACATTGCTTGCAAACACAATAAAGGCCACAAAAAGTCCTTTCACAGCAAGTGAACAGTTGTGTTCAGTGTTCACTGTAGTCTGAGGTTTTCATTTTTGTAGGAGTGTAGATCCCGCTCCAGTTATTTCTTCAACCACCGCTGCGTGTACTCTGCTGAGCGTGTCTCACTGCCTCATCCTTGACAATTTTCTCTAATTGGTGCTGCTCCATTCTATTTCAAATAATTAATATCTATTAGTGTGACGTGCTTCCATCGGTATCCAATACATTGGTTGCAAAGAATATAGAATTACACAAACAGGGCTTTCACAGCTATTGAACAGTTGTGTGAAGTGTTCACTGTAGTCTGAGGTTTTCATGTATTATTATATTTACTTGTATGCTTTTATTTAACCCCTTAACAACCAAGCCATTTTGTAGGTTAAAGACCAGGCCAATTTTTACATTTCTGACCACTGTCTCTTTATGAGGTTATAACTCTGGAACGCTTCAACGGATCTTGGCGATTCTGAGATTGTTTTCTGAGGCATATTGTACTTCATGATAGTGGTAAAATTTCTTCAATATAAATTGCGTTTATTTATGAAAAAAACGGAAATATGGCAAAAATTTTGAAAATTTTGCAATTTTCAAACTTTTAATTTTAAATGAGAGATATGTCACAAAAATTAGTTAATAAATAACATTTCCCACATGTCTACTTTACATCAGCACAATTTTGGAACCAAAATTTTTTTTTGTTAGGAAGTTATAAGTGTTAAAAGTTGACCAGCAATTTCTCATTTTTCCAACAAAATTTACAAAATCATTTTTTTTAGGGGCCACCTCACATTTGAAGTGAATTTGAGGGGTCAATATGACAGAAAATACCCAAAAGTGACACCATTCTAAAAACTGCACCCCTCAACGTGTTCAAAGCCACATTCAAGAAGTTTATTAACCCTTTAGGTACTTCACAAGAATTGAAGCAATGTGGAAGGAAAAAATTAACATTTAACTTTTTTTCCCAAAATTTTTTTTTCGACACAATTTTTTAAAATTTTGTCAAGGGTATCAGTAGAAAATGAACCACAATATTTGTTGTACAATTTCTCCTGAGTACATCGATACCCCATGTGTGGGGGTAAACCACTATTTGGGCGCATGGCAGAGCTCGGAAGGGAAGCAGCGCCATTTGACTTTTTTGGCTGGAATTGAGATTGGACGCCATGTCGCATTTGGAGAGTCCCTGTGTGCCTAAACAGTGGAAACCCCCCACAAGTGACCCCATTTTGGAAACTAGACCCCCCAAGTAACTTATCTAAATGTGTTGTGAGAGCTTTTAACCCCCAAGGGCTTCACAGAAGGTTATAACGTAGAGCCGTAAAATTAAAAAATCATGTTTTTTCCACAAAAATGATCTTTTCATCCCAATTTTTATTTTCCAAAGGATAAAAGGACCCCAAAAGTTATTGTGCAATTAGTCCTGAGTACGCTGATACCCCATATGTGGGGGTAAACCACTATTTGGGTGCATGGCAGAGCTCGGAAGGGAAGCAGCGCCATTTGACTTTTTTGGCTGGAATTGAGATTGGACGCCATGTCGCATTTGGAGAGTCCCTGTGTGCCTAAACAGTGGAAACCCCCACAAGTGACCCCATTTTGGAAACTAGACCCCCCAAGTAACTTATATAAATGTGTAGTGAGAGCTTTGAACCCCCAAGGGCTTCACAGAAGGTTATAACGTAGAGCCGTAAAATTAAAAAATCATGTTTTTTCCACAAAAATGATCTTTTCATCCCAATTTTTATTTTCCAAAGGATAAAAGAACCCCAAAAGTTATTGTGCAATTAGTCCTGAGTACGCTGATACCCCATATGTGAGGGTAAACCACTATTTGGGTGCATGGCAGAGCTCGGAAGGGAAGCAGCGCCATTTGACTTTTTTGGCTGGAATTGAGATTGGACGCCATGTCGTATTTGGAGAGCCCCTGTGTGCCTAAACAGTGGATACCCCCCACAAGTAACCCCATTTTGGAAACTAGACCCCCCAAGGAACTTATCTAGATGTGTGGTGAGAGCTTTGAACCCCCAAGGGCTTCACAGAAGGTTATAACGTAGAGCAGTAAAATTAAAAAATCATATCTTTTCCACAAAACTGATCTTTCCACCCCCAATTGTTATTTTCCAAAGGGTAACAGGACCCCAAAAGTTATTGTGCAATTTGTCCTGAGTATGCTGATACCCCATATGTGGGGGTAAACCACTATTTTGACGCATGGCAGAGCTGGAAAGGGAAGGAGCGCCTTTTTCAAATGCAGATTTTGATGGAATGGTCTGCGGGTGTCATGTCACGTTTGGAGAGCCCCTGATGTGCCTAAACAGTAGAAACCCCCCACAAGTGACTCCATTTTGGAAACTAGACCCCCCAAGGAACTTATCTAGATGTGTGGTGAGCACTTTGAACCCCCAAGTGCTTCACAGAAGTTTATAACGTAGAGCCGTGAAAATAAAAATATCATATTTTTTTCCACAAAAATAATCTTTTTGCCCCCAAATTTTTATTTTTATAAGGGTAACAGGAGAAATAGGACCCCAAAAGCTATTGTGCAATTTGTCCTGAGTACGCTGATATCCCATATGTGGGGGGGAACCACTATTTTGACGCATGGCAGAGCTCAGAAGGGAAGGAACACCGTTTTTAAATGCAGACTTTGATGGAATGGTCTGCGGGTGTCATGTCGCGCTTGGAGAGCCCCTGATGTGCCTAAACAGTAGAAACCCCCACAAATGACCCCATTTTGCAAACTAGACCCCCCAAGGAACTTATCTAGATGTGTGGTCAGCACTTTGAACCCCCAAGGGCTTCACAGAAGTTTATAATGTAGAGCCGTGAAAATAAAAAAATCATATTTTTTTGCACAAAAATTACCTTTTTGCCCAAATTTTTATTTTTCTAAGGGTAACAGGAGAAATAGGACCCCAAAAGCTATTGTGCATTTTGTCCTGAGTATGCTGATACCCCATATGTGGGGGGGAACCACTGTGATCGCCTTACTGCGATCTTTGGGAGGCACAATGAACAAATCCACAAAAGGTGAAGAATTGGTTTTCTTTTATACGCCGTTCCTCGTGCGGTATTAGTGATTAGGCGACTTTATTCCTCGGATCGTTGCGATTACAGCGATACCAGATTTACACCCTTTTTTCATGTTTAGCTTCTGTCACACACTAAAAGATGCTTTTTCTTGGAATAATTTTTTGTAAGAAATTTTTGCATCGCCGTATTTTGAGAGCTATAATTTTTCCATATTTCGGCCGACAGAGTTATCTGTGGGCTTATTTTTTGCGGGACGAGCTGACGTTTTTATTGGTACCATATTCAGGCACATAACGTTTTTTGATCGTTTCCTATTCCGATTTTTGTGGAATCAGAATGAACAAAAACCAGCAATTCAGGAATTGTTTTTTTTTTTTTTTTTTTTCCTCCGTTCCGTGTGTGGTAAAATTGATAAAGCAGCTTTATTCTTCGGGTCACTACGGTTACGGCGATTCCTCATTTATATATTTTTTTATGTTTTGGCGTTTTTTACACAATAAAAAATTTTATAGAAAAAATAATTATTTTTGCATCAGTTTATTCCGCGAGCTATAACTTTTTTATTTTTTCGCTGATGATGCTGTATAGCAGTTTGTTTTTTGCGGGACAAGATGACGTTTTCAGCGGTACCATGATTATTTATATCTGACTTTTTGATCGCGTGTTATTGCACTTTTTCCAAGCGGTATAATGATACCGCTTGGAAAAAGTATAATTTACTAATTTTTTGTGTTTTTTTTTATACGGCTTTCACTGAAGGGGTTAACTAGGGTTACGCTTTTATAGATGGGATTTTTACGGACGTGGCGATACCTAACATGTGTATGTTTTTTGTTTTTTATTTTTTTTATTACATAAAAATGTGTATTTTTTAGGGGATTTTTTTTAAATTATTTTTTAATATTTTTTTTACAATTTTTTTTAAAAAATGATTTTTTTTAACTTGTCCCTTTTTGGGACTTTCACTTTTTTTACTTTTTATTGCAGTTACAATGCATTGCAATGCTCTGGCATTGCAATGCATTGCAACTATAGTGGAAGCTGCTGTGACAATGATCACAGCAGCTTCCCGTAGCTAAATGACCCGGAGGTTGTCATGACAACCCCCGGGTCATCAAGGCAGAGATCGGCCCCTGCAAATACATTGCAGGGTGCCGATCTGAGGCAGAGGGAGCTCCCGACCCTCTGCCTCCCCCCCTGAGCTCTGCGATCGCCTCGATCGCAGCAGTCAGGGGGTTAACAGCCAGGGGCGGTGGGGGCTCCGCTCCTGGCTGTCAGTGCAGGAAGCCTGGCCACTGCAGCGCCGGCTCCTGCACTGATCGCGCTGGAGAAGCTGAAATTTCAGCTTCTCCTGCACGATCGCTGCTGTGTTTGGTCAGTCAGATTGACTGACCAAGCACAGCGCTGTAGGTGCGGGGACCGACGGCAAAGGTCCCCGCACCGCTTGCCGTGCCTGTCAGCTGTCTGTGACAGCTGTCGGCACTGATCTACCATTGCGTGTTTACACGCAGTGGTAGATCAAAGCCATGACGTGCAGAGTCCGTCCTGGTGCCGGAACTGACACCTTGCCATGACGGACTCTGCACGTCAGTGGACATTAAGGGGTTAAAAGCCAAGAACACTGAAGGCAAACCTTCGCACTGCAGCTGTTGTCAAATTTCAACCCACATTATACACTTCCAACATTGCAGCTTTTGAGGCATGATGTGAGTTGGATTTGCCTAAGTTATGGAGTGACAAGGTTCCCCAATCTGTACCCTATAGCATAAGTATGCTTTTGTGTTTGCATTTGTGTTCGACATATGGATATCTGCAGTAATATGTCACAATTTTTTATTAACAGATTTGTGACAAAGACTAATAATTTTATGGTTTTAAAGGTGACGTTTTACTTGTTTACAGCGTAGAATTAAGGGTGTAGCCTTATATCTATGTGTAGCACTAGCCACTTTAACAAGTCATGTTTTTTTCAACATGTGTAGCTAGCTATCAGTAATTGTTGCCGGACATACAGCAGGGGAACAGCAGGCGTTACTGAACCCCACAAACACATCAGCGATTTTTTTGATCTGTGCATCTAACATTTCTGAGCAGCAACTGGCAGTGTTGTAGCCCAGGGAGTACAGTTCAGGTGGTAGAAAGATGAACATAACAGGAGACATGTATAACGTTGCCAACCAGTTATTTAATCTGAAACCGGACAGGCAAATTAATGCGTGATCCATGCCTTGTTCATTTTCAGCAAAGTAAGCCGGTCTACATTATCGGAGGATAGTCGCATGCGACGGTCTGTTAGTACACCACCTGAAGCACCAAAAACGCGCTCCGATAATAAACTGCCAGCAGGGCAAGCCAGCACCTCCAATGCATACTGGCTCGCCAATCCTCTGGAATGCTCTACCCCAAGAAATTAGGACTATCCACAATTTGCATGGTTTCAGGCGCTCCCTCAAAACACATTTGTTCAGAGTGCCCTATCACATTCACTAACCAAAGTCATTCTATGTGTAAGTGTGTGTGTGTAGCCCATTCACTATCTCCATCCATCCCTCACTCCCTCAAAATGGCTGGACCATCATTGTAAATGCACCATTGTATATACACACCTGTACTTTGTATCTCCCCCACCTCATTGTAGATTGTAATCTCTCACGAGCAGGGGCGGCTTATTTAGCTTTAATTATTGTATTGTTAACGTTGTTACTTATGACTTGTGTTCTGAAACTGTTAAACTGTAAAGCGCTGCGGAATATGTTGGCGCTATATAAATAAAGATTATTATTATTATTATAGAGGCACACTCAGTAGTGGTGAAGTGTGAACGGCGCAAATTGCGAGTTGATTGCGCCTGATGCAGCTGATACTCCATTACTGCTGGCTGCTGCTCACACTACTGCTCCAACATATGTAACGTGGAATTCCACCTGGTGGGTACGTCACATATGATGCGATGTTCAGGAAGGCTAAATCTGCGTTGCAGAGCTGCAATGCGCGATCTGACCATGCTGGAACGTCGCAAGTGAGCGCACTGTAGGCGGACCTTGTGCAGCAGTGCATCAAGATCCGGATAGTCCCTCAAAAAACTCTGCACGACCAAGTTGAGCACATGTGCCACACATGGTATGTGAGTGAGGTTGCCTAGGCCCAGAGCTGCCACCAGATTTCGGCCATTGTCACACACTACCAAGCCTGGCTGGAGATTCGCTGTCCAAAACCACACGTCGCTCTCCTGCTTGATGGCATTCCAGAGCTCCTGCGCTGTGTGGCTTCGATTCCCCATGGAAATTAATTTCAGGACGGCCTGTTGACGTTTGCCCACGGCAGTGCTCATATCGGTCGCAACAGCTAAGCGTTGTGTGGTGCATGTGTGGGGTGCACGCATCACAAAAAGCTAAGCATCATAGAAGACAAGCATTGAGTAAACGGCAGTTATCCATGGCAGTTAATCAGGGCTGGAATAAGGTAGTCCACACTTTGCTATATTTTTAATCCTGAACAAAACTTTTTCATAAATATTAGGTTTATCAAATACCCTTATTATTATTATTACAACCTCATGCATCTTTTGCAATATATTTTTAATTTTATTTTAGTATATTTGTTTCTTGTTGTTTGTTATCTTTTTAATTATGTACATTAACTCTATCCTCCTGTGTTCCCTTGCCATCCACATTCACCGCCCCATACCCCCTTCATCACGACTCATACACATCAGCCCCTCCATACTTCCCTCTCCCATGTACAGTTCCCATGCACTCATCACCTTCCTGAGAAACCTCAGGCCATCTAGCCCAAACACAATACAGAAAAAAGCAACTTACAACTCCAACCTGCTCTTTATCTTCCTACTCCTATTGAT
Organism: Oophaga sylvatica; assembly: GCA_033576555.1. Taxonomy (NCBI): domain Eukaryota; kingdom Metazoa; phylum Chordata; class Amphibia; order Anura; family Dendrobatidae; genus Oophaga; species Oophaga sylvatica. The sequence continues at coordinate 543,447,979 of JARQOD010000002.1, forward strand.
TTCAGGGGACATCTCCCCAACCCTGGTCCACCATCCCCCAACCTCAATCCCTACCCTACCTCATATCGAAACCATAGTAATCTTATTAATATTAATTGCACTCCCTCATCTCCTTCGTTTAACTGTTCCCTCTGGAATCCACGGTCTGCATGCAACAAGCTAACCTTCCTGCACAACTACTTTCTGAACAACTCTCTTCATCTGTTGGCCCTCACTGAAACCTGGATTCAGGATTCTGACACGGTCTCCCCTCCTGCCATTTCCTATGGTGGCTTACAGTTCTCACATTCCCCGAGACCCTCAAACAGACATGGTGGTGGAGTCGGCATACTCCTGTCCCCACAATGCACTTTCCAGGTCATCCCCCCAATTCCATCACTCTCATTCCCTTCTTTTGAGGTCCACACCATCAGGCTCTTTCGTCCCCTCTCCCTCAGAGTAGCGGTCATATATCGGCCCCAGGTCCAAAGTCATTCTATGTGTAAGTGTGTGTGTGTAGCCCATTCACTATCTCCATCCATCCCTCACTCCCTCTAAATGGCTGGACCATCATTGTAAATACACCATTGTATATAAACACCTGTACTTTGTAGCTCCCCCACCTCATTGTAAATTGTAAGCTCTCAAGAGCAGGGGCGGCTTACATTGCTTTAATTATTTTATTGTTAACGTTGTTACTTATGACTTGTGTTCTGAAACTGTTAAACTGTAAAGCGCAGCGGAATCTGTTGGCGCTATATAAATAAAGATTATTATTATTAAGCGTTCACTGGTCCATGTGGAGGTAGACCGTGACGGCTCCTGCAGCGATGTTTCTGAGGAACTGGAGTAGTAGGAGGAGTCAATGTGTACAGACTTGATTCCTGCAATCCTTGGAGTTGGCTGAACACGTACAGCGCCACTCGCAAGATCTGTATCTGGCTACACAACATTGACCCAATGGGCAGTGAGGGAAAGGTATCGTCCATGGCCATGGGTACTGGTCCACGCAGCTGTGGTCAGGTGGACATTGCTACTGATGGAGTTTAGTAGCGCATGTTTAATTTTTCCCTCAACATGCTTTTGCAGACCAGGGACGGCTTGCCTGCTGAAATAAAATCGGCTTGGCACATTGTATTGTGGGACTGCCAATGCCATTAAGTTACGGAAACTGTCAGTCTCCAGCAGCCTGAATGACAGCATTTCAAGGGACAGGAGTTTTGGAATACCAGCATTCAGAGCCTGTGCTCGTGGATGGTTTGCCGAGTATGGCCGTCTTTTATCCCGTGCCTGTGCTACCGATGGCTGTTTTGTGGCCTGGGAGTGTGAGGATGACAGGGAACTTGCTGCTGTGGGTGGAATAACACTTTGTCTCTGGACAACAGTGACCGAGGTTCTTCCATGGCTATCCTGTGAGGAAGCCGAACCTGCTGTGTGTGAGCTGGAGGAGGAGGCTCCGACACAACCTGAAGATGTAGGTGCTGCTGTAGGTTGGCCTACATCTCCAGTGTGTCTTTGTAACTCAACTACGTGCTTTGTACCCACATGTTTGCACATATTTCCCACCTCTTCCGACAAGCCTACAACTGCAATGATCATCAGTCTACTGAACCAACACACGATCAGCTCTTCCGTCTCCTAGTGTATCCTCAACCACCCTGTAGATTGTGAGCCCTCGCGGGCTGGGTCCTCTCTCCTTCTGTACTTGTGTGTGCCTTGTATTGCTCATGTTTACTGTAATTATCTATATTTGCCCCTCTTCACATGTAAAGCGCCATGGAATAAATGGCGCGATTAAAATCTATAATAATAATAATATTTGTGTTATTGACGTTACTGACACTTTTACCTCTTTTTACTTTTTGATTACACAGCTTGCATTTGACATAGCAAATATCATCTGCAAGTGTGTCAAAAAAGGACCACACAGTGCAAGTCCTGGGAGCGTCCGTTTTGACTTTTGGAAGAGAACTGCTCCGAACAGGTTCCAAACTGGAGGCTAAGTCAACAGAGTATGCAGCCTAACTCTCCCTCCTGTTTGTACCGTTGGGGCAATCTCTTCCTCAGAGCTGCTCCCACCACCTTCCTGTTCCTCACGCCATGTTGGGTCTTGGACCTCATCATCTCCACTACCCTCTTCCAAAACCTGCTGCTGTTGGGTGGTCTGGCCAGCACCATGCTCAACAGAAACTGCCACCTGAGTCTCATCATCATCAGATGCGTTCTGCGGTGTGCTGAGCATCGGCACTGCCTCACCCGCCTCTTCAGATTCTGAGAGACACAGCTGTTGCGCATCACTGCATACTCCCTCTTCTTCACATTCCAGAATGCTGCTTGGCTGGGCCCCTGTTTTCAAGCCAACAGATTCTGAGAACAGAAGCAGAGACTCAGCTGGATCCTGTACAGAAATGTCTGACTGCCTGGGCAATTTGGCAGGCGGTGAAGAGACAGATGGTTGCTCAACAGTGCTGTGGTCCTGAGAGGAGGTGGAAGCAATTGAAGTAGATGCATTGGCTGCCATCCAAGCAACAACGGCTTAAATTTGCTCTTCCCGCAGCAGGGGGGTACGCCGACCTCCTACTAAAGTGCACATAAAGGAACGCTCGGAAGTGCTGTTAGCACAGTCAACACTTGCTCCTGTGTTACTGGGGTTCAGTAATGTCAGCTGTTCCCCTGCTGTGTGTACGCCAAAAAGTCATGCTGCCTCCACCCTGTCCTCCTCTCATCCCTGGGCTCCAACACTGCCAGTTGTTGCTCGGAAGTAATTGCCACGGGTAATGACTCCTGCCCAGCCTGGTTACAGCATGACAGCTGTTTCCTGGCAGTGTCAACGTTAATTAGCCTCCAGTAAGTTGTCCTGTCGTGTTGCATTCGGGTTAGCCGACTCTATGGTGCCTGCAGTTTAGTTGATTCCTATGTGTGCTGTGGGATATCTAAATAAAGGCTGTTTCCGTTGTGACAATAGGACAAGCACCCACTCTAGGACTGTGTGATTCGGTAACTGCGGACGGCTTGCGGCCTGTCAACTTACATTTTCATGGGTGCCTTATGGTACTCGTCCGGGTTCCAGTACCATCAGCTGGTTCTCCCACTGCCTTTGGCCTAGGTGCCTCCATGTCGGTATCCGAGTTCCAGCAACGTCTGCTGGTCCTTGGTAGTGCTTTTGAGCACAGGTACCTCCTGCTTAGTAACCGTGTCCCAGTAACGTCAGCTGGTCCTCGGTTGTGCCATTGGCTCTTTTCCTTCTGCTGCCCCTCCGGGTTCCAGCACAGTCAGCTGGTCCTCGTTACTTGCATTGGCTCTTGTACCTTCTGCTACCCGTCCGGGTTCCAGTAACGTCAACTGGTTCTCGGAAGTTAGACGACCCTAAAGACCACCCCGAAGAAGATGACGACCCCAAGGACGACGAGCATCAAGACAACCAGCCTGAACACCATCACAAAGAAGAAATATAAGATTACCCAGAAGAAGATCACCAACAGGACAAAGAAGGTTAAGACAAACTACAAGATACAGAACAAGAGACAGAAGAACAATAAGCAGAAGATCAAAAAGCAGAAGAACATGAAGTATAAGACCAAAATGAAGAGCAAAATATATGCTCTAAATTATAAGCAGAAGAAGACTAAGCAGTGTATGGGGGTGAGTCCGTTCCTCCTCGTGGTGCCCCTGGAAAATGCCTGCTGCTGCAGGCTAAACTGAACACGGACAAATACTGTTGTAATTTAAATCTTTTGTGACAGCAAGAACGGAAGGATGAAAAATTCATACTTTTACAGATTACAAGTACAGGAATCTCTGTCACAAATAAGAATATGATGAAGAAGATGAAGAGGAAGAAGATGAAGAAGTAGAATATGAAGAAGAATAATAGTTTAATAAGAACAATATGAGTAATGTTAACAAAAAGATGAATAGCAAGAAGTTTAAGAAGAAGATAAAGAAGGTGAAGATGAAGAATAATTTGATGACAAAGATATGCTGCTGAAGATTATGAGGGTGAAAGTGTGGCAAAAGTTAAAAAGGTGAAGAGCATGGAAGTTGTGAAACATACATATTTGGCAAAATAGAAAAAAGGTTAACAACATTGTCAATTATTTCGTCAATCCGAACGTCTTTAAAAAAAAAAATATTAATGCTATTCCATTGGATTGGGTAAACATCTATGCCTTTAATGTCTCCTCAATCTCTCCCAATACATTCTACATTACTCTTTGTTGTTTTCCTTCATGTACAATTAACCTACAAGCCAAGAATGGGCTTTTTTTAATTCCGATATTTTGTTCCCATAGACTTACATTGGATTTCCGGTATCGGTATCGGGTATCGCCGATATTTTTGGGGTATCGGCGATACCATTCCGATTCCGATACTTTTGGATATCGGAAAGTATCGCTCAACTCTAGTCCGTAGTAACGCAATCAGCAACGCAATCAGACAATCTCCTCACCGGAGAAGCTGGTATTCTAGGGCTTATTTCAGCCAAGCCCTAAACACGTGCATACAAGTCTCCTCTCCGGAGGTGCCGGTATTCTAGGGGCTTATTTCAGCCGAGCCCTAACACATGCGTGCAAGATCACACTGGCGCAAAGCACATAATGCAATTGATACTAGCGCATGGCCGCATGATCATAGCAGCAACTACAGGGCCTGCCAGAAAAGGACCAATAGGAAACTGTTCCAGAACACATGTAGTTTCAGGACCTTCCTGGTGGACCAATAGGAGCTGCTGCAGTACCTGAGCATGTGACCCCTGATCTCCAATGAGAGATCTTACCGTGGGCATGCTCAGAAGGGGAAACGCAGGACTTAGCCTTAAAGACGTCTGCTTGCCGCTGACCAGTACTGGCTACAATAGCATAACCTAGAGAGGCAGCAATAATCCTCTTCACAGTGCTAGACTGGGCGAGACGCTGCGACCGACGTCTCTGCTGAGCAGAATCCACTGCAGCCCAAGATGGATGGGAGACCGCAGCAGAGATGATTCGAGATTCCCCTTGTGCTGAAGCTGGAACTCGATCGCACACACATAACATATTAAAATGCCAAAAATGTAAATTTAAAGTATTGCCATCCTCACTGTACATGACCCTCAGTGACATGCTGAATGCCAACCATTTATATAGCACAGCCGACTCCTGACAGGCAGAATGTAATACGTATTCTAGACAAGGTTAGTTCATGAACAAAGAGCACAGAAACTACAAAGGACATCTTCTGTACTCTCTCTAATGATGTGTCTCTTTTATTGGCCTTATCAAGCATCACCTTATTTCAAAGGTACTCAATTCTTGTCCAATGTCCCCTGCCAAAATAACAAAGACTATGTTCAGTTTGATCACTGGTGGCCTAAAAAGCAGGTTTATGTTTGACTCAAAGCCTCTTGCTGTTTTGGGATATAAGGGGAAAAATATCACATTGAACTAATGTCAATGACGCACATAGTTCAATGTTTAGACAATAAAGTTTGCAATGCATTGACTTTAACCAATTCATCACCAGATTATATCACCCACTCCTAACCAGACACATATTCGGGTTATATCGTACATGAACTTTTAACGGGTCTAAAAGTTTTCTCATTCAGATATTAAAACAATTTTTGCGTCTTTTTCTTTGCAATGCATGCAGCTTAATGTTTTACTTCAAATCATATTCAGTTACATTTGTGCTGATATCTGAAGAAAATAGAAAGAAAAAAGCTATCCCTTTCCACTCAATCCTGATTTGTTTAATCAGATTGAAGATGCAAAATGGTTCTACAAGTTGAAGATAATGGAGGCCTATAATCTGATTAGAATTATAGCAGGAGATGAGTAGAAAACGGCCTTCAACACTCCTGAGTGGCATTATGAAAATTATGTCTTGTCATTTGGTTAGGCTAATGCTCCTCCTGCTTTTCAACATTTTGTCAATGATATCTTTCATCATCCGGTGGGCAAATTTGTGGTGCTACATCTTGATGACATTATGATTCACTCGCCCGATTTTGAGACTGATCCGGTACATGTCAGCAGGTATTACAAAATGAAGGGATAATAAACTGTATTCTAAGCTTGAAAATGCATGTTCACAGTACAGGAGGTGCCATTTTTATGATACCTGGTGTCATCTCCAGGGTTCCGGATGTACCCTGAGAAAGTTTGTTTAGTGCTTCAATGAGACCCTCCAGAAAATCTTCTTGTTGATTGTCAAACCACTCACGGACATGACCAAAACAGGAACACATTTTTGCAATTGGTCTGACCTTTCCCATAATGCATTTGTTCTCTAAAGAATGTGACCACTCTCAGAATTGTCCAAATCATCGTGGGAAAGTAGGGATTAGCTGCACTTCGGACAGGTGAGGAATATGGTTGTTTATTATCTTTCTTTTTTTATAGGGGGCATTGGCATTGGTGGATTAGGCGTAAGATGAATATAACTTTGTTATTTTTAAATACACTTGTAAAATAGAGTGCTGATTTTTATTAAAATAAAGAACTTTATTCTGGGTGTTTTTTATTTACATTATCACTATGGGGTTAGTAACGGATAGGTGTCTTGTAGATGCTTCTCCATTACTAACCTGTGTGCTTGATGTCACCTGACAATACAAACATTACATCAATCCCACAAATATTAACCCCATTTGCCACCACTACAGGGTAAGTGGGAAGAGGCAGGCAAAGTGCCAGAATTGACACATATAATAGATGCACCATTTCTGAGGCTGCTGTGGGTTGATATTTTTTGGCTGGGGGCCAATATCCATGGCCCCTTACTATCCTGAATATACCAACCCCCAGCTTTCAGCTTTAGCTTGGCTGGTTGTCAAAAATGGGGGTTATAAAAAAAATGAAACAGACCCCACGTCACTTAAAAATTTTTTATTTATTTATAGCACAGGCCCCGGCTGATGAATACTCCCATCAGCAGCGCAAGTTCTCACAGTTATTAGTGGCAGCAGGCTTAGACCGATGGGAGTAATACTCATTTCAGCTAACGTCTCTGAGACCAGAGGCAAACTTTTTACAGCCAGTCACAGCTGCTGGAGCTTTGACCGGCGGTAATTATCTTGCCGTCGTGGTTTCTCATGCTGTCATACAGATGACAGTGTGGGAAACACCTGTTGTTCAGTGTGCCAAACCTGATCAGCAACACGGACTTCTGGGAGAAGTCTGTGTTCGGGTCCATACCTGAACAGTAAGTGTTTGGCATTGACCCTGAACTTTATTGTTCGGGTTCACCCATCACTATCTGTTATACCTAAAACCTACTAAGCATCTCTCTCCAAGACTAGCTAAGTGGTATTTATTTTTTACCAGGTTTAATTTCTTTGTCATTTTTCATCCTGAAGTTAAAAACATCAAGGCTGATCTATTATCCCAGAGTTTTCCTGGGGGAGGTAGTACTGAGTACTCTGTTCCTATCCATCAAGAGGAAGTGGTTATTTCTACCATATGTTCAGGTCTTGAGGGTGAGGTATTGAAGGCTCAGGGGATGCCCCTAATTATTTTCCTTCAGGGAAATTATTTGTACCTTTACATTTGCGTCTTACAATTTTAGGAGAATATTATCACTCGGTTCTTGCAGGTCACCCTGGTAGCAAAGCAACTTTGGACATCCTTTTGTTTTTGGTGGTCTAGGTTGCATCAGGATGTTGTTAATTTTGTGTCCACCTGGAATATTTGTGCATTTTCTAAGACCTTATATTCTCATTAGTCCGGGTCACTCCTACCATTGATTATTCCTAATAGACCATGGAAGCATTTGTCTATAGTTTTTATTGCCAACCTTTTTTCATCTGCTGGAAAAACAGTGATTTTGGTGGTGTTGGATAGGTTTAGCAAGATGGTACACTTCATTGAGTTACCCACTCTCCGAATGCCAAAATTTTGGCTCAGGTGTTATCAGCAGTGAATGAGTGATACCTCTGTCTTTTCTCTGTATTTATGGTTGTCTTCTTGACTAGCATCTGTGCAGCAGCTGTTGTATGCCCGTTATGTTTTGCCATTCAGCAAACTAGCAAGGTGAGTGTATTCTTTCCTTTACCAGACACTGCTTTGTCATCGGATAAGAACCTATTGTGCTTTTTCTTTCCCAGTTTCTTCTTTCCGTATCTTTTTCCTAGGACTTTTCATCATCAATCTAATGTTCAGACCCATGACCGGCTCCGGGTTTTTGTGGGCACAGGGCGAAAAAGTCTCAGTGAGCCCCTTTAACACATACCACAATTCATGATGCACAAATGCAGCAGAGAAATATAGGAATAGTACAATGCCAAAGATTTCATTTACTTCTTACATTACATTAGTGATATCTATTGTAACTTCTACAAAAGCTCATAAACCGGACAGTATAGTCCTCCACATAGTATTATGGGCACCACATAGTGCTCCATATGGAATAATTAGCCTCATATATTGCTCCATACAGTATCATGGACACCACATAGCGCTCCATACCGAATAATGAGCCACATTTATTGCTCCATACAGTATAATGAGCCCCATATAATGCTCCATACAGTATATGATGGGCACCATATAATGCTCCAATATATGATGGGCCCCATATATTACTTCAAACAGAATGGGCCCGATATAATGCTCCATATATAATTGGCCCCATAAGAAGCTCCATATATAATGGGCCCCATATACTGCTCCATATGTAATTGGCCACATAAGATATTACATATATAATTGGCCCCATATTATGCCCCATATGTAATTGGCCCATAAGATGCTCCAAATATAATGGGCCTGATATACTGCTCAATATGTAATTGGCCACATAAGACACTCCATATGTAATGGCTCCATAAGGTGCTCCATATGTAATTAGCCCAATAAGGTGCTCCATATGTAATTGGCCCCATAAGATGCTCCATATATAATTGACCCCATAAGAAGGGCCATATGTAATTTGCCCCATAAGATGCTCCATATGTAATTGGCCTCAAAAGATGCTCCATATATAATGGGCCCCATATACTGCTCCATATGTGATTGGCCCCATAAGATGCTCCAAACATTAAAAAAAATTAAATACTTTGCTCCGGAACCCTCAGCGTCGCCGTCTTCCAGCTCTCTGCACTGTGACTGCTGAGGCAGAGGGCGCACAGACGTAATCTCCCCAAGTGCCTAACCGGTGCAAGTGCCTGCCCCAGCACTGGCTTAGGCACCAGGCCCTCATAGCCCGCTGGGGTCCCAGATAGTGAGTGGGTCCATCTGTCTGCTCAGGACCCCAGCACTTGCCCGGGTGCACTGCATGCTGATGCCGGCCCTAGTTAGAACGAACGTATATATCAAAACATAGAGACATGCAGTAGGAGTTTTTCTGAAAAGCAGGAAGATTGATCATTTTACCTACCTCTGGCAGGATTTACGCTAAACAATAGCTGCCAGTAGAGTTGAGCGAAACAGGTCGGTCAGATTCATAAGTCGCCGACTTTCGCCAAAGTCGGGTTTCGCCGATCGAAACCCGACCATAGCGTGAAGTCGGCCATGCGGTCAGCAAAACGAGCGCCAAAGTTGGATTTCCCAGAACGCTTGCAGGCACCTTTTTTTCAGCCAATGAGCAAGGACGTACACTGTGGGCAATGAGATGACATGTGCAGCGTCCACCACCATCTTAGAGAAGGGCATTGCAGTGATTGGCTTGCTTTTGGGGGCGTCATAGTGTCTATAAAAGCCCTGACCGCCGACCTCCATTTTACTTCTGCCGATCTTAACAGTAGGAAGAGATTGCTAACTGTTTATCGGTAGGGTGAGAGTTAGGGCTGGAAAGAGAAGTTCTTCTGTGCTTGTGCTGATAGCAATTGTGCTGTACAGTTAGTGTGCAGTGACAGGGGACGATTTTCTTGTGTGCAGCAGTGCTGGTTATTATTCTGCCTGATAGCTGTATTGCTGTGTGTACACTGCTGTGCAGACTGCTTTTTAAGCAGCACTAATACTTTTATTCTTTTTTTCTGCACAGTTACCGAGCGTTCATTTTTTCCACATGGTATAGAGCTGTACGCTCCTCACACACTACCGTGTACCGGCTGGTATCACGCACAAATACATGCTGACTATCTGTGTGTGACTCCGGAAATAAATACGGAGATTTAAATTTTTCCCTACACCGTATACAGCTTACGCTTCTGATACAGTACCGTATTTCTGCTGTTTTCATTACGGTCAAATCCATACTGAGAGAGCGTCTGTGTGTCTCCGGAAATATATACGGAGATTTACATTTTTCCCTACACCGTAAACAGCTGTACACTTCTGATACAGTACCGTTTTTCTGCTATTTGTATTACAGTCAAATCCTGAGTGAGCATCTGTGTCTGACTCCGGAAATAAATACGGAGATTGAAATTTTCCCCTACACCGTATACAGCTGTCCGCTTCTGATACAGTACCGTATATCAGCTCTTTGTATTACGGTCAAATCCATACTGAGTGAGTGTCTGTGTGTGACTCAGGAAACATATACGGAGATTTAAATTTTCCCCTACACCACATACAGCTTTACGCTTCGGATACAGTACCATTTTTCTGCTTTTTGTATTACGGTCAAATCCATACTGAGTGAGTGTCTGTGTGTGACTCTGGAAATATATACTGAAATTGAAATTTTCCCCTACATCATATACTGCTATCTGCTTCTGCTACAGTACTGTGTATCTGCTCTTTGTATTACGGTCAAATCCACACTGAGTGAGAGTCTGTGTGTGGCTCCTCATAAAGTACCATATATATGCAGGTATTTTTGGTACATTTTCCCAAACATGAGAAAGTATGGTGGAAGAGGTCGCGGATGTGGGCGGGGGGGGCAGCTGGTACTGATGGTGGTGGTGATGCTTTTGCTGGTAGTGCCAAAAGCACAATAGCACCTAAGGCATGAGGTGTTGAGCCTGCGTCATCGTCTGGCTCCGGAAGGCCTGGAAGGCTCCATTTTCTGGGAGTAGGTAAACCACTTTTAAAGCCGGAGCATCAAGAACAGGTTTTGGCTTACATTGCCGAAACAGCCTCCAGCTCTATCGCCTCCTCTTCTGAAGTTTCCAAAAAACTGCAAGCACTGAGTCGTCAGTGCAGGCTCCTGGTCAGGAGCAACACCTTTCGTTGTGTCCTTAACACCATCAAAAGTGATGGATGTGGCAGGCCACACTTCAGATTACTCCCATGCCTAACTTATCAAGTCAAATCCTGAATTCCCCAGTCCAAGATCAATATGACATGGAGTGCACTGATGCACAGCCTCTGCTATATGATTCTGCTTGTACATTCACCCAGAGCACTACATTGCCCTCGTAGTCTACTGAGCCAAAATCTGACCTTAATGAAACTCAGGTGCCCCTTCCCGCATACTATACCACCTTACACGGTGACACAGAGAAAGGTGCAGATGAAATTGAAGAAAAGGTGATGGATGACCCTGTTGTTGACCCGGATTGGCATCCATTGGGGGAAGAGGGTGCCGCTGGCAATAGCTCAGAAGAGGAGGAGGATCCACAGCAGGCATCGGCATCGCAGCTGCAGTTATCTGGCAGGCCCATAACAGTCCAAAAATGTGTTAAAAAACAAAAAGAGTTGCAGGACAGCTTGGCCAGACTGTCAAATAAGCACAGCATGCAAGCACTGAAAATTTATCCCATAGTAGGAAGAGTGCAGTGTGGCACTTTTTTGACCAAAATCCAATTGATGAGGCAAAGGTTATCTGTAAGAAGTGCGGAAGGACCTTTAGCCGAGGGAAAAATCTCTGAAATTTGAAAACCAGTTGCATGCTTAGACATGTAAACATCATGCTCTTGCAAGCGTGGACAGACTACAAAACCTCAGGTAGCACACGTGCACCTGCTCCGACTGAAGGTAGCCAGCAATGCTACATCGCTTCCCATACTGTAAGCCCACTGGTTAGCACACCACCAGCAAGAAATGTTGAGGTGTCGTCGCAAGGCCAAAGCAGTCAGGGAATCCCAATGGTTTTCCAACGAAAGACTGCAACTAGGCCATCACCACCACCACCATAACCATCACCACCCCCCTCTCAGTCCGCCATGTCCACCGCTAGTTCCACCATATGCAACTCTCAAGTCCAGCTCACCGTAGCAGAGACTCTGAGTAGGACAAGAAAGTACTCATCCTCTCATCTGCGTACACTGGCTTTGAACGCCTACATTGCCAAACTGATCTCATTAGAGATGATGCCCTTCCGTTTGGTTGAAAGAGCAGCGTTCTGAGAGCTCATGGCCTACGCTGTCCGACGCTATGACCTACCCAGTCGGCACTTCTTTGCTAGAAAAGCCATCCCTGCCCTCCACCTTCATGTGAAAGACTTCATTGTCCATGCACTCAAACAATCAGTGAGTGGAAAGGTGCACTTCACAAAAGATGCATGGGCCAGTAGGCATGGCCAGGGCCATTCCGTGTCCATCACTGCGCACTGGGTTAATGTGGTGGATGCAGAGTCCACAGGGGACAGTGGCGGTGGGACAGAGCTGCCTAGCCCACGGTATACGCAACAGTTGGCTGTAGGCTTTCGACCCTCCTCCTCCAGAAGTGAAAGCTCGTTGACAGAGCGCAGTCGCACGAGCACTCCATCTGCAACTGCCAGTGTTGCACACAAGGTGTCACACTATCGAACAGCTAGTTGTAAGCGTCAGCAGGCTGTTTTAAAGATGATGTCTTTGGGCGACAACAGACACACCGCGGAGGTACTGGCCGACTACTTGCAGCGAGAAACTGAGTCATGGCTGGGCAGTCTACATCTTGAGAAGACTGAGAGGAGACTTAATAGCTGTCTTCAAATATCTCAAGGGCTGTCACATTGTAGAAGGATCATCTTTATTCTCATTTGCACAAAGAAAGACTAGAAGCAATGGGATGAAACTGAATGGGAGGAGACACAGATTAGATATTAGAAAAAACTTTTTGACAGTTAGGGTGATCAAGGAGTGGAACAGGCTGCCACGAGAGGTGGTAAGTTCTCCTTCAATGGAAGTCTTCAAGCAGAGGCTGGACAGACATCTGTCTGGGATGATTTAGAGAATCCTGCTTTGAGCAGGGGGTTGGACCAGATGGCCCAGGAGGTCCCTTCCAACTCTACCATTCTATGATTCTATGATTCTATTGAGCCAGCAAGGTAGTCAGTGATAAAGGCAATAATTTTGTGGTGGCCATAGCCCTGGCTAAACTCAGACACGTACCTTAACCGGCTCACACCTTGAACCTGGTGGTGCAGTGCTTGATAAATAATTATCCGGAGTAATCAGCCCTGCTCCATAAGGTGCGAAGACTGTGCTCGCACATCCGTCGCTTGCCCGTAGACTCCAGTCGTATGCAGAGGCTGCAGCGATTGCTCCCCTGCCCAAGCACCACCTAATCATAGAAGTTGCAACAAGGTGGAACTCCACCATGCACATGGTTGAGAGGCTGTGCGAACAGAGGCAGGTTGTAATGCATTTGTCGGAGGATACACAGACAGGCAGTTTGAGGGCAGACATCAAGTTGTCGGGTGTGCAGTGGTCAAAGCTGAAAGACCTCTGTAAAGTCCTTCAGTGTTTTGAGGAATGCACACAGCTGGTAAGCGCAGACGACGCCATCATAAGCATGAGCATCCCACTTATGCGTCTGCTCATGCAAACTTTGACGCACATTAAGGATCAGGCGTCTGCAGCGGAGGAGAAGTAGGAGTGAAACCTTGATGACAGTCAGCCATTATCTGCTCAGGGAACAGTCCTGATGAGGTGGACGAAGAAGAGGAAGAGGAGGAGGATGAGGGGGATGATTATTTTGGGGAGGAGGATGCTTCTCAGGGGGCAAGAGAAAATGTTGGCTTGCCAAGGTCAGGTACAGGGTTTGTGTGTGACTGGAGGGATGTGGATTTGGCAGAAAGTGCTCCTCCACCCACCACTGGCAGTGCATCATTGACACCTGGAACATTGGCCCACTTGTTTGATTATGTCTTACGGATCCTAAAAAGGGACCCCCGCATTGCCAAAATTATGAAAGATGACGACTATTGGTTGGCCAGCATCATCGATCCACGCTATAAAGGCAAATTACAGAACATCATGCCACAGGAGAACCTAGAGCTAATATTGGTGAACAAACAAGCAACGCTGGTAAATCGTTTGTTAGAGGCATTCCCAGCACACAGCAGCGGTGCAGGTTCTACCACGAGCCGTACTGGAAGAGGTGTTCGTGGTGCACACAGCCAAAGTGGCGTTGGAGATAGTGGTTTCATGACCATGTTGTGGACTGATTTCTCGAGTAGCGCTCACACGACAGGTAATACTGAATCGATTGCAACCCACAGGAGACAGCAGTTGTCAACTATGGTTCAAAATTACCTCTCCTCCCCTATCAATGTTATTCCTCACAGTTCATTCCCCTTTGACTACTGGGCCTGTAAACTGGACACCTGGCCTGAATTGGCACAATTTGCCTTACAGGAGCTCGCTTGCCCTGCTGGTAGTGTGCTATCAGAAAGAGTCTTCAGGGCTGCTGGATCAATCCTGACAGAAAAAAGGACCCGGCTGTCGACCCAAAATGTAGGTGATCTCACCTTCATTAAAATGAACCATGCCTGGGTTTCAAAGGATTTTGTACCACCTTCCCCTGATGACACATACGTTGCCAGCAAAATGGTTCACTTTGTCCTCCTCTTCCTCCGACTTCTCCAATTCCTCCATTTGCAGCTGCTGAACATCCTGCCTACACCTCAACATATGCCAGTTTTTCCACCTCCCTAATTGGGCTGTACCCCCCCAGGGCCGGCGTCAGCACCTGGCGCACCCGGGCAAGTGCCGGGGCCCTGAGCAGGTGGAGGGGCCCTTTTGCCGTCAGACAGCGGTGTACTATGAGGGGCCCTGTGCCAGTTCCGGTGCCCACGAGTATGCCCCCCTGTTTGCTCAGGGCCCCAGCACTTGCAATACTTACCTCTCCCTGCTCCACCGCTGTGATATCTTCCGTATTTCCTGACAGTGGCATTCAGGTCAGAGAGCGCAATGACGTCACGTCTGTGCGCCCTCTGCCTGAACAGTCACAGTGCAGAGGGCTGGAAGATGGCGACGCTGAGGAGTCCAGAGTAGAGCAATGCCCAGCGAGGAGAGGTATTTCATTTTTTTAATGTTTGGAGCAATATATGGGGATATTGATGAGCATCTGGAAAATTATATATGGGGCCCATCATACACTTGAGCATTATAGATAGGGACCATTATACACTGGAGCATTATATATGGGGCCCATCATACACTGGAGCATTATAAATGGGGCCCATCATACACTGGAGCATCATATACAGGGCCCATTATACACTGGAGCATCATATGGGGCCCATTATATATGGAGCATTATATAGGCCCATCATATGCTGGAGCATCATCCATGGGGCACATCATATACTGTAGCATCATATGGGGCCCATTATATATGGCGCATCCTATGGGGCACATTATTTATGGAGCATCACATGGAGCCCATTATATATGTAGCATTATATATGGGGACCATTATATTTGGAGCATTACATGGGGCTCGTCATACACTGGAGCATCATATATGGAGCCCATCATATACTAGAGCATCATATGGGGTTCATTATTTATGGGGCTTCATATAGGGCCCTTTATATATGGAGCATCATATGGAGCACATATGGGGCCTATTCTGTATGGAGCATTATATGGAGCCCATTCTGTATGGAGCAATATATGGGGCCCATCATATATTGTATGGAGCTTTATATGCGACTCATTATACTGTATGGAGCAATATGTGGGGCTCATTATACTCTATGGGGACCGTCCTATACTGTATGGCACATTATATGGGGACCATAAAATACTGGAGCATTATGTAGAGCTCATCATATACTGTATGGAACATTATATAATGGGACCAATTATGTATGGAGCAATATATGGGGCTCATTATTCTGTATGGAGCAATATATGTGGCTCATTATGCTGTATGATGCATTATATTGGGCCCATTATTCTGTATGGAGCATCATATATGGGACTCATTATTCTGTATGGAGCAATATATGGGCTCATTATTCTGTATAGAGTAATATATGGTGCTCTTTATTCTGTATGAAGCACTATGTGGTGCCCATAATACTGTATGGAGGACTATACAGTCCAGGTTTTGAGCTATTGTAGAATTTACAATAGATATCACCCATGTAATGTAAGAAGTGAAGTATTTGGCATTGTATTATACCTACAGCAGTGGCGTTCCGTGAATAGAGCAGACTAAGCAGCAGCTATGGGGCCCAGACAGGTGAGGGGGCCCACGACGGCCGCTGTCGTTTGGCAGCTTTGCTGTGCTGACACAGTACTATCTCCTTTAATTAAATATAAGCGACGGCCGGACACTGTAAACCCCCTTGAAGGTCCCCTTTCCTTGTTGTCTCCTGGTCAGCAGTTGGCTTAAGTCTCTGGCTGCATTTGCATAAGAAAACCAGAGACACGTGCATCACAGGAAGCAGAAAACATTCATAAGTTTCACTCAGGGAGAGACACAAGAAGGTGAGTCCTGCTGGCTGGGGTATGGGGTGGATTTTTTTGTTGAATGTGTCCCCTCACTGTGCTGGCACTTTATATTTACAATGGCTAGCCTCTGGCTGCACTTTGCACCTTAGGGAGTGAGGGGGTCCTGACTGCAGACACTGTGGAGGAGGGGGGCTCTGCATGCACTGCAGCCACCTTCTGTACTCCTCACAATGCTTCTCCATTAGAGCTGGTTTCATGTGATTTAACCCCTGTACCACCACCAGGCAGGATGATGCTTCCTAGCTGTAGGTAAGACCTCCAGTCTATGTCCCACCACCAACTTCACTGTCAAGGTGTGCAACAATGCATGCTCATGCAATACTAAAAATGTGCAATGCCCTGGAAATCATGGTGCAGCCAATAAATGTTACTAATTTATTCTGCTCCTTCACCCCAGATGCATGCACCTGGGAGACAGCAATTACATGGGCGTGCTGAGCTCATGAGGTGCCTGAGAGTGGAAGTTCTGCAGATGTTATGGAAGATATCGTGTGCGGCATTTCTGTGTCCCCTTACCTGTGATAAAATGTGTCTTGTAGTTTGTACACATGTTGGAACTTTGCATAGCTTACATATTCCAATCATTTCATATACAAAGAAATGACATCCGTCTACCTGTCTTATATGATGCCATGAATGATGGGCATTGCTTGTACCTGCTGTCAGATTAGGCACCACACTTCTTACATCGGAGCACACTATGCAGCATGTTCCGTCAGGCTAGGTTCACATTTATACGCCTGCAGACTTAATGCGTTGGACGTATACATTAAAACGTATGCCATGCATCAACCTACGAATTTAAACAAGTACATTTGATACATATCGTACTTCCATCTTTGTCTCTATATGTTTTTTTACTTAAAAAGAATCATTTTTTTTCCATCCAGTTTTACTGGTGTCAACAGTCCCATCCCACTCCATTTTGGCATCAGTTCTGTGAGGAGGTGTCCAGAGGAATAAACTTTTTTTCACCCCACATTAAAAACGCGTACCTTTGGTCAATTATGTTTTTTTCCCACAATACAACGTGATCAGGGCAAAACATAGTCAGAAGAACATTTTTTTTACACTACGTGTTGCCCATTATGGTTTGTGTATGCCTCCATATACGTCTGAATACCATTTTTTTTTTTGCAATTCAGACATATTTGTCCAGCAGACTGCACTGTATAAATGTGAGCCAAGCCTAAAGAAGTCCTTTTTGTCCAAGGAGGATAAAGCACATCATAAACACAAGTCCATACTGTGTGTTGCTGCTTTGCAGTGTGTATTTTTGCCATGCTGATTTTACAGGTGAAAGGTATTTACTTTGAGCCTTTTTTTGGTTGTAATGGTGAATGCTTCAGGATTATCAATGACCAAAGGGGCGGCAAATTTTTCAGCCGCCCGGGCCCCACAAACAGTTGCTACGCCACTGCACACACAAGATGGTGAGCCTGACTGGGGGTCGATTTTTTTTGTTAAATGTGTCCCCTCACTGTGCTGGCACTTTACATTTACAATGGCTCTGGCTGCACTTTGCACCTTAGGGAGGGGGGCCTGGCTGCACGCACTGTGGAGGGTGTAGGGGGCCCTGCATGCACTGCAGGTGTGTGTGTGTGTGTGGAGCTAAGAGCACCTGTTTTTTTTTTTTTGGGGGGGGCCCATTCAGGCTTTTGCTATGGGGCCCCATGATTTCTATGTATGCCCCTGACCTACAGTATTTTCTCTGCCGTATCGGAGCATCATGAATTGTGGTATGTGTTAAAGGGGCTATTGAGACTCTTTTGCCCGGGGCCCACGAAAACCTGAAGCCAGCCCTGCCCCCCCACAACTTTAGCAAAATAACCCCAGCTTTCAATGTGTTAATATTATTATAAAGTAAATTAAGGTTGACAAGCTTAAGTAATAAGAATTGATGTCGTTGGCATTGAAATGGGCACTGTAGGTGTGTTTACTGTCCTCCACTCACTGCTGACTTTTCTTCCCCATTGACTTGCATTGGGGTCGGGTCGAGTTTCAGTCGGAACTCCAACTTTTTCCTATAGTCGTCCGATTTTGTTCGATTCGACTTTTGATAAAGTCGGGTGGTCCGAAACCCGACTCGACACTCCCAGAGGCAAAGACGCTCATCTCTAGTTGACAGGATACCACCAGTAAGTAACCATTTTTTGTGCAAATGGTTTTCACCTTCAGTTTTGTGCTTTCAGTAGGGATGAGTATTCGGGGGTTCCTAGGAAAAATATTTTTCTTTGTTACTGTCTTCTGAATGGCAAGGGGTAAAGAACAACCTGAAAGTGATGGTGGACAGATATAAAAGTGTAGCTAATAAAAAGCATTTGACAGATCTGGATCTATGTGTGAATGACTACACACATCAAGTTGCAAGTTCCTTCCTGGAAACTAGGTCCTAGGTTCATTGGTCCTTTTAAGGTCGTTGCCCTCCTTAACCCATTGGCTTTTTGACAAGCACTTAAGAATCGCAATGTCTTTCATAAATCTTTGCTCAAAAAGTATATTGCGTTCTCTAATACGTCACCCTTGCTGCCAAATGTCATGGTGGATGGTAATTTAGAATCTCAGG
>JARQOD010000002.1:543467160-543505593 GCA_033576555.1 Oophaga sylvatica
ATTTTATATTTATTTTAGAAGAACAAGGGCTTCGAACGGATTAAGACTTAAATAAAAGATGGTCAAAAATATGTGTTTTTATTTCATTAAAATTATTTATTCTTAAAGTGTGTGTGTGTTTTTTTATTTACTTCAATAGGATTAATAATTGATATTTGTCTAATTGACAGCTCTCAATTATTAACCTGCCTTAAGGTCACCTTTCAATACTAAGGTGACATTAAGGTGAGATTATTAACCCATTCGCCACCGCTACAGGGCAATGGGAATAGATGGGCAAAGTGCCAGAAAGGGCGAATCTAATTATAGATTTGCCCTTTCTGGGGTGTCTGGGGGCAGATGTTAGTAGCCAGGGGGGGCACAAAAAAAAATACCCTCCCTAGGCTATTATTATCTGCCCCCACTCGCTTGCTTTGTCTGTCTGGTGGAGAAAATACAGCGGGAGCCCACGCATTTTTTTGTCAACGAATTTACACCTTTAATTAACCCCTACATGTCTGAAATTTAGCACAAATACACTCATGTAATTGTAAGTTCTAAACAAATATCAAAATACAGGAAATGACATGGTTAACTGTGTGGAAACAATGTATCATTTCTAGTGTTGAGCGATACGATAATGCAAATATCGGCTATCGGCCGATATTAGCTCTATCGGCCTTTCGATAATTCGTTTCGATATTTTCGTCTTATCGAATACCGGAATCGGATTTGTCACTGTCACTGTCTGTGTCCGTCGGTCGGGTCTGTCACTGTCAGTGTCCGTCGGTCGGGTCTGTCAGGAGTCAGCGCCACTTACCTGGCAGAAGATCTCCGGCGGTCACGTCCTGGACTGCTTCATGGCCGCCATCCTCTTCTCCCCGGCGGTCACATGCAGTTTCTCGCGATAACTGCAGTGACTCCTGGGTAATCCCGCCGTAAAGCAGTCAGTCCGATGACGTCACCGCCGGGGAAGCAGGTAATCAGCTGTGCTGCGTCGCAATGACAGGCTCTGCCTGTCATTGCGATGTAGCAGAGCTGGATCGTCGTGGGACTGTCGTTACTATGGACTGCGTCGGACAGGTGGTATACTGTTGGTTTGTTTTTTTTCTTTTTTTACAGGAGATCGATGGCGTCGCAGGAATGAGAGTACAATAAAAGAAATGAAAACTGTGTTGTCTCTTTTATTTCATTAAAATACTTTTTTCTTGCTGTGTCTTTTTTTTATGCATTTAATAACTTTGGGATTAATAATGGATCGGTGTCTTATTGACGCCTCTCCATTATTAACCGGGCTTATTGTCACCGTGCAATCAACAGTGACATTAACCCCTTATTACCCCACTTGCCACCGCTACAGGGCAGTGGGAAGAGCCGGGTAAAGTGCCACAATTGGCACATCTTTTGATGCGCCAAATGTGGGGCTGCTGTAGCCTGGTATTATCAGGCTGTTGAGGGCCAAAATCCATGGGCCTTGACAGTCTTTTAATACCAGGCCGCAGCAGTCTGCATTTTACTTGGCTGGTTAACAAAAATAGGGGGACCCCTACGCCGTTTTTTTTTTCGAGGGGATCCCCTATTTTTGTTAATCAGCCAAGCTAAGCAGACTGCTGTGGCCTGGTATTATCAGGCTTGCAAGGTCCATGGATATTGGATCCTTACCAGCCTGAAAAACCAGGCCTCAGCGGTCTGCTTCATCTGGCTGGTTAACAAAAATAGGGGGGACCCCACGCCAATTTTTTTCGAGGGGATCCCCTATTTTTGTTAATCAGCCAAGATATGCAGACTGCTGTGGCCTGGTATTATCAGGCTGGCAAGGTCCATGGATCTTGGCTCCTTAACAGCCTGAAAATCCAGGCCTCAGCGGTCTGCTTCATCTGGCTGGTTAACAAAAATAGGGGTACCCCACGCCATTTTTTTCGAGGGGATCCCCTATTTTTGTTAACCAGTTCCCTCTGACGTCACTGATTGTGTCCCTGGCTGACCTGAAGTGAAAGTGGAAAGCAATCAATTAAGCTTTCCACTTCCTCTCCTGTCAGCCAGGAGAGGAACTCATTCATTTGGGGGTTTACTGTGAGGCTGCAGCATTAGCTGCGGTCCCTGCAGTAAACATTAACCCTTTCTGATGGATTACACCGTGGGACCTGACTGTACATCGGATTGGTAAGAATAATTTTGCTTTATCATTTTATTTTTATTACAGGAAATGGTTTTAGCAGGTAAATAAAATATGGTCAAAAACTGTGTGATTATTTCATTAAACTTCTTTTTTATTAAAGTGTGTGTGTTTGATTTTTCTTTCATACAATAGGATTAATAATTGATAGTTGTCTGATTGACAGCTCTCAATTATTAACCTGGCTTAAAGTGACCTTTCAATTGCAAGGTCATTTTAACCCCTTATTAACCCATTCGCCACCGCTACAGGGCAATGGGAATAGACGGGCAAAGTGCCAGAAAGGGCAAATCTAATTAGAGATTTGCCCTTTCTGGGGTGTCTGGGGGCAGATGTTAGTAGCCGGGGGGGCCAAAAATAATGGTCCCTCTCTGGGCTATTATTATCTGCCCCCACTCACTGGCTTTGTCTGTCTGGCTGCGAAAATAGGGCGGGAGCCCACGCATTTTTTTTCAGCAATTTTACACCTCATATATATATATATACACATGTCATTGAATTTGTGACACATATATATATATTTATATTTATAGTTCATACACTTCTACATAGTATAATAGCCGCTAATTCAATTGCCGGCTTTTGTGAAAATGCAGAACCCGACATGAAATGACACTTGGTTTACATAGAGTTAACCATGTCTTTTCATGTAGTTTGATATCTGATTTGCACAAACAATTACATGAGTGTAAGTGTGCAAAATTTCACACCTGTAGGGGTTAATTAAAGGTGTAAATTCGTAGCAAAAAAGTCCGTTTTTTTTACAACGAATTTACACCTTTAATTAACCCCTACAGGTGTGAAATTTTGCACAATAGACTGATGTAATTGTTTGTGCAAATCAGATTGCAAACGACATGAAAATACATGGTTAACCCTATGTACACCAAGTGTCATTTCATGTCGGGTGCTTCTGTCTTTTCACAGAAGCCGGCTTTACCCGGCAATTGAATCAGAGGATATTTTACTATGTAGAAGTGTATAAACTATACATATATGTATATATATATATGTCACAATGACATGTATATATATATATATGTATTCTATGTGTGTATATTTAGTTTTTACAAGGAAATAAAGGTTTTTTTTAGTTGCGATATTTTGTTCCCATAGACTTACATTGGACTTCCGGTATCGGAATCGGATATCGCCGATATTTAGTGATATCGACGATACAATTTCGATACGATATTTTTAGATATCGAGCAATATCGCTCAACACTAATCATTTCATGTCGGCTTCTGTGATTTCACAAAAGACGGCAATTGAATTTGCGGCTATTACAGTATGTAGAAGTCTAGGAAATATAAATATATATATATATATATAATACATGTCACAATTACATATATATATTATTCTATGTGTGTATATCTATTCTTTCTATTCTTTATTAAAGCTGTCAGTGTGATTTTACAGTATAGGCAGGGATGAATTGCCGGCTTTTCTAAAGGACACCGATGCGATTTCATCGCAAGTCACACATGTAATCAGATTTTTCATCGCTCCCATAGACTTGCATTGGCGATAGTCGACCCACAATCGGTGACAATCGCAGCATGCTGCGATTGCACACGGACGTTTAAAACGGACCACAAAAAATCTGATACTGGGAGCTGCTCCATAGATTAACATAGGGCAGACTGCAATACGATATTTCATCGCATTGCAGTCGTCCGATTCTGTCGCCAGTGTGACGCCGGCCTTAGACAAAGAACAGTTCAATTAGAACTAAAATGTGAGATGAAAAAACTACTCATGTTCATCTAGAACCCCCCAGCTGTTCACTGTTGATATTTTCTTTTGATATTTTGAACATCTTGCTGTCTTGTATTCAATTTTAGTCATGGCCAAAAATGTTGGCAATCTTGAAATTGTTCCATTAAATGAAGTATTTTTGCCAAAAAATTATTGTAATTACACATGTTTTGTTATACATATGTTTAATTATTTTGTGCGTTTTGGAACAACATGAAAAACAGAGAAAAAAGGAAAATTGGACATAATTTCACACAAGATCGCAAAAAATGGGCTGGAGAAAATTGTTGGCACTTTTCCAAAAATGTGGGTAAAAAACTTAATTTCAATCATGTGATGCCCGATAAAACTCACCTGTATGTATATATCATTTTAATAATTTGCATTAAAAGCTACATTGTAAACAAAAATCCTCAGCCTCCTTGCTGGATCTTACCTTCTCTGTGCTGATCTTTGCTGCAAAACAGACCTCTCCATTCTCTGTAGGTGGGAAAACTTGCAAAATCAGCAGTGTATTAAATACTTATTTTCCCCACTGTTTAAACAGTGACATATTTGACAGTGACACATTTTGAAGTGTCACATAGGATCTGGACTGCAGGTCTCTCAACCTATTTAGTTAAATAGTTGAATGGAAAACTAATTTTTCAAAGATTTCAATAACATAATATTTCAAGTGTATTTCCATTTATTGAGAAAAATTTGTACTATTTTTGGTTTTCTAATTTACTTTTTTTTTTTAGCTATTTTTGCCCTCAAATCATTTTTTTTTTACAATTAAATGAAAAGCCCTCACAATAAATGTTGAGAAATCATTTGTTCATTGTTTTGTGTTGGTGACAGCAAAGGTTAAATGTCTAAAATTTTAGAATTTTGCCCAGTTGCTCGTTTACTTAAAGTGAAAATTCTGCAACAGAGATACATTTTTCTGCATTCATTTGCTTAATTTAAATGTTTTTGATTTAATTTTTGGTTTTTGCTTTAAGGTGGGATTTAAAGATCACGGTACTGATGAGTAAATGAGGAAATTGTTTCTGAACACTGTTTCTAAGAACTCCCCCTTCCGAATACATTAGTTAAGAAACATTTTCCTTCTGCCAACTTTACATGGGAAGGAGGGTATACTGAACATTGTGGTACAATGTTGGCACCAATGTCAAAGTAATGCAATTAAAGATACTTTGCTAGGTTGCCATGCTGGGCAAGCAAAATGCTCTTACACTCTTCCTCATTTTCCATTTGGTATCATAAACCATGCACCATCTGGTTGTTAATAGCAAATATTCCTGATACAACTGTTATTAATAAAGATACATTAATTGCCATGTATTTGATTTACATAAATGTTCTACATGATTTAACATTGGATAGAAACAAATAATGTAACGCTTGAAACAAGGGCCGGGACAGAAAATCAGCCCTGCCACACAAACCTCACCAGCCCACATATTTGAACACTCTTAAAGGAGTTATTTGAAGAGTCACATGTGAATGGTGCAGCGGTGCGCATGATCAACCACAGCTTCATTTACACAGTGTCCTTCAGAACTTTGTTTCTCAGGATCATAGGGGTACCAGCGGTTGTACCCCCAGCGGATTGGAAAGTTCTCAGGATAGGGGATTATTTGAGATAATACATTAAAATGAGTTTTTCAATATTCATTTCATTTTTCCCATAGGAATATTGAAAACAATAAACTAATATAGACTCTCCCAAAGTCCAATGCTGCCTCTCCAACAACAGAACAAGAGGAGTAAAACTGTGCAGTGTATATGTGGCACCCATGAGGGTCCAGTCGCCACAGAGGTACTACACCTCATTCAGAGGTATGGTACCACACTCTCAGGTAAGGAGGGAGCACCACCCAGGAATCTAACACCTGCACCCAACACAGACTATAGCAGGTGGGCACTCTGGACGTACGCTAAGGGAGGATGGTCTCATCCCAGGCTGGGTAGTTAAGGGTGTTTGGGAAGTGGGTGGAGAAAGTAGAAGGAAGGGAGTGGAGCTTAAAGAGCGGGAACGAAACTGTAGGGTCAGAAAGTGAGGGGAGACCAAGCTGAGAGGAACTTGGCCCCAGACGCAGAAAGATAGAATTAAGCACGAGGTAGAAAGAAGCTTCTGGAAGGATAGAAGAGATCCTAGGGGCACGGATAGTGAGTAGTCCATCCATGGGGTCTGATCCAATAGTGGAGGGTCCAGGTCGCTGTGGGGTACCGGCCCCCGAGACTAGTGGAGAAATCATCAGACTCCGCTAGCAAGCCGAAGGCAAGGGCACCTTTAGGTGCTTCAGCTACAAGCCACAGTTATCTTCTCAGAAAAGGTAGCCATTAGGGACCAAGGGGATGCAGAGAGGACGTTACCCGACAGGGTCCGCGGCTACTGGCTTGGGACACTGAATGTGAGGTGTTGGATTGGAAGGAAAGGCGGAAAGTTAGCACAGTGAGATGGTCAGGAAAGGAACATACTGAAGGGAGTCCTGGAAAAGTGTATCCTAATCTACCTGGGAGTTTGCTGGGCCCCTCTCCTGGAGGACACGGCACCAAGCGGGTATCTGTGCGCACAAGAACTGTGGGTAAAGCATTGGAAACTGCACCTAACTGTGTCCTTTCAAGTTCTTCCTGCAACACCCACTCAGCATTGCTACATCCCTTGCCAAATACTACATCATTACCATCTTCAATTTATATTACATCTGCCCTTGGACCTAGCTCCACGTGTGGGGAGTCATACCAACTCTGCTGCATCACTAACTGTCCAAGTGGACTGAATCTACAGTGTCGGCTAACATCTTTTATTGCTGAGTACCACAGGTGGCGTCATGAACACTTTATTACATACTCTATTATCCCCTTTAACTATCCCCTTTTATTGGATGCCCAGGGCCACGGACCGGGTCACTGCTGCTGTGACACTGCCCTTTTAAGAACCAGCCAGTACCGAAAATCACCACTGCCCTGACGGGAGCGCCAATTTTGGCATCACGAGCAGGATATCGAAGTGCGGTATCACCGGGTACTATGTACCATAGACTATATTGTAATGTGTGAATTGCCGCCATTACAGCGCCATGAGGTGTGCAGGAGAAGAAGGGGTGTACCGTCATGAGGGGTACACAGACAAGGGCGTGAAACATCATGAACGCCCCCTGCCTTTACTTCTATGTGACAGCAACATGGCCAACCACTGTTATGTTTCGGTAGCTGAGGAGTGCAGGTAAAAAAGGCAATACACCAGAGCAGTTGGAATCTATGAGATTGCAGTACCCTGACTAACCACCACAACTAGAGGCAGCCGTGGAGCGTTCCTACGTTGGTCCTAGACGCCTCGTCACAGCCTGAGAAACGAACTACACCTAAAGATAGATATAGGAAAGCTATCTGCCCCGGAGCAGAACCCCAAAGATAATAGAAAGCCCCAAACATGTAATGGCGGTTAGACAAGATGAAATACTGACACAGAAAGAAAATAGTATGAGCAAACGCTGGGGCCCAAACTAACTAAATAGAAAAGGATAGGAAGGGTACTTACTGCAATCCCAGAAAACCCTGAAAAGCACCAACTCTACTAATTTCAAAAACACCTGAGATCACATGACCTCTTCCACCTAAATTAGTTCTCTGGTGTAACAAAATCAAAACAGCAGCCACTGAAAAAACTGGAAAAAGCAAAAGTACTAACATCAGTGGCTGAACAAAACTGAGAGGGCAGAAGCCCCCGGAGGGGACCCTGAAGGCCCCCACAGAAGTGCAGGACAAAATGCAAAAATATAGCACAAACACAAAAGAAGAAAATGTCTTATCTGTTAGCAGGAGATGCAGATACGACACAGCAGGCTACAAGGGAAACTGGAATAAGGATTCAGACCAGAACAATTGATCACCGGCAACCTTGATGGGAAGGTGACTCCCTTATATAAGACCAGTCAGTAACACCTGATTCCCATCCTCACAATCTTCACTGGACAGACTAGCACCGCTTGTAACCACCAGAGGGAGCCTCTGCTCAGAACTCATCTCAAACCCATTCACAACAGTACCCCCCCTTGAGGAGGGGTCACCGAACCCTCATTTGAGCAACCAGGTCGGTCAGGATGAGTTCTATGATACGCACGGATAAGTCTCCTAGCATGGATGTCCGAAGCAAACACCCAAGAATTGTCTTCCTGACCATAACCTCTCCATTTAACCAAATACTGGAGTTTCCGTCTAGAAAAACGAGAATCTAATATTTTCTCAACCACATACTCCAGATTGCCCTCAACCAAAACAGGGTCAGGAGGCACAGCAGCAGGAACCACTGGCTCAACAAACCTCTTCAACAAGGACTTGTGGAACACGTTATGGATCTTAAATGTCCCTGGAAGAAGCAAACGAAAAGAAACAGGATTAATAATCTCCATGATCTTATAAGGTCCAATGAACCTAGGCTTAAATTTAGGAGATGCTACTCTCATAGGAATATTCTTTGAGGACAACCAGACCAAGTCCCCCACTTTAAACCGAGGACCATCAGTCCTATGCCGGTTAGCAAACCGCTGGGCCCTCTCCTGAGAGAGGGACAACCTCTCCACTACCTGGTCCCAAATCAGTTGCATACGATCCACAACAGAGTCAACACCTGGACAGACAGAAGCCTCCATCTGTCCTGAAGAAAATCGAGGGTGAAACCCAGAATTACCGAAAAACGGAGACATCAAAGTAGCAGAGCTAGCCCTATTATTAAGAGCAAACTCAGCCAAAGGCAAAAAAGAGACCCAGTCATCCTGATCAGCAGACACAAAGCATCTTAGATAAGTCTCCAATGTCTGGTTTGTTCTCTCAGTTTGACCATTGGTCTGAGGATGAAATGCCGAGGAGAAAGACAATTGAACACCCAGTTTAGAACAAAAAGTCCTCCAAAATCTGGAAACAAACTGGACTCCTCTGTCAGACACAATGTTCTCATGAATGCCGTGTAAACGAACCACGTGCTGAAGGAACAACGGCACCAATTCAGAGGAGGAAGGCAACTTAGGTAATGGCACAAGATGTATCATCTTGGAAAACCTATCACAAATTACCCAGATGGTGGTCATTCTATGAGAAACAGGAAGGTCGGAAATGAAATCCATAGAGATATGGGTCCATGGTCTCTTGGGCACAGGCAATGGCATCAACAAACCACTAGAGCGAGAGCAAGGCTTGGAGCGAGAGCAAGTCCCGCAGGACTGCACAAATTCCCTGACATCACGAGACAAGGTAGGCCACCAAAAGGACCGACTAACCAAGTCTCTGGTACCAAAAATTCCGGGATGCCCAGCCAACGCGGAACAATGAATCTCAGACATCACACCCTTTTTCCACTGGTCCGGGACAAACAATTTTCCAACAGGGCAGCACTCGGGCCTATCCTCCTGACACCCCTCCAGAGCAAGTCTCAAATTGGGCGAGATGGCGGAAAGAACTACACCCTCTTTCAAAATAACAGAAGGATCAGATAACTCAGGAGAGTCCGCAAGGAAACTCCTCGAGAGGGCATCCGCCTTAACATTCTTAGTGCCAGGAAGAAAGGAAACCACAAAATTAAAACGTGTGAAAAACAAGGCCCACCTGGCCTGTCTAGGATTGAGTCGCTTGGCAGATTCCAGATAGACCAGATTCTTATGGTCCGTAAGGACCACCACCTGATGTTTGGCTCCCTCCAGCCAATGTCTCCACTCTTCAAAAGCCCACTTCATGGCCAATAACTCCCGATTACCCACGTCATAATTACGTTCAGTAGGAGAAAATTTTCGAGAGAAAAAGGCACAAGGGTTACTTTTAGAGGTCTCTGGATCTTTTTGGGACAAAACGGCACCTGCCCCAATTTCAGAGGCATCAACCTCCACCTGAAATGGCAGAGAAACATCAGGCTGCCGTAGAACAGGAGCAGAAGTGAATCTCTGCTTAAGTTCCTGAAATGCAGAGACTGCTTCAGGAGGCCAATTCACAACATCAGAACCCTTTCTGGTCAAATCAGTTAATGGTTTAACAATAACCGAGAAATTACCAATAAATTTACGATAAAAATTGGCAAAACCCAAAAATCTCTGAAGAGCCTTTAATGAAGTAGGTTGGACCCAATCACAGATGGCCTGAACCTTGACCGGGTCCATTTCAATAACAGATGGGGACAAAATGAATCCCAGAAATGAGATCCTCTGTACGCCAAAAAGACACTTTGATCCCTTCACATACAGAGCATTCTCTCTCAAAATCTGGAATACAGTTCGAACATGTTTCACATGAGAGTCCCAGTCATTAGAAAAAATCAAGATATCATCCAAATAAACAATCAGAAATTTGTCCACAAAATCCCTGAAAATGTCATTCATGAAGGACTGGAAGACGGAAGGAGCATTAGTGAGCCCAAAGGGCATCACCAGGTACTCAAAATGCCCTTCAGGGGTATTGAATGCCGTCTTCCATTCATCCCCGTGCTTAATGCGAATAAGGTTATACGCCCCCCTGAGGTCAAGCTTGGTAAACCAAGTAGCGTTTTTCACCCTGGAAAACAGGTCAGAAATCAAGGGTAACGGGTATTGATATTACACAGTAATATTGTTCAAGAGACGATAATCAATACACGGCCTTAATGAACCATCCTTTTTGGCCACAAAGAAAAAATCGGCACCTAAGGGTGAAGAGGATGGTCTGATATGACCCTTCTCCAATGATTCCTTGATATAAGACCGCATAGCGTCATGTTCAGGTACAGACAAGTTAAAAAGGCGACCTTTAGGGAATTTACTACCCGGCACTAATTCAATAGCGCAGTCATAGCTCCTATGGGGAGGCAAGGATGCAGATTCACTTTCGCTAAACACATCAGAAAAATCAATCAAAAAGTCAGGAACATCCTGAGACTGGGGGGAGGCAGAAAAAACAGGAGTGTTGGTATTAACACATTGGCAGCCCCAACTGGTTACAGACACAGATTTCCAATCCAAAACAGGATTATGAGACTGTAACCAAGGAAAACCCAGCACGATAATGTCATGCAGATTATGCAGCACCAGAAATTTGCAAAATCATAATCCATCAGGTTAATAGCTGCTCCAGAATCAACGAAAGCCTGAGCAGAAAATGAGGACAGAGAGCATATCAGAGTGACAGTTAATAAAAACTTAGTCTGAACACTACCCAAGACAACTGAGCGTGCAAAACGTCTTCCCCGCTTAGGGCAGACTGAAATAGCATGAGAGGCATCACCACAGTAGAAACACAACCCATTGCGCCATCGAAACTCATGACGCTGTGCCCCAGACACCACTCCATCACACTGCATGGGTTCAGAAGCTGGTTCACAAGGCAACACCATTCCACGCATACTTCTCCGCTCACGCAAACGTCTGTCAATTTGAATCGCTAATGACATAGAATCATTGAGACCAGAGGGGACAGGGAATCCCACCATAACATCCTTTACATTATCTGACAGACCCTTCCGGAAAAGGGCTGCCAAAGCGTCGTCATTCCATTTGGTCAGGACTGCCCACCTACGGAATCTCTGACAGTATAACTCAGCGTCATCAAGCCCCCGATTTAATGCCAACAAGGCTTTCTCAGCTTGATCAGTGACATTAGGCTCATCGTACAATAACCCCAAGGCCTGAAAAAATGCATCAACATCACTCAAAACAGGATCCCCAGGTATCAGGGAAAAAGCCCAATCCTGAGGATCGCCGCGCAGGAGAGAGATGATAATTTGAACCTGCTGCGCTGCGTTCCCTGAGGACTTAGATTTTAAGGCAAAAAACAATTTACAATTATTTTTGAAATTCTGAAACTTAGCTCGATCCCCTAAAAACAAATCTGGCATGGGAATCCTAGGTTCCACAACAGGCAACCCAGCAAGATAGATAGCAATACTCCGAACCTCAGTGGCAAGCTGATCCACACGGCCAGACAACTGTGCAAACTCCATTGAGAGAAAAGATCCTCCCCAGCACCCAGAGATACAGGGGAAAAAAAAAAAAAAAAAAAT
Source organism: Oophaga sylvatica (assembly GCA_033576555.1). NCBI lineage: Eukaryota > Metazoa > Chordata > Amphibia > Anura > Dendrobatidae > Oophaga > Oophaga sylvatica. The sequence continues at coordinate 543,479,086 of JARQOD010000002.1, forward strand.
GCAACAAACAGAAAAATATCTCTGACAACTCTGACAATATTTTTTCCCTTCTGTGAGTACCATACAATTTTCAATTTTTAGGCCGGTGATACTGTTATGTTTCGGTAGCTGAGGAGTGCAGGTAAAAAAGGCAATACACCAGAGCAGTTGGAATCTATGAGATTGCAGTACCCTGACTAACCACCACAACTAGAGGCAGCCGTGGAGTGTTCCTACGTTGGTCCTAGACGCCTCGTCACAGCCTGAGAAACTAACTACACCTAAAGATAGATATAGGAAAGCTATCTGCCCCGGAGCAGAACCCAAAGATAATAGAAAGCCCCCAAACATGTAATGGCGGTTAGACAAGATGAAATACTGACACAGAAAGAAAATAGTATGAGCAAACGCTGGGGCCCAAACTAACTAAATAGAAAAGGATAGGAAGGGTACTTACTGCAATCCCAGAAAACCCTGAAAAGCACCAACTCTACTAATTTCAAAAACACCTGAGGTCACACGACCTCTTCCACCTAAATTAGTTCTCTGGTGTAACAAAATCAAAACAGCAGCCACTGAAAAAACTGGAAAAAGCAAAAGTACTAACATCAGTGGCTGAACAAAACTGAGAGGGCAGAAGCCCCCGGAGGGGACCCTGAAGGCCCCCACAGAAGTGCAGGACAAAATGCAAAAATATAGCACAAACACAAAAGAAGAAAATGTCTTATCTGTTAGCAGGAGATGCAGACACGACACAGCAGGCTACAAGGGAAACTGGAATAAGGATTCAGACCAGAACAATTGATCACCGGCAACCTTGATGGGAAGGTGACTCCCTTATATAAGACCAGTCAGTAACACCTGATTCCCAGTCCTCACAATCTTCACTGGACAGACTAGCACCGCTTGTAACCACCAGAGGGAGCCTCTGCTCAGAACTCATCTCAAACCCATTCACAACAAACCACCATGGGGATCCGCCTCCTGGCCTGGTATGGCGGCAAAGGAAAAAAGCACTGTCCCTGGAGGAGGGCGGAGAGAAAGACCCAGCGGCAGGAAACAGAGCGGAAGAGAAAGGAGAGCACCAGGGAAACATCATGGCGAGCGTAGGATGGAGGCCTGTCGGGCACACGGAGGAAACTGAAGGCTCCCTGGCCAGGAAGATAGAGGCTTCACCCGTCCACCTTGAGCTGACTGACGCTCTTGGAAGGAGAGGTGGAGGAGCTGACGCACCACTTCCTATGCACACAATTGGCTGCCATCACCCGGTGGAAACAAGCAGTATTGGAGAAAGCCACAGAGTCCCGGTGCCCACATCATCGGTGCCCGCCACCCCCAAAGCTACGGCAGATGACACCAGCACTGGAGGATCAGGAATGGGTGCTGCCCCTGGGGAACGGAAAACCCTGCTGGGGTCCCTAGAGTCACCGCCAAACCCCAAACCCGGCCAGGTGTTGCTGGATGTAGCCTAGTACTGGATGATTGACCCCAGGAGTTGGCTATTGGAACCTGTGAAGCCCAAACAACCGCTCCCCATAGTGCACTGCCAACCAGAGGTGATCCTGTGGGAAAGCAAAAGGTCAAACCTGATGGGGTTCCCCATGGATGAGGAGGAGTTTTGTCGCCAGCAGGTCCTGAAGCTCAAGCAGGAGGAGAGGGAGTGTCAGGCCCACTGGGAGGCGTTGGAAGTGAGGAATTTGCAGGCCAAAACCCAGGCCTGCAAGGTGTGAATGGAGGACCGAACCCGATGTGCTGGGGTACTGTGGTGAGCTTCGACCTGGAACAAAGTTGGGGGTTCATCCAGGACTTAGGGAAGAACCTCTTTGTCAACTGGCGGGTTGTGGAGTCCCATCTCATCAGGGGTCACCCAGATTGAGATCTGTTCCCAAGGGGAACTGTCTCTTTTACCAGGCACAATGGTGAGAGAGGCTGGTACGCTCCTCATGTCAGGCAGATCCCTGAGGAGCTAATAGCCCAAAGAGAAAACCAGGGGGCTATAGTACCCCCACCTACCATCGCAGCAAACAAGTCACCCATTGTGACTTGTCCGGAAGATGCACCCCTACCAGGAGAGAACAGAGAAAGTTCAACCCATCAGACTGTAAATAGTTAAGCAAAGGTAAAGAAGTTAACCCGGTAGGGTTTTGGAAAAAGTTCACCAGTTATCTTTCATAAACTGAGATATCACGGACCAGGCGTGGTCCAAACTTTTAGTTGTATATAGTTAGCACCTCTTAAGGTGCTCCTTCTTGGTTTTACTTGAAGCCTTTAGGGTGTGCCTGACACCCTATGACTTTGCACAACTGACTTCAGAACAAAAAACCCGTTTGGCGTGGCAGAAGCAGTGGTCCAAAGTGGAGACCAGCCATGCCTTGTAGCCTGGCCAAGGCCTACGTTGGGGGTTTGATACGGTTCCCCCATATTGCACTAAGGACGCAAAAAGAACACCCCGGATGGAGATTGCAATAGAGAAGAAAAATACCTTAGTTCCAGATTTGTTTAACCCTGTTGAATTTGAAATAAAAAGTGTTACTGCACTTAGTATGATAATATTTTATAGCACTTGAAGATGATTGTATTAAAGTGAATGTTGATGAAGAAAATTTGATAGCACTTTAAAGAAAAGTAAAGAAAAGTTTACCTGTCATAAATGCCAAAGTATGGTTTATTTAACAGTAATGACAGTACTTGTCGTATTTATGTTTTCTATCTGTTATTTATGCAACGTTAAAGAAAAAGTGTCTCCCATAAAGGGAAGTTGCGTTTGACTTTCATACATGTTGTAATGCATTACTCAAAAATGTGTATGTTTCTGAAACACCTGTGTTTTACTCTGTTTCAGCCCGCGGATGTGCAGTGTTTAACAGGGGGGGTATGTGGCGCCCTGAGGTTCCAGTCGCCAGAGAGGTACTGCACCTCATCCAGAGGTGTGGTACCACACTCTCAGGTAAGGAAGAAGTGCCACCCAGGACTCTAACACCTGCACCTAACACAGATTGTAGCAGCCAGGCACTCTGTACGTAAACTAAGGGAAGATCGTCTTATCCAAGGCTTGGTAGTAAAGGGTGTTTGGGAAGTGCCTGGAGAAAGTGGAAGGATGGGAGTGGAGCTTAGAGAGTGGGAACGAGACTGTAGGGTCAGAAAGTGAGGGGAGACCAAGCTGAGAGGAGCTTAACCCCAGACGCAGAAAGATAGAATTAAGCTCGAGGCAGAAAGAAGCTTCTGGAAGGATAAAGAGGTCATAGGGGCACGGATAGTGAGCAGTCCATCCGTGGGGCCCGATCCAATAGTAGAGGGACCAGGTTGAAGTGGGGTACTGGCCCAGAGACTAGTGGAGAAATCACCAGACTCAGCTAGCAAGCCGGAGGCAGGGGAACCTTTAGGTGCTTCAGTTACAAGCCACAGTTATCTTCTCTGAAAACGTAGCCATAAGGGAGCATGGGGACACAGAGATGACGTTACCTGACAGGGTTTGTGGCTACTGGCTTGGGACACTGAATGTGAGGTATTGGACAGGAAGGAAAGGTGGAAGGTCAGCACTGTTATGAATGTGCTAGAGATGGTTTCTGAGCAGAGGCTCCCTCTGGTGGTTACAGACAGTACTGAACCTTTCAGCGAGGAATGGCAATCTGGGATCACTGACTGGTCTGATATAAGGGAGGTACCCTCCCATGATGGTTGCCGGTGATCAATTGTTCTTGTCTCAATTATGGTTCCTGGTTCATTTGGAAGTTTGCTGAGTCTTGCCTGCATCTTCTGCTTTCAGATAATATATTTTCTGCTTTTATTTTTGTGCTTGCTTTTTGCATAGTTCCCTGCACTTCTGTGGAGGTCAGCCGGGCGCCCTCCTGGGGCTTGTGCTCCTCTCAGTTTATCTGAAGCCACTGTTATTTGTTCATTTGCTTTTTCCTGTTTTTTCAGTGGCTGCGGCTTAGTTTTGTTACACCAGAGATCTGATTTAGGTGGTAGAGATTGTGTGATCTAAGGTGTTTTTGCAATCAGAAGAGTTGGTATTTTTTAGGGTTTTTTTTGGATTGCAGTGAGAATCCTTTGCTGTACTTTTCTGTCTAGACAGATTGGGCCCCAGCATTTGCTCATTCTATTTTCTGTCTGTGTCCGTGCTTCTTCTTGTCTAACCGCCATTACATGTTTGGGGGCTTCCTATTTTCTTTGGGGATCTGCTCCGGGGCAGTTAGCTTTCCTCTTTCTGCCTTTAGGTGTAGTTATCTTTCAGGCTGTGATGAGGCATCTAGGATCAACGTAGGAACGCTCCATGGCTACCTCTAGTTATGTGGTTAGTTCAGGTTACTGCAATTCAATAGGTTCCAGCCTCTCTGGTGTATTGCCGTGTTTGCTTTTTCTCCTCAGCTACCAAAACACAACAGTATCACCGGCCCAAACTGAAAATTATATGGTACTCACAGAAGGGAAAAATAGTGTGGAAAGAAAAAAAAAGTTGTCAGAGTTGTCAGAGATTTTTTTTCCTGTTTGTTGCATTTTTTCCCTCTTTTTCTCTGGGTGCCGAGGAGGATTTTTTTTTCTCTCAATGGAGCTTGCACAGTTGTCTGGCCGTGTGGATCAGCTTGACACTGAGGTTCGGAGTGTTGCTACCTATCTTGCTAGGTTGCTGGTTGTGGAATCTAGGATTCCCATGCCAGATTTGTTTTTGGGGGATCGGGCTAAATTTCTGAATTTCAAAAATAACTGTAAGTTTTTTTTTGCCTTAAAGCCTAAGTCCTCAGAGAACGCAGCACAGCAGGTTCAAATTGTCATCTCTCTCCTGCGCAGCGACCTTCAGGATTGGGCTTTTTCCCTGACACCTGGGGATCCTGTTTTGAATGATATTGATGTATTTTTTCTGGCTCTGGGGTTATTGTACGATGAACCTAATATCATTAATCAAGCTGAAAAAACCTTGTTGGCATTAAATCAGGGTCTTGTAGATGCTGCGTTGTACTGTCAGAATTCCAAAAGTGGGCAGTCCTGAACAAATGGAATGATGATGCTTTGGCAGCCCTTTTTCGGAAGGTGCTGTCAGAGAATGTAAAGGATGTTATGGTGGGATTCCCTGCTCCCTCTGGTCTCAATGATTCTATGTCATTGGCTATTCAAATTGACAGACATTTGCGTGAGCGCAGAGGTATGCGTGAGATAGTGTTGCCTTGTGAGCCAGCTTCTGAGCCCATGCAGTGTGATGGAGTGACTTCTGGTGCACAGCATCATGGGTTTCGAAAGCACAATGGGTTACGTTTCTACTGTGGTGACGCCTCTCATGCTATTTCAGTCTGCCCTAAACGGGGAAGACGTTTTGCACGCTCAGTTGTCTTGGGAAGTGTTCAGACTAAATTTCTGTTGACTGTTACCCTGATTTGCTCCCTGTCCACATTTTCTGCTCAGGCTTTTGTTGATTCAGGAGCATCTATTAACCTGATGGATTTTTACTTTGCCAAACGTTGTGGGTTTCCCATGATACTCCTGCGGAAGTCTATTCCCCTACTGGGCATTGAGTCTACCCCTTTGGCGGAGAATAAACCCCAGTTTTCTACTCAGGTGATAATGAGGGTTGAACCAGATCATCAGGAGAGTTGCAAATTTCTGGTGCTGCATAATCTGCATGACATTATTGTACTAGGTTTCCCTTGGTTACAGTCTCATAATCCTGTTTTGGATTGGAAATCTGTGTCTGTGACCAGTTGGGGCTGCCAATGTGTTAATGCTGACACTCCTGTTTTTTCTGCCTCTCCCCAGTCTCAGGATGTTCCTGACATTTTGACTGATTTTTCGGATGTATTTAATGAAAGTAAATCTGCATCCTTGCCCCCTCACAGGAGCTATGATCGCGCTATTGAATTAGTGCCTGGTGGTAAATTACCTAAAGGTCGCCTTTTTAACTTGTCTGTACCTGAACACGATGCTATGCGATCTTATATCAAGGAGTCATTGGAGAAGGGTCATATCAGACCATCCTCTTCACCCTTGGGTGTCGGTTTTTTCTTTGTGGCCAAAAAGGATGGTTCATTGAGGCCGTGTATTGATTATCGTCTCTTGAATAAGATCACTGTGAAGTATCAATATCCGTTACTCTTGATTTATGACCTGTTTTCCAGAGTGAAATGTGCTAGTTGGTTTACCAAGCTTGACCTCAGGGGGGCGTATAACCTTATTAGCACTAAGCACGGGGATGAATGGAAGACGGCGTTTAATACCCCAGAGGGGCATTTTGAGTACCTAGTGATGCCCGTTGGGCTCACTAATGCTTATTCCATCTTCCAATCCTTCATGAATGATATTTTCAGGAATTTTGTGGATAAATTTCTGATTGTTTATTTGGATGACATCTTGATTTTTTCCAATGACTGGGACTCTCATGTGAAACATGTTCAGACTGTGTTCCAGATTTTGAGAGAGAATGCACTGTATTTGAAGGGATCAAAGTGTCTTTTTGGCGTACAGAAGGTCTCATTTCTGAGATTCATTTTGTCTCCCTCTTTTATTGAAATGGACCCGGTCAAGGTTCAGGCCATCTGTGATTGGGTCCAACCTACTTCATTAAAGGTTCTTCAGAGATTTTTGGGTTTTGCCAATTTTTATCGTAAATTTATTGGTAATTTCTACGGTATTGTTAAACCATTGACTGATTTGACCAAAAAGGGTTCTGATGTGGTGAATTGGCCTCCTGAGGCAGTCTCTGCGTTTCAGGAACTTAAGCAGAGTTTCACTTCTACTCCTGTTCTACGGCAGCCTGATGTTTCTCTACCATTTCAGGTGGAGGTTGATGCCTCTGAAATTGGGGCAGGTGCTGTCTTGACCCAAAAAGATCCAGAGACCTCAAAGAGTAACCCTTGTGCCTTTTTCTCTCGAAAATTTTCTCCAACTGAACGTAACTATGACATGGGTAATCGGGAGTTATTGGCCATGAAGTGGGCCTTTGAAGAGTGGAGACATTGGCTGGAAGGAGCCAAACATCAGATGGTGGTCCTCACGGACCATAAGAATCTGGTTTATCTCGAATCAGCCAAGCGACTTAATCTTAGACAGGCCAGGTGAGCCTTGTTTTTCACACGTTTTAATTTTGTGGTTTATTTTCTTCCTGGCACTAAGAATGTTATTGCGGATGCCCTCTCGAGGAGTTTCTTTGCGGACTCTCCTGAGTTATCGATCCTACTGTTATTTTGAAAGAGGCTGTAGTTCTTTCCGCCATCTCGCCCAATTTGAGACTGGCTCTAAAAGGGTGTCAGGAGGATAAACCTGAGCGCTGCCCTATTGGGAAATTGTTTGTCCCAGACCAGTGGAAGAAGAGTGTGATGTCTGAGTAGTGTTGAGCATTCCGATACTGCAAATATCGGGTATCGGCCGATATTAGCTGTATCGGAATTCCGATTCCGAGTTCCGATATTTTCGTCTTATCGGATACCGGAATCGGGATGTCACTGTCACTGTCAGTGTCCGTCTGTCGGGTCTGTCAGGAGTCAGCGGCACTTACCTGGCAGAAGATCTCCGGCGGTCACGGCCTGGACTGCTTCATGGCTGCCATCTTCTTCTCCCGGCGGTCACATGCAGTTTCTCGCGATAACTGCAGTGACTGCTGGGTAATCCCGGCCGTAAAGCAGTCAGTCCGATGACGTCACCGCCGGGGAAGCAGGTAATCAGCTGTGCTGCGTCGCGATGACAGGCTCTGCCTGTCATTGCGATGTAGCAGAGCTGGATCGTCGTGGGACTATCGTTATGGACTGCGTCGGACAGGTGGTATACTGTTGGTTTGTTTTTTTTCTTTTTTTACAGGAGATCGATGGCGTCGCAGGAATGAGAGAGTAATAAAAGAAATGAAAACTGTGTTGTCTCTTTTATTTCATTAAAATACTTTTTTCTTGCTTTGTCTTTTTTTTACACATTTAATAACTTTGGGATTAATAATGGATCGGTGTCTTATTGACACCTCTCCATTATTAACCGGGCTTATTGTCACCGTGCAATCAACGGTGACATTAACCCCTTATTACCCCGCTTGCCACCGCTACAGGGCAAGTGGGAAGAGCCGGGTAAAGTGCCACAATTGGCACATCTTTTGATGCGCCAAATGTGGGGCTGCTGTAGCCTGGTATTATCAGGCTGTTGAGGGCCAAAATCCATGGGCCTTGACAGTCTTTTAATACCAGGCCGCAGCAGTCTGCATTTTACTTGGCTGGTTAACAAAAATAGGGGGGATCCCCACGCCGTTTTTTTTTTCGAGGGGATCCCTATTTTTGTTAACCAGCCAAGCTAAGCAGACTGCTGTGGCCTGGTATTATCAGGCTTGCAAGGTCCATGGATATTGGATCCTTACCAGCATGAAAAACCAGGCCTCAGCGGTCTGCTTCATCTGGCTGGTTAACAAAAATAGGGGGGACCCCACGCTAATTTTTTTCGAGGGGATCCCCTATTTTTGTTAATCAGCCAAGATATGCAGACTGCTGTGGCCTGGTATTATCAGGCTGGCAAGGTCCATGGATCTTGGCTCCTTAACAGCCTGAAAATCCAGGCCTCAGCGGTCTGCTTCATCTGGCTGGTTAACAAAATAGGGGGGACCCCACGCCAATTTTTTTCGAGGGGATCCCTATTTTTGTTAATCAGCCAAGATATGCAGACTGCTGTGGCCTGGTATTATCAGGCTGGCAAGGTCCATGGATCTTGGCTCCTTAACAGCCTGAAAATCCAGGCCTCAGCGGTCTGCTTCATCTGGCTGGTTAACAAAAATAGGGGGGACCCCACGCCAATTTTTTTCGAGGGGATCCCCTATTTTTGTTAATCAGCCAAGATATGCAGACTGCTGTGGCCTGGTATTATCAGGCTGGCAAGGTCCATGGATCTTGGCTCCTTAACAGCCTGAAAATCCAGGCCTCAGCGGTCTGCTTCATCTGGCTGGTTAACAAAAATAGGGGGGACCCCACGCCATTTTTTTTTCGAAGGGAACCCCTATTTTTGTTAATCAGTTCCCTCTGACGTCACTGATTGTGTCCCTGGCTGACCTGAAGTGAAAGTGGAAAGCAATCAATTAAGCTTTCCACTTAAGGGCCCGTCTCACATAGCGATATCGCTACCGAGATCGCTGCTGAGTCACTAGTTTTGTGACGCAGCAGCGAGCTCACCAGCGATATCGCTGTGTGTGACATTCAGCGACGATCAGCCCCCCTGCCGGGTATCGCTGATCGTCGCTGAAATGTCAGGACCTTTGATCGCTGGTTTCCCGCCTGTCACACGCAGCGATGCGTGCCTGTCAGAGGGAAACCAGCGATCAAAAAAAGGTCCTGACATTTCTGCGACGATCAGCGATACCGGCAGGGGGGCTGATCGTCGCTGAATGTCACACACAGCGATATCGCTGGTGAGCTCGCTGCTGCGTCACAAAACTAGTGACTCAGCAGCGATCTCGGTAGCGATATCGCTATGTGAGACGGGCCCTTAAGCGATGTTACCCGCAGTGTCGCTGTCCCAGATCGCTGCCTGAGCTGCCTGTTTGGCAGCTCAGCAGCGATCATGTAGCGATACACCAGCGATCCTGACAAGTGCATATCGTTGTCGGGATCGCTGGTGTATCGTTATGTGACACCCAGCCTTTACTCTCCTGTCAGGCAGGAGAGGAACTCATTCATTTGGGGTTTACTGTGAGGCTGCAGCATTAGCTGCGGTCCCTGCAGTAAACATTAACCCTTTCTGAAGGATTACACCGTGGGACCTGACTGTGCATGGGATAGGTAAGAATAATTTTGCTTTTTTATTTTATTTTTATTACAGGAAATGGTTTTTGCAGTAAAATAAAAGATGGTCAAAAACATGTGTCTTTATTTCATTAAAATGATTTTTAATTAAAGTGTGTGTGTTTTATTTTTATTTCATGCAATAGGATTAATAATTGATAGTTGTCTAATTGACAGCTCTCAATTATTAACCTGGCTTAAGGTCACCTTTCAATAGCAAGGTGGCTTTAACCCCATATTAACCATTCGCCACCGCTACAGGGCAATGGGAATAGACGGGCAAAGTGCCAGAAAGGGCGAATCTAATTATAGATTTGTCTTTCCTGGGGTGTCTGGGGGCAGATGTTAGTAGCCGGGGGGGGCAAAAATAATGGTCCCTCTCTGGGCTATTATTATCTGCCCCCACTCACTGGCTTTGTCTGTCTGGTTGCGAAAATAGGGCGGGAGCCCACGCATTTTTTTCAGCAATTTTACACCTCATATATATATATATACATGTCATTGAATTTGTGACACATATATATATATATTTATATTTGTAGTTCATACACTTCTACATAGTATAATAGCCGCTAATTCAATTGCCGGCTTTTGTGAAAATGCAGAACCCGACATGAAATGACACTTGGTGTACATAGGGTTAACCATGTCTTTTCATGTCCTTTGCTATCTAATTTGCACAAACAATTAAATCAGACTATGTGTGCAAAATTTCACACCTCTAGGGGTTAATTAGAGGTGTAAATTCGTAGCAAAAAAGTCCGTTTTTTTTACAACGAATTTACACCTTTAATTAACCCCTAGAGGTGTGAAATTTTGCACACATAGTCTGATTTAATTGTTTGTGCAAATTAGATAGCAAAGGACATGAAAAGAAATGTTTAACCCTATGTACACCAAGTGTCATTTCATGTCGGGTGACCGACATGAAATGACACTTGGTGTACATAGGGTTAACCATGTCTTTTCATGTCCTTTGCTATCTAATTTGCACAAACAATTAAATCAGACTATGTGTGCAAAATTTCACACCTCTAGGGGTTAATTAAAGGTGTAAATTCGTAGCAAAAAAGTCCGTTTTTTTTACAACGAATTTACACCTTTAATTAACCCCTACAGGTGTGAAATTTTGCACACATAGTCTGATTTAATTGTTTGTGCAAATTAGATAGCAAAGGACATGAAAAGAAATGTTTAACCCTATGTACACCAAGTGTCATTTCATGTCGGGTGCTTCTGTCTTTTCACTGAAGCCGGCTTTACCCGGCAATTGAATCAAAGGATATTTTACTATGTAGAAGTGTATAAACTATACATATATGTATATATATATGTCACAATGACATGTATATATATATATATGTATTCTATGTGTGTATATTTAGTGTTTACAAGGAAAGAATGGGGTTTTTTTAGTTGCGATATTTTGTTCCCATAGACTTACATGGGACTTCCGGTATCGGTATCGGGTATCGCCGATATTTTAGTGATATCGGCGATACCATTCCGATTCCGATACTTTAGCATATCGGAAAGTATCGCTCAACTCTATGTCTGAGATTCATTGTTCCCCGTTGGCTGGTCATCCCGGGATTTTTGGTACCAGAGACTTGGTGAGTCGGTCCTTTTGGTGGCCTACTTTGTCTCGTGACGTCAGGGAATTTGTGCAGTCCTGTGGGACTTGCTCTAGCTCCAAGCCTTGCTCTCACTCTAGTGGTTTGTTAATGCCATTACCTGTGCCCAAGAGGCCATGGACCCATATCTCTATGGATTTTATTTCCGACCTCCCTGTTTCTCAGAGAATGACCGTTATCTGGGTAATCTGTGATAGGTTTTCCAAGATGATACATCTTGTGCCATAACCTAAGTTACCTTCCTCCTTCGAATTGGTGCCTTTGTTCCTTCAGCACGTGGTTCGTTTAGATGGCATTCCGGAGAACATTGTGTCTAACAGAGAAGTAGGAGTCCAGTTTGTTTCCAGATTTTGGAGGACATTTTGTTCTAAACTTGGTGTTCAATTATCTTTCTCCTCTGCTTTTCATCCTCACACGAATGGACAAACCGAGAGAACAAACCAGACCTTGGAGACTTATTTGAGATGTTTTGTGTCTGCTGATCAAGATGACTGGGTCTCTTTTTTGCCTTTGGCTGAGTTTGCTCTTAATAATAGGGCTAGCTCTGCCACCTTGATGTCTCCATTTTTCCGCAATTTTGGGTTTCACCCTCGATTTTCTTCGGGACAGGCGGAGGCTTCTGTATGTCTGGGTGTTGACTCTGTTGTGGAGCGAATGCAGCAGATATGGGACCAGGTAGTGGAGAGGTTGTTCTCTCTTCAGGAGAAGGCCCAATGGTTTGCCAACCTGCATAGGACTGATGGTCCTCGGTTTAAAGTGGGGGACTTGGTTTGGTTGCCCTCAAGAAATATCCCTATGAGGGTTGCTTCTTCAAAGTTTAAGCCTAGGTTCATTGGACCTTATAAGATCATGGAGATTCTTAATCCTGTTTCCTTCTGTTTGCTTCTTCCAGGGACATTTAAGATCCATAACGTGTTCCACAAGTCCTTATTGAAGAGGTTTGTCGAGCCAGTGGTTCCTATGGCTGCGCCTCCTGACCCTGTTTTGGTTGAGGGCAATCTAGAGTATGTGGTTGAGAAAATATTGGATTCTCGTTTTTCTAGACAGAAATTCCAGTATTTGGTTAAGTGGAGAGGTTATGGTCAGGAGGACAATTCTTGGGTGTTTGCTTCGGACATCCATGCTAGGAGACTAATCCGTGCCTATCACCAAGCTCATCCTGATCGGCCTGGTTGCACAAGTGAGGGTTCGGTGATCCCTCCTCAAGGGGGGGTACTGTTATGAATGTGCTAGAGATGGTTTCTGAGCAGAGGCTACTCTGGTGATTACAGACAGTACTGAACCTTTCATTTTATTCCTTTTTTATTTTAATATCAAACTAAACAACATAATACATAACAATAACAAATCTAATTCTAAAAACTTTATATTAACTAAAATAACACTCTAATTCTACAATTCACACTAAGACAGACCTCTCCCCCCACTCATACTATCTATGATATCCAGACACCTCTTAAAATACCCACTCCCTCTATCAACTACATCTTACATAAACTTAACAACAATACAGATGTACAGTCATTATCTCAAGTCAAAATCACTACACTCATAGAATACCCATAAATCCCACTCTCCACATAATATAAAATCAATATAACCAACAATACATAACATCAGTACACTCTCTAACAAGACTAACTATCAAGAACACCCACCCCTCATACCTCTCTCACTCCTCCACATCCTCTACCCACCCCGCTCTTAACAAACCACACCCACCTCCCCTCCACACACACACAATTTTCAACCCCCTCCCAACAACAACTCTTGCCGCCCACCCCCTCCTCCAACCCCCCCCATCCCCCTCCCCACATCCCCCTCACCACCCTTCACCCAACAATCCAAACTCTAACTACTAAAATTGTATACTCAAAAACACTCAAGATGATCCTTCTACTACTTCCATACCCCTACTTCCTAATACTACCATCGCTACTACCCCACTACTAAGTACTCCGCTCTACTAATCACTATATAACATAGAGAAATCATGAATAATATTAACTCCAGACCTTAACTACTTCCCTAATATACCCCCAACCTGATCCAATCCTGTCAGACACATTCTCACTACCCGAATCACCTACTTTTAACCTAAAAAATGTACCCACCCCCCCACTATAACACACCCCTACCATCATCTTATATTCTTCCCTCACACATCACCTCTCTCGATAATCCTTCAATTACTTATCATAAACAACATTTCTGAATAATATCTCCCACACCATTCTTCCCTCCTCCCCCCCCCCCCCCCCCCCCCCTTTTTCAAACATATCACACTCCAATTACACTCCTCCTAACTCCCCATCCCCATCATCCAAACTAAAACCCATCCCCTCAACCCGCCACCTCACACTCCAATCACCAGACCAATCCCCACCCTACCCCATAACCTATCTCATCAACATCCTATATTAACCAAAAACTCTCTCTCTACCCTATTCTCACCTTCTCCATGACACATTCAAACAATCCACCCCCACCCCCCCCACTTAACCCATTGAAAAACATCAATACAGATAAACAAGAGAAAGAAAGAAAATATATATAACTACCAACCTACCCCTCTCAATCCTAAAATATAATATAAACAATTCCTCTTTCACCTCACTCACAGCATTTCCCTCTATATATAGACCTTCTAGCACATCCTCACTTACAACTCAATCACTCACATCATGTCTCAATATTTCATAGAATACCAAGACTACCTTCCATACACTCCATAATCATTCACCTATTCCCTTCCCCCCCAACGTACGTTCCAGAATCTGCCTAAATCACTATACTACATCATTACTTGTGTAATCTCTGTCACAACTTTTTATCCGTCTAATCACATATAATCAACTCAGATTTACTCCCGCTCTACTAAACTTAACAGTCTACCTACCCATTTCCAGATCCTACTATCATACCTACATACTACACACACTTCACTATACTCCACATCATCAATGAAGTCTTAAATACCCACACACTCATATCCCATTATCAATCATCCATTATCCTAACACTTACACACCTTACCCTATATCAAGCTCAGTATTGAATATCCTAATACCAACATACCTATTTAACCTATATCCTCACAGACCCTGTCTTGAATACTCCCACTCATACTCTACCATATTCCGCTCAGACGCTCTAGACACCTCTCTCCTTTACATCTCTATTACACCATCCCATCTCTCCATCATAGTACAAAGACTAGACTATCTCATACACATCAGTCTCTGTCCTGTACTCCAGTCAACATCACAGTCATACCTCCTATATACTCCCACACTATCCACCTTACCTCATTACCACTGTAAACAACACAAACATCATACTTCAATTACAAAACCAAATCTGTCCCACTCTCTAACCCTCACTCAACATATCATATTATCACTTTACACACATCACTCACATTATTCCATATATACAAGACCAGTCACCAATAACATCTATAATATCCCAAACCTACTATCACGCAATATGTACACCATGCCCTAGTCAAATATTATACTACCTTATTAACCAACACCCCACACAACCATGAACTTCCACATTATACAACTCCTCCCATCCAACCATACATAAAGTCACCTTCAGTCAACTCATTACTAGAGAACCCCACAACTCAGTAGTACCATATACACAATACCTTACTATATACATCCCCTACCTTCGCCAATACACCATACTCACTATCAACACTGTCTTCCAATATTCTGCTCCAATACCACACAACAACCAACATCATCCATTCCTACATCATTAACACTCCTTCCCAGACACCATGCCAGTTACCAATACCTACTAACAGACATAGACCACATTTATCAACCCAATACCAGCATCAATACAAAATACGCAATTCCCACATATACATCTTTGTGTACATACCTCACTTGTGTGTACTATATAACCTACACATACCTCATATATATGTGTTACTCCCATATCTATCCCTCTCCATATACCTATCCACCTATTACCTAGTACATATCTCAGTGTGTTGTATCTTCAAATAACTCTATCATCCAACATGTACTCAGTCCTACCGCTCTAACGTCGCTCCCCTCGCATCCTCAAATAACTCACGCACAACATACAGTCATAACATGTTTATATACATCACCAAATTCACACTCATCACAACACACTCAATCTCCCATCCACAGTCCTCACCTATATCATTCATCCCCTGTCCCTCTCTAAGACCTATGACTACCCATGTTCCTTCACGCTATACAACCTCCCCACCTATCCCAACCGACTGCGCTCCACTCACTACCTACACACCAGTCTAAGACTACCTGTCACTCTACTCCAGCCCCCACTACTGATCCAACAAAATAATTCTACTAACGTCATCTCTCAACTACCTGACACATCCTTATCCCATGTCAACCACTCACCCTCAAATCATTTGTTTGATTTTGTGACTGACACTGACAGTCACGCACACCTACTCACTCACACTCTACCTGTCTGCCACATCATTACACCAACACCTCCCCTACATCCTTGTTCATACAACACCACATCAACTCTCGCAACTACCCTCCTCACCTCCCTCACCTTTCACTCTCACATTTTTATTCTACTCCTATAAAAACCCTATTATCCCATTCCCCATCAATATATCTTAACTGCCTAGTCAGTCACCACTTACATACCACCTCCTAATAACAATACAAAGATATAAAAACCTATCCTCCTCATCCATCCCATAACAAACAGTGAACAACAACAATGCACATAAACACCAATTAGTTTGCATATTATTGAACTCCCTCCTCGTACCATCCCCACCCATCTACATGACTCTGTTGATACAATGTAATCGCTCAGTCAAGTTCCTTTAGTGTAGTAATCATAGTAATCCAAAACTAACCACTCCCAAAAATGCAATATATGCTCGCACCGTGCATAGTACACTTCACCATAATCCCTCATCTCACCCCTCATTTACTACCGTCATCCCCCTCTCGATTGTTCAGTGTGCGTCGCCCTCCCATCCTGTCAAGTCATTACTATAAGTAAAAATCGCTCAACACTCTATTCTAATATATACTCGTATTTCTCTCTCATGCCTCTAGCAGACCGCAACAGTGTGATATGTCAATTGTTTGTGCTAACTAGACCTACTCTCTCTACTCTACGACCCTACTCCTCCTTAACCCAGTGACTCTCAATTGTCGAGTCTCCTCTTGTGTTAGCATCTTTCGAGTCACCTCTGTAATAGTAGCGTGAGAACTTCATATTAAACGGCATAGTCGACATTTATAATTTTTGGTAAAGGCACTATCACCATGTCTATTCCTCTTTTAAGTAGCTCATCCTAATGCAATCCACGTAGCACCTCGAAATCTCTCGATCCATGTAGAGAGACTCTTATGAGAGTGATTATCTGCCGTTATAATCGTGTGACATAGGACCTTAACATCTAGCAATAGAGAGAGAAGATGCTTGTAGCTCACTGATATTCCGACTCTCTCAAGTGATGTATCTACAAATGAGAAGTGACTCAGTTCTGTGAGTATGTACAGAGAGCTTCGCTCTGTAGAGTCGCGCTAGATCGGCGCATACTCATAGTTGTGTCCTTTAAACGGATAAGAGTAGCTAACTATTGGATAGCTCTTACTCTAGAGAGTCTTACTATCTGAAACGTAGACTGTCGCACTCTCACTCCCTGACTGTCTCTCTTCATAGGGAGTCAGAAGTGTTTGTATTAGAAAGTATGTAGTCAATGTGAACGATGCCCAACAGAGTTATAGACAGTGTAGCGCCACCCTGACGCTACAGCACTCAGATTGCGTGCTCATGTGTATGAAGTTTGGAGAGCATTCAAAGCTTCACCTACAACGTCGCAACAGATAACCCCATACAGGTATCAGGTCGTTCTAGATTGCTATCCTAGGACTCATTGGATGCTAGTCAGCAGTGTGAATGCTAGTTACGAGTCCTGACTGCATAGATGTCTCATTTAGTTGTTAGGCGATAACAGCTCATGTGACGCGTGTGCCTAATAAGTTCGAAGGTGGCTCTCTAGCATTCTGGAATGCAGGCGACTCTGGTTTGGCTGTCCTTGCTTCTGATAAAGACTCATATATAACACTACACACGATGATTTGAACTTGCTTGACTCGACGACGTGCACTCTTCCGAATAAAACTCGGTAGGTGGTGTGTGCCTAGAGTTGACTTGCAATCCGCCTTGGAGGTCTCATGTCTGTTGTCGGATCGATGCTAGCTTAGGGAATGAGGTGGCTCGCAGCGGAAAGTACCCGGACTGGCGCCTCCAGTAAACCCCAGCAGGCAGCACTCCACGTACATCCACCTGCAGAGCCGATCTATATACCCCAGTCCTGTGTTTCCACTCCTCACGCATACCCGAGCTGACGCGCTAGCCTACCTGCGCTCGCGTTACTATAGGTACGTCTATGAGACCCTAGCACGCAAGACGCGAGCGCTCGCGGCATAATATATCGTCGCGTGTCAGCAGACCTGCGATCATTAGTGATCTCAGATATGAGAAGCGGAGCTGTCTCACGTCATTATGACAGATAGACAGCTGCCTCTATATACACCCAAGCAGCCTCTATAATACTCCCCAGTAGCTCTTTATACACCCCAGCAACAGCTTCTCATATACACTGCAGCAGCCTCTACAACAAACCCCAAAAACACACCATCCTCTACACAATACCCAGCCTCAACAAACCACCCTCCTACAAAACCCTCTATCAAACACACACATCTTTAATGTCCCACTATCTCAACCTATACTACACCCATCTAACACACCCACGTGACTCAAAAACTCCTCTCCAACAACATATATATACACACCTCTAACAACACTCCTCAAAATATACACCCAATATTACATCATCACAAACTCTGTACTGCCACATCCTCCTCTCCCTCTAACTACAATCAACTACACTATACTATCCCATACAATGATCACTGCAAACAACAAACTAAAATACTCATATGTGTATATCAACTATACCAACAAATCACAATGACACACATATCTCAACAGTATCTACCAGATACTATTAGAAAATAAGAAAAGTATTGAAATGATTATATAACTTAATACAGAATAATACTATAAAAGATATGCTCACCCCGCACTCTCCTCACATAGATAATAAATACTATGAATGTAACACGCCAAAAAAAGAAATAGTAAAAAAAATCACCAAATGAATCCTCACTAAAGCTCTCACCGACACCTCAGCGCAATAAATCTGTATATCATGCTCCTTCTCAACACTGTATGAACAAATGTCCCGCCCGCATACCCCTCATAGTAATGAAATCCTACTATATAATATATAACTTTTTGACCAAAAAGTCCACTGCCACGCGCTCATGCAAATCACTCAACCCACATAACCTAAATACACACCAAATAGATAGACACAATAACATTAAATACCACCCCCCTCCCTGACGCCCTCCCCGCACCTTCCCCCTCTCCACCACCTCGCAATATTAAACTCCAATATGCAAACTCAGACACAAAATAGTGAATTGTATCCTTGCATGATCAGTTCATTTCGGCTGGTCAACTCTCTTGATCAGATTGCCGTCTACTCTACGATAAAGCTGGCCCCAATGTAAATGCTGAGACTAGAGTGTTAGGTGAATCGAGTCTACTCTTATACTTTACTGTGTCTCGTCGACATTGCACTATAATATTGGGTCCAATACCAGCTGACTGATCACTACTCTTGGTTTATTGGCGGAGCTCTTCCTTAATATGATTCTCTCTGAGGTTGTGATATCGCACTCACAGGCAGCATATAGCTCTCATTCTACTTTTACTTGTCCTCAGAGATGATGATTCAGCAATGATCTACTAGGCCTCAGTTAAGAAATCGCGTCTACTTAGAGGATTCTAGCACTGCATGTGAACTTCACGGCTGACATGCTACTTCATATTGTGGTATAGTCATAGTGCTCCATAACTATGCATCATCACGCGTATAATCTGCCCAATATTAATATGCTCCAAAAGAGAAATGCCATATTGATGCTAGTCATATGCTCTTAGACCGTGTTGTGATGTCGTCTCGATGTTTATAGAACACCTCACTTAGGCTGTACACAACAAGCCATTATAGCACTCTTCCAACTATAACTACACGATGACGTCTATCTACGCTCTCTGTCATGCGTCCATTACGCGTCTGCCCAGGCTAGCCTCGCTCGAATCCTATTTAGACTCGATCTCGAGTAGAATGACTACTGCCGCTCCAGCACAATGCTTTGACTCTCGTGGTGATAGATACTACCTATACATCTTAATATACATGAAGTCTATGTGACTACTATTTGTGTGTATTGTCTCGCTTATCATAGTCGCTGCCTATCACGCTATTATGTACTATCCAATACAATAGTAACTACATTGAATATAGCGCCAATACAATCCTCTGATAGCATCTCATTGTCATTACAGCTCTTATCGCCCTACAGTCTAATGCTATCTAATATATGTCTATAATGACCCCATCATTATATGAAGTCTAACCTCTTTGAACTAGATGCCACGCAATACTTGCAGACACATGAGCTCAGTCACCGGTGTCTACTATAGCTGCTGCCTGCAATAGCTAAGTGTAAGTGTGACTGTCAAAAGTGGAGTACAGTACTCATAGCCATGTTCGCACGCATGGTAGGCGACAAGAGTGAACACGCTAGTCTAGTGTGTATCGTGAGCAAAAGTATCTGAGGACGCAGTGCGGTTAAATGGGCAGAGGGATGTGCGAGTGAGTAGATCATCTCGCTCTCTACTGGCTATTTTGCGATGTTGCTCTGCATCTTAAAGATATTGACGTTCCCCGAGGATTACACTATTTATTTGTCAATAGAGCGCTCGCCAGATTCAGGTGTCTCGTAACAGACTAGCTGACAAGATCACACTAGATATCTACAGACGTACACTGCATAGAACTACTCGAATCTGTGTTGATAGTTTTTCTCTTTGACTAAGAATTATATTGTTGAATCCCCCCTCTCCCACTGACCTCAATATACTCCCAGATATAGACTATACCAGAAGTTAGGGTGAAGAACCTCTGTAACTTGAGTACTTGCTATATAGATAACTATTATACGGATGGAGCTAGTATGTATAGTACTATGCTTACAGTATGCTGATGACCAAAAGTGACTGTCTCTATCTTAGTATATATCATGTCAATTGCTTGTCAAAAAGTCACACGAAATATATCTGACAATAATATCGACCACTACATCTCAGTATGATACCAGCGACTCTAAGATGACTCGATATCGCTGCTACAGCGCGAGATAGACCCCCCTCCCAGCCTGCTCGCGTAGCTCTTACTCACTCCCAGCTGTCTGCTGAGTTCCTCCTGTCCTCCCACCGTGTCTACCACTAGTCCGTCGGATTCCACACTCTTCAGCCTACTACAGTGCGTACTACACCACGCACCCACAAAACACTCTGTATATAAACATATCTACACTATAAACTATTTTTAAATCAACTCCACAATATTAATTAATGTCCGCCATATACATCATTACTATATTTTATTGCATAAATGCGATGAATATTAAACATCTTCACATATCATTGTGACTACTCTGTACTCTGTACTGTATATTCATTATAAGGTGATGTGATGCTGTATACCAATGTACCAGGTGATGCTATGACTGCTTTGTAAACTTTAAATAGGTGATGTGACTGCTGTATACACATCATATAGGGATGGCTGTATATACTGTATGATTACATAGGTTATACTGCGATTATACACTGAAATCCCAGTATCACATAGACTTCTGTATATACCGCTGAATCTGAGGGTATTTCCACAGATTAGGCTGTGCAGGAGGGCAGGATTCTTCCAGTCTTTCAAAAATTTTTTTTTTTGGTTTGGCTGATGGTGCGGAGGATGCTGCTGACGAGGGATACTGTGATGTTGTACTAGATTGGCTGTTATGTTTGGGAGCTGAGGAGAGTAAGCAAAAACGGCAATTACACCAGAGAGGCTGGAACCTATTGGATTGCAGTAACTGAGCTAACCTCACAAACTAGAGGTAGCCGTGGAGCGTTCCTACGTTGATCTAGACGCATCATCACAGCCTGAGAGCTAAACTACACCTAAAGGCAGAGAGAGATGAAAAGCTATTGCCCTGGAGCAGATCCCCAAAGAAAATAGGAAGACCTCCAAACATGTAATTGGCGGTTAGACAGAGGAAGCACGGACACTGACAGAAACTAGATTGAGCAAACGCTGGGGCCCAATCTGTCAAGACAGAAAAGTACAGGAAAGGATACTCACTGCAATCCAAAATAAACCCTAAAAAAAAACAACACTACTGATTGCAAAAACACCTGAGATCACACGACCTCTACCACCTAAATCAGTTCTCTGGTGTAACAAAATTAAGCCGCAGCCACTGAAAAAACAGGAAAAAGCAAATGAACAAACAAAAGTGGCTCCAGATAAACTGAGAGGAGCACAAGCCCCCCGGAGGGACCTGGCTGACTTCCACAGAAGTGCAGGGAACAATGCAAAAAGCAAGCACAAAAATAAAAGCAGAAAATATCTTATCTGATAGCAGAAGATGCAGGCAAGACTCAGCAAGCTTCCAAATGGACCAGGAACCACAATTGAGACAAGAACAATTGATCACTTGCAACCATCATGGGAGAGAACCTCCCTTATATCAGACCAATCCGTGATCCCAGATTGCCACTCCTTGCTGAAAGGTTCAGTACTGTCAGTAACCACCAGAGGGAGCCTCTGCTCAGAAACCATTTTAGCACATTCACAACAGATGGCCCTGTTTGCAATCCCCAACACAGACCCTGTTTATTAAAGGGAGTCTGTCAACAGATTTTATATGTAATTTGAGGGCAGCATGAGGTAGAGCAGAGTCACTGATTCCAATGATATATCAATTTTACACTGTATGCTGTTATTTCAATACAATGAGTGTTTTATCAACAGAAGATTATCACTGCTGGACTAGCTTCCCACATGAGTCCTGGTCCAACTCCACCTGCAGCACTGATTAGTAGGTTAATGTAAATAGACAATGTACGCAGAAAGCTGTGGTGTGGGTGGGGTTAGCTTTCTGAGCTCTGCTACATGCTATATCTAAAAACTCTGATTGTATCATGAGTAGAGTTGAGCGATACTTTCCGATATCCAAAAGTATCGGAATCGGAATGGTATCGCCGATACCCCAAAAATATCGGCGATACCCGATACCGATACCGGAAATCCAATGTAAGTCTATGGGAACAAAATATCGGAATTAAAAAAACCCATTCTTGCCTTGTTGGTTAATTGTACATGAAGGAAAACAACAAAGAGTAATGTAGAATGTATTCGGGGAGGTTGAGGAGACATTAAAGGCATAGATGTTTAACCCAATCAAATGGAATAGCATTAATATTTTTTTTTTTAAAGATGTTCGGATTGACGAAGAAATTGACAATGTTGTTAACCTTTTTTCTATTTTGGCAAATATGTATGTTTCACAACTTCCATGCTCTTCACCTTTTAAACTTTTGCCACACTTTCTCCTTGATAATCTTCAGCAGCATCATCTTTTTCATCAAATTATTCTTCATCTTCACCTTCTTTATCTTCTTTTTAAAATTATTCCTATTCATCTTTTTGTTAACATTACTCATATTGTTCTTATTAAACTATTATTCTTCTTCTTCATCTTCTTCCTCTTCATCTTCTTCATCATATTCTTATTTGTGACAGAGATTCCTGTACTTGTAATCTTTAAAAGTATGAATATTTCAGTATTTGTCCGTGTTCAGTTTAGCCTGCAGCAGCAGGCATTTTCCAGGGGCACCACGAGGGGGAACAGACTCACCCCCATACACTGCTTAGTCTTCTTCTGCTTAGAATTTAGAGCATATATTAGCTCTTCATTTTGGTCTTATACTTCATGTTCTGCTTTTTGATCTTCTGCTTATTGTTCTTCTGTGTCTTGTTCTGTATCTTGTAGTTTGTCTTAACCTTCTTTGTCCTGTTGGTGATCTTCTGGGTAATCTTTTATTTCTTCTTTGTGATGGTGTTCAGGCTGGTTGGCTTGATGCTTGTCGTCCTTGTGGTCGTCATCTTCTTCGGGGTGGTCATCAGGGTCGTCGTCTTCATTGTTGGAGATCCCGAGTGATTACCCAAAAAAACATTTCAAAAATCTTCAATTTGTAAATGTAGCTGAAGGTACAAGAAGGCTGACTAAATTCCGCGAACCAGCTGACGTTACTGGAACGCGGACGGGTATCAGATGGTACAAGAGACAATGGAAGTAACGAGGACCAGCTGACTGTGCTGGAACCCGGAGGGGCAGCAGAAGGAAAAGAGCCAATGGCACAACCGAGGACCAGCTGACGTTACTGGGACACGGTTACTAAGCAGGAGGTACCTGTGCTCCAAAGCACTACCAAGGACCAGCAGACGTTGCTGGAACTCGGATACCGAGATGGAGGCACCTAGGCCAAAGGCACTGCGGAGAACCAGTTGACGGTACTGGAACCCGGACGGGTACCAGAAGGTACAAGAGCCAATGCAAGTAACGAGGACCAGCTGACTGTGCTGGAACCCGGAGGGGCAGCAGAAGGAAAAGAGCCAATGGCACAACCGAGGACCAGCTGACGTTTACTGGGACACGGTTACTAAGCAGGAGGTACCTGTGCTCCAAAGCACTACCAAGGACCAGCAGACGTTGCTGGAACTCGGATACCGAGATGGAGGCACCTAGGCCAAAGGCACTGCGGAGGACCAGTTGACGTTACTGGAACCCGGACGGGTAGCAGAAGGTACAAGAGCCAATGCAAGTAACGAGGACCAGCTGACTGTGCTGGAACCCGGAGGGGCAGCAGAAGGAAAAGAGCCAATGGCACAACCGAGGACCAGCTGACGTTATTGGAACCCGGACTGGTACCAGAAGGCACCCATGAAAATGTAAGTTGACAGGCCGCAAGCCGTCCGCAGTTACCGAATCACACAGTCCTACAGTGGGTGCTTGTCCTATTGTCACAACGGAAACAGCCTTTATTTACATATCCCACAGCACACATAGGAATGACCTAAACTGCAGGCACCATAGAGTCGGCTAACCAGAATGCAACACGACAGGACAACTTATTGGAGGCTTATTGACGTTGACACTGCCAGGAAACAGCTGTCGTGCTGTAACCAGGCTGGGCAGGAGTCAGTACCCGTGCCAAGTACTTCCGAGCAACAACTGGCGGTGTTGGAGCCCAGGGATGAGAAGAGAACAGGGTGGAGGCAGCAGGACTTTTTGCCGTACACACAGCAGGGGAACAGCTGACATTGCTGAACCCCAGTAACACAAGACCAAGTGTTGACTGTGCTAACAGCACTTCCAGGCAACAACTGGCTGTGTTGGAGCCCAGGGTCAAGGAGGATGTTTAAATACTAGATCAAGTATTTTCCTTGTTACGTGCAATTTTAAATGTCTATACTCCAAAGAAGAGAAAGATAACCTTTACGAGCATAAGATGATGATTTCATTTAAAAAAATATATAGATAAATAAAGAATTGACAAACATAAACGCATACATTAACATGTTGAACAGCAATGCAAACCACAAAATAAATTAGTTAAGGAATCTGCTATACGGTTGTACATAAAAGCATACAAGTACATATCTGAATCCATTAATGATGGATAAGTAACAGTATGTACACCATTTTTATTGTATAGACAATGAATGTCTGACTTCAAAACATCATCAGCATTACAAGTTATCAGTGACATTAATAAAATGTTACATTTGCTGAATAATGTCACTAAACAGTTTATAAAAATTAGACAATTACCATCAGGTAATACTCATAATATGTGCCAATAATCATTTTCTTAACAAACATAACCTTTAAAAAGTGCATAGTGCATAGTGAAAATTGCTATTTATGCCTGACTGTGGACTTGAAAGCATGACAACGGATAGATAAGGTATATATAGATGAGACTGCATAGCCACAGATGGTGAATGGCAATGTAATACTGTACCACAATAAAGTGTGCGTCACTACTACCTAATTGTTTTTTTTTACATAGCTTTATAAACAGGGTACGTGCATGTATGCTTGCGCCTTTGTTTGGACGCACAGACTGCTTTCCTGCTGTGACGGGTTGGGTAGTGAACAGTTGTGTGCAGTGTTCACTGCAGTCTCTGCGGAATAAGCACACTTAGGCCTTATAACTAGTGTTGAGCGATACGATACCGCAAGTATCGGGTATCGGCCGATATTAGCTCTATCGGCCTTTCGATACTTAGTTCCGATATTTTCGTCTTATCGGATACCGGAATCGGGATTGTCACTGTCACTGTCAGTGTCCGTCGGTCGGGTCTGTCAGGAGTCAGCGGCACTTACCTGGCAGAAGATCTCCGGCGGTCACGGGCTGGACTGCTTCATGGCCGCCATCATCTTTCCCCGGCGGTCACATGCAGTTTCTCGCGATAACTGCAGTGACTGCTGGGTAATCCCAGCCATAAAGCAGTCAGTCCGATGACGTCACCGCCGGGGAAGCAGGTAATCAGCTGTGCTGCGTCGAGATGACAGGCTCTGCCTGTCATTGCGATGTAGCAGAGCTGGATCGCCGTGGGACAGTCGTTACTATGGACTGCGTCGGACAGGTGGTATACTGTTGTTTTTTTTTTTTCTTTTTTTACAGGAGATCGATGGCGTCGCAGGAATGAGAGTATAATAAAAGAAATGAAAACTGTGTTGTCTCTTTTATTTCATTAAGGCTAAGTGCACACGTTCAGGAATATTTGCGTTTTTTTCGCGTTTTTTCGCGGGAAAAAACGCGTCAAAAATGCATGTATTAAGCATCCTATCATTTAGAATGAATTCTGCAATTTTTGTGCACATGGTGCGTTTTTTTCCGCAAAAAAAACGCATCGCGGAAAATCTAGCATCATGTCCATTAATTTTACGGATTTCTAGCGTTTTTCCCGCTTTATTATTGACCTAGAAAGTTCAGGAAAAAATCGCGGTAAAAACGCGTCAAAACCGCGCAAAAAAACGCACCAAAAACGCGCAAAATCCGCGCAAAAAAACGCGCGTTTTTGCCGCGGATAAAGTCCGGTTTTGCTCAGGAAT
>JARQOD010000002.1:543505693-543594651 GCA_033576555.1 Oophaga sylvatica
GGTGGAGTCATCACAGGGGCGGAGTTACCTCGCACCTCTCCCGAAGCCGTCTATCAATGCGAATAGCAAGGGCCATAGCAGCCTGCAGTGACGGAGGAGAATCATACTGAGCCAAAACATCTTTTAATTTGTCAGATAACCCTTGACAAAACTGGCTCCTAAGAGCTGGGTCATTCCACTGAGTATCTGTGGCCCATCTACGGAACTCAGAAGAAAATTCCTCCGCCGGACGATCTCCCTGCTGTATCTTACGTAACTTCGTTTCAGCAAGGGAGACCCGATCCGGGTCATCATATACCAGACCCAGGGCAGTAAAAAATCGATCTACTGACTGGAGAGCCGGGGAGCCCGGAGGAAGAGAGAACGCCCAGGATGAGGGTCCCCTTGTAAGAGCGAGATGACAATCCCCACCCTCTGCTCTTCACTCCCCGATGACCGAGGCCGCAGCCGAAAGTACAATTTACATGCCTCCCGGAAGGTAAAAAATTTGTCCCGCCCACCAGTGAACCTGTCCGGGAGAGCAACCTTAGGTTCAGATCTGGTTTGCTCCGGGGGGGACAAAACCTTGGACTTAATGTCCGTAAGCTCCATGGACAAACTCTGCAACTGCAGGGCAAGCTGGGCTACTGGATCCATGGTAGCTGGGGAGAATCTTTAGTTTGGCCGGTGAAAATGTCACGCTGTATAGCAGATATATATATATAATGTCAGTAATCTATCAAGTGGGACAACATTCTATATAACATATAAATAGGTAATATTAACATGTACATATAGCATAGTATTACCTGACATAATATCCTGTGGGTCAATACTGAATCCGTTTCACGATGTCTCCGGCTAGAGGTGGACCGGGGTCTATGCTGACCCTAAACTGGGGTCCTGACTAGTCCCTCTACCTGGAGGTACTGTTAATGGTACAGAGGTCCAGGCCGCCAGCGTAAACCCTGTCTCCTATAAATCCCTGACCACTGTAATCTAGTCCTTAGAAGGACCCTGATTACCACCACAGGGAATGGACAGGTAACGGTTAACAAACAGTAAAGACAAACGAGAAAGACAGGGGATAAAGTAAATACTGTCTTACATACAACACTCAAACACAGAGGGAACACAAAAGGTCTAGGAGATAAACTATAAGCAGGAAGAGGAGAAACCACAAAGGAGCTCTTAACTTAAGTCTTCTCAGAACCGATCCAATCTGCTGGTCTGTATGAATGCTTTCACCGGCATCTCCCAAGCAGACTGGCAGGTATATAAAGGAAGCTAATTAGTGCATAATCAACTGCAGCCGGGCGAGGCTGGACCTAGTCTTAGCACAGAGCTAGGTAGAATTAACTCCCTCACTGCCAAACACAAAGCAACAGCAACTCAGCTGCGAGAAGTCAGAATGTGCAATCGCGACGATCTTCGTGGCGATACACCCATGACATTGGCACACTGACGCCATTGCACAGCTATGTGAGACTTTGTTTTGGTGGTTGATACTGGTGTTCAACATGAGCCATCATACTAACAGCTCTTGTTAGAGCTAATTGTTTGCTCTGATGTTTGTATCACATAAAATCTGAGTATACAGAAGGAGGGAGAGAGAGATGCAGGAACAGAGAAAGTAACAATCCAGTCTGTAGACAGTGATTAGACAGTCCATTGGCCAATATATAGCTGCAGGTTTTTTTGTGTGAGTTGAAAAAATTGAATATGTTTTGATCCGTCAAGTATTACATGCTTAGAGGTCTTTTTTTGTGTTATATAACACACGCAAAAATTGTTGAAACGTTTTCCTGGGCTACATTTTTCAACCATACATTATTCCATAGTGTGGAGTACAAAACTAAGAAAAAAATAAAAAAAATGTATAGGCTTCCATTTCTCAGCCATACATTGTTACATGGTCTGTAAACATTTCTGTAATCTCTAAGACTCAGAAAAAGCTTTCAAAAATTCTGTAAGCTTTAATTTCTCAGCCATACAGTGTTACGTGGTCTGTGAATATTTCTGTGATCTCTTAAACTGAAGAAGGCTTTTAAAAATTCTGTAAGCTTCCATTTCTCAGCCATACAGTGTTACGTGGTCTGTGAACATTTCTGTGATCTCTAAAATTGAAAAAAAGCTTTGAAAATGTTGTAGGCTTTCATTTTTCACCCATACAGTGTTATTTGGTCTGTGTACATTTCTGTGATTTCTAAAACTGAAAAAAGCTTTTCAAATTGTTGTAGGTTTCTATTTCTCTGCCCTAGAATGTTAGGTGGTCTGTGAACATTTATGTGATCTCTAAAACTGAGAAGAAGCTTTTAAAAATATTGTAGGCTTCTATTTCTCAGCCATACAGTGTTACATGGTTTGTGAACATTTCTGTGATCTCTAAAACTGAAAAAAAAAACATTTTTGTGGATTGAATTATATTGTCATCCATGCACTTTTGCATTCTCTTTTTACATTATGGTGGAGTACTCTCCCAAAACCACTTTGATTGCTGCAGGTGACATTTTTATCTTTTATTAAAAATAAACTTGGAAAATCCTATGAAGAAGGGAAATTAAACGCCAAATTGCATTATTAACAATTGTTCTTTATTGATACAAAACACATATATAAAAAACATAAAAAATTGGGGAAAAACACACAGAGATACCACACAACTCAGGACCACAGTCTATGGCCATATAAAGATTGGATCAACCAATATCAGAATGTACTAATAGTGTTTAGAAAATACTGTCTAGACGGAAACAAGGAAAAATACTAGAAACCTGTATCAGACAACATATGTACTAGATAATGACCACAGTGAAGAAGCTAAACGTGAAATGCACTTTGGGGCCAGTACTACTACCACTCAGGTTGTACCAGTTTGCCTATGTTTACATGTTATACACTGCCCTCATGCCTCATTGCCTCATACACAACTCTTTTCTAATGGATCTTTGATGGTTTTCTCCTTAATTGTGTGTTTGCACTATTTAATTTTTTTTTTTTGTTACACAGTTATCGCTAAGACTTGTTGTTAAGTCACTAAGTCAGGAGGACCAGGGTGTGATGGTGGAAGACGAGGTGATAGATGACAAAGTCACCGACCTAACCAGGGAAGATGGATTGCAGAGCGAGGACAGCAGTACTGAGAGGGAGAGATCGGCAGCACCAAAACATAAAGGAAGAGACCAAAGGGACAAGGCTGGAAATTGTTCCACAGAGCACCGATACTTGTTCTTTTCTCCATCAAAGAGTTAGGTGTACTCAGTTTGGGACTTTTTTAAAAGAGTTCTGAAACTAAAAAATTGGCCATTTTCAACCTGTGCCATGCCAAGATCAGCAGTGGCATGACCACTAAAAATCTAACTACCACCAGCATGATCAGGCACGTGTCACCTAAGCACCTGACTCGGTGGTCTGAATGCCTGGGTCCATGATTGGTGCCATCACATGACACCATTGCCTCTTCCCCTGTGCTACGTGCTTCCCAAGCCACTGTCAAAAACACTGGTGCAGATGCCTCCTGCTCTGTACCTATCCTTGCACATTCTGACTTACCATCACCAAGTACTTCCAAATCCTAGTTTTAGTACAACTTTCAGCTGTCCCTACCCCTGGCCTTGGATCAAAAAAGAAAGTTCCCAGCCACCCACAGGTCCAAATGCTAAATGGGCACATTTCCAGACTGCCATGGGAATGTTGCCATTTAAGTTGGTCCCTGCCTTGTACCAGCACATGTCCAAGAATATCACTAGTGGTGTTAGTATTGGGATGCTACATTTCCCTGACAGTACTAGGTGA
Organism: Oophaga sylvatica; assembly: GCA_033576555.1. Taxonomy (NCBI): domain Eukaryota; kingdom Metazoa; phylum Chordata; class Amphibia; order Anura; family Dendrobatidae; genus Oophaga; species Oophaga sylvatica. Next base: position 543,509,468 of record JARQOD010000002.1, read on the forward strand.
ACATTGTGGAGGCTGTGGCTTTTTCACACCATGGCACGGCGCATGTGTTCCCAATGCCGAGGATTGCTGGTCCTACTTCTATCAGGGCTTTCTTCACCTCCTACTGCAGTCTCTGTACCCCTTCCTTCTCCTCCTCATCCTCAGTCTCAGATATTCTATCTCAGAGCACATTGTCCACATCAGCAGGGAGCTCTGCAGCACTGCCTCAGCAAAGTGGTAACAAGCTCTGCTGAAGCTAATTTATCTAGGAGCCAAACCGCACACTTCCGCAGAGTTGCTTAAAGGAATAACAGACCAGACACCAGACATACCTCCAACCAGACATAGTCTTGTGTGATAATGGGTGTTATCTAGCGACAACTGTGAAGCTTGGCAAGCTAACACACATACCATGCACATAGGTTTTGTCCTGATGAAGAGGTCATGTGTGACCTTGAAACTTGTTGACCTGTAAACCTTATAATAAAATCTGTTGATTTTATCCTGCTATTTAGTCATTATCAGCAGCGCAGTTGATGACACCTCCTTCCTACTTTCTACATACTATGCTTGGCACATGTGCTTAAATTTGTAATTTAGCAGTTTCTGAAAACATACCCAGATTTGCCAGTGCTTCTGGTCAAGGTACACCATGTCGGCGCACATTTTTGCATGCTGGCTACCGATGCTGCCTCTCTGGCAATGCTGCAGCATTGCATGCAAGTGCCAGCTCACCAACTGGTGTGCGACATTAACACGTCCCTGAACTCCACACAGCACATGCTGGCAAGGCTTAAAGAGCACAAAAGGCCAGTGGTCGAGTACGAGTTCCGACATGCCCGTTGGCATTCTGGTCAGTCTCCGAAGTAAGATCTGAAGAGTAGGCATGGAAGTCTGACATTTGTGTGGTTCTTCAAAACTTTAAGGACTCCATAAAGATGGTGAGTGGTGATGACGCCATAGTCATTGCAACTATCCCAATTCTGTGCCTACGTAAACAGTTGCTGCTCACAATTAAACATGACGCTTTGCATGAGGAGCAGGTGGGGATGGAAAAAGACATACAGTAACACAGAGATACTCTAGCCAGCTCAGCCTCATCTCATTTGCTCAGCACAGATTGGGTATCAATAAGGAGGTGGAAGAGGGGAATAGGAATTGGTGGTTAGGGTAACAGAGGCAAGTAGCTACACAACCTTTGTCCAATCTCTGCTACATGGATGGGCTGAGGATGGGAATCAGAAGGAAGAGAGGGAGGAATAGGAGATGGAGAATCTTCATCATGGTGAAAACAGGGAAGTGTTGACTGTGTGGCGCTTGGCACATAGGCTGACTTTATTAACCGCCTTTCCCGTGACTCTTGCATTACATTCAACTTGGCAAAAAAAGAGCACTGATTGTTCACCCTGCTAAACCCATGCTACAAGAACTTTGCATTTCTTCTTACTGAAGTGGCGGGGTCTTCTAAAATGGTGCTATACTGAAAGACCATTGTGGAAAATATGTTGAAAAAATTCCCATCAGACAATGCTAGCATCTGGGGCAAGCTTCCTTGTCCAACAAAGGAGGAGAGGCCAGGGAGACACACAGCAGAGGCATGGGTACACTGTCAAAATCGTGGACCAATTTCATGACATATTTCTCAGTCATATAGTATTCCTTTTTTTGGGTATATGTTATTGGTATATGATCGTCAAAAAACTTGCTCAAAATGTATCGATATTATATTGCTCATCTATAGGGTATTACATTTCCTTGCATACATTTTGTTGCTATATATGCCTCTAAAAACTTATTTAAAAATGTATTGGTATTATATTGCTCACCTATAGACTATTCCGTGGTCTAGAGTACATTTAATTGGCAAACAACCCTCAAATAACTTGTTGAAAAATGTGTTAGTATTATATTGCTCACCTACAGACTATTCTGTGATCTGGAGTATATTTTGTTGCTGTATAAGCCTGAAAAAGTTAACTTGTTAAAATATTTATAGGTATAATATTGCTCATCCATAGACTTTTACATATTCTTGGGTAGCCTGAAAAAACTTGTTTAAAATTTTAGACTGTGTGCACACTTTGCAGATTTTTGTCGCATTTTTTCGGCGTGGATTTGTGTAAAAAAACCTGACGCAAAACCTGATGCCAGCAAAGTGAATGAAAAACCTGAAGTGTCTTACACAAGTTAAGTATTTGTGGCTTGCAGATTTGATACAGAAAGTAATATGCAGCATATCAGTTCTCTGTGCGTTTGTGCCCTGCATTTTTCACCACTGAGTTCACTCAAATCAATCAAAAATGCAGCAAAAATGAACCAAAATCGCATATAATGGCAGCTGCGGTTTTCCTTCTAAGATATGCAGATATAGTGCAGAAATTTTACTCAACGTGTGCACATACCCTCATCGTTATAATATTGCTCACTCATTGTCTATTCCGTGGTCTGGAGTACATTTTGTTGCTATATAATCCTCAAAAAACTTGATCTAGAATTTATCGGTACCATATTGCTTGCCCATAGAGTTTTGCATATTTTTGTGTAGATTTCATTGCTCTATATGCCTGAATAAACTTGTTCAAAATTTTAGGCTTTGTTCACACGTTGCAGATTTGGAGCAATTTATTGGTGCGGATTTGTGGCAAAACCTGAAGCAAAACCTGATGCCAGCAAAGTGAATGAGAAACCTAAAGTGTCATGCACATATTAAGTATTTTTGACTTGCAGATTTGGTGCAGAAAATAATCTGCTGCTTGTCAATTCTCTGTGCGTTTTTGCCCTGCGTTTTTCACCATTGACTTCACTCAAAATTCAGAAATTTTACTCAACGTGTGCACATACTGTTATCAGTATTACATTGCTCACCATTAGACTATTCTGTTGTCTGGAGTACATTTCCTTGGTATATAACCCTCAAAAGTGCATAGACTTTGAGTCTAGGAGTACCAATACCTGACAATTTGACCAGAATGTGAATGATGCCCTCCTTACGTCTAATACAGTCCCTAATTTTTGGCAGTTCTTGATTCTGTCATATATTAAACTGAAATTTACTATTTTTTTATAAAAAAAGATCAATTTAGTCTTACTGAAATTATTATTTTTTTAAAATCTGTTTTATATTTTGCCTTATATACAAGTCATTGTACAGGAAAAAATGTTTCCTAACATTTTTTTTCCTGTAAAATGCAATTTCTCGTTAGTTTGTTATGTTTTATTGTCACTCCTTAAAGTGAAGTAAAAGTGTGACACCATTGTTCTTATTAGCAATCTGGCAGTCAAAGATATTTCCAGGTGTCTTCCCCATGCTGTTTTTCTTCCAATCAGCACTTTTCCCATCCATTTGAACATTTTCACTGCCCCACAGACCTCTTTGCAGGGTTTGCTGGAAAAAAGCTCAGCTTTCCCATTGACTCCCATTATACTCCTTACTCAAAACGAGCATGCAAGTATTAGAAATTGCTCGGTTTGAGCAATGAGCACCTGGCCATTTTACAGCTTGCTCATCTCTAGCGCACACCTCTTTTATTAAAGTAAATTTGGTAGGCCTTGTTTGACACTTCTCACTAGGCCTTCTTCAAAAGTAAGTGTAACTGGTACCTGTGTTGACAGTTTTCACGTGTACCGGAAACACTTAGAAAGGTAGACCCATTCAAATGAAACAGTCTGTCTGTGTTTCCATGGACCGTGGCAAACATGCTGACATGTCCATTTTTTTAGCAACAGCACGGGCCACAAAATGTCCCTGACGTGCACACATATGTCACATGGATGATATCCATGTGTCATCAGTGTGACATTTACGGGTGCTAGGGAAAAAGCAGTACACTTTACGCTGTTCCCAGGCATTGGGTGCTGCAGACAGCTTGGATCATTGTCGCCTGGTCTCCATGAAATCAGTGCGACCAGGCGACAATGATGAGAGTTGTATTCATCACCCACTGTGTACATTGAGTGTAAAATAAATACAGTCATGGCCAAAAGTTTTGAGAATGACACAAATATTAATTTTTACAAAGTCTACTGCTTCACTTTTTCTAATGGCAATTTGCATATACTCCAGAATGTTATAAAGAGTGATCAGCTTAACAGCAATTACTTGCAAAGTCAATATTTGGCTAAAAAATGAACGTTATCCCCCAAAACACATTTCAACATCATTGTAGCCCTGCCTTAAAAGGACCAGCTAACCTCTCTTCAGTGATTGCTCCATTAACACAGGTGTGGGTGTTGATGAGGACATGGCTGGAGATCAATCTGTCATGATTAAGTAAGAATGACACCACTGGACACTTTAAAAGGAGGCTGGTGATTGGCATCATTGTTTCTCTTCTGTTAACCATGGTTATCTCTAAAGAAACACGTGCAGTCATTATTGCAATGCACAAAAATGGCCTAACAGGGAAGAGTATCGCAGCTAGAAAGATTGCACCTCAGTCAACAATCTATCGCATCATCAAGAACTTCAAGGAGAGAGGTTCCATTGTTGCCAAAAAGGCTTCAGGGCGCCCAAGAAAGACCAGCAAGCGCCAGGACGTCTCTTAAAAGTGTTTCAGCTGCGGGATCGGGCTACCAGCAGTGCAGAGCTTGCTCAGGAATGGCAGCAGGCAGGTGTGAGTGCATCTGCACGCACCGTGAGGCGGAGACTCTTGGAGCAAGGCCTGGTCTCAAAGAGCGCAGCAAAGAAGCCACTTCTCTCCAGAAAAAACATCATGGACAGACTGATATTCTGCAAAAGGTACAGGCAGTGGACTGCTGAGGACTGGGGTAAAGTTATTTTCTCTGATGAATCCCCTTTTCGATTGTTTGGGACATCAGGAAAACGCCTCATTCGGAGAAGACAAGGTGAGCGCTACCATCAGTCTTGTCTCATGCCAACTGTTAAGCATCCTGAAACCATTCATGTGTGGGCTTGCTTCTCAGCAAAGGGAATCGGTTCTCTCACAGTCTTGCCTAAAAACACAGCCATGAATAAAGAATGGTACCAGAATGTCCTCCAAGAGCAACTTCTTCCAACACTCCAAGAGCAGTTTGGAGATCAACAATGTCTTTTCCAGCATGATGGAGCACCTTGCCATAAAGAAAAGGTGATAACTAAATGGCTCATGGAAAAAACACAGATATTTTGGGTCCATGGCCTGCAAATTCCCAGATCTTAATCCCATTGAGAACTTGTGGTCAATCATCAAGAGAAGGGTGTTCAATCAAAAACCTAAAAATTCTGACAAAATTAAAGCATTGATTGTGCAAGAATGGACTGCTATCAGTCAGGATTTGGTCCAGAAGTTGATTGAGAGCATACCAGGGAGAATTGCAGAGGTCCTGAAGAAGAAGAGTCAACACTGCAAATATTCACTTGCTGCATTAACTCATTCTAACTGTCAATATAAGCTTTTGTTACTCATATGTTTGCAATTATTATATTTCTGTCTGTGATAAAAACATCTGTCAAACACACATAAAAACCAGAGGGCAACAGATCATGTGAAAATATAATATTTGTGTCATTCTCAAAACTTTTGGCCATGACTGTAATAATAAAAAAAATGGCATGGGCTCCTGTAATTTTCATAACCAGCATGGGGAAAGCCTATGGCTGGGGGATGATGTTAATAATGTGGGAAAGGGGACAGTATTCATATGGTACCTAGGCTATTAATAACAGCTCACAGCTATTTGATTAGGGACCACCTATAATTTCTAATCAGCAAAGGCTAAACAGACTACTGTGGGCTGATATTTGTAGCCTACAAAGGGGCCATGGATTCTGACCCCCTCCCAGGCTAAGAACATCAGCCCTCAGCTGCTTCAGAAATGGTGCATTCATAAGATTCGCCAAATTTGGCACCTAGCCTCGTTCTTCCTACTTGCCCTGGTGCAGCGGAAAGTGTAGTAAGAGGGTTGGGGTTGGCGTCAGCTGTTTTATGGACACTTACATCAAGCCCAGGGGTTAGTAATGGAGAGACATGTATAATATGCCCCCATTATTAATAGTCATATTGTAAAAAATACATATAAGAATAAAGTCCTTTAATTGAAAGAAAGACACATTATTTTGAAATAACCACATTTCATCCTCTTTTCCCATTTATTACTGTAAAAATTAAAATAATAACACCATATTACTCACCTGTCTGATGACAATCCATTTGTCCTACGAAGAACTCCACGTCTGTTACATCTGGATTGCATGGCTGAGCAGTGGTATGATGTGACCGCTCAGCCATGAAAACAAGACACACTGTGTGGAGCTTGGTATGCAGCTTCAGTGATGAGTGGTAACCTCATAGAGGTTACCACTGGTCACTGCCAGCTGTTCCTCACACATTAGCCAGCTAATGAACTGCGGTAACCTTCATTACGTCACTACTGGCACCGTCTGAATTTTCTATCTTTCTTTCTGTTATAGGACTTTATTCTTGCTGTGTATTTTTTACAATATGAAAATGGGGTTAGTAATGGGGAGGTCTTATAGACACCTCTCCATTATTAACCCCTGGGCTTGATGTCAACATCCATAAAACCGCTGATATCAACCCCAACACTATTACAGCACTTGCCACCGCACCAGAGCAAGTGGGAAACGCGAGGCTAAGCTCCTGGTTTGGTGCATCTTATGGATGCTTCATTTCTGGGGTGGCTGAGGGCTGATGTTCTTAGCCTGGGAGGAGGGGCAATATCCCTAGCCCCTTCCCAGAATATTAATATCAGCCCACAACTGTCTGTTTAGCCTTTGCTGGTTAGAATTTAAAGGCTGCATGCTGTTATTAATAGCATGGGAACCTTTTGAAATATTGTCCCCTCTCCAAAATTATTAAAATCAGCTTCCAGTAGTGGGCTTTCCCTATGCTGCTAAGGAAAATTATGTGGGAACCCACGCCATTTTTTTCTAAATTATTTATTTTACACATGATGTACACAGCGAGTGATGAATACAACTCCCATCATTGTTGCCTGGTCATGCTGCTCTCAGAGATACCAGGCTACAATGATCCGAGCTGCCTTCAGCACCTGGAGCCTGGAAATAGCGCAAATTGTTCTGCTTTTCCTATGCATCGGTACGTGTCACACCCATGCAGCACATGGATGGCACATGACTGCCACATACAGTACAGACCAAAAATTTGGACACACCTTCTCATTCAAAGATTCTTCTGTATTTTCATGACTATGAAAGTTGTAGAATCACACTGAAGGCATCAAAACTATGGACTCTACATGCCTAGTTCCCACCGTGAAGCATGGAGGAGGTGGTGTGATGGTGTGCGGGTGCTTTGCTGGTGACACTGTTGGGGATTATTCAAAATTGAAGCGGTGAGCGGTCCAGCTCACCCCAAACCATCTTGATTGGGTTCAGGTCTGGTGACTGTGGAGGCCAGGTCATCTGGCGTAGCACCCCAACACTCTCCTTCTTGGTCAAATAGCCCTTACACAGCCTGGAGGTGTGTTTGGGGTCATTGCCCTGTTGAAAAATAAATGATGGTCCAACTAAACGCAAACCGAATGGAATAGCATGCCGCTGCAAGATGCTGTGGTAGCCATGCTGGATCAGTATGCCTTCAATTTTGAATAAATCCCCAACAATGTCACCAGCAAAGCACCCCCACACCATCACACCACCTCCTCCATGCTTCACAGTGGGAACCATGCATGTAGAATCCATCCGTTCACCTTTTCTGCGTGCAAAGCAGTAATCAAAGCAAAAGGTGGCTACTTTGAAGAACCTAGAATATTAGACATATTTTCAGTTGTTTCACACTTTTTTGTAAAGTGTAATGTATAATTCCACATATGTTAATTCATAGTTTTGATGCCTTCAGTGTGATTCTACAATTTTCACAGTCATGAAAATACAGAAAAATCATTGAATGAGGTGTGTCCAAACTTTTGGTCTGTACTGTATATGCCACACTTATGTAACACATGGAGACACGGACACAGATAGCTCCGGTACTGGTTTTTCCAGTAGCTGTAATATTAGGAAGTGTGAAAGAGCCCTTACACAAAGTTTCTACTACTTTTTAGAAAGTGTCAATGAAAGCAAATACAGAAAACTGGCGTAGCCGCATTAAATATGTCCCAGAATAAAAAACAGAATTTCCCACAAGTGGTGTACTAAAGAGCAGCTTGCCATGACTCAGGTTGAGAGCAAAGGAAGATATGTAGCACTGGCCTATACAGTACAAGAGCACTACTGGCCAGCCAATCAGTGCACGGACTTCGACAATACAGATTCTTTCCCGTTTAAATACTAAAGTTGATTGTCTGGATCTTCCATCCAACTGCATGTGCAACAAGTCAGAATTGTCTGTGGCATTTTACATTAAATGTGGCTTCAATTTACAATGACCCAGAAAAAGGACTGCTGTAGAAACGAGAGCTGCTGCAAGAGTGACTCCCACTTTACCCTCTTCCCACATAGTTTATGGAATCAAACTGGCTATTCATTTGAAGGCACGCCATGTTATAATTCAAGACTAGAGTTGAGCGATACTTTCCGATATCCAAAAGTATCGGAATCGGAATGGTATCGCCGATACCCAAAAAATATCGGCGATACCCGATACCGATACCGGAAATCCAATGTAAGTCTATGGGAACAAAATATCGGAATTAAAAAAAAAACATTCTTGCCTTGATGGTTAATTGTACATGAAGGAAAACAACAAAGAGTAATGTAGAATGTATTGGGGAAGGTTGAGGAGACATTAAAGGCATAGATGTTTAACCCAATCAAATGGAATAGCATAAATATTTTTTTTTTTAAAGATGTTCGGATTGACGAAGAAATTGACAATGTTGTTAACGTTTTTTCTATTTTGGCAAATATGTATATTTCACAACTTCCATGCTCTTCACCTTTTTAACTTTTGACACACTTTCTCCTTCATAATCTTCAGCAGCATCATCTTTTTCATCAAATTATTCTTCATCTTCACCTTCTTTATCTTCTTCTTAAACTTCTTGCTATTCATCTTTTTGTTAACATTACTCATATTCTTCTTATTAAACTATTATTCTTATTCATATTGTACTTCATCTTCTTCATCATATTCTTATTTGTGACAGAGAATCCTGTACTTGTAATCTGTCAAAGTATGAATTTTTCATCCTTCCGTTCTTGCTGTCACAAAAGATTTAAATTACAACAGTATTTGTCCGTGTTCAGTTTAGCCTGCAGCAGCAGCAGGCATTTTCCAGGGGCACCACGAGGAGGAACGGACTCACCCCCATACACTGCTTAGTCTTCTTCTGCTTATAATTTAGAGCATATATTTTGCTCTTCATTTTGGTCTTATACTTCATGTTCTGCTTTTTGATCTTCTGCTTATTGTTCTTAAGTCTCTTGTTCTGTATCTTGTAGTTTGTCTTAACCTTCTTAGTCCTGTTTGGTAATCTTTTATTTTTTCTTTGTGATGGTGTTTAGGCTGGTTGGCTTGATGCTCGTCGTCCTTGTGGTCGTCATCTTCTTCGGGGTGGTCATCAGGGTCGTCGTCTTCATTGTTGGAGATCCAGAGTGATTACCCAAAAAAGCATTGAAAAAATCTTCAATTTGTAAATGTAGCAGAAGGTAAAAGAGCCAATGCAAGTAACGAGGACCAGCTGACTGTGCTGGAACCCGGAGGGGCAGCAGAAGGAAAAGAGCCAATGGCACAACCGAGGACCAGCTGACGTTACTGGGATACGGTTACTAAGCAGGAGGTACCTGTGCTCCAAAGCACTACCAAGGACCAGCAGACGTTGCTGGAACTCGGATACCGAGATGGAGGCACCTAGGCCAAAGGCACTGGGAGAACCAGCTGACGGTACTGGAACCCGGACGGGTAGCAGAAGGTACAAGAGCCAATGCAAGTAACGAGGACCAGCTGACTGTGCTGGAACCCGGAGGGGCAGCAGAAGGAAAAGAGCCAATGGCACAACCGAGGACCAGCTGACGTTACTGGGAACGGTTACTAAGCAGAGGTACCTGTGCTCCAAAGCACTACCAAGGACAAGCAGACATTGCAGGAACTCGGATACCGAGATGGAGGCACCTAGGCCAAAGGCACTGCGGAGAACCAGTTGACGGCACTGGAACCCCGACGGGTAGCAGAAGGTACAAGAGCCAATGCAAGTAACGAGGACCAGCTGACTGTGCTGGAACCCGGAGGGGAAGCAGAAGGAAAAGAGCCAATGGCACAACCGAGGACCAGCGACGTTACTGGGACACGGTTACTAAGCAGGAGGTACCTGTGCTCCAAAGCACTACCAAGGACCAGCAGACGTTGCTGGAACTCGGATACCGAGATGGAGGCACCTAGGCCAAAGGCACTGCGGAGAACCAGCTGACGGTACTGGAACCCGGACGGGTAGCAGAAGGTACCCATGGAAATTTAAGTTGACAGGCCGCGAGCTGGCCGCAGTTACCGAATCCCACAGTACTACAGTGGGTGATTGTCCTTTTGTCACAACGGAAACAGCCTTTATTTGCATATCCCGCAGCACACATAGGAAGCACCTAAACTCCAAGCACCATAGAGTCGGCTAACCCGACCGCAACACGACAGGACAACTTATTGGAGGCTAAGTGACGTTTACACTGACAGGAAACAGATGGCGTGCTGTAACCAGTCTTGGCAGGAGTGAGTACCCGTGCCAATGACACTTCCGAGCAACAACTGGCGGTGTTGAAGCCCAGGGATGAGAAGACAACAGGGTGGAGGCAGCATGACTTTTTGCCGTTCACACAGCAGGGGAACAGCTGACATTACTGAACCCCATTAACACAGGAGCAAGTGTTGACTGTGCTAACAGCACTTCCGAGCAACAGCTGGCGGTGTTGGAGCCCAGGGATGAGAAGAGAACATGGTGGAGGCAGCAGGACTTTTTGCCGTTCACACAGCAGGGGAACAGCTGACATTACTGAACCCCAGTAACACAGGAGCAAGTGTTGACTGTGCTAACAGCACTTCCGAGCAACAACTGGCGGTGTTGTAGCCCAGGGATGAGAAGAGAACATGGTGGAGGCAGCAGGACTTTTTGCCGTTCACACAGCAGGGGAAAAGCTGACATTACTGAACCCAGTAACACAGGAGCAAGTGTTGACTGTGCTAACAGCACTTCCGAGCAACAACTGGCGGTGTTGTAGCCCAGGGATGAGAAGAGAACATGGTGGAGGCAGCAGGACTTTTTGCCTTCACACAGCAGGGGAACAGCTGACATTACTGAACCCCAGTAACACAGGAGCAAGTGTTGACTGTTCTAACAGCACTTCCGAGCAACAACTGGCGGTGTTGTAGCCCAGGGATGAGAAGAGAACATGGTGGAGGCAGCAGGACTTTTTGCCGTTCACGCAGCAGGGGAACAGCTGACATTACTGAACCCCAGTAACACAGGAGCAAGTGTTGACTGTGCTAACAGCACTTCCGAGCAACAACTGGCGGTGTTGGAGCCCAGGGATGAGAGGAGAACAGAGTGGAGGCAGCAGGACTTTTTGCCGTTCACACAGCAGGGGAACAGCAGACATTACTGAACCCCAGTAACACAGGAGCAAGTGTTGACTGTGCTAACAGCACTTCCGAGCAACAACTGGCGGTGTTGTAGCCCAGGGATGAGAGGAGAACAGAGTGGAGGCAGCAGGACTTTTTGCCTTTCACACAGCAGGGGAACAGCTGACATTACTGAACCCCAGTAACACAGGAGCCAGTGTTGACTGTGCTAACAGTACTTCCGAGCAACAACTGGCGGTGTTGTAGCCCAGGGATGAGAGGAGAACAGAGTGGAGGCAGCAGGACTTTTTGCCGTTCACACAGCAGGGGAACAGCAGACATTACTGAACCCCAGTAACACAGGAGCAAGTGTTGACTGTGCTACCAGCACTTCCGAGCAACAACTGGCGGTGTTGGAGCACAGGGATGAGAGGAGAACAGAGTGGAGGCAGCAGGACTTGTTGCCGTTCACACAGCAGGGGAACAGCTGACATTACTGAACCCCAGTAACACAGGAGCAAGTGTTGACTGTGCTAACAGCACTTCCGAGCAACAACTGGCGGTGTTGTAGCCCAGGGATGAGAGAGAATATGGTGGAGGCAGCAGGACTTTTGCCGTTCACACAGCAGGGGAACAGCTGACATTACTGAACCCCAGTAACACAGGAGCAAGTGTTGACTGTGCTAACAGCACTTCCGAGCAACAACTGGCGGTGTTGGAGCCCAGGGATGAGAAGAGAAATGGTGGAGGCAGCAGGACTTTTTGCCGTTCACACAGCAGGGGAACAGCTGACATTACTGAACCCCAGTAACACAGGAGCAAGTGTTGACTGTGCTAACAGCACTTCCGAGCAACAACTGGCAGTGTTGTAGCCCAGGGATGAGAAGAGAACATGGTGGAGGCAGCAGGACTTTTTGCCGTTCACACAGCAGGGGAACAGCTGACATTACTGAACCCCAGTAACACAGGAGCAAGTGTTGACTGTGCTAACAGCACTTCCGAGCAACAACTGGCGGTGTTGTAGCCCAGGGATTGAAGAGAACATGGTGGAGGCAGCAGGACTTTTTGCCATTCACACAGCAGGGAACAGCTGACATTACTGAACCCCAGTAACACAGGAGCAAGTGTTGACTGTGCTAACAGCACTTCCGAGCAACAACTGGCGGTGTTGTAGCCCAGGGATGAGAAGAGAACATGGTGGAGGCAGCAGGACTTTTTGCCGTTCACACAGCAGGGGAACAGCTGACATTATGAACCCCAGTAACACAGGAGCAAGTGTTGACTGTGCTAACAGCACTTCCGAGCAACAACTGCGATGTTGGAGCCCAGGGATGAGAGAGAGAACAGAGTGGAGGCAGCAGGACTTTTTGCCATTCACACAGCAGGGGAACAGCAGACATTACTGAACCCCAGTAACACAGGAGCAAGTGTTGACTGTGCTAACAGCACTTCCGAGCAACAACTGGCGGTGTTGTAGCCCAGGGATGAGAGGAGAACAGAGTGGAGGCAGCAGGACTTTTTTGCCTTCACACAGCAGGGAAACAGCTGACATTACTGAACCCCAGTAACACAGGAGCCAGTGTTGACTGTGCTAACAGTACTTCCGAGCAACAACTGGCGGTGTTGTAGCCCAGGGATGAGAGGAGAACAGAGTGGAGGCAGCAGGACTTTTTGCCGTTCACACAGCAGGGGAACAGCAGACATTACTGAACCCCAGTAACACAGGAGCAAGTGTTGACTGTGCTACCAGCACTTCCGAGCAACAACTGGCGGTGTTGGAGCACAGGGATGATAGGAGAACAGAGTGGAGGCAGCAGGACTTGTTGCCATTCACACAGCAGGGGAACAGCGACATTACTGAACCCCAGTAACACAGGAGCAAGTGTTGACTGTGCTAACAGCATTTCCGAGCAACAACTGGCAGTGTTGGAGCCCAGGGATGAGAGGAGAACAGAGTGGAGGCAGCAGGACTTTTTGCCGTTCACACAGCAGGGAACAGCTGACATTACTGAACCCCAGGTAACACAGGAGCAAGTGTTGTCTGTGCTAACAGCACTTCCGAGCAATAACTGGCGGTGTTGGAGCCCAGGGATGAGAGGAGAACAGAGTGGAGGCAGCAGGACTTTTTGCCGTTCACACAGCAGGGGAACAGCAGACATTACTGAACCCCAGTAACACAGGAGCAAGTGTTGACTGTGCTAACAGCACTTCCAGCAACAACTGGCGGTGTCGTAGCCCAGGGATGAGAGGAGAACAGAGTGGAGGCAGCAGGACTTTTTGCCTTCACACAGCAGGGGAACAGCTGACATTACTGAACCCCAGTAACACAGGAGCCAGTGTTGACTGTGCTAACAGCACTTCCAGCAACAACTGGCGGTGTTGTAGCCCAGGGATGAGAGGAGAACAGAGTGGAGGCAGCAGGACTTTTTGCCGTTCACACAGCAGGGGAACAGCAGACATTAAAGAACCCCAATAACACAGGAGCAAGTGTTGACTGTGCTAACAGCACTTCCGAGCAACAACTGGCGGTGTTGTAGCCCAGGGATGAGAAAGAGAACATGGTGGAGGCAGCAGGACTTTTTGCCGTTCACACAGCAGGGGAACAGCTGACATTATGAACCCATAACACAGGAGCAAGTGTTGACTGTGCTAACAGCACTTCCGAGCAACAACTGGCGGTGTTGTAGCCCAGGGATGAGAAGAGAAATGGTGGAGGCAGCAGGACTTTTTGCCGTTCACACAGCAGGGGAACAGCTGACATTACTGAACCCCAGTAACACAGGAGCAAGTGTTGACTGTGCTAACAGCACTTCCGAGCAACAACTGGCGGTGTTGGAGCCCAGGGATGAGAGAGAACATGGTGGAGGCAGCAGGACTTTTTGCCGTTCACACAGCAGGGGAACAGCTGACATTACTGAACCCCAGTAACACAGGAGCAAGTGTTGACTGTGCTAACAGCACTTCCGAGCAACAACTGGCGGTGTTGGAGCCCAGGGATGAGAAGAGAACATGGTGGAGGCAGCAGGACTTTTTGCTTCACACAGCAGGGGAACAGCTGACATTACTGAACCCCAGTAACACAGGAGCAAGTGTTGACTGTGCTAACAGCACTTCCGAGCAACAACTGGCGGTGTTGGAGCCCAGGGATGAGAAGAGAACATGGTGGAGGCAGCAGGACTTTTTGCCGTTCACACAGCAGGGGAACAGCTGACATTACTGAACCCCAGTAACACAGGAGCAAGTGTTGACTGTGCTAACAGCACTTCCGAGCAACAACTGGCGGTGTTGTAGCCCAGGGATGAGAGGAGAACATGGTGGAGGCAGCAGGACTTTTTGCCGTTCACACAGCAGGGAACAGCTGACATTACTGAACCCCAGTAACACAGGAGCAAGTGTTGACTGTGCTAACAGCACTTCCGAGCAACAACTGGCGGTGTTGTAGCCCAGGGATGAGAAGAGAACATGGTGGAGGCAGCAGGACTTTTTGCCGTTCACACAGCAGGGGAACAGCTGACATTACTGAACCCCAGTAACACAGGAGCAAGTGTTGACTGTGCTAACAGCACTTCCGAGCAACAACTGGCGGTGTTGAGCCCAGGGATGAGAGAGAACATGGTGGAGGCAGCAGGACTTTTTGCCGTTCACACAGCAGGGGAACAGCTGACATTAAATGAACCCCAGTAACACAGGAGCAAGTGTTGACTGTGCTAACAGCACTTCCGAGCAACAACTGGCGGTGTTGTAGCCCAGGGATGAGAAGAGAACATGGTGGAGGCAGCAGGACTTTTTGCGTTCACACAGCAGGGGAACAGCTGACATTACTGAACCCCAGTAACACAGGAGCAAGTGTTGACTGTGCTAACAGCACTTCCGAGCAACAACTGGCGGTGTTGGAGCCCAGGGATGAGAAGAGAACATGGTGGAGGCAGCAGGACTTTTTGCCGTTACACACAGCAGGGGAACAGCTGACATTACTGAACCCCAGTAACACAGGAGCAAGTGTTGACTGTGCTAACAGCACTTCCGAGCAACAACTGGCGGTGTTGTAGCCCAGGGATGAGAAGAGAACATGGTGGAGGCAGCAGGACTTTTTGCGTACACACAGCAGGGGAACAGCTGACATTACTGAACCCCAGTAACACAGGAGCAACGTGTTGACTGTGCTAACAGCACTTCCGAGCAACAACTGGCGGTGTTGGAGCCCAGGGATGAGAGAGAACATGGTGGAGGCAGCAGGACTTTTTGCGTTCACACAGCAGGGAACAGCTGACATTACTGAACCCCAGTAACACAGGAGCATGTGTTGACTGTGCTAACAGCACTTCCGAGCAACAACTGGCGGTGTTGTAGCCCAGGGATGAGAAGAGAAATGGTGGAGGCAGCAGGACTTTTTGCCGTTCACACAGCAGGGGAACAGCTGACATTACTGAACCCCAGTAACACAGGAGCAAGTGTTGACTGTGCTAACAGCACTTCCGAGCAACAACTGGCGGTGTTGGAGCCCAGGGATGAGAAGAGAACATGGTGGAGGCAGCAGGACTTTTTTGCCGTACACACAGCAGGGGAACAACTGAATTACTGAACCCCAGTAACAAAGGAGCAAGTGTTGACTGTGCTAACAGCACTTCAGAGCAACAACTGGCGGTGTTGGAGCCCAGGGATGAGAAGAGAACATGGTGGAGGCAGCAGGACTTTTTGCCGTACACACAGCAGGGGAACAGCTGACATTACTGAACCCCAGTAACACAGGAGAACGTGTTGACTGTGCTAACAGCACTTCCGAGCAACAACTGGCGGTGTTGGAGCCCAAGGTTAAGGAGGATGTTTAAATACTATATCAAGTATTTTCCTTGTTACGTGTCAATTAAAAATGTCTATACTCCAAACAAGAGAAATATAACCTTTAGTACCATAAGATGATGATTTTACTTAAAAAAATATATGTAAATTAATAATTTACAAACATAAACGCATACATTAACATGTTGAAAAGCAATGCAAACCACAATTAAAATAGGTTAAATAATCTGCTATACGGTTTAAAATAAAAGCATACAAGTACATATCAGAATCCATTAATGATGGCTAAGTAACAGTATGTACACCATTTTTATTGTGTAGACAATGAATGGCTGACTTAAAAACATAATCAGCATTACAAGTTATCTTTGACATTCATAAAACTTTACATTTGGTGAATAATATCACTAAATTTTTTTTAAAAATATCTAAAATTTCCATCATGTAATACTGATAATATGTGCCAATCATTTATATTAACAAACAAAAAATTTAAAAAGTGCATAGTGCAGAGTGAAAACAGATATTTATGCCTGACTGTGGACTTGCAAGCATGACAACGGATAGATAAGGTATATATAGATGAGACTGCATAGCCACAGATGGTGAATGGCGATGTAATACTGTACCTCAATAAAGTGTGCGTTACTACTACATCCTTTTTTTTATATAGCTTTATAAAAGGTTACGTGCATGTATGGTTGCGCCTTTGTTTGGACGCACAGACTGGCTTCCTACTGTGACGCGTTGGGTATTGGAGCGTCTGTACGTCTTATGACGCAGACTTACATTTACGGTGCGCATCGTTCATCATCGCAAGCGTACCGACAACACAAAGGCGTTGTCATGACTGCTTTACTCAGTAAACATGCACCTATAATGAAACATACACGCATGTGCCCTATTACATAACAAGCTACAAGAAAAACGAGTGTGAGGTGTGACACAGCTGTTTTGTTAAGGTACAGTATTATATCGACATTGTACAGGTGTCGCTATTCAGTCTGATAAATAGATATCATTCACCTATTCTATCAGTTGTCGTTCTTTCAGCACCACTTACAGGTATATATTTTGCTATTGTGACTATGCACTATTGACTTTAACAAGGTAATGCATGATTTTTGTTAGCGATTATCATGTTTACATGAAGGACCTTTATGATATGGGCTGTTAACTTTCTAATTAAATATGTATTTTTAAAATGACACAAATATAAGTAATGTTCAAAAGGACTATTCCTACATGCATTGTTTGCACAATATTACAGGTTTACATCACGTCCCTTAATCAACATTGGATTATTATATTTACTTGTATGCTTTTATTTAAAAGGCAAGAACACTGAAGTATAACCTTCGCACTGCAGCAGTTGTCAAAGTTCAACCCACATTATGCACTTCCAACATTGCAGCATTTGAGTCATGATGTGAGTTGGATTTGTCTAAGCTATGGAGTGACAAGGTTGACCATCAGTATCCTATAGCATAAGTAGGCTTTTGTGTTTGCATTTGTTTTCGACATGTGCATATCTGTAATAATATGTCACAATTATTTTGTTACAGATTTGTGACAAAGACTAATCATTTTATGGTTTTAAAGTTGACGTTTCAAATGTTTACAGCTTAGAAATCAGGGTGTAGCCTCATATCTATGTGTAGCACTAGACACTTTGACATGTCATGTTTTTTTCACCATGATTAGGTAGCTAGCAGTAATTTTTGCCGGACACACAGCAGGGGAACAGCAGGCGTTACTGAACCCCAAAAACACATCAGCGATTGTTTTCATCTGTGCATCTAACACTTCTGAGCAGCAACTGGCGGTGTTGAAGCCCAGGGTCAAGGAGGGTGTAGGCATAAAATATTGAGTTATTGCTTGTTACGTGGCCATTGCAAATGTATGTACTTCAAACAAGAATAAATGAAGTTTTACTAGGACAATAAAATGATGAATTTCAATTCCAAGAATAGAAAAATATTTATACTTGAGAGTCCTCTGTGGTTGATACCGTTTAATGGCTAACTGAAAATATGGTAACAAATTCCAAGCTTTCGAGACTACTCAGGTCTCTTCATCAGGCTAAGACTAAAACAAAAAATGAAGAATCACATATTTCTACATACAACAGGACACAGGAATGGGTAAGACAAGTGAGGGAGGGACAAGTGAGGGGAGACCGGCCAAAAAATGAGAACAAGGATGAATTATCAGCGCCACACAATAAGAGAAAAAATAATGGATTTACCTGTGGCAAAACACTTTTGTATGCCCGGTCATAGCATGATGGATATGGAATTACTGGTATTAAAATATAACTTCAAATATGAGAAAGATACAAAGGTTTCAGAATATAAACTCATCATGACCTTTGACACTGTTAGTGATGGAATGAATAGATGACACGGATTTATGTCATTCTATATCAATTAAGGAATCTGCGTCTCTGCCCTTCCAGGGGCATGAAAACACAAAACCAGACCCCAATCAGAGGGCAATAAAACTTTCTATCCTTATCTAGGAACTGTTCCAATATTTATGTTCATCCCTCTGTGATAATGACAGTTCTGCTACACGTCACTTACTTGTCTTACCTATTGCACTATTCCTGTGTCCTGTTGTGTATAGAAATATGTGATGCTTCATTTTTTGTTTTAGTCTTTGCCTGATGAAGAGACGTGAGTAGCCTCGAAAGCTTGCAATTTGTTACCATCTTTTCAGTTATCCATTAAAAGATATCAACCACTGCGGACTCTCAAGTCTAAATATTTTTCTATCTACTGGCTAACACGGTACGAAGATACACATGTTTCCTAACTTCAAGAATAAAAATAAAGACACTGCAAATATAAACGCATATATGCACATGCCAACAAGATATGGAACAACACACCACCCAAAAAATTGGTTACAAAATATAGTGTTGTAAATTTAAGAATAAAAGTCCATTTTTGTATTTATGAATAATGCTTAAGGAACGCTATGTTAAACCATAACACAGTGAAGACAATGGATTTTGTAATAGTCACTCATCATCATCATCATTGCAATTTAGATGTGACAGTCACAGACATTTCAATTATTTAAGTTAATAAAATCGTTACTTTGTACAGCATGTATGACATGTCCAGCATGGACTCATCAATGTGATGACACAATAATGTACGATAAAAAATAACCATTTAAAAAAACATAATGCATTGTCACAATTTAAGTGTGTGCCTGCAAGTGTAGGTGAAACAAAGGCTACGGATAGCAAAGGTATATTCTATGTCTGTATCAGACAGTGGACAGCCTCTGATGGGTAATGGTGATGTTATACTGTACGTCAATAAAGTCTGCGGCTGCAATCATGCATTTTTTGCTTGTACAGTGTTGAAGAGGGTAAAAGCATGTCTGGTTGCGCAAGGCTTTATCCGTCAACACTACCTTCCTACTGTCACGCGTAGGGTAGGGTAACGTGTGTCAATTAGATGACTCTATAAAATGTGACGTTACGCAGCGTTATTGCGCCCTAGGGACGCCAAAAATACGACAGCAGTAATCATTTACTGTCTAATACTCCACCTATGACCAACAAAAAAAGACCGTTCCCTCTTTAACAATCTACAAGACTAACAAGCATAATGGTTGACGCTGACTTTATTGAGGTACAGTATTACATCGACATTGTCCATGAGTAACTATGCACTGTGATACCTATATACCATTATTAATTTATATCTGTTGTGGTTGTTTCAACAGCACTTGCAGGTATAACTACCTATTGTCAGTATGCATGATGCACTTTCTAGATGTAATAATTTATTGTTGCACATTATTACCAGGTTTAGATGCTGGCCATTTCATATATGATGTGTGAAGTTACAGTTGGCATCAGTATGTGTATTTTATAATGTCTGTCATAAATAAAACTCGTGACGATGATGATGAGGATTTTATGATTCGTACATCCATTGACTGCATTATCTTACAGGTACAGATAAAGTTCCTTAAAAAGCATTAATTGATAAGTATGAAATGTACTTTTATGCATTAATTTCAAAAAGTGAAGACTATGTTTTAGTTTTTGTTACCATTTCTAATAGACATGTGCAGATATGCGCTGTGATGACAAATTATTATTTGTCCATATTTGTCATAAAAATTTATCATTCTAGGCCTGGAAAACTTCACAATTTCCTGTTTTAAGCATAACAATCAGGGTGACGGCTCTTCCCTATTTGGAGCATGTTCGACATGGGTTTTTCTGTGCATGTGTAGGGAACAGGAGACTTGTTGCCGGACACACAGCAGGGGAACAGCTGGCGTTACTGAACCCCACTAACACTATAGCTTGTGTATTGGTCTGTGGACACGACACTTCTGAGCAGCAACTGGCAGTGTTGTAGCCCAGGGAGTAGAGTTCAGGTGGTAGAAAGATGAACATAACAGGAGACATGGATAACGTTGCGAACCAGTTATTTAATCTGAAAACGGACAGACAAATTCTGGCGAGATCCATGCCTTGTTCATTTTCAGAAAAGTAAGCCGGTCTACATTATCGGAGGATAGTCGCATGCGACGGTCTGTTAGTACACCACCTGCAGCACTAAAGACGCGCTCCGATAATACACTGGCAGCAGGGCAAGCCAGCACCTCCAATGCATACTGGCTAAGCTCTGGCCATGTATCCAGCTTAGAGACCCAAAACTTGAATGGGGAAGAGCCATCTGGGAGTACACTGAGAGGGAAAGACATGTAGTCTGTCACCATCTTACGGAAATGTTGCCTCCTGCTGACTGGAGCCGTCTCGGATGGTGTAGACATTTGTGGCGCTGCCACAAAACTTCGCCACATTTGGAACATACTGGTCTTGCCCTGTGCAGAGGCGCTGCTTGTGCTCCCTCTTGTTGCAGAGCTGTCTCCACTTCCTCGACGCACAGAGCTGCTTTGTAAAGCAGTAGCAGCAGCAGTGCTCTCGGCTGGAATAGAGAACATTATGGATTGCACCAGTGTGTCTTGGTACTCCCGCATTTTTACGCTCCCGGTTCAACGGTGTGATGAGGCTTTGTAAGTTGTCCCGGTAGCGAGGGTCTAGGAGGGTGTACACCCAATAATCAGACGTGGTGAGAATGTGGCGATGCGGCGGTCGTTTCTCAGGCACTGCAGCATGAAATCAACCATGTGCTGCAGACTCCCAACTGGCCAAGAAACGCTGTCCCCTGCAAGAGGCGTCATCTCTGCCTGCTCTGCATCACCCCACCCTCGCTCTACATACTGACTAGAGCGTTGTGTACCTCCCTCTGGAGCGATGTCTTCCTCCTCCATTGACTCCTCCTCATCCTCCTCACAAAGTGAGCCCTGCCCAGCCCTTTGTGAGGAACCACGTTGCGCTGACTGTCCAGAAGGTGATGGAATTTGTGACTCCTCATCCTCCACCTCTTCCAAAACCTCATCCCTTAGTGCTTTCAGTGTTTTTTGAAGCAGGCAGATAAGGGGGACAGTCAGGCTGACTAGTGCATCATCTGCACTCGCCATCCGCGTTGACTCATCAAACGCACGCAAAACGTGGCAGATGTCCTTCATAGAGGCCCACTCAGTAGTGGTGAAGTGTGAACGGCGCAAATTGCGAGTTGATTGCGCCTGATGCAGCTGATACTCCATTACTGCTGGCTGCTGCTCACACAACCGCTCCAACATATGTAACGTGGAATTCCACCTGGTGGGTACGTCACATATGATGCGATGTTCAGGAAAGCGAAATCTGCGTTGCAGAGCTGCAATGCGCGATCTGGCCATGCTGGAACGTCGCAAGTGAGCGCACTCTAGGCGGACCTTGTGCAGCAGTGCATCAAGATCCGGATAGTCCCTCAAAAAACTCTGCACGACCAAGTTGAGCACATGTGCCAGACATGGTATGTGAGTGAGGTTGCCAAGGCCCAGAGCTGCCACCAGATTTCGGCCATTGTCACACACTACCAAGCCTGGCTGGAGATTCGCTGGCAAAAACCACACGTCGCTCTCCTGCTTGATGGCATTCCAGAGCTCCTGCGCTGTGTGGCTTAGATTCCCCATGGAAATTAATTTCAGGACGGCCTGTTGACGTTTGGCCACGGCTGTGCTCATATCGGTCGCATCAGGTAAGCGTTCACGGGTCCATGTGGAGGTAGACCGTGACGGCTCCTGCAGCGATGATTCTGAGGAACTGGAGTAGGAGGAGGAGTCAATGTGGACAGACTTGATTCCTGCAATCCTTGGAGTTGGCAGAACACGTACAGCGCCACTCGCAAGATCTGTACCCGGCTCCACAACATTGACCCAATGGGCAGTGAGGGAAAGATATCGTCCCTGGCCATGGGTACTGGTCCACGCATCTGTGGTCAGGTGGACCTTGCTACTGACGGCGTTTAGTAGCGCATGTTTAATTTTTCCCTCAACATGCTTTTGCAGACCAGGGACGGCTTGCCTGCTGAAATAAAATCGGCTGGGCACATTGTATTGTGGGACTGCCAATGCCATTAAGTTACGGAAACTGTCAGTCTCCACCAGCCTGAATGACAGCATTTCAAGGGACAGGAGTTTTGCAATGCCAGCATTCAGAGCCTGTGCTCGTGGATGGTTTGCCGAGTATGGCCGTCTTTTATCCCATGCCTGTGCTACCGATGGCTGTTTTGTGGCTTGGGAGTGTGAGGATGACAGGGAACTTGCAGCTGTGGGTGGAATAACACTGGGTCTCTGGACAACAGTGACAGAGGTTCTTCCATGGTGATCCTGTGAGGAAGCCGAACCAGCTGTGTGTGAGCTGGAGGAAGAGGCTCCAACACGAGCTGAAGATGTAGGTGCTGCTGTAGGTTGGCCTACATCTCCAGTGTGTCTTTGTAACTCAACCACGTGCTTTGACCGCACATGTTTCCACATATTTGTGGTATTAAGGTTACTGACACTTTTACCTCTTTTTACTTTTTGATTACACAGCTTGCATTTGACATAGCATATATCATCTGCAAGTGTGTCAAAAAAGGACCACGTAGTGCAAGTCCTGGGAGCGCCCGTTTTGGCTGTTGGAAGAGAACTGCTACGAACGGGTGCCAAACTGGAGGCTACAGGCAACCGAGTCTGCAGCCTACCTCTCCCTACTGTTTGGACCGTTGGGGCAATCTCTTCCTCAGAGCTGCTACCACCACCTTCCTGTTCCTCACGCCATGTTGGGTCTTGGACCTCATCATCTCCACTACCCTCTTCCAACACCTGCTGCTGTTGGGTGGTCTGGCCAGCACCATGCTCAACAGAAACTGGCACCTGAGTCTCATCATCATCAGATGCGTTCTGCGGTGTGCTGACCATCGGCACTGGCTCACCCGCCTCTTCAGATTCAGAGAGACACAGCTGTTGCGCATCACTGCATACTGCCTCTTCTTCACATTCCAGAATGCTGCTTGGCTGGGCCCCTGTTTGCAAGCCAACAGATTCTGAGAACAGAAGCAGAGACTCAGATGGCTCCTTTACAGAGCTCTCTGACTGAATGGGCAATTTGGCAGGCGGTGAAGAGACAGATGGTTGTTCAACAGTGCTGTGGTCCTGAGAGGAGGTGGAAGCAATTGAAGTCGATGCATTGGCTGCCATCCAACCAACAACGGCTTCAATTTGTTCTTCCCGCAGTAGGGGGGTACGCTGAGCTCCTACATAAGTGCGCATAAAGGAACGCTCACGGGGAAAACTGGTGGATGCTGTGTCACTGGGTGCGGCAGCAGCCACAGAATCCCCACGTCCTCTCCCTGCTGAAACTCCACGGCCACGACCACGTGCCTTACTCCCTGCCTTCTTCATCTTGGTAGATTGATAAAGAAAGTCAGAAAAGTTATAAGGCCTAAGTGTGGTTATTCCTCTGAGACTGCAGTGAACACTGCAGACAACTGTTCAGTAGCTGTGAAAGGCCCTTTGTGTACTTCTATAGTGTTTGCAACCAATGTATTGTATACGGATGGAAGCGCGTCACAATAATAGATTAGATTTTTTTCAAATATAATGGAGCAGCACCAATTAGAGAAAAATGTGAAGGATGAGGCAGTGACACACGCTCAGCAGACTACAACCAGCAGTGGTTGAAGAACTAACTGGAGCGTAATCTGCACTCAAAAAATGAAAAGCTCACAGACTACAGTGAACACTGCAGACAACTGTTCAGTAGCTGTGAAAGGCCCCTTTGTGTACTTCTATAGTGTTTGCAACCAATGTATTGTATACGGATGGAAGCGCGTCACACTAATAGATTAGATTTTTTTCAAATATAATGGAGCAGCACCAATTAGAGAAAAATGTGAAGGATGAGGCAGTGACACACGCTCAGCAGACTACAACCAGCAGTGGTTGAAGAACTAACTGGAGCGTAATCTGCACTCAAAAAATGAAAAGCTCACAGACTACAGTGAACACTGCAGACAACTGTTCAGTAGCTGTGAAAGGCCCCTTTGTGTACTTCTATAGTGTTTGCAACCAATGTATTGTATACGGATGGAAGCGCGTCACACTAATAGATTAGATTTTTTTCAAATATAATGGAGCAGCACCAATTAGAGAAAAATGTGAAGGATGAGGCAGTGACACACGCTCAGCAGACTACAACCAGCAGTGGTTGAAGAACTAACTGGAGCGTGATCTGCACTCAAAAAATCAAAACCTCACAGACTGCAGTGAACACTGAAACACAACTGTTCACTATCTGTGAAAGGCTCCTTTCTGTACTTCTATAGTGTTTGCAACCAATGTATTGTATACGGATGGAAGCGCGTCACACTAATAGATTAGATTTTTTTCAAATATAATGGAGCTGCACCAATTCCACAAAATAAAATAAAAAAAAGAGTCAGTGAGTGACACGTGCAGATGCCTACAAACAGCGGTGGATGCAGAGCAAACTGCAGCGTCACCTGCACTCTCACACACACCTTGCACAGAGCTGTTAAAACAACACTGGCAAAAGGAAGCTTTACACAGCGGTTGGTAAACTAGCCTGCCTAAAGCACAGTACACAAAATCGCAATGTCTAACTGTCCCTCAAAGTCAGCAGAACAGCGTTCTGTCCCTAACTGAGTTCACAGCACAGTGACGCTAAAATGGCGGCGGCGCCTTTTATAGTGCATTCTGACATCATTTCAGCAGCCAATCACAGCCATGCCATTAGTTAAGATGACCGCAGCATTACAGGATGTGCCCACACTTTATAAGATTCCTCATTGGCTGACTAAAATCACATTGCCTCTCAAAGAATTATGGGAACTTCCGATTCCGGTATACGATATTGGAAAAATATCGGAACTAAGTATCGGAATTCCGATACAGCGAATATCGGCCGATACCCGATACTTGCGGTATCGGAATGCTCAACACTATTCAAGACACTTTTGCACACGTAAAATCAGATAGTGACTCCAAACAGCATTTCCCAATCTGATTTGGAATCTGAGTCATATCCATTTTACATAGACAGTTTATTGATTTCAGTGTTTACTGTTTACTACCTTCCTTGGTGCTATGGTGGCACTACAAGGGAATAAATCACTTTCCCCTAGGTTCCCCCCACAGATTCTATTTAATTAAAGGAGGTCCTTCATTTTATGTTTTGGTTCCTCACAGAGTGTATTTAATTAATGGGGGACCTTCAAATCATGTATTATTAAGAAGCACTTTTTGCAAAACGTATTTCCATCAGAGCAACCCTTTAAATATCACTTTAGACAGATTTCAAAAACCTGATTTTTTTTTTTTTTTCTGTTCCATGGTAAAATACTACAGTATGTACTATTTTAATGTAAATATTCCAACCAGGAAAAGAGGTAATATGATATCTCTCAGATGCTGTTTGAAATGTTGATGACTCTTTTGGAGTCAGTTAATCTAGTATATGAAGTCTACAGCGTAACTGGATGTCATTGATACAGAAGGGGGAAATGCAGAAGTAAACAATGCATCAGACTAAGATGAGAAAAGTGTTATTGGTTTAGCTGAAACACACAGGGAGTTGCAAACAGATTAGAATTTTAGAATTTTTAAACTTTCAGCTGTGAGAAGAGATAAAGAGCAACAGTTTGTAAACTATAAAGAAGAAGGTTTGATTGAAATGAACAAAACATGTAAGAACTGGAACAACTACAACTGGCAATTGTTTATATTTTGAATTGAAACCCATTTTTTATTTTTTGCAAAAAGGTTTTTTCATGTTGATAAAAACATCTAAAGTTTAAGCAGGACATACCAAGTTCTAAGATGTCTTACTTTCAATCCAAACTTCAGTAATTAAGTACAATTCCGTCACATTCTAAACCGTTATTTCAGATATGTAAGAAAATCTTTCAAAATTGCTTTCATAATGTTGTTGATTATGACTGTAGGAAAACATTAAGATATGACGGTCAATAAATAAAACTTTTTATGTATTCAAGGAAGTGGATATAGGACAATTACTTAGCACAATCCATCGGCATCCACAACGTAGCTCTCAGGTAACAGTATGCTTTTTGGCATAGATTCCAATATTTTCTCAGTGCTCTACCTGGAAAAACAGGGAATAGAACAGTTTTTTTTTTTTAGAATGATATGCTGCCATTGCCTATTTTAGTGTTTTACCCTGTACTTTACTGACTCTCTGTTTGAACCTACGCTTAAGCTATATTTTCATCTAGTCTATTAGTGACCGTTCTTCTAATTCATCTGGATTGCTGACTTTTTATAATTGCTGACCTTGGATAGACTGATTTAGTTTAATAGATTGAGTGCCTTTTAATACTAAGATTTGCTGCTGTACCTTTCTATTCTGAATTCTGGCAAAGTATGTACATACTATAAGGGCATACCATGAAGGTGCATTGCCTCTATAGGTCAGGGTGGACTCAAATTTTGTTAACTGATGCAGGTAATCCACCTCTCAAGGAACAGCATTGTTACTAAACAAGTTGTAGAAGAATTGCATCAATGATGATAACGGAGTAAAGCGGAAAAGGACAATGAATCCTTCTGTCCTGGGTGGCAATACGTGGCCCCATAAAGGTCAAACCAACTTTAATCTTTAAAAAGAGGCCACTCATCTATGTAGCTGAAGTACACATATCTTGATCCTGCTATGTGACTCTGATACTCTTATTTCTACTAGCAATACCTTGTTTAAAGGGAACCTGTCTTGTGAAAAATTCTATTAACCTGAAGATATGTGGTTAATCTGCAGGTTTATAGTGTGTTGACACTTTGCGGCTACTGCACTGAAAGCATGGCTGTGCATCAGTGAAGAGCCAGCTGTTAGTCAGTGCCAGGGGCATGGTTACACTGTGTACTGAGAGGAGATTGAAGTCTCACCTCTATGACTGAAAGCAGGAAGCTTCCAGGAGACAGGAATCTCATTTCCTCCCATCAGCCAGGCTTTCGGTGCAGCAACCACACGGTGTCAGAATGCTATTAACCCCTTCAAGGCCCAGCCTATTTTGACCTTAAAGACCTTGCCATTTTTTGCAATTCTGACCAGTGTCCCTTTATGAGGTAATAACTCAGGAACGCTTCAACGGATCCTAGCGATTCTGAGATTGTTTTTTCGTGACATATTGGGCTTCATGTTAGTGGTAAATTTAGGTCGATAATTTTTGCGTTTATTTGTGAAAAAAATGGAAATTTGGCGAAAATTCTGAAAATTTTGTAATTTTCAAATTTTTAATTTTTATTCTGTTAAACCAGAGAGTTATGTGGCACAAAATAGTTAATAAATAACATTTCCCACATGTCTATTTTACATCAGCACAATTTGGGAACAACATTTTTTTTTGTTAGGAAGTTATAAGGGTTAAAAGTTGACCAGCGATTTCTCATTTTTACAGCAAAATTTACAAAACCATTTTTTTTAGGGACCACCTCACATTTGAAGTCACTTTGAGGGGTCTATATGGCAGAAAATACCCAAAAGTGACACCTTTATAAAAACTGCACCCCTCAAGCTACTCAAAACTACATTCAAGAAGATTATTAACCCTTCAGGTGCTTCACAGGAACTAAAGCAACGTGGAAGGAAAAAATGGACATTTTAATTTTTCCAACAAAAATTTTCTTTTAGCATCAATTTTTTCATTTTTACATGGGCATCAGGATAAAATGGATCCTAAAATTTGTTGGGGAATTTCTCTTGAGTACACACATACCTCATATGTGGTCATAAACCACTGTATGGGCGCACGGCAGGGCTCAGAAGGGAAGGAGCGCCATTTGACTTTTTGAATGGAAAATATGCTGGAATATTTAGCGGTTGCCATGTCGCATTTGGAGAGTTCCTGTGTGCCTAAACATTGCAGCTCCCCCACAAGTGACCCCATTTTGGAAACTAGACCCCCTAAGGAACTTATCTAGATGCATAGTGATCACTTTTAACCCCCAGGTGCTTCACAAATTGATCTGTAAAAAAAAGAAAGTACTTTTTTTTCACAAAAATTTTCTTTTAGCCTCAGTTTTTTTCATTTTCACATGGGCAACAGTATAAATTGGATCGTAAAATTTGTTGGGCAATTTCACCTGAGTACACAGATACCTCATATGTGGTCATAAACCACTTTTTGGGCGCACGGCAGGGCTCAGAAGGGAAGGAGCGCCATTTGACTTTTTGAATGGAAAATATGCTGGAATATTTAGCGGTTGCCATGTCGCATTTGGAGAGTCCCTGTGTGCCTAAACATTGGAGCTCCCCACAAGTGACCCCATTTTGGAAACTAGACCCCCTAAGGAACTTATCTAGATGCATAGTGAGCACTTTGAACCCCCAGGTGCTTCACAAATTGATCCGTAAAAAAAGAAAGTACTTTTTTTTCACAAAAATTTTCTTTTAGCCTCAGTTTTTTTCATTTTCACATGGGCAACAGTATAAATTGGGTCCTAAAATTTGTTGGGCAATTTCTCCTGAGTACACAGATACCTCATATGTGGTCATAAACCACTGTTTGGGCGCACGGCAGGGCTCAGAAGGGAGGGAGCGCCATTTGACTTTTTGAATAGAAAATATGCTGGAATATTTAGCGGTTGCCATGTCGCATTTGGAGAGTCCCTGTGTGCCTAAACATTGGAGCTCCCCCACAAGTGACCCCATTTTGGAAACTAGACCCCTAAGGAACTTATCTAGATGCATAGTGAGCACTTTGAACTCCCAGGTGCTTCACAAATTAATCCGTAAATAAAAGAAAGTACTTTTTTTTCACAAAAATTTTCTTTTAGCCTCAGTTAATTTCATTTTCACATAGGCAACAGTATAAATTGGATCCTAAAATTTGTTGGGCAATTTCTCCTGAGTACACAGATACCTTATATGTGGTCATAAACCACTGTTTGGGCGCACGGCAGGGCTCAGAAGGGAAGGAGCGCCATTTGACTTTTTGAATGGAAAATATGCTGGAATATTTAGCGGTTGCTATGTCGCATTTGGAGAGTCCCTGTGTGCCTAAACATTGGAGCTCCCCCACAAGTGACCCCATTTTGGAAACTAGACCCCCTAAGGAACTTATCTAGATGCATAGTGAGCACTTTGAACCCCCAGGTGCTTCACAAATTGATCCGTAAAAAAAAGAAAGTACTTTTTTTTCACAAAAATTTTCTTTTAGCCTCAGTTTTTTTCATTTTCACTTGGGCAGCAGTATAAATTGGATCCTAAAATTTGTTGGGCAATTTCTCCTGAGTACACAGATACCTCATATGTGATCATAAACCACTGTTTGGGCGCACGGCAGGGCTCAGAAGGGAAGGAGCGCCATTTGACTTTTTGAATAGAAAATATGCTGGAATATTTAGCGATTGCCAGTCGCATTTGGAGAGTCCCTGTGTCCTTAACATTGGAGCTCCCCACAAGTGACCCCATTTTGGAAACTAGACCCCTAAGGAACTTATCTAGATGCATAGTGAGCACTTTGAACCCCCAGGTGCTTCACAAATTGATCCGTAAATAAAAGAAAGTACTTTTTTTTCACAAAAATTTTCTTTTAGCCTCAGTTATTTTCATTTTCACATGGGCAACAGTATAAATTGGATCCTAAAATTTGTTGGGCAATTTCTCCTGAGTACACAGATACCTCATATGTGGTCATAAACCACTGTTTGGGCGCACGGCAGGGCTCAGAAGGAAGGAGCGCCATTTGACTTTTTGAATGGAAAATATGCTGGAATATTTAGCGGTTGCTATGTCGCATTTGGAGAGTCCCTGTGTCCTTAAACATTGGAGCTCCCCACAAGTGACCCCATTTTGGAAACTAGACCCCTAAGGAACTTATCTAGATGCATAGTGAGCACTTTGAACCCCAGGTGCTTCACAAATTGATCCGTAAATAAAAGAAAGTACTTTTTTTTCACAAAAATTTTCTTTTAGCCTCAGTTATTTTCATTTTCACATGGGCAACAGTATAAATTGGATCCTAAAATTTGTTGGGCAATTTCTCCTGAGTACACAGATACCTCATATGTGGTCATAAACCACTGTTTGGGCGCACTGCAGGGCTCAGAAGGGAAGGAGCGCCATTTGACTTTTTGAATGGAAAATATGCTGGAATATTTAGCGGTTGCGATGTCGCATTTGGAGAGTTCCTGTGTGCCTAAACATTGAGCTCCCCCACAAGTGACCCCATTTTGGAAACTAGACGCCCTAAGGAACTTATCTAGATGCATAGTGAGCACTTTGAACCCCCAGGTGCTTCACATAAGTTTATAACGCAGAGCCGCGAAAATAAAAAATCATTTTTTTTCTCAAAAAATGATTTTTTAGCCCACTGTTTTTTATTTTCACAATGGTTACAGGAGAAATTGGACCCCAAAAGTTGTTGTCCAGTTTCTCCTGAGTACGCTAGTACCCCATAAGTGGGGGGGAACCACTGTTTGGGCACACGTCAGGGCTCGGAAGGGATGTAGTGACGCTTTGAAATGCCGACTTGATGGAATGGTCTGCGGGCATCTTGTTACGTTTGCAGAGCCCCTGATGTGCCTAAACAGTAGAAACTCCCCACAAGTGACCCATTTTGGAAACTAGACCCGGCAAAGAACTTATCTAGATGTGTGGTGAGCACTTTGAACCCCCAAGGGCTACACAGAAGTTTATAACGCCCGGGCATGAAAATAAAAAAATCATATTTTTTCCACAATCAGGATCTTTTAGTCCCCAATTTTTTTATTTTCCCAAGGGTAACATGAGAAATTAGACCCCAAAAGTTGTTGTCCAATTTGTCCTGAGTATGCTGATATCCCATATGTGGGAGAAAACTACTGTATGGGCACACGTCGGGGCTCGGATGGGAAGTAGTGACGTTTTGAAATGCCCACTTGATGGAATGGTCTTCGGGCGTCATGTTACGTTTGCAGAGTCCCTGATGTGCCTAAACAGTAGAAACTCCCCACAAGTGACCCCATTTTGGAAACTAGATCCCCCAAGGAACTCCTATAGATGTGTGATAAGCACTTTGAATCTCCAAGTCCTTCACAGAAGTTTATAACGCAGAGCCGTGAAAATATAAAATCATTTTTTTCCACAAAAATAATTTTTAGTCCCCAATTTTTTTTCCCAATGTTAACAGGAGAAATTAGAACCCCCAAAGTTGTTGTGCAATTTTTCCCGAGTACGCTATACCCCATATGTGGGGATAAACCACTGTTTGGGCATACGTGGGGCTTGGAATAAAGGGAGCACTGTTTGACTTTTTGAACGCAAAATTTGCAGGAATCAATGGTGGCGCCATGTCGCGTATGGAGACCCCCTGATGTGCCTAAATAGTGGAAACCCCTCAATTCTAACTCCAACCCTAACCCCAACACCCCTAACCCCAACCCTAACCCCTACACACACCTAACCCTAATACAAACCCTAATCATAACCCTAACCCCAACACACCCCTAACCCTAATCCCAACTCTAACCATAAACCTAACTACAAGCCTAACCCTAATTCCAACCCTAACCCTAATTCCAACCCTAACCCTAATTCCAACCCTAACCCAAATTCCAACCCTAACCGTAATTCTAACCTTAACCCTAATGCTAACCCTAACCCTAGTTCTAACCCTAAGGCTGGGTTCATATTGCGTTTTACCAGCCCGTTCAACACGTAGCGGTGACCGGCTGGTAACGATATAGCATAACACGATCGCGTTATGCTATACCCGCTAGCGCAGATGAATCAGCAGATAATCAGCCGCGGATCCGCAGCAAAATCCGCCGCGGATCTGCAACGAATCAGCAGCGAAATCCACCGCGGATCAGCAGCGAAATCAGCCGCGGATCAGCAGCGAAATCAGCCGCGGATCAGCAGCGAAATCGCCGCGGATCAGTAGCGAAATCCGCTACGGATCCGCAGCGGATCAGCAGCGAAATCAGCCGCGGATCAGCAGCAAAATCCGCTGCGGATCCGCAGCGAATCAGCAGCAAAATCAGTCGTGGATCAGCAGCGAAATCCGCCGCGATCAGCAGCGAAATCAGCCGCGGATCAGCAGCGAAATCAGCCGCGGATCAGCAGCGAAATCAGCGCGGATCAGCAGCGAAATCAGTCGCGGATCAGCAGCGAAATCCGCCGCGGATCAGCAGCAAAATCAGCCGCGGATCCGCAGCGAATCAGCAGCGAAATCAGCCGCGGATCAGCAGCAAAATCAGCCGCGGATCAGCAGCGAAATCCGCTGCGGATCCGCAGCGGATCAGCAGCGAAATCAGCCGCGGATTAGCAGCGAAATCCGCTGCGGATCCGCAGCGAATCAGCAGCAAAATCAGTCGTGGATCAGCAGCAAATCAGTCGCGGATCCGCAGCGAAATCAGTTGCGGATCCGCAGCGAAATCAGTTGCGGATCAGCAGCGAAATCCGCCACGGATCAGCAGCAAAATCAGCCGCGGATCCGCAGCGTATCAGCAGCGAAATCAGCCGCGGATCAGCAGCGAAATCAGCCGCGGATCAGCAGCGAAATCCGCTGCGGATCCGCAGCGGATCAGCAGCGAAATCAGTCGTGGATCAGCAGCGAAATCAGTCGCGGATCCGCAGCGAAATCAGTTGGCGGATCCGCAGCGCGAAATCCGCCGCGGATCCGCAGCGAAATCTGCCGCGGATCAGCAGCGAAATCCGCCGCGGATCAGCAGCGAAATCAGTCGCGTCGGCGGATCAGCAGCGAAATCACTGTCAGCTCAGCGGATCCGCAGCGAAATCAGTTGCGGATCCGCAGCGAAATCAGTTGCGGATCAGCAGCGAAATCCGCGCGGATCCGCCACGAAATCCGCGGCGGATCAGCAGCGAAATCAGCCGCGGATCAGCAGCGAAATCAGCTGCGGATCAGCAGCGAAATCCGCTGCGGATCTGCAGCGAAATCCGCCGCGGATCCGCAGCGAGATCCGCCACAGGTTGCGGATTTTGCTGCGGATCTGCGGCGTATTTTGTTGCGGATCCCGCTGCTGATCTGCGGCGGATATCGCTGCGCATCCGCGGCTGATTTCGCTGCTGATCCGCAGCGGATCAGCAGCGAAATCCGCCGCGGATCCGCAGCAAAATACGCCGCGGATCCGCAGCAAAATCCGCAACGTGTGCACAGGGCCTAATAGGAAAAAAAAAAATATCTTTTTTTTTTATTTGTCCCTACCTATGATAAAGGGGGGGTTAATTTACTTTTTTTTATTTTGATCACTGTGACAGTTTATCACAGTGATCAAAATAAATTTTTGGACACAGGGGGGCGCACTGCGCATGCGCCGGCCGGCGGGCGCACTGTGCATGCGCCCGCCATTTTCCAAGATGGCGGCGCCCATGAAGAGGCCCGGGCGGACGCCGGGACCGATCCAGGGACATCGGTGGATCGGGAGAGGTGAGTAGGGTGGTCGGAAGGTTAGGGGGGGGGATCGGAAGGTGGGGGCACCGGAGCAAAGGAGGAGGGGAGCTGTTAGTGACGGCGGTGACCGATCGCTGCCATCTTTCGGTGGCGGCGGCCGATCGCCGCCGTGACTACGTGTGGGGGGGTCAGGTCTCGGTGTCCAGCCATGGCAGATGCTATTGCAGCATCGGCCATGGCTGGATTGTAATATTTCACCAATTAAATTGGTGAAATATTTCAGATTGCTCTGATTGGCTGTTTCACTTTTAACAGCCAATCAGAGCGATCGTGGCCACGGGGGGGTTAAGCCAACCCCCCTGTGGTGAAGCACAAAGGGTCCTGTAACTGTGGGTCGGGTGACCTTTGAGTGACCCGGTCTCCCGGCCCGCAGGAACGCGATCCTTTCATGACGCAGGGTATGCGTCATAGGTCGGAATGGCACCGACTTTCATGACGCATACGCTGTGTCAAAGGTCGGGAAGGGGTTAACCTGCAAATTAGCCTTGCATCTGCAAATTAATAGCATTTTTCTCATGACAGGTTCTCTTTAACTATGTCTTTTTTGCTTTGGTTCCTATAAACTATTTGATAAGCAAAAGTGCTTATCACACTTCTGTGAAATCAAACTGTCCAGCTATGGAGCAACGCTGATTGTAAATCAATTTCACCTGCTGTTGTGCAAATGGAACAGACAACAGGTAGAAATGATAGGCAATTACCGAGACACACCCTATAAAGGCGTAGTTCTGCAGGTGGTGACCACAGACCATTTCGCTGTTCTCATCCTTTTTGGCTGTTGTTTTGGTCACTTTTGCATTTTGTCAATGCTCTCACCCCTAGAGGTACAGTAGCATGAGGCAGAAGTTGCTCAGGTAATGCAGCTTATGCAGGATGGCACATCAATGCAAGCTGTGACAAGAAGGTTAGCTTTGTCTGTCAGCTCAGTTTCCAAAGTATAAAGCAGATACTAGGAGATAGGCCAGTGCACCAGAAGATGTTGAGTGAGCCGTAGGAGGGCAACAACCCAGCAGCAGGACTGCTAATTCCTCCTTTGTGCAAGGAGGAACAGGAGGAGCAGTGCCAGAGCCCTGCAAGATGTCCTCCAGCAGGCCACTAAAATCCATTTGTCTGCTTAAACTGTCAGAAACATACTCCATGAGGGTGGTATGAGGGCTTGACATCTATAAGCGGCAGTTATGCTTACAGCTTAACACCATAGAGGGCGATTTGAGTTTGGCAGAGAACACCAAGATTGGAATATTTGACACCCTGTTCTCTTCATGGATGAGAGTAGGTTCATACTGAGCACATGTTACAGACTTGACAGAGTCAGCAAGTGCTAAGCATCTCTGGGAACTCCTTCAAGATTGTTGGAAGACCATTTCCGGTGACTACCTCTTGAAGCTCATCAAGAGAATGCCAAGAGTGTGCAAAGCAGTCATCAAAGCAAAAGTTGGCTACTTTGAAGAACCTAGAATATAATACATAATTTCAGTTGTTACACACTTCTTTGTTAAGTATATAATTCCACGTGTGTTAATTCATAGTTTTGATGCCTTCAGTGTGAATTTACAATTTTCATAGTCATGAAAATACAGAAAAATCTTTAAATGAGAAGGTGTGTCCAAACTTTTGGTCTGTACTGTGCATATATAAAGTCACTGGCAAAGTACTGGAAGGGTGGTATGTTTCACTGAGGCTGTTAGCTTCAGTGATCTAAAACCTAGAAGTTTGCTCCAGTGCACTAAGTGCTGAGAGGGTTTAATCAGCCATTTTCAAGGGCTAGGCTTTTTAAAGAACAGCGGAAAAGCGGGTGAGAGGCTGTTCACAATATGTCCTTCCAAGAGTGGGGTTTAGAAGGTAAATAGTCAACCTTCGCAGTCATTCGGTATTCAGTGTGTCGTAATCTAGCAGCACCAGAGTAGCGTTTTGTATTAAACTATACTGATACCCATTGTTATATCCCGAGTGGGTAGATTCGCGCAGCTGCAGAGATTGTATACCATTTTGTTTTGTTTCCTGTTTAGCCCAAAGAGTTGTGTTTATTTTCACTTCACACTGGTTTATGCCACATGTATATACTAAACCAGTGAAACATTTAAATAGACAGTGTACCTGTGTCTACCTGCCTGTGCAGCCGAGTGATCTGATCTACCACAATATACATATATCTTGTATATTTACAGTCACGGCCAAAAGTGTTTACACCCTTGAAATTGTTCCAAAATTTTTTAAAAATGCTTATTTCTTTTGTGTGTATTGGAACACAAAAAAACTTAAAAAAAAAGCAAATTGGAAATCATTTCACATGAACCCCCAAAATAGGCAGGCAAAACTGTTGACACCCTCAACTCCATACTTGGTCGCACGCTCTTTGGAATAAATAACTGCACTCAATCACTTCATATAAGCATCAACAAGTTTCTTACAACTCTCAACTGGAATTTTGGACCACTATTCTTTTGCAAACCGCTCCAGGTCTCTTATATTTGAATGGTGACAATTTTAAGATCTCTCCACTGGTGTTCAATGGAATTTAGATCCAGACCTAGTGCTGGTCACTTCAGAAGTCTCCAGCGCTTTGCTTCTACCTATTTCTGGATGCTTCTTGACGTGTGTTTGGGATCATTGTCCTGTTGGTGGACCCATGACCTAGAAAGCAAACCCAGCTTTCTAACCCTGGGAACTACATTGTGACCCAAAATCCTTTAGTAATCTTCAGATATCCTGATGCCTTGCACACAGTCAAGGCACCCAGTGCAATAAGCAGCAAAACAAACCCAAAATGTATTTGAAACCTCCACCATATTTGATTGCAGGTACTGTTTTTTTTTCTTTGTAGGCCGCATTCCACATTTGGTAAACAATAGAATAATGTGATTTACCAATAAGCTCTATCTTGTTCTCATCTGTCCACAACACACTTTCCCAAAAGGATTTCGGCTTACGTATATTTGGAAAACTGCAGTCTATTTTTTTTGTCTCTGTGTCAGCAGTGGTATCCTCATTCACCCCCTGGCATAGTATTTAATTTCATTCAAATGTTGATGGATAGTTTGTACTGACAGTGAAGCACCCTGAGCCTGCAGAATAGCTTGAATTACTTTGGACTTGATTGGGGCTGTTTATCCACCATCCGGACTATCCTGCACTGCAACCATTCATCAATTTTTTTCTGTCGTCTACATCGAGGGAGATTAAAAACAGTGCATTCGATTGTAAATTTCTTGATTATGCTGCACACCGTGGACTGGGGAACATGAATATCTCTGGAGATGGACTTGTAACTTTGAAATTGATTATATTTTCTAACAGTTTTGGCTCTCAAGTCTACAGACAGTTCTCTTCTCCTCTTTCTGTTCTACATGCTTAGTGTTACACACAGAGACACACAAACACACAATGCAAATATTGAGTCAACTTCTCCCCTTTTTATCTGGTTTCAGGTGTGATTTTCATATTACCCACACCTGATACTTGCCACAGGTGAGTTTGAGCGAGCATCACATGATTGAAGCAAAGTTTTTACCCACAGTTTTGGAAAGGTGCAAACAATTTGACCCAGCCCACCTTTGGAGTTTTGTGTGAAATGATGCCCAAATTGCATTTTTTTCTCAGTTTTTTTTTATTTTTCCAATTCACACAAAGTAAATAAACATGTGTATAACAAAACACATGTAATTGCAATCATTTTCTTTTAGAAATACTTCATTTTCTAGTACAATTTCAAGGGTACAAACACTTTTGGCCATGACTGTATGGAATTATTGTATGTAAGGTTGCTATAAGAATTTTTGACTGCTTTAATCTAGAACTCTTTGAATCTAGTCTTGAGACGGAGATTGCTCTGTCTGTCCATAAGAAATCATTCGGAGTAATGATATTATATTTGAAATTTATACTGTACAAAAGCTGTAAACAGTGCAAATAGCAGAGGAACTGGAGCATAAAATTAATATGCATTGAATGGCGGAGAGAAGATGATCAGTTGATATGCTCTTCCATAAAGTTTACATGCATAATTTAAATAAATCTGTTCAGCAATTCAGGAATGCACTCTTTATAGAGCCCCTTTTATTGTGAAATCATGAAATTTATGTGTACAAGTAATAACGTATTTTTTTGACACAGTGAATAACTCTTAATTCAAAGTGCTGCACCTTTGGAAGTGAAATTTATAACTCTGAAACTTTTGTCATTAAAAAGCTATTCTAATTGTACTGCTGTTATGGCAAATTGCACAGCATTTCTAATGTAAAAAATATTAATTACTTATCATGGTAGGAAAGATTCATAGTATTTCTATCATAATGAGTCTTGTAGTGATTACAGAGTGCTAGATTTAATGCGTAATATGCTGGAGACAGGCTCATAATAGTACACATAATTAATAATCAAGAGAGGTTTACATGCTCGTATTTAAGTACTTTATACAGAATGAAAACAAGTTGGGCACTATCATTGGAATGAAATGATCTTGAAAATTGATTATTGTGATTAGTGGGTAAAGGTTGCCTAGATAGTCAAAATGCTAGCATTTAAAATACGGACAGTACATAATCCTAGAGCTTCAAACCCTTCTCTTATATTTATGGAATATAATCCATCAGGTCACCATGACTAGATTAAGATCAATGGTGGCCACTTGAATACATAGGCCTTATTTATTTATTTTGGATGTAGATAATAAAACACCCCAATTCTTTATACAATTATTCATAATTTCTTAATTTCTTTATGCAATACAGTGCATAGATAACTACCTTCTAATGAAAAATAACAGATATGTAACAAAAAATAGTATGCACATATATGACCAAATCGATGTTAAGCTGAAATATGATGTGGTTATAAATCAACATGACTATACACTGTGTGCAGAATTATAAGGCAAATGAGTATTTTGATCACATCATCTTTTTTATACATGTTGTCCTACTCCAAGCTGTATAGGCTTGAAAGCCAACTGCTAATTATGTAAATCAGGTGATTTGTATCTCTGTAATGAGAAGGGGTGTGGTCTCATGACATCAACACCCTATATAAGGTGTGCTTAATTATTAGGCAACTTCCTTTCCTTTGGCAAAATGGGTCAGAAGAGAGATTTGACAGACTCTGAAAAGTCAAAAATTGTGAGATGTCTTGCAGAGGGATGCAGCAGTCTTGATATTGCCAAACTTTTGAAGCGTGATCACTGAACAATCAAGTGTTTCATGGCAAATAGCCAACAGGGTCGCAAGAAGCGTGTTGATAAAAAAAGGCTCAAAGTAACTGCCCATGAAATGAGGAAAATCAAGCGTGAAGCTGCCAAGATGCCATTTGCCACCAGTTTTGCCATATTTCAGAGCTGCAACGTTACTGGAGTATCAAAAAGCACAAGTTGTGCCATACTCAGGGACATGGCCAAGGTAAGGAAGGCTCAAAAACGACCACCTTTGAACAAGAAACATAAGATAAAACATCAAGACTGGGCCAAGAAATATGTTAAGACTGATTTTTGTAAGGTTTTATGGACTGATTAAATGAGAGTGACTCTTGATGGGCCAGATGGATGGGCCCGAGGCTGGATCAGTAAAGGGCAGAGAGCTCCACTCCGACTCAGATGCCAGCAAGGTGTAGGTGGGATACTGGTATGGGCTGGTATCATGAAAGATGAACTTGTGGGACCTTTTCGGGTTGAGGATGGAGTGAAGCTCAACTCCCAGACCTACTGCCAGTTTCTGGAAGACACCTTCAACCAGTGTTACAGGAAGAAGTCGGTATCGTTCAAGAAAAACAAGATTTTCATGCAGGACAATGCTCCATTTCATGCATCCAAATACTCCACAGTGGGGCTGCCCAGTAAAGGTTTAAAAGAAGAAAAAATAATTACATGGCCCCCTTGTTCACGTGATCCGAACCCCATAGAGAATGTGTGGTCCCTCATAAAATGTGAGATCTACAGGGAGGGAAAACATTACACCTCTTGGAACAGTGTCTGGGAGGCTGTGGTGACTGCTGCACGCAATGTTGATCGTAAACAGATCAAGCAACTGACAAAATCTATGGATGGAAGTAGAGTTGAGCGATACTTTCCGATATCCAAAAGTATCGGAATCGGAATAGTATCACCGATACCCAAAAAATATCGGCGATACCCGATACCGATACCGGAAGTCCAATGTAAGTCTATGGGAACAAAATATCGAAATTAAAAAAACCCCATTCTTGCCTTGTAGGTTAATTGTACATGAAGGAAAACAACAAAGAGTAATGTAGAATGTATTGGGGGAGGTTGAGGAGACATTAAAGGCATAGATGTTTAACCCAATCCAATGGAATAGCATTAATTTTTTTTTTTAGGAAATACGTTCGGATTGACGAAGAAATTGACAATGTTGTTAACCTTTTTTCTATTTTGGCAAATATGTATGTTTCACAACTTCCATGCTCTTCACCTTTTTAACTTTTGCCACACTTTCTCCTTCATAATCTTCAGCAGCATCATCTTTGTCATCAAATTATTCTTCATCTTCACCTTCTTTATCTTCTTCTAAAACTTCTTGCTTTTCATCTTTTTGTTAACATTACTCATATTGTTCTTTTTAAACTATTATTCTGCTTCATATTATAGTCCTTCATCTTCCTCATCATATTCTTATTTGTGACATAGATTCCTGTACTTGTAATCTGTAAAAGTATGATTTTTTCATCGTTCCGTTCTTGCTGCCACAAAAGATTTAAATTACAACAGTATTTGTCCGTGTTCAGTTTAGCCTGCAGCATCAGGCATTTACCAGGGGCACCACGAGGAGGAACGGACTCACCCCATACACTGCTTAGTCTTCTTCTGCTTATAATTTAGAGCATATATTTTGCTCTTCATTTTGGTCTTATACTTCATGTTCTTCTGCTTTTAGATCTTCTGCTTATTGTTCTTGTGTCTCTTGTTCTGTATCTTGTATTTGTAGCACAACCTTGTACCAGCTGATGTTACTGGGACACGGTTACTAAGCAGGAGGTACCTGTGCTCCAAAGCACTACCAAGGACAGCAGACTTGCTGGAACTCGGATACCGAGATGGAGGCACCTAGGCCAAAGGCACTGCGGAGAACCAGTTGACGGTACTGGAACCCGGACGGGTAGCAGAAGGTACAAGAGCCAATGCAAGTAACGAGGACCAGCTGACTGTGCTGGAACCCGGAGGGGCAGCAGAAGGAAAAGAGCCAATGGCACAACCGAGGACCAGCTGACGTTACTGGGACACGGTTACTAAGCAGGAGGTACCTGTGCTCCAAAGCACTACCAAGGACAAGCAGACATTGCAGGAACTCGGATACCGAGATGGAGGCACCTAGGCCAAAGGCACTGCGGAGAACCAGTTGACGGCACTGGAACCCCGACGGGTAGCAGAAGGTACAAGAGCCAATGCAAGTAACGAGGACCAGCTGACTGTGCTGGAACCCGGAGGGGCAGCAGAAGGAAAAGAGCCAATGGCACAACTGAGGACCAGCTGACGTTACTGGGATACGGTTACTAAGCAGGAGGTACC
Organism: Oophaga sylvatica; assembly: GCA_033576555.1. Classification (NCBI taxonomy): domain Eukaryota; kingdom Metazoa; phylum Chordata; class Amphibia; order Anura; family Dendrobatidae; genus Oophaga; species Oophaga sylvatica. The sequence continues at coordinate 543,551,065 of JARQOD010000002.1, forward strand.
TGTGCTCCAAAGCACTACCAAGGACAAGCAGACATTGCAGGAACTCGGATACCGAGATGGAGGCACCTAGGCCAAAGGCACTGCGGAGAACCAGCTGACGGCACTGGAACCCCGACGGGTAGCAGAAGGTACAAGAGCCAATGCAAGTAACGAGGACCAGCTGACTGTGCTGGAACCCGGAGGGGCAGCAGAAGGAAAAGAGCCAATGGCACAACCGAGGACCAGCTGACGTTACTGGGACACGGTTACTAAGCAGGAGGTACCTGTGCTCCAAAGCACTACCAAGGACAAGCAGACATTGCAGGAACTCGGATACCGAGATGGAGGCACCTAGGCCAAAGGCACTGTGGAGAACCAGCTGACGGTACTGGAACTCGGACGGGTACCATAAGGCACCCATGAAAATGTAAGTTGACAGGCCGCAAGCCGTCTGCAGTTACCAAATCACACAGTCCTACAGTGGGTGCTTGTCCTATTTTCACAACGGAAAGAGCCTTTATTTACATATCCCACAGCACACATAGGAATCACCTAAACTGCAGGCACCATAGAGTCGGATAACCGGAATGCAACATGACAGGACAACTTATTGGAGGCTAATTTACGTTGACACTGCCAGGAAACAGCTGTGGTGCTGTAACCAGGGTGGGCATGAGTCAGTACCCGTGCCAATTACTTCCGAGCAACAACTGGCGGTGTTGGAGCCCAGGGATGAGAGGAGGACAGGGTGGAGGCAGCATGACTTTTTGTCGTACACACAGCAGGGGAACAGCTGCCATTACTCAACCCCAGTAACACAGGAGCAAGTGTTGACTGTGCTAACAGCACTTACAGGCAACAACTGGCGGTGTTGGAGCCCAGGGTCCAATGCATCGACTTCAATTGCTTCCACCTCCTCTCAGGAACACAGCACTGTTGATCAACCATCTGTCTCTTCACCGCCTGCCAAATTGCCCAGTCAGTCAGAGAGTTCTGTACAGGAGCCAGCTGAGTCTCTGCTTCTGTTCTCAGAATCTGTTGGTTTGCAAACAGGGGCACAGCCAAGCAGCATTCTGGAATGTGAAGAAGAGGGAGTATGCAGTGATGCGCAACAGCTGTGTCTCTCTGAATCTGAAGAGGCGGGTGAGCCAGTGCCGATGGTCAGCACACCGCAGAACGCATCTGATGATGATGAGACTCAGGTGCCAGTTTCTGTTGAGCATGGTGGTGGCCAGACCACCCAACAGCAGCAGGTGTTGGAAGAGGTTAGTGGAGATGATGAGGTCCAAGACCCAACATGGCGTGAGGAACAGGAAGGTGGTGGTAGCAGCTCTGAGGAAGCGATTGCCCCAACGGTACAAACAGGAGGGAGAGTTAGGCTGCATACTCTGTTGCCTGTAGCCTCCATTTTGGCACCTGTTCGGATTTCTCTTCCAAAAGTCTAAACGGACGCTCCCAGGACTTGCACTGCGTGGTCCTTTTTTCACACACTTGCAGATGATATTTGCTATGTCAAATGCAAGCTGTGTAATCAAAAAGTAAAAAGAGGTAAAGTGTCAGTAACCTCAATACCACAAATATGTGTAAACATGTGCGGAGAAAACACGTAGTTGAGTTACAAAGACACACTGAAGATGTACAGTCTATAGAGAATCACTGCACAAGTTTAACTGCATATGTCATGGTTACATTTGAAATTTTTATTGCACACTTGATGTGAAAAAAGAAAATAGCTATGAGACTACTGACTGACGTTTTGGGCAACGCAGTGGCCTTTATCAAATAGTCGCTGGAAGAGATAGAAAAATTTACAGTCAATGACAATGTATAATATATACAATATATACAATATATACATAGGGTGAAGAATATATATACATAGGAATTAGGCAACATGTTAAACATTTGGGTGATACTGTAGAACACGGAGAATTATCCCTCTAGGGTATGCGGGTGGATAATGTAGTTTTTTGTTGATTTTTGGGAGTGTGTAGAAAACAGGGGTGATGGGGTATTGAATATTAAGGAATGTCATAGTCTTACAGTCTATGGTGATCAATTAAAGATGTTTTGTCAGGATACGATCAATTTTTTGACAGATGTAAAATGTAGGGTCACAATTGAGTTGTCTGTAGGTTAGGTTAACTGACAGTTGTCTATGAATTTCGGCAATAGATTGGGTCTTATTCATAATAACGATAGCACCCCCCTTATCTGCTGGTTTAATAATAATGTTGGGGTTATCTTTCAGAGATTTTATGGCTTGTTTATCTGTGGGTGTCAGGTTGTGGCGTATCGGTGTAGGCCCAATCTCGGCAAACCATCCACGAGCACAGGCTCTGAATGCTGGCATTGCAAAACTCCTGTCCCTTGAAATGCTGTCATTCAGGCTGGTGGAGACTGACAGTTTACGGAACTTAATGGCATTGGCAGTCCCACAATACAATGTGCCAAGCTGATTTTATTTCAGCAGGCAAGCCGTCCCTGGTCTGCAAAAGCATGTTGTTGAGGTTAAAATTAAACATGCGCTACTAAACTCCGTCAGTAGCAATGTCCACCTGACCACCGCTGCGTGGACCAGTACCCATGGCCAGGGACGATACCTTTCCCTTACTGCCCATTGGGTCAATGTTGTGGAGCCGGGTACAGATCTTGCGAGTGGCGCTGTACGTGTTCAGGCAACTACAAGGATTGCGGGAATCAAGTCTGTACACATTGACTCCTCCTTCTCCAGTTCCTCAGAAACATCGTTGCAGGAGCCGTCACGGTCTACCTCCACATGGACCCGTGAACGCTTAATAAGAATCTTTAGTTATATAGCGCCAACAGATTACGCAGCGCTTTACAGTTTAACAGTTTCCGAACACAAGTCATAAGTAACAACGTTACCAATACAATAATGAAAGCAATATAATCCTGCACATGCTCGTGAGAGCTTACAATTTACAAATATGTGGGGGAGATACAAAGTACAGGTGTTTATATACAATGGTGTATTTAGAATGATGGCCCAGCCATTTTGAGGGAGTGAGGGATGGATGGAGATAGTGAATGGGCTACCACACACACACTTACACATAGAATGACTTTGATTAGTGAATGTGATAGGCCGCTATGAAGAAATGTGTTTTGAGTGAGCGCCCGAAAACATGCAAATTGTGGATAGTTCTAATTTCTTGGGGTACAGCATTCCACAGTATTGGCGCAGCGCGGGAGAAGTCTTGGATTCGGGAGAGATGTTCTTTAGGTGTAGGCGGCAATAGCGGGCAACAGATTGTATATGGGAGGTGAAGGAGAGATTGGTGTCAAACATAACACCCAGACAGCGAGCCTGTTGACCGATATGAGCACAGACGTGGCCAAACGTCAACAGGCCGTCCTGAAATTAATTTCCATGGGGAATCAAAGCCACACAGCGCTGGAGCTCTGGAATGCCATAAAGCAAGAGAGCGACATGTGTATTTTGCCAGCGAATCTCCAGCCAGGCTTGGTAGTGTGTGACAATGGCCGAAATCTGGTGGCAGGTCTGGGCCTAGGCAACGTCACTCACATACCATGTCTGGCACATGTGCTAAACTTGGTCGTCCAGAGTTTTTTGAGGGACTATCCGGATCTTGATGCACTGCTGCACAAGGTCCGCCTACAGTGCGCTAACTTGCGACGTTCCACCATGGCCAGATCGCGCATTGCAGCTCTGCAACGCAGATTTTGCCTTCCTGAACATCGCATCATATGTGACGTACCCACCAGGTGGAATTCCACGTTACATATGTTGGAGCGGTTGTGTGAGCAGCAGCCAGCAGTAATGGAGTATCAGCTGCATCAGTCGCAATCAACTCGCAATTTGCGCCGTTCACTTTTACCACTACTGAGTGGGCCTCTATAATAATAATCTTTATTTATATAGCGCCAACAGATTCCGCAGCGCTGTACAGTTTAACAGTTTCATAACACAAGTCATAAGTGACAACGTTAACAATACAATAATTAAAGCAATATAAGCCGCCCCTGCTCGTGAGACCTTACAATCTACAATGAGGAGGGGGAGCTACAAAGTACAGTTGTTTATATACAATGGTGTATTTACAATGATGGTCCAGCCATTTTCAGGGAGTGAGGGATGGATGGAGATAGTGAATGGGCTACACACACACACAGTTACACATAGAATGACTTTGATTAGTGAATGTGATAGGCCGCTCTGAACAAATGTGTTTTGAGTGTGGAAGTAGGGCTGTTAATGGGGATGTTGAAGTCTCCAAGGATAAGGGTTGGTACTTCTGAGGACATGAAAGTGCGGCAGCCAGGCAGAGAAGTGGTCAAGGAACTGTGTGGGCGAGCCTGGGGTCCGATATATTACCGCTACTCTGAGGGAGAGGGGACGAAAGAGCCTGATGGTGTGGACCTAATAATTTGCAAAATCTTAATATAAAATTTACATGTTACATATTTACATCTAGTATAAAACATTTAACCATTAAGCCTACTTACAGAACAAGGAAGTGTAAAAAAACTTGTGCTAAAAAAAAAAGTGCAAATAAAATGTGAGAAGGGCAGTGTAACAAATAATTTAGGAAAAAGATAAACTAACATCAAGTGCTGTGTGCTGTGTAAGAGCCAGACACATTAACATTAAATCAGTCTGGAATAGCGGTGATTTTCTCCCCATAACCCGAGTAACATTCTGGGGAGAGGGGTGTAGAGTCAACGATCAGCAACTAGCTACGGTAGATCAAATACCTGAAAAAAAAAAAAAAAAGTTATTTAACATTCATAAGATACATTTTATTTTATAAAAAAAAAAAAAAATATTTAACATTCATAAGATACATTGTATTTAAAAAAAAAAAAAAAATTATTTAACATTCCTAAGATAATTTTTTTTAAAACATAAAAACTATAATACACAGCAGGATCTTTAGTAAAAACCAGACTTACCACTGTAACCTCTTAATCCTTGCAAGCTTCAACACAACGTTGACAAGGTACACAGCAGGGGTGGTCGGTCTCCTAGACAACGAGCAAACTCCTTCATGTTGAGAGAGGCCACCATCTCCTTAGCTTTCTGGTACTTTTCTGTGGGAATGAGCTTGTCTCCAACCAGCCAGGAATATCCATTGAATGGCACACCATGGTTTGGTATTAGCACCCAGTACCAAAAGTGAAGCCAACCACAGTTCCCATTTCTCATGAACTTTATTTGATATACTGGCTGGCCAAACATTAGTTTCTCACAAAGGAGCTGAAGACCCTGAGTGGCAGTAGGTGCAAGTCTCTCCAGCATGACCTGTTTGTTAGATATTTGCCGTCTACACCTAAAGAACATCTCTAGAATCGCCCTTTTCTCACCATGGAAACAACAAAAACCCTCACTGTAGCATTGATCCACTCCCGCCTGGACTACTGCAATGCTCTATTACTTGGCCTCCCCATTACTCGACTATCCCCTCTCCAGTCCATCCTTAATGCAGCAGCCAGGGTCATCCATCTGGCTAATCGGTACTCGGACGCGTCGCTCTTCGCCAGTCCTTACACTGGCTGCCCATTCATTATAGGATCCAATTCAAAGTACTGGTTCTCACCCACAAAGCTCTCCACAGTGCAGCACCCCCCTACATCTCCTCCCTCATTTCTATCTATCGGCCTAACCGACTGCTGCGCTCTGCAAATGACTTTCGACTAACCTCTGCAGTAATCCGTACCTCCCACTCCCGACTCCAAGACTTCTCCCGCGCTGCGCAAATCCTCTGGAATGCTCTACCACAAGAAATTAGGACTATCCACAATTTGCCTGGTTTCAGGCGCTCCCTCAAAACACATTTTTTTCAGAGTGGCCTATCACATTCAATAACCAAAGTCGTTCTATGTTTAAGTGTGTATGTGGAGCCCATTCACTATCTCCATCCATGCCTCACTCCCTCAAGATGGCTGGACCATCATTGGAAATGCACCATTATATATACACACCTGTACTTTGTATCTCCCCCACCTCATTGTAGATTGTAAGCTCTCACGAGCAGGGTCGGCTGATTTTGCTTTAATTATTGTATTGTTAACGTTGTTACCTATGACTTGTGTTTTGAAACTGTTAAAGTGTAAAGCGCTGCGGAATATGTTGGCGCTATATAAATAAAGATTATTATTATTATTATTATATCAGAGGGAGAAGAGGATTGGGCCTTGACAAGGTGCCCGATTGCATCTTAAGTCTTATTGAATGTTGGAGCCAGTCCACCGTATAAAAGCAGCCATAGAGTGTCCGGGTACCTGCTTGGATTTCGATCAAAATGAAGACTACTTTGATGTACATGTACACCAATTCGAGAAAAATGACAAGGATGAGGCAGTAAGACACGCTCAGCAGAGTACAAGCAGCATTGCTTGAAGAAGTAACTTGAGCGTGATCAAAATTGAATAAATTAAAATCTCAGACTACAGTGAACACAACTCTTAGCTGTGAAAGGGCTTTTTGTGTCCTTCTACAGTGTTTTCAACCAATGTATTGGATACGGATGGAAGCACGTCACACTATAATTTCAATTGAATGGAGCAGCAAGAATTACACTAAAGAAAAAAAAAAAAAGAGTGTGAGAGTGACATGTGCAGATGCCTACATACAGCGTTGTATGCCGAGCAAACTGCAGCGCGTCACCTGCACTCACACACACACCTTGCAGAGCTGTGAAAAAAACACTGCAAGGCAAAAGGAAGATGTACACAGCGGTTGGTAAAGTAGCCTGCCTAAAGCACAGTACACAAAATCGCAATCTCTAACTGTCCCTCAGAGTCAGCAGAGCAGCGTTCTGTCCCAAACTGAATTAACAGCACAGTGACGCTAAAATGGCGGCTTTATCCGGCAACAATACCTTCCTTGTGTCACGGTTAGGGTAGCGTGTGTCTATTATATGAGTGTCTGTAAAATGTAACGTTACGCAGACTTATTCTGCCCTTGGGACGCAAAAAATAAGACAGCAGTAATCATTTACTGTATAAAACTCCACCTATGCGCAACAAAACAAGCACGTTCCCTCTTACGGTTCCTGCGCTGACATGTGAGTAGGGAGTTTGGAGACGTTCCTGAATTTATCCCAGGTATCCAAGCATATCAGGCCGATAGGAGAGCATTAAAACCACCCACGGTGGTGACTTAAATATGGTGAATCGAACCAGTGAAGAACTGTAGGTCGATGCGAATGAATGTGCGATCACATGACACACGTTTATAATAACCCTTGCTAGACACGAGTAACTTTGTAGACATTTGGACACACCTGAACCCAGATGGCAGTGAATATTCATTCTATTCGGCGCCACATGACTCTTGGTCCAGAATAGATTATATATTGCTAGCACAGGAGCTATTAAGGGGAGTGGAAGAGGCAGATGTGCACAACGTAGCTATATATGACCACGCGCCCGTATCAGTGACCCTGCCAGATATGGTGCAGATGGGGCCAAACCAAACTTGGCGCTTCCCGACCTATTTGTTAATGGATGAGAAGTTTCGACATCACGTGAAGCAATGGTGTTTTTAATATGTAAGGGATAATGGAGATACTAGGGATAGGCCGGAACTTTTATGGGCAGCAGGGAAGGGAGTAATGCGCGGGAAACTAATAGGTTATCAGACAACGCTAAAAAAGAAGATCGCGACAAACTACTCGCAGGCTAGCAGGATATTACGCGATAGGTACACGGCAAACAAGACAAGTTCATCAACACAGGTTAAAAATAGATGTAAGCAGGCTAAGGCTGACTTACACGTATGGGTATATCGACGAGAGAGAAGCAGTAATAACAATTATAGAGCCGATGTATATCGTTATGGTAGCAAATGAGGGAGACTATTAGCACGACTAGCGAAAGGAAATCACATTCGTCATCAACATATTACAGCGTTAACGAATAAACATGGGATCATGAACACAGACCCTCGAACCATAAACACCATTCTACAAGAATACTACTCAGACTTATATAAGGTGGAACATACGGATAGTGCGGAGGGTAACACCTTTGTAGATGGAATACGGTTACCATCCATCACAAACTATCAGCTTCTCCTTTTAAAAAAACAAATTGAGGTGACGGAAGTGACAGCGGCGATAAGTTACTTTAAATACGGGAAAGCTCCAGGACCTGACGGGTTTACAGCCAAATTATTTAAAATTATTGAGTGAGGATATCCCGTCCACATTGGTACGCACCTTCAATCATATATTGGAGACAGGAGGGTTGCCCAGCCATTCAAACATGTCACACATGAAGTTGCTACTAAAACCAAACAAACCTTCACATCTGCCTGGATCCTATCGTACATTCTCACTCATTGACCATTATATCAAGATTTTGTCCAGGATCATGGCAGATCTTTTGAGTAGCATTGTTCCTACGCTGATAGGGCGATCACAAGTGGCCTTTGTTAGCTACTTTGTTGGCTACTATCAGTCTCACTATGCATAACACATGTGTGCAGTGGGCAGTATTACCTTTGCCTTCGGTGGAGTAGGAAAACCCCTCTCCTATCGAAGTGTTAGTTGGGGAGATGGAAGATTTGACACCGGGACCTGAATTGTAATACTTAAATGTGACAGGTGACAAATTTGTTAAGGCGCAACTCCGCGGCCCCTACGTTGAGTCTAGCCCGTGAAAATTTACTGGTTGTCAATGGGGAACCCCAACACCCCGGGGCAGCTACAGTATTTAAACAATTAGAGCTGAACCAAGATTTGCTGTATCAGGTTTATAAAATACATGTTGAAATTTTTTAGCAATTGCTGCTACCGCAGTCATATCGGAGGTTGGTAATGGACTTAGCGCATGCGCATGTACTAGGGTGACATTTGTGCCAAAAGAAAACCCTACACAGAATTATACAACGGTTTTACTGGCTGGGGGTCTATCAAGAAGTTAAACGGTATTGTAACTCTTGTCGCATGCGCCAGGTACACAGTCCTCAGCCTCATTTAGTGAGTCCCTTGGTGCCATTAAAAATTTTAGAGGTCCAGTTTGAGAGAATACCCATGGATCTGGTGGAGCCGGTTAATAAATCAGCAAGGGTCATCAACAGGGGCAATAAAAGGGGCACTGTGTGGGTCACCAGTTTTGAGCACACCCGAGTTCAAAAGAGAATTCATTGTCCAGACTGATGCGTCAGAGGTAGGTCTGGGTGCCGTGTTGTCTCAGGACTGGAGCTTAACGGGGAGGAGCATCCCATTAGTTTCCTGAGTCGAAAACTTACTCCATCAAAAAACAGAGACAGCATTGTAGAGAGAGAGTGCCTGGCGATAAAGTGGGCACTGGAGTCGTTGCGCTACTATTTGTTGGGGATAACATTTTGTTTTGTAAATGATCATTCCCTGTGACTGGCAGTGTTGTAGCCCAGGGAGTAGAGTTCAGGTGGTAGAAAGATGAACATAACAGGAGACTTGGAAAACTTGGCAAACAGTTATTTAATCTGAAAACGGACAGGCAAATTCAGGTGAGATCCATGCCTTGTTCATTTTCAGAAAAATAAGCCGGTCTACATTGTCTGAGGATAGTCGCATGCGACGGTCTGTTAGTACACCACCTGCAGCACTAAAGACGCGCTCAGATAATACACTGGCAGCAGGGCAAGCCAGCACCTCCAAGGCATACCACACATCAAATACAAATATAACAGTAATAATAATATTATTAATAAAAAATGAAATTGCACACACAGTACACAGACACAGCTCATATGTGTGTATGAGAGAGTGTTTCTGTGTGTAGTTCATGCCTCTAGCCTAGAAGATCAGTCTTGCTAAAATCTTTAACACTGACCCCTGTTCTGTTCTTAAAATGGTGGATGCTGAACTGCTTCTCAGCCCCCTCATACACAATCATTATGTGGCACTGCTGGGCTCAGTCAGAGGCATCAGATTGAACTAGGCTGTCCTGAGTCATTCTCAATAGAACATTTTGTTCAGCAGTTCATCTAGTTCATTTAGTTCAGAGGTCACATGATGCATTTCCTATCAGCTCCTCACAGGATAGGGTGGAGAAAAACTGAACTAAATGAACTAAATGAACTAATCTTTTGAACTAATCTTTTCAGTGAACTAGTTCATGGTGAACTAATCACCAAAATTAACTAGATTTCCCATCACTATGGTGTACACCTTGGTGGCGCTGTCACAAAACTTCGCCACATTTGTAACATACAGCTCTTGCCCTGTGCAGAGGCGCTGCTTGTGCTCCCTCTTGTTGCAGAGGTGTCTACAATGCCTCGACGCACAGAGCTGCTTTGTAAAGCAGTAGCAGCAGCAGCGCTCTCGGCTGGAATGGAGAACATTATGGATTTCAACAGTGTGTCTTGGTCCTCCAGCATTTTACGGTCCCGGTTCAACGGTGTGATGAGGCTTTGTAAGTTGTCCCGGTAACGAGGGTCTAGGAGGGTGTACACCCAATAATCTGACGTGGTGAGAATGTGGCCGATGCGGCGGTCGTTTCTCAGGCAGTGCAGCATGAAATCAACCATGTGCTGCAGACTCACAACTGGCCAACAAACGCTGTCCTCTGGAAGAGCGTCACACTAATAGATTTTTGTAAATTTAAAATAGAATAAAGCAGCAGCAATTTTTGAAAAATTACAAGGATGAGCCAGTGACAGACACTCAGCAGAGTACACGCTGCGGTGGTTGAAGTAAGTGGAGCGGGATCTACACTCCTACAAAAAAATTAAACCTCAGACTAGAGTGAACACTGAAACACAACTGTTCACTTGCTGTGAAAGGCCTTTTTGTGGACTTCTATTATGTTTGCAAGCAATGTATTGTATTTTGATGGAAGAGCGTCACACTAATAGATTTTTGTAAATTTAAAATAGAAGAAAGCAGCAGCAATTTTTGAAAAATTACAAGGATGAGCCAGTGACAGACACTCAGCAGAGTACAGCTGCGGTGGTTGAAGTAAGTGAAGCGGGATCTACACTCCTACAAAAAAATTAAACCTCAGACTAGAGTGAACACTGAAAGATAACTGTTCACTTGCTGTGAAAGGCCTTTTTGTGGACTTCTATTATGTTTGCAAGCAATGTATTGTATTTTGATGGAAGAGCGTAACACTAATAGATTTTTGTAAATTTAAAATAGAAGAAAGCAGCAGCAATTTTTGAAAAATTACAAGGATGAGCCAGTGACAGACACTCAGCAGAGTACACGCTGCGGTGGTTGAAGTAAGTGGAGCGGGATCTACACTCCTACAAAAAAATTAAACCTCAGACTAGAGTGAACACTGAAACACAACTGTTCACTTGCTGTGAAAGGCCTTTTTGTGGACTTCTATTATGTTTACAAGCAATGTATTGTATTTTGATGGAAGAGCGTCACACTAATAGATTTTTGTAAATTTAAAATAGAAGAAAGCAGCAGCAATTTTTGAAAAATTACAAGGATGAGCCAGTGACAGACACTCAGCAGAGTACACGCTGCGGTGGTTGAAGTAAGTGGAGCGGGATCTACACTCCTACAAAAAAATTAAACCTCAGACTAGAGTGAACACGAAACACAACTGTTCACTTGCTGTGAAAGGCCTTTTTGTGGACTTCTATTATGTTTGCAAGCAATGTATTGTATTTTGATGGAAGAGCGTCACACTAATAGATTTTTGTAAATTTAAAATAGAAGAAAGCAGCAGCAATTTTTGAAAAATTACAAGGATGAGCCAGTGACAGACACTCAGCAGAGTACACGCTGCGGTGGTTGAAGTAAGTGGAGCGGGATCTACACTCCTACAAAAAAATTAAACCTCAGACTAGAGTGAACACTGAAACACAACTGTTCACTTGCTGTGAAAGGCCTTTTTGTGGACTTCTATTATGTTTGCAAGCAATGTATTGTATTTTGATGGAAGAGCGTCACACTAATAGATTTTTGTAAATTTAAAATAGAAGAAAGCAGCAGCAATTTTTGAAAAATTACAAGGATGAGCCAGTGACAGACGCTCAGCAGAGTACACGCAGCATTAGTTGAAGTAACTGGAGCGTGATCTGCACTCAAAAAAAAAAAAAATCACAGACTGCAGTGAACACTGAAACACAACTGTTCACTTGCTGTGAAAGGCTCCTTTGTGGACTTCTATAGTGTTTGCAACCAAGGTATTGTATACGGATGGAAGCACGTCACACTATTATTTCAATTGCATGGAGCAGCAAGAATTACACTGAAGAAAAAAAAGAGTCTGTCAGTGACACGTGCAGATGCCTACAGACAGCGTTGCATACAGAGCAAACTACAGCGTCACCTGCACTCACACACACCTTGCAGAGCTGTTAAAACAACACTGCAGGCAAAAGGAAGCTTTACACAGCCGGTGGTAAACTAGCCTGCCTAAAGCACAGTACACTAAATCGCAATCTCTAACTGTCCCTCAGAGTCAGCAGAGCAGCGTTCTTTCCCTAACTGAGTTCACAGCACAGTGACGCTAAAATGGCAGCGGCGCCTTTTATAGTGCATTCTGACATCATTTCAGCATCCAATCACAGCCATGCCATTAGTTAACATGACCGCAGCAGTACAGGATGTGCCCACACTTCTTAGGATTCCTCATTGGCTGACTAAAATCACATTGCCTCTCAAAGAATTATGGGAACTTCCGATTCCGGTATACGATATATGGAAAATATCGGAACTAAGTATCGGAATTCCGATACAGCGAATATCGGCCGATACCCGATACTTGCGGTATCGGAATGCTCAACACTAGATGGAAGGCTTTTGAGTGTCATCGTAAAGAAAGGTGGCTATGTTAGTCGCTGATTTTTTTTTTGTTTTGTTTTTGAATGTCAAAAATGTTTATTTCTAAATTTTGTGTTATATTGGTTTACCTGGTGAAAATAAACAAGTGAGATGTGTATATATTTGGTTTTTATTAAGTTGCCTAATAATTCTGCACAGTAATAGTTACCTGCACAAACAGATATCCTCCTAAGATAGCCAAATCTAAAAAAACCCTACTCCAACTTCCAAAAATATTAAGCTTTGATATTTATGAGTCTTTTGGGTTAATTGAGAACATATTTGTTGTTCAATAATAAAAAGAATCCTCTCAAATACAACTTGCCTAATAATTATGCAAACAGTGTAGATGGACGAATCCGAATAGTAAAGTTCGGGGTCCGTACCAGATACCTAGTGTCCGTGCATGGAATCCAAACAAAGACTTCTCCCAGAATTCCATGTTTCTATTCAGGTTCTGCAGCCTGAACAAATCTTAATTAAAGGCTGCAGCTCAGCCAATCAACAATTTTTTCCTCTGTGGGCATTGCCGGAACTATCAAAGCCATGTCAAGTATTCGCATGGCTGATTGGCCGGCGAACCATGGAAAAAAATTAATTAATTTAAAAAAAAACCTGCCGTCCCCTCTATTCTTGATAACCAGTGCAGGTAAAGCTGACAGCTGCTGTCTGGTTCATCTTGGCTGAATATAATAATAATAATAATAATCTTTATATAGCGCTAACATATTCTGCAGCGCTTTACAGTTTGCACACATTATCATCGCTGTCCCTGATGGGGCTCATAATCTAGATTCCCTATCAGTATGTTTTTGGAGTGTGGGAGGAAACTGGAGTACCCGGAGGAAACCCACGCAAACATGGGGAGAACATACAAGCTCCTTGCAGATGTTGTCCTTGGTGGGACTTGAACCCAGGACTGCAAGACTGCAGTGCTATCCACTGAGCCACCGTGCTGCCCATATCAAAATAGATGGGTCCCTATGCCAGTTTTTAAAATTATTTAAACAAATAATATAAAAAACGCATTTTTAAAAATTAGCCAAGCTAAAACAGACAGCTTGGTGCTAGTATTCTCAGGCTGGGAAAGGGACATGGATATTGGCCCCCCAAGCCTAAATATAGCAGCCAGCAGCCATCCCAGAAAAGGCACACTCATTAGATTATGGTGCTTTTCCCAGCTCTTTCCACTTGAATTTGTGCGTTAGCAAGTGGAGTAATAATTTTGGGGTTGATGTCTGTCATTTTATGTCTGCTGATTTCAAGCCCAGGGGTGGGTAATGGAGAAGCATCTACAAGGTGGGCCATTTATATGGATACACCTAAATAAAATGGGAATGGTTGGTGATATCAACTTCCTGTTTGTGGCACATTAGTATATGGGAGGGGTAAAACTTTTCAAGATGGGTGATGACCATGGTGGCCATTTTGAAGTTGGCCATTTTGGATCCAACTTTATTTTTTTCAATGGGAAGAGGGTCATATGACACATCAAACTTATTGAGAATTTCACAAGAAAAACAATTGTGTGATTGGTTTTAACAAAACTTTAATCTTTCATGAGTTATTTACAAGTTTATGACCACTTATAAAATGTGTTCAAAGTGCTGTCCATTGTGTTGGATTGTCAATGCAACTCTCTTCTCCCACTCTTGACACACTGATAGCAACACCGCAGAAGAAATGCTAGCACAGGCTTCAGGTGTCCATTGTTTCAGATGCTGCACATCTCGTATCTGAAGGCAGTTTTGCACTATGCACTTTTACAAATTATGCACATATTTTTGCCAATACTAAATAAGGATCTAGCTCAGTGTTTCTCAACTCCAGTCCTCAGGACCCACCAACAGGTCATGTTTTCAGGATTTCCTTAGTATTGCACAGGGGATAATTTTATCACCTGCTCAAGCATTAATTCCATAAACCTTTGCAATACTAAGGAAATCCTGAAAACATGACCTGCTGGTGGGTCCTGAGGACTGGAGTTGAGAAACACTGATCTAGCTGCTGGTTTATTACTTTATGGAGGTTTTTTTGATTGAGGAAGGAATCCATGTACTGAAATTTATTTTTCGGAGTTCTACTTTATTAGTTCTATGTTTTGCACTTGCTTTAATGAATTGACACTGTGATTCATATGTTTAACGTCCACTTTAATGAACTGATATTGCAACCCATATATTTAGCTTTTGCTTTAATGAACTGACACTGTGATTCCCATACCCTCAAAGCCCTATACCCTTTAAAGGCCTTTCTTTTTTGCATTTTTGTGTCCCCATCTTTATATATATTATTTTGTAATGTTTTAATGAATTTGTTTAATAAAATCTAATTTTATGGCATAAAGCTTCATATGTATACAGGTGTGAGCTGACATTAATAGCCTGTGAAGCTCCATGAGTATTGCCCCTTCCCAGGCTATAAACATCTGCCCTTAGCCTTCAGCTTTCCCTCTGCTGGTTAAGAAAATTACGCTGTAGCCCATGCCATTTTTTCTAAAAAATAATCTTTTAATAATTAATTACATGCACAGTAAGCTGCACACGCATTGTACTAATTGTATATGTCACTGTCATCTGAGTATCTATATATTTATGTGTATATACTGTGTGTAATCCATCTCATCTATCCTATTGGCTCCTGCTATGATTTTACAGTATGTGGCTGCTGAATTGTAAGGAGGAAGACCGGGCTGCGGGTACCTGTACCGAGCCGAGTCCTGAACTGTTGAGGTTGCCTCCCATGTTGCCCGGTGGAAGAAATGAGGATCCGGACCAACCTCATGACCCGGGTAGGAGGGGCAATATAAAAGAAAAAGCACGTGCAGCATCAGGGAGTTTGGCTCTAATCAGGAGCAGTGCGCAGCCGGTGAGCAGCGTGCTCTGTCCTCTGAGTACCAGTGCTGCAACAGGCCACGTTAGGTCCAAGTGATCTCCAGCGGGACCACAGAGGAGAGAGGTGCCGTGCGCCCAGTGACTGCGGGAGATAGAGGTGTCATGCGCTCAGTGACTGTGAGTACCGTGAACGTGCAAAGCAGAGAAAGCCGAGTACCGGACATACTCTTGCGGCCTTATCTGCCAGATGCTTCGCGCCCATTCACGTTTAACCCTGGGAGTGTCGAGGCCTTGTTTGCTTTGGCCGCACGTGTTCATGGACTAGGGGCTCAGCAGAAAGTACCGGAGACCGACTGCTGCCGCCAGAAGACGGACCATTGTTTAAAGGACCCCATTTGAGGACATCTCCCTGGCCTTTGCCAGTTCTACAACCCCTGCGGGATCATCTGCTGTGAGAAGCATAAAAGACATGATAAGTTCCTTAACTGGACTGGCATTGTTGTATATTTGTTATTCCTATTATCCATACTTAGAATCATAGAAACATAGAATGGTAGAGTTGGAAGGGACCTCCTGGGTCATCTGGTCCAACCCCCTGCTCAAAGCAGGATTCACTAAATCATCCCAGACAGATATACAGCACAGACCAAAAGTTTGGACACACCTTATCATTCAAAGATTTTTCTGTATTTTCATGACTATGAAAATTGTAGAATCACACTGAAGTCATCAAAAAAAAGTGTGAAACAACTGAAAATATGTCTTATATTCTAGGTTCTTTAAAGTAGCCACCTTTTGCTTTGATTACTGCTTTGCATGCAGAAAAGGTGAACTGATGGACTCTACCTAGTTCCCACCGTGAAGCATGGAGGAGGTGGTGTGATGGTGTGGGGGTGCTTTGCTGGTGACACTGTTGGGGATTTATTCAAAATTGAAGCGGTGAGCAGTCCAGCTCACCCCATACCATCTCGATTGGGTTTGGGTATGGTGACTGTGGAGGCCAGGTCATCTGGCGCAGCACCCCAGCACTCTCCTTCTTGGTAAAATAGCCCTTACACAGCCTGGAGGTGTGTTTGGGGTCATTGTCCTGTTGAAAAATAAATGATGATCCAACTAAACGCAAACCGGATGGAATAGCATGCTGCTGCAAGATGCTGTGGTAGCCATGCTGGTTCACTATGCCTTCAGTTTTGAATAAATCCTCAACAGTGTCACCAGCAAAGCACCCCCACATCATCACACCTCCTCCTTCATGCTTCACGGTGGGAACCAGGCATGTAGAGTCCATCCGTTCACCTTTTCTGCGTGCAAAGCAGTAATCAAAGCAAAAGGTGGCTACTTTGAAGAACCTAGAATATAAGACATATTTTCAGTTGTTTCACACTTTTTTGTAAAGTGTAATGTATAATTCCACATGTGTTAATTCATAGTTTTGATGCCTTCAGTGTGATTCTACAATTTTCACAGTCATGAAAATGCAGAAAAATCTTTGAATGAGAAGGTGTGTCCAAACTTTTGGTCTTTACTGTACAAGTCATTGTACAGGAAAAAATGTTTCCTAACATTTTTTTTCCTGCAAAAAATGCAATTTCTTGTTGGTTTGTAAGTTGCGTCCAAACTTTTGGTCTGTACTGTATGTCCAGCCTCTGTTTGAAGACTTCCATTGAAGGAGAACTCACTACCTCTCGTGGCAGCCTGTTCCACTCATTGATCACTCTAACTGTCAAAAAGTTTTTTCTAATATCTAATCTGTGTCTCCCCCCATTCAGTTTCATCCCATTGCTTCTAGTCTTTCCGTGTGCAAATGAGAATAAAGATAATCCTTCTACAATGTGACAGCCCTTGAGATATTTGTATACAGCTATTAAGTCACCTCTCAGTCTATTTTTTGCAAGCTAAACATTCCCAAATCCTGTAACCGTTCCTCATAGGACATGGTTTGCAGACCGAACACCATTCTGGTCGCTCTTCTCTGAACTTGCTCCAGTTTGTTGATGTCTTTTTTAAAATGTGGTGCCCAAAACTGGACACAGTATTCCAGATGAGGTCTGACCAAAGAGGAGTAGAGGGCAATAATGACTTCACGTGATCTAGACTGTATGCTTCTGTTAATACATCCCAGAATTGTATTTGCCTTTTTTGCTGCTGCATCACACTGTTGACTCATGTTCAGTCTGTGATCTATTAGTATACCCAAGTCTTTTTCACATGTGCTGTTGCTTAGCCTTATTCCTCCCATTCTGTATACACTTTTTTTCATTTTTATTTCCCAGATGAAGTACTTTGCATTTTTCCCTGTTAAAAACCATTCTGTTAGTTGCTGCTCACTGCTCCAGTTTATTTATATCTTTTTGAATCCTCTCTCTTCTCTAGTGTAATCTATCCCTCCTAGCTTTGTGTCATCAGCAAATTTAATCAGTTTACCCTCAATTCCTTCATCTAAATCATTGATAAAGATGTTGAACAATACAGGGCCCAAGACAGAGCCCTGTGGTACCCCACTTGATACATTCTTCCATACTTTAACCATTTACCTCACTGCGAGGAGTTAAATCCTGTTCTATTAAACTGTTACATTTTGTTAGCGCTTGCACTGCCTCCTGTCTGTCACTGCATCCCTCAACCTGCTTACAGAATTGCCAGCTTTTCTTAGATAGATAGATGTTAGATGTAACATACGAGTACATATGTATGTGTATGTGTGTCACATGTGTGTCAGCTTTTCATATCTATCTATCTATCTATCTATCTATCTATCTATCTATCTATCTATCCCATCCATTTCAGCTTTTTTCACATGCCACCATGCCTGTTTGTTGGGTCTAGCAAAAAAATATTCGGCTTTCCTATTGACTTGCTTTGAATCCGTTATTCGATACGAATACACAGATATTAGAAAGTATTTGTGCCGATCTTCTCGAATCCAAATATTTGAGTATTTGCTCATCACTATTCATCACTATTCATTAGTTAAGATACCCTTTTTCATCACAATTGATGTAGAGAGTGAGACAGATTTATTAGTGCAACTCTAGCACCATCTTGCAAGATAGTGGGGACTGGCAAAAGGCTAAAAAAAAAAAAACACATACCGTATTTGCCTGATTGCTCATCTTTCCAGCCGATCACGCAGTTCCCTGTCTGCTCTCTGGTCCACAGACCTAAACTGAACATGTAGTTTCTGGAAAATTACATTAAAAAAGTATTCAGCTACATAATTGTTTATGAAAATAACACTGTTTTGTCATCATTCAGCACAAGCTACTGTATGTTTTGACAACACGACACTGCATAACACCATCAATTTGTGACAGCAAGATTAAAAGGCATCATCATCCACCGTAGGCTAGTTGGAAACACCGTGTGACAACCATTGAGAGCATATTATATAATTAAAAATCATCAAAATGCTTGCACAAATACAAAAAATTTGAAAACTGACAATGTAAAAATATGTATTCATTGGACTGACCCTCCAATTGAAACTTAACATGCACTTAACCCCTTCACCCCCAAGGGTGGTTTTGCACGTTAATGACCGGGCCAATTTTTACAATTCTGACCACTGTCTCTTTATGAGGTTATAACTCTGGAACGCTTCAACGGATCTTCGCGATTCTGAGATTGTTTTCTCGTGACATATTGTACTTCACGTTAGAAGTAAAATTTCTTCGATATAACTTGCGTTTATTTTTGAAAAAAACACAAATATGGCGAAAATTTTTAAAATTTTGCAATTTTCAAACTTTGAATTTTTATTCCCTTAAAACAGAGAAATATGTCGCACAAAATAGTTAATAAATAACATTTCCCACATGTCTAATTTACATCAGCACAATTTTGGAACCAAAATTTTTTTTTGTTAGGAAGTTATAAGGGTTAAAAGTTGACCAGCGATTTCTCATTTTTACAACAAAATTTACAAAGCCATTTTTTTTAGGGACCACCTCTCATTTGAAGTCACTTTGAGGGGTCTATATGGCAGAAAATACCCAAAAGTGACACCATTCTAAAAACTGCACCCTCAAGGTACTCAAAACCACATTCAAGAAGATTATTAACCCTTCAGGTGCTTCACAGGAACTAAAGCAACGTGGAAGGAAAAAATGAATATTTAACTTTTTAGCCACAAAAATGATCTTTTACAAACTTTTTTTTTATTTTCACAAGGGTAAAAGGAGAAAATGGGCAGATAAGGTTGTTATGCAATTTCTCCTGAGTAGCCAATACCCAATATGTGGGGGAAAACCACTGTTTGGGCACACGGCAGAGCTCGTAAGGGAAGGAGCGCCGTTTGACTTTTTCAAACTAAAATTGGCTGGAATTGAGATTGGACGCCATGTCGTGTTTGGAGAGCCCCTGATGCGCCTAAACAGTGGAAACCCCCACAAGTGACACCATTTTGGAAACTAGACCCCCTAAGGTACTTATCTAGATCTGTTGTGAGCACTTTGAACTCC
Organism: Oophaga sylvatica; assembly: GCA_033576555.1. NCBI lineage: Eukaryota > Metazoa > Chordata > Amphibia > Anura > Dendrobatidae > Oophaga > Oophaga sylvatica. The sequence goes on from JARQOD010000002.1 coordinate 543,571,099, forward strand.
CAAGTGTTTCACAAAAGCTTAAAATGCCCGGGTGTGAAAAAAAAAAAAAACAATTTTCCACAAAAATGATTTTTTAGTCCCAAATTTTTGAATTTTCCCAAGGAAATTGGACCCCAAAAGTTGTTGTCCAATTTGTCCTGAGTACGCTGATACCCCATATGTGGGGGGGGGAACTGTTTGGGTGCACGGCAGGGCTTGGAAAGGAAGTAGTAACGTTTTGGAATGCAGACGTTGATGGGGGTCATGTTCCGTTTGCAGTGCCCCAGATGAGCCTAAACAGTGGAAACCCCCCACAAGTGACCCCATTTTGGAAACTATACCCCCTAAGGAACTTATCTAGATCTTTGGTGAGCACTTTGAACCCCCAAGTGCTTCACACAAGTTTATAATGCCCGGGCATGAAAATAAAAAATCCTATTTTTTTCCCACAAAAATTATATTTTAGTCACTAATTTTTTATTTTCTCAAGGGTAACAGGAGAAATTGGACCACATAAGTTGTTGTCCAATTTGTCCTGAGTACGCTGATACCCCATATGTGGGTGGGAACCAATGTTTGGGCGCACGGCAGAGCTCGGAATGGAAGGAGCACCATTTGACTTTTTCCAACCAAAATTGGCTGGAATTGAGATTGGATGCCATGTTGCATTTGGAGAGCCCCTGATGTGCCTAAACAGTGGAACCCCCCACAAATGACCCCATTTTGGAAACTAGACCCCTAAGGAACTTTTCTAGATCTTTGGTGAGCAATTTGAACCCCCAAGTGCTTCACACAAGTTTATAACGTAGAGCCGTAAAATTTAAAAATCATATTTTTCCCACAAAAATGATCTTTTCACCCCAATTTTTATTTTTCCAAGGGTAACAAGACTCCAAAAGTTATTGTGCAATTTGTCCTGAGTGCGCTGATACCCCATATGTGGGGGTAAACCATTGTTTGGGTGCATGGCAGAGTTTGGAAGGGAAGGAGCGCCGTCTGACTTTTTCAACGCAGAATTGGCTGGACGCCATGTCGTGTTTGGAGAGCTCCTGATCTGCCTAAACAGTGTAAACCCCCATAAATGATGCCATTTTGGAAACTAGACCCCTCAAGGAACTTATCTAGATGTGTGGTGAGAACTTTTAACCCCCAGGTGTTTCACTAAAGTTTATAACGTACAGCCGTAAAATAAAAAATCTTTTTTTTTTTTACAAAAATGATTTTTTCGTCCCCAATATTTTATTTTCACAAGGGTAACAGAAGAAATTGGAACCCAAAAGTTGTTGTCCAATTTGTCCTGAGTACGCTGATACCCAATATGTGGGAGAAAACTACTGTATGGGCGCACGTCAGGGCTCGGAAGGGAAGTAGTGACGTTTTGGATTGCAGACTTTGATGGAATGGTCTGGGGGCGTCATGTCACATTTGGAGAGCCCCTGATGCACCTATACAGTGGAAATCCCCCACAAGTGACCCCATTTTGGCAAATAGACCCCACAAGGAACTTATCTAGATGTGTGGTGAGCACTTTGAACCCCGAAGTGCTTCACAGAAGTTTATAACGTACAGCCATAAAAATAAAAAATCTTTTTTTTTTTTACAAAAATGATTTTTTCGCCCCCAATATTTTATTTTCACAAGGGTAACAGAAGAAATTGGAACCCAAAAGTTGTTGTCCAATTTGTCCTGAGTACGCTGATACCCAATATGTGGGAGAAAACTACTGTATGGGCGCACGTCAGGGCTCGGAAGGGAAGTAGTGACGTTTTGGATTGCAGACTTTGATGGAATGGTCTGGGGGCGTCATGTCGAATTTGGAGAGCCCCTGATGCGCCTAAACAGTGGAAACCCCCCACAAGTGACCCCATTTTGGAAAATAGACCCCACAAGGAACTTGTCTAGATGTGTGGTGAGTACTTTGAACCCCGAAGTGCTTCACAGAAGTTTATAACGCACAGCCGTAAAAATAAAAAATCCTTTTTTTTTTTTGCAAAAATGATTTTTTTGCCCCAATATTTTATTTTTACAAGGGTAACAGGAGAAATTGGACCCCAAAAGTTGTTGTCCTATTTGTCCTGAGTACGCTGATATCCAATATGTGGGAGAAAACTACTGTATGGGTACACGTTGGGGCTCGGAAGGGAAGTAGTGACGTTTTGGATTGCAGACTTTGATGGAATGGTCTGGGGGCGTCATGTCGCATTTGGAGAGCCCGTGATGCGCCTAAACAGTGGAAATCCCCAACAAGTGACCCCATTTTGGAAAATAGACCCCACAAGGAACTTATCTAGATGTGTGGTGAGCGCTATGAAGCCCCAAGTGCTTCACAGAAGTTTATAATGTACAGCCGTAAAAAACAAAAAAATTTTTTTTTGTACAAAAATGATATTTTCGCCCCCAGTTTTTTATTTTCCCAAGGGTAGCAGAAGAAATAGGACAAATTGCACAATAACTCTTGGGGTCCAGAGTATGCTGATACCCCATATGTGGGGATAAACTACTGTTTGGACGCATGGCAGAGCTGAGAAGTGAAGGAGCACCGTTTGACTTTTTCAACGCAGAATTGGCTGGAATTGAGATCAGACGCCATGTCACATTTGGAGAGCCCCTGATGTGCCTAAACAGCGGAAACCCCCCAATTCTAACTCCAACCCTAACCCCAACACACCCCTAACCCTAGTCCCAACCCTAACCACAAACCTAACCCTAACACACCCCTAATCCCAACCCTAACCCTAATCCTAACTTTAGCGCCAACCCTAACCCTAACTTTAGCCGCAACCCTAACCCTAACCCTAATGGGAAAATGTTAATAAATACTTTTTTTTAATTTTATTATTTTTCCCTTACTAAGGGGGTGATAAAGGGGGGTTTGATTTACTATTTATAGCGGGTTTTTATGATTGGCAGCTGTCACGCTAAAAGACGCTTTTTATTGCAAAAATAGTTTTTGCATCATCACATTTTGAGAGCTATAATTTTTGCATATTTTGGCCCACAGAGTCATGTGAGGTCTTATTTTTTGCGGGACGAGTTGACGTTTTTATTGGTACCATTTTTGAGCACGTGACGTTTTTTGATCGCTTTTTATTTCGATTTTTGGGAGGTTAGAATGAACAAAAATCAGCAATTCATGAATTTCTTTTGGGGAGGCGTTTATACCGTTCCGCGTGTGGTAAAATTGATAAAGCAGTTTTATTCTTCGGGTCAGTACGATTATGGCGATACCTCATTTATATCATTTTTTCATGTTTTGGCGCTTTTATAGAATAAAAACAATTTTATATAAAAAATAATTATTTTTGCATCGCTTTATTCTGCGAGCTATAACTTTTTTATTTTTTCACTGATGATGCTTTATGATGGCTCGTTTTTTGTGGGACAAGATGACGTTTTCAGCGGTACCATGATTTTTTATATCGGTCTTTTTGATCGCGCGTTATTCCACTTTTTGTTCGGCGGTATGATGATAAAGCATTGATTTTTTGCTTCGTTTTTTTTTTTTTTTTTTTAAGGGGTTCACTAAAGGGGTTAACTAGTGGGACAATTTTATAGGGGGGGTCGTTACGGACGCGGCAATACCAAATATGTGTACTTTTATTGTTTTTTTTTTTTTATTTACAGGAAGAAGTGAATTTATTGGGGAATATTTTTTTTTTTTTTTATCTATTTTGGATTTTTTTTTACACATGTTTATTTTTACTTTTTTAACTTTTTTACTTTGTCCCAGGGTGGGACATCACAGTATTTTATCAGATCGCTGGTGTGACAGTGTGCACAGCACTCTGTCACACCAGCGATCGCACAGGCATAGATGCAGGCTTCTCAGTGCCTGCTCTCGGCAGGCACTGAGGTAGCCGCCTCCCTCCAGGACCCCGGCGCCATCTTGGATCCGGGTCCTGGGAGGGAGGAAGACCTCAGAACAGCGCGATCACATCGCGCTGCTCTGAGGGTCTCAGGGGGGCGCGCAGGGAGCCCCCACCCTGCGCGATCCTCCCCTGTGCCCCCAGTACACCGCGATCATGTTTGATCGCGGTGTGCAAGGGGTTAATGTGCCAGGAGCGGTCCGTGACCGCTCCTGACACACAGTCATGGGTGTCAGCTGTGATAATCAGCTGACACCCGGCGGCGATTAGCTGCGCTCCCCTCAGGAGCGCAGCTGATCGCCTATGACGTACTATCCCGTCCCCGTCATACGGGCCCAGGTACCATGGACGGGATAGTACGTCCGATGGCAGTAAGGGGTTAACCTAGTACATGAATAGTGAATAGAGTTTGTAAAGAACGCAGTCTATCTGCCACATCTGAAATCTGTGGCCATTGAATGCGAACCATGAAAATTGCCTGTTACCTCTTGGCACATGTGACGTTGTGCCAGATCAGCTCATAAAAAACTAGACAAAAATTTGTGAAGCTACCCCCTTCCACCGTCAGGGACGTCGAATCATTCATCGCCGCCACCCCACACTCCCTCCTTCTCTTGCTGCTGGGGTTTGCGCATAGCTTGCAGATCCCCGGGCACAGTACTTAGGATGCACACACAGTCCTGCCCTCTTAAAGGGACAGTTCGCACCTGCCTAAAATGTCCCCAGCCAATGGCTGGGAGAAAAATATATTTAAGGCATCTCCATCTGATAAGAAATGCCTGTGCAATGTTGTTAGTCTGTTCCCAAACACACTTACTAGTTCTCAGGACCCCATCCGCTAGTTCCCGCTAATGACTGTCAATCTCTTAACTTCCTTGCCACGTACATGCCCTATCAGCCAATCTGTTTAACAGCTGGACCAGCCATGCTAATCTGTATAACTAAAGGACCTGCCTGCACCTGCTGTGCCAATCTGTATTACAGCTGGACCCACCTACACCTGCTGTGCCAATCTGTATTACTGTCAGACATGTTTGCACCAGTAGTGCCAGTCTGTACATCGGTCAGACCCGCCAGCACTTGCCGTGCCAGTCTGTATATCTGCAATATTAGTTTGCATCCACCAGTGCCTGACTGCATCCGCTGTTCTTTCCCCCGGGTCGTTCCAGCTGTCTGTCCCTTGGAGGTCTTCTACCATGCATCTGTGGTCTTGAAATTGCACCTGATGTTCATTGGAGCCAAACCCAAATCCGCAATCAGAGGCTCTAGTTAAAGTACTCATCCAGTCACGCCCCACCAGGCTCTCCTCGGACCATGTCAAAGTGGCTCCACTCCTATTACAGTTTGCACAGGCCATGGAATCCATTGACTCTCAAGCTTCCTTTACCTCTGACCTGTACCATGAGGTCTCCCACCAGAAAGACCAGCAGGATAAAATCCTCTCCTACCTGTGGACAGTATCTTGATATGCTGTCCACTTCTACACAAGCGGAGTCAACCTCAGCCGTAACCCAACAGTCTGTCAGCTATATGCCCAGCTCTGGACCCCGTCTGTCAGCCCCTTCACGTTATGACAGTGACCCTGCCCTATGTCGGGGGTAATTAATCAGTGCATGCTGCAATTTGAACTTTTGGCTCACCAATTCGTTTTCTACCAGGCCAAAGTGGCTTTCATCACGTCCCATCTCACTGATGGAGCTCTCGCATGGTTCAATCACCTATGGGGGAAGGGATCCTCTTGTGTCAAACCTCCAGTCCTTTCTAGAAGCCTTAAAAATGGTCTTCAATGAGCCTGGCTGTGCTTCCTCTTCAGCATCTTCTCTATTCAGGCTGCTCCAGGGTAATCTAACAGTGGGCTAGTATGCTGTTCGTTTTCTTACCCTGCCACCCAAACTCGTCTGGAATAATAAGGCTCTGGTGGCTACCTTCTGGGAGGGCATTTCAGGGCAAATCAAGCATGAGCTGGCCAATTATGATATATTCACCTCATTGGATGACCTGATGTCCCTGGCTACCAGGATCGACATGTGGTTTAAGGAGCGTTCCAAAGAGGTGACCTATGAGAGAAGATTTGCGTGCCTAGATCTAACTTTTCAAAGGCTGATCACTCAGCAAACCTCAGCTTTGGCACCTCTCCTAGAGTCTATGCAGATTGACCAGGTGAAGATGAGCAAGTATTGTCAAGAGGTTTATCGTACAGAGGGAATATGCTTCTATTTTGGCAGCTCTTAACATGTAATCTAATCCTGACCTGAGAAACCGGTAAACTCCAGGGCCTAGGCTCTGTTGGAGAGGCTACCCTGGACCGGAATCACTCCTCTCCTTACTGAATCTGACAGTATCCATCTTCTGGGACAACATCCATTTTGTCAAGTCGGACTACCTGGGCTCCGGTTCCACAGGTAATCTTATCCAACAGGCCATTGTGGATCCGTATAAAATCCTGATCCAACATCTACAGGATTCGTAGTTGGATGGAAAGCCTCTTTCCAAGACCATTCTCTTTGTTACAAAGGCAGTGGAACTTGGGTAGGAATGTTACACTCTGAGAAGTTTCCTCTCTACATGCTGTCAGGTCTGTTTCACCCTCTGCTTTTAGGTTTGCCATCGCTGTGGAGAACGAGGCTTTCTTGGACTGGAAATCTGGAAAAGCACTCATATGAGGACAGGAATGTCATGAAAATTGTCTTGTTCTCATTCGTCCAGCTCGATCACCGGCTTCTCTATCTGACATTACTGGCTAGCCTGTGCAATATTCTATGTAAGCTGACATTTTTTATAAGAAGGAAGCAGAGATACTACCACCCCATAGGCCATAAGACTGCCCTATTGATCTCCTTCCAGGCGCATCCCCTCCACGAGGTCGAATCTACCCCCTGTCTCAAACCGAGACACGATCCATGTCTGATTATATTAAAGAGAATCTTTCTAAGGGATTTATTCAGAAATCCTCCTCCCTGGCTGGAGCAGGCTTCTCCTTTGTAAAGAAGAAGGATGGTTCACTTTGATTTTGTATCGAATATAGGAGAATCAATCAAACAACAATCAAAAATAAATATCCTTTTCCTCTCATCTTCAAGTTGTTTGATCGACTTGAAGGTTCCAGAGTCTGCACAAAATTCAACTTTTGGGGGCGTACATCCTGATCCGAATACACCAGGGAGATGAATTGAAGACAGTTTTTAATACCCGTGATGGAGAGTATCATGTAATGCTGTTTGTATGCTGTAATGTTCCTGAAGTCTTTTAAGAACTGGTGAACGACATCTTCTGGGATATTCTCTACATGTGTGTACTAGTTTACTTGGACGATATCTTGGTGTTCTCTCCCGATCTGCCTTCACACGGAAGAGATGTTCTCCAGGTTCTTCAGAGGTTAAGGAAGCACTGTATGTATGCCAAACCTGAAAAGTACGTCTTTGAGCAGACTTCTCTTCCATTTCTTGGATACAATATCTCTGAAAAAATGGATCCCGAGAAGATGTCCGTCGTTCTGAAGTGTCCCTGTCCAGACAGTCTGAAAGCTATCCAGTGGTTTCTCAGATTCACAAATTACTATCCTCAGTTAATTTCCCATTTCTCCTCCCAGACTGCTCCTATTTCTGCCCTGACCAGCAAGTGGGAAAAATCCTAAGATATTGACTCCAGAGGCAGAGAGCGCCTTTGTAGCTTTAAAACGGACCTTCTCCTCAGCTCCTGTTCTGCATCGTCCAGACAATAATAAGCAGTTCTTTCTGGAGGTGGATACTTCTTCCTCAGGAGCAGGATCCATTCTTATCCAGAAGCCCTCATCTGGCTGCATGGTGACCTGCAGCTTATTTTCCAAGATCTTCTCTGCTCCTGAACGTAATTACTTGATAGTCGATCGAGAACTGTTATTGATAAAACTGGCACTGGAGGAGTGGCGACTCTTGCTGGAAGGAGCTGTGTATCCAGTGGTTATCTATATTGACCACAAGAATACAGCCTATTTGCTGTCTCTGTTCTTCTCCTGCTTCAACTTTACTCTATAGTTCTGGCTGGCTGATAAGAACGTCAAGTGAGACGCACTCTCCAGATTATTTCTGTCTTTTGACCAGGAGGAGGAGCCTCAACACATCATTGATGCCTCCAAAATAATTATGGTCACTCCTCTGCATTTATCTTGTGTCCCCTCCGGAAAGACGTATCTTGCTGAACCAGATAGGAATCGAGTTCTTTTCTAGGTAATTGGTCTAAAGGCACTGTCACACTTAGCGATCTCACTAGCGATCACGACAACGACACGACCTGGCGAGATCGCTAGTGCGATCGCTATGTGGTCGCTAGTTAGCTTCCAAACACAAAGATCTCATCAGAGATCAGCGATCTGTATAACGACCTCTGTGGTCTTTGGGAAAACCTAGTCCCACCTGCGACGCTGGTAAAGTCGTTCATAAAGGGTGTCACACTCAGCGATTCAGGCTCACCAGCGGGACACCAACGACCGAAAAACGGCTCAGAACGTTCATAAGCGATTAACGACATCTCAGCAGGGGCCACATCGCTTCTACATGTCACACACAGCTGCGTCGCTAACGAGATCGCTACTGCGTCATAAAATCGGTGACTCTTTAGCGATATCGTTAGCGATCTCGCTTAGTGTGACAGTACCTTAAGGCCATGCCAGACAGAAGAAGAAGGCTCTCATTTCCCGGCACTACTGGTTGCTGACACTGTGCAAGGATATTGCATATTTTGTCTCTGACTATTCCTCTTGTGTCCAGAACAAAACTCCAAAATAGGTTCTGACTGGTTAGTTACTTCCTTTGCCTGTACCATCTGCTCCCTGGCAGCATATCACTATGGCTTTCATCACTGATCTTCCAGTATCGGTGGGTTGTACCATCATCTGGGTGGTGGTGGATCACTTCTCCAAGATGGCACACTCCACTGCCCGGCCTTCCATCTGCTCCAGTGCTTGCAAAGAAGTTTATTCTACATATTATCTGCCTCCATGGTCAACCGCTTTATATTCTTTTGGATAGAGGCATCCAATGTCCAGGTAGAGCAGATCAATCAGATTCTGATTAACTTCCTCTGGCACTTTGTCAATGCCCACCACAGAGACTTCCGAACTCCTGCCTTGGGCTGAATTCTCATACAACCATGTGAGCGAATCCTCTGCCAAATCTCAGTTCTTTGCAGTCTACAGTCAACATTTCAATATTCCATTCCCTGTTTCGACCATCTTCGATATTCCTGCTGCTGAGTCCCTTGTCAAGGGCTTTTCTAAGATCTGGGAGGACACCAAGACCACCTAGCTGAAATCCTCTGAACTGATGAAAAGACACACAGACAAGAGATGTCTGGATCCGCCTCTGTTTCATCCTGGGGACAAGCTCTGGCTGTATTCCAAGTATGTCTATCTCAAGATACCCTCTTTTAAACTGGGCCCTTGATTCATCATTCCTTCAAGGTTTTAAAACAGATTTATCCTTTAGTCTACAAGCTCAAACTCACGGACTCTTCATGGATTAATTCCTTTAATGTGTTCTCCTCAAGCCTGTCATCCTCAGTCTTTTTTTCAAAGATCCTGGTACCACTCCTGCTCCAGTCAGCACTGAAGATGTTTTTAAGGTAGAGAACATTCTGGCCACCATGAAGGTAAGAGGAAGAACCTTTATCTTGTGGATTAGAAGGGGTTCGGTCATGAGGAACATTCATGCCCCTCTTCTTCTAGAGATATTTCTTTGGGCTTGAAAAAGAAGTAGCATAAAATAAGGGGTACTGTAGAACCAGTATCCCTGCACGCTGCCCCACTCCCCCGGCAGGGACGCAGACTCACTCATTGCTGCCACCCCACACTCCTTCCTCCTTCTCTGTGTTGCTCAGGTGCGTGTGCGGTCCTGCCCTCTTAAAGGGACAGCGCCCACCATCTTAAGATGTCCTCAGCCAATGACTGGGAGACAATTATTATTTTAGGCACCTCCACCTGATGGGAGGTGCCTGTACAATGTTGTTAGTCTGTTCCTAAACACTTGCTAGTTTTCAAGTCCCCGTCTGCTAGTTCCCATCAGTGTCAGGCAATCTCTTAACCTCCTTGCCAAATACTCTCCTTGTCAGTCTGTATTACACTTGGCATTGCCATGCCAACATATATAACAGCTATACCGACCTACACGCCAATCTGTATTACAGCTAGACCCACCTGCATCTACTGTACCAATCTTCATTATAGCCGTACCCACCTGCACCTGCGTGCCAATCTGTATTACAGCTGTACCCACCTGCACCAGCCATGCCAGTCTGTACATTAGTTGGACCCGCCAGCGCTTGCAATGCCAGTCTGTATATCTGCCATATTAGTTCGCATGCACCAGTGCCTGCCTGCATCAGCTGTTCTTTCCCTCCAGGCTGTTCCAGCTGCCAGTCTCTTGGGAGTCAGCTGTCATGCATCCATGGTCTGTCCTAAAGTAGCACTTGTGGCACCATATGGGACTTTAGGGAAAAGTTAACCTCTCCTTGGACCATGGCACAGTGGTTTCCCTACTTCCATTACAATTCAACACTCCAGATAAGTGCAATGGTGTGATTTATTATTAAGAGCAATCAAGAATGGTAATAAATGTTTCAGTCAGCAATAGACTTTTGTCAGTACACAGATTGAAATGTTGAGACTGCTAGGAGCACAGCACTTGGGTGATGCTGCGGCATCCACCACAAGTAAAATGCACGAGGGCTCTAATCTCTCTAAGAAATTTAACCATTATACCTATCTGGAGTGCCAAATTTTTGTCTATTTAGCTATGGGACAGGATCCTATTTGTGCACCCATCCACAGAAGTGCCGTGGCTATCTTTTAGCTAATAGTAAAAGACTCAATGATATTATCAGATAGGAAGCTGTTGTCAAGGCTTCAATCCAGATTACTGATGTAGCCTATAGACTGGGTCTTTTGTACCAACTCAAATAGTGAACATACCTGGTGTTCTGCTTATGAGGTATAGTATGAACTTTCTTCCATCTATGCTCTTCTTCCAATAATGGCAGACACCATCTAAACTAATACTATGGGCAATATCATACAAATTTTTAAACCACACCCCCATTGTCTCCATTTCCTTCTTGTAGGGAAAAAAAATTAGGGAATCTTATTAGGGAAAAAAAAACATTGCTTTTCTCTTGTTCACTGGCAACTCACTAAATGATACAGGCGCGCAGCATGCTGATGTCATCAAGCCACTGTAGGCAGTGTAGGCACGCTGCATAAGATGTGAGCAATCTGGCCACGGACCCCTGGAGCCTCAGGCACTGAGCAACAGGACAGATTGCCTTCATTTTTACAAGCCTGCAAAAGGCCACCTGCACCTTCGGGTCCAGATGCAACTGTACTTCTATATGTCCGTCCCTTACATATACCGTAGAGCATTCAAGCACTCAGAGTGGCTTTGTACTTGTTTGTTCGCACTCTGTATTTCTAATAAATACCACAGGAATAATATAGTGATCAGCTCTCTTGATTTGCTTTGATAATTTTGTGAACCATTCATTTTGTTAACTATGCACACCTGCAGTTTCTTCACTGCATTTAGTGATCCTGAAGTTTTTATTTTCTTTGTAACACTAGAATAATTCAAATGAAGATGAAGATTATTATCTTCTCCACACCTGGCATCCCTACTAATTAGGGGCACACATCAGTACACACCTGTTTACTGGCTCTATCACATCGTTCATCATGGACATAGGGTTGTGAATGTCTACCAAGAATTGTAAAAGCAAAGTACTTACAAATCCTCAATTTGTCCTCCATTGTAAGTAACATTTAGTCTTTCCAGACTTTTTGCTATTATATGGGTAATTATCTGTAACAAAATAAAAATTGGGACAGGTAGAAAGAATTACATCCAGCGGTACATCTAGGTTTTCTGCACCTGGGGCAAGAATTCAGTTTGGCGTGATTTGCACACGATTGCACATGATTTGCACACTAAGGCTGGGGTCACACTACCATAGAACACGGATGAGTGCTATGCGAGAAAACACTGCATAGCACTTGGACAAGTGTTAATCTATGGGTCAGCTCACATCATCTTATTTTTTCTCAGTTCTCAGGCGTATTCAACGTGCGTGAGAAATCTCAGCATGATGCAATTGTACGCGTACATCATCTGAGACTCTATAAAGCAAGCCTATGGGTTTGAGAAAAATTCAGACACCACATGGGCCATTCACCTAACTTGCAACAAATACACACAATTGCAACAAATACGCACACATTTTCCTAATTTCAGCCCATTGAGCCATTAAATTCAATGGGGAAAGTCAGTGAGAAATGTACAGCCATACGCATGTCATACAGATGTCATACGGATACATAGGTGCAAGAAAATCGCATCATCGCACTGAAAACCCATTACATACAGATGACCATATGGAGAATACTTGTGCAGCTCTCGGCAGGGAGACTCGGACTGATTTTCCATACGTTTAGTGTGACCCCGGCCTTAGTTACATGCTGATGAGCTGCTGTTCCTAATTCTCTCAATGTTCATTGAAGAACTGAGAAAAGCAGGAAGAGAAGCTAGTCATCACATGACCATAAGATTGAAAATCGCAAATGATTGAAGTGGCCATGTGATGACTGTTAGAGCAAGCAAGCAGAGCTGAATCCTGACAGTGAGTATATTACACGCTATTAGTATTGGCATGCTACAGGAGTTCATTTTATAATTAAAGGCTGGGTCCAGGTTTGAGATGAAAGTCTGCAGTCACTCTATGTGACTGCATGCTTCTGAATTCTCACAGCACGTGCACTGAACACTTTTAGGATTCTCCCTTGCACAAGTATGTGATTTGTATGCTTCTGGCCACATTCCAACTAGACTTGTCTGGCCTGAGTGAGGCCACACGTGTCTGGCCGGCACATGAATGTATGTATGTAAATCGCCGGCATGAGAGAATCCTGACAGCGTGCAGTGCGCACTGTGAGAATTCAGAAGTCTGCATTCACATAGAATGACTGCAGACTCATCGCAAACCTGGACAACCTATTTAATGCTCCTAACAAAAGTAAAAATATGAGAATTAGTCAGTATCACAAAGATAAATTACATACAGGTACTTGATAGATGATATTTAGAGATGGGCGAACCCGAACAGTAATGTTTAGGGTCTGTTCTGAACACATACAGTACTTCTCCAATGCATTCATCTGTGTGACAGCACAAGAAACATTGGCATCTCTGATAGATGGTAAGTTAGTTACTGCAGTCAGAAAGCTGCGGTTCCATTGCTGTCAGATGAGTATTGTGGTTGTTTATTGTTTTCTGTCTTAACAGGTGAAATGGGCTTCACTGGATTAAGTGTAAAGGTGTGTGTAGCTTTACTTTTTTATTTCAAATAAATGTGTCAGTGTCCTTATTTCAAATCACTCCATTACTTACCCGTGGACTTGATGTCAGCAGCCAAAAAACAGATGACATCAACCACAAAAGCAGTACCCCACATGCCCCCACATCAGGGCAAGAGAGAAGAGCTGGGCAAAGCACCTGAATTGGCAAATCTAATAGAAGCACCTTTTCTGCGGAGGCTGCTATTTTTTAGGCTGGAAGGGCCAATATTTCTGGCTCCTTACCAGTCTGAGAATACCAGCCCCCAGTTGTATGCATTAGCTTGGCTGGTTGTCAAAAATGGGGGGAATCCCACATTGATTTTTAAATTATTTAAATAATTTAAAAAATGGCATGGGACCTCTATATTGTTGTTGATAACCAGTCATGATACAGCTGACAGCTGAGGGCTGAAGCCCACACCATTCGGTTTTCTCTGCACTGGTTATGAAAAATAAATGAGACCCCATGTCATTTTTTTATTATTATTTATTTATAGCACAGGCACTGGTTAATGAATACCACCATCAGCGTTGCCTGTTCTTGCTGTTATCAGTCACAGCAGGCGTACGCTGCTGAGAGTAGTACTCTCTCTTCAACCGACACCTGTAACTGACAGTAACCTTTTCATCGCCAATCACAGCTGCTGGCTCACATGCTCTGACAGCATGGGAAATGCAGCTCTCTGACCGGCAATCAAGTTGCTGTACTTGCTGCGCTGTCAGATGACAGCATGTCAAACAGTGGATGTTTGGGTCCCCCATTCATCTGATTGGGGCTTGGGTTTGGGTTCGAGTTCAGGTGCTGCTTTGGTAGCCGAACCAAACGTTTTTAAAATGTTCTGTCGAACCCGCCGGACCTGAACATCCATGGGTTCACCCATCACTAATGACATTTTCTCTGGAATCATTCTCTTTCTTTTCTTTTTCATCTTGTCCAGACGCCATGATGAGTTTTCTCATCCATTGCTTGCCTCTGCATACTTCCATTTTCACCGCTTTTATGTAGTACATCACAACACGATTCTCTTAAAGATAGCAGTCTCATTGTAATGCTACTGAATTTAAATATCTGCCCTACGTTGTGCTTCTGAATAAATAACTATGCCTCACTATATTCCCTGCACAAAATATGACCCATACACTGTCCTTCTTATGGAACATGCTCTCTAAACTGCCCTCTCCTTTTCATACTGGGCCCCCTTTTCACACTGTCAACTCACACTGTATCTCCCCCTATAGAGCCCTGTCTCTATACTATGCCCCTTAACCACACTCCTCCTCCTTGGCTTACTATTCCTTCCTGACTGTGCCCTTACACTGTCCTCCCAAGCCACCATCTACACTGCTCAGTTTTTATTCTGTGCCTACTAACAATTTTTTCCTTCCATACTGTCTCCTAGCACTATTCCCCTCAATATTCTACTTAAACATTTCCCCTATCATTTTCCATACTGTCTCCTCACACATCCCCCCGACTCGCCATACTGTGTCTGCACCCATCCTGTCATCCGCACTCCCCATATTATGTCCACATACATTTTCCCTGCTCTCATCATACTGTGTCCACACCCATTCCTCTGCTCACCATACTGTGTCTACACCCATTCCACCATACTGTTTCCTCATACAAGCACCCCATCTCACCCATTGCTCCTCATATTGTGTCTTTAAAAATCTCCTGCTCACCATATTGTGTCTGCACCTGTCCTTTACTTGCTCCCCAAACTTATGTCCTCAAATCATCCCCCTGTTACACTGAATCTCCCCCAGCCCATTACACTAAATCTCTTCACACAGAAAATGCCCCCAAACACAGTAAATCTCCCCACCACAGTAAATCTCCCACACAGTAAATTTTCCCCACATACAGTAAATCTCCCACACACAGTAGATCTTCCGAACCACACACAGTAAATCTCCCTCACCTCAATAAATTTCCCCCAGCCCTGCTACACTAAATATTCCCCACACAGTAAATACCCCCATGCATAGTAAATCTCCCCCAGTCCATTACACCAAATATCCCACACACAGGAAATACCCCCACAAACAGTAAAATCTCCCTCAGCTGTTACACTAAATCTTCCCCATACACAGTTAATATCCACCAGTCCCATTACACCAAATCTCCACCACATAGTAAATACCCCCACACAGCATAAGCCTCCACACACAGTAAATTACACCACACAGTAAACACCTCCACACTGTAAATGCACTCAAACATTAAATACCCACACACAGTAAATGCCAACACACACAGTAAATACACCCACACAAATCTCCCTCAGCTCCGTTACACTTAATCCACCATTACATTTAATCTTTGGTGTCTTGAGCTAGTGTGGAGTACTTACCACCATGTTCTTTGTGCTTCTGCATGTGCTGGTGAGTGACATCAGCAGCTTTATCACATGACCTGATCACGCTGCAGATATCACTCTGACCTGATGGTCAGTGCTTATATTGTACAGTCATGGCCAAAAGTTTTGAGAATGACACAAATATTATATTTTCACATGATCTGCTGCCCTCTGGTTTTTATGTGTGTTTGACAGATGTTTTTATCACAGACTGAAATATAATAATTGCAAACATATGAGTAACAAAAGCTTATATTGACAGTTAGAATGAGTTAATGCAGCAAGTCAATATTTGCAATGTTGACCCTTCTTCTTCAGGACCTCTGCAATTCTCCCTGGCATGCTCTCAATCAACTTCTGGACCAAATCCTGACTGATAGCAGTCCATTCTTGCACAATCAATGCTTTCATTTTGTCAGAATTTTTAGGTTTTTGTTTGTCCACCCGTCTCTTGATGATTGACCACAAGTTCTCAATGGGATTAAGATCTGGGGAGTTTCCAGGCCATGGATCCAAAATCTCTATGTTTTGTTCCCTGAGCCATTTAGTTATCACCTTTGATTTATGGCAAAGTGCTCCATCATGCTGGAAAAGGCATTGTTGATCGCCAAACTGCTCTTGGGGGGTTGGGAGAAGTTGCTCTTGGAGGACATTCTGGTACCATTCTTTATTCATGGCTGTGTTTTTAGGCAAGACTGTGAGAGAGCCTATTCCCTTGGCTGAGAAGCAACCCCACACATGAATGGTTTCAGGATGCTTAACAGTTGGCATGAGACAAGACTGGTGGTAGCGCTCACCTTGTCTTCTCCGAATGAGGCGTTTTCCTGATGTCCCAAACAATCGAAAAGGGGATTCATCAGAGAAAATAACTTTACCCCAGTCCTCAGCAGTCCACTGCCTGTACCTTTTGCAGAATATCAGTCTGTCCATGATGTTTTTTCTGGAGAGAAGTGGCTTCTTTGCTACCCTCCTTAAGACCAGGCCTTGCTCCAAGAGTCTCCGCCTCACAGTGCGTGCAGATGCACTCACACCTGCCTGCTGCCATTCCTGAGCAAGCTCTGCACTGCTGGTAGCCCGATCCCGCAGCTTAAACACTTTTAAGAGACGGTCCTGGAGCTTGCTGGTCTTTCTTGGGCGCCCTGGAGCCTTTTTGGCAACAATGGAACCTCTCTCCTTGAAGTTCTTGATGATGCGATAGATTGTTGACTGAGGTGCAATCTTTCTAGCTGCGATACTCTTCCCTGTTAGGCCATTTTTGTGCATTGCAATGATGTCTGCACGTGTTTCTTTAGAGATAACTATGGTTAACAGAAGAGAAACAATGATGCCAAGCACCAGCCTCCTTTTAAAGTGTCCAGTGGTGTCATTCTTACTAAATCATGACAGATTGATCTCCAGCCATGTCCTCATCAACACCCACACCTGTGTTAATGGAGCAATCACTGAAAAGAGGCTAGTTGGTCCTTTTAAGGCAGGACTGCAATGATGTTGAAATGTGTTTTGGGGGATAAAGTTCATTTTCTAGCCAAATATTGACTTTGCAAGTAATTGCTGTTAAGCTGATCACTCTTTATAACATTCTGGAGTATATGCAAATTGCCATTAGAAAAAGTGAAGCAGTAGACTTTGTAAAAATTAATATTTGTGTCATTCTCAAAACTTTTGGCCATGACTGTACTTGCATCTGAAAACGTGAGTGCACTTGATCACTAGGAGCCGGCGAGCTGTATGCTCCGTTAGATAGCTGTCAAGTTGGTTAAGAGAACAGCTGAATCCCAGTCCGGGGGTGTCAAAATGTCAGAGACACTTCGGACCACTGCATTAGGTGGCCCAACTGCACTCCCCTGTCAGCTATTCCCAGGGCACATGTCCCTCTACCCCCCAAGCTACTGATTATATCACTGGTCATATTTCTGTTTAGAAGATTGCGAGACCTGAGAAACAAACTATGTCTGCTATAACGGAAGTCATAGTGGTCATCTAACTGACCCTGATTGCAAAAACTGTAATAACATTCTAATAATTGACTTTTCAGGTAAATTTTGGTGGGAAATTAAAGAATTAGTAATAGCATACTTCTAATTTTAAAAGGTTATGATGGCCAAAATATTTTAGATCTAATGCTGCGATTGTAATCAGAAAACGGATTGCATCCGCAATAGAAATCAATGGGTGCGACAAAAAATCACACAGCAATTGTATCATGCGAGTGCTGTGCAATTTTTACACACCGGTGTCCTTTGAAAAGCTGGCACATCATATGCGGATACTGTAAAAATCACACTGACAGGTTATAATAGAAAAGATAGAAAAAAATATACACATAGAATACATATAGATAGATGTCAGTGACACAAATATATATATATATGTATTTATATTGTATAGAGAGATAAATAGAAGAATAGCCGGTAATTCATTTCTCGGCTTCTGAAAAATCAGTGCAAGAGCCAACAGGATATAAGACATGGTTTATATACAGTAAATAGATGCAGAAAATGTAGATATATAGATGTCAGTGACCAATACAATTAGTAGAGTGTGTGTGCAAACTAGTGGACATGTATGTAATTAATAAAAGACTATCTTGGCCCGTGCAAAAATTTTCACACATTGGTCATCAGGGACGCAGGCAATTTCAGAAAAAGCAAGCTGGTCAAATGTAAATGTATTTCATGAGATGATGAACAGAGATAGGTATTTATACATGTAGCTTGGTAATATAATAAATTGGTTTGATCAGTAGAGGCCAAAAAACGTCTTCCAGTTGAGGTGCCACCTGCAAGTCATTGTGTCTTTCTGTAGGTTTATGAAAATAAATGTTTAAACTGTATTTAGTGATAAAATCGTGAATGTGTGGTTTGTTTTGGCACTTTTCTTGCTGAAGGGAGCAAGTTTACCTTTCAAATGGTGTATCATTTGTGTGCGGGGCGAAATAATCAGCGAAAAAGCAGTGCATGTTTACAAATGTGTTTGCATATGTGACTCATCATTTGTGTGTATGGGTCAAAGTAATCACCGAAAAAGCAGTGCATGTATACAAATGTGTTTGCATATGTGACTCACCTGCAGTAAAGTGTGCAATCCTCCAATGTGCCTGAAATAGGCTGGGCAAGCACTTGAGCAAGCTGGAAAGACCCCAAGGCAAATGTTTGGATTTGTTTGTGATGTCTGTAAGCAGCTTTGTGGTAGTGTGCTTTGGGGTAGCGTGCTGACACCTGCAAGTAATTTGACCTTTCAAATGGTGTATGATTTGTTTGTGTGGGTGGAGCAGGAATGGAGCAAGTGTGCAATTCAATAGGCTGTGCATGTTTACAAATGTGTTTGCATATGAGCCTCAACCGCAGTGAAGTGTGCAATCCTCCAGGCAAATGTTTGGATTTGTTTGTGATGTCTGTAAGCAGCTTTGTGATAGTGTGCTTTGGGTACTGTAGTGCCAAGTGCAGGTCATTTTTTCTTACTGCAGATTTATGAAAATTAATGTTTAAACTGTATTTTGTGATCAAATCATGGATGTGTGGTTTGTTTGGCTATTTTCTTGCTGAAGGGGGCAATCATTTGTCTGTGTGGGTGCAGTATGAACGGGAATACAAAGTAATCACAGAAAAACAGTGTTTATAAATAATAGAATAGATTATTTATGGGAAAAAAATGTAGGTCCCCCTACAATTTATAGCCAGCAATGGCTATGCAGACAGCTGAGGGCTCATATTACTAGCCTAGGAAGGAGCCATGGATACTGGCTCCCCCGGCTAATATTATGAACCTTCAGCCGCCCCAGAAAAGGCGCATCTATAACCATTTCATACTATAGGATTAGTAATGAATAGTGTCTTATTGACCCCTTTCCATTACTAACTGGGCTTAATGTCACCTTACAATACAAAGGTGACCTTTACCCTTTATTACCCCATATGCCACCGCTACACGGCAGTGGAAAGAGAGAGTGCCAGATTTGGTGCATCTTACAGATGGTCCCTTTCTAGGCTTTTAATATCTGCCCTCAGTCACTGACTTTCCCTTTCTGGTGCAGAAAATTGCACTGGAGCCCACGCCAGTTTTTTCTGTGAATCCATTCTTTTGTTACATGACTACTGGTACCAAATTTTACACACATATACTACTAACAGTAGTAGTTACTGACATATATAAATCAAACTTTTCAGCCATGGGTTACTGTATGTAAACCATGTCTCCTATCCTGTCGGCTTCTGCAATGATTTTACAGAAGCCGACAAATGAATTACCCGCTATTCTTCTATTTATCTCTATGAATTATAAAAATATATATATATGTGTGTCACTGACATATATATAAATATATATATATATATATATATATATATATATATATATATATATATACTAGATGGTGGCCCGATTCTAACGCATCGAGTATTCTAGAATATGTATGTAGTTTATTTATGAAGATTTAAGAATAATGTAATGAATACACAGGATTTTCTGGGTAAAATATATACATTATCATTAAATGTTATTGCTCATAGAACATAACCCCTTCACCCCCAAGGGTGGTTTGCACGTTAATGACCGGGCCAATTTTTACAATTCTGACCACTGTCTCTTTATGAGGTTATAACTCTGGAACGCTTCAACGGATCTTCGCGATTCTGAGATTGTTTTCTCGTGACATATTGTACTTCATGTTAGTGGTAAAATTTCTTCGATATAACTTGCGTTTATTTTTGAAAAAAACGCAAATATGGCGAAAATTTTTAAAATTTTGCAATTTTCAAACTTTGAATTTTTATTCCCTTAAAACAGAGAAATATATCACACAAAATAGTTAAGAAATAACATTTCCCACATGTATACTTTACATCAGCACAATTTTGGAACAAAATTTTTTTTTGTTAGGAAGTTATAAGGGTTAAAAGTTGACCAGCGATTTCTCATTTTTACAACAAAATTTACAAAGCCATTTTTTTTAGGGACCACCTCATATTTGAAGTCACTTTGAGGGGTCTATATGGCAGAAAATACCCAAAAGTGACACCATTCTAAAAACTGCACCCCTCAAGGTACTCAAAACCACATTCAAGAAGTTTATTAACCCTTCAGGTGCTTCACAGTAACTAAAGCAACGTGGAAGGAAAAAATGAATATTTTACTTTTTAGCCACAAAAATGATCTTTTACAAACTTTTTTTTTATTTTCACAAGGGTAAAAGGAGAAAATGGACAGATAAGGTTGTTATGCAATTTCTCCTGAGTACGCCAATACCCCATATGTGGGGGAAAACCACTGTTTGGGCACACGGCAGAGCTCGTAAGGGAAGGAGCGACGTTTGACTTTTTCAAACTAAAATTGGCTGGAATTGAGATTGGATGCCATGTCGCGTTTGGAGAGCCCCTGATGCACCTAAACAGTGGAAACCCCCCACAAGTGACACCATTTTGGAAACTAGACCCCCTAAGGTACTTATCTAGATCTGTTTTGAGCACTTTGAACCCTCAAGTGTTTCACAAAAGTTTATAAAGCCTGGGTGTGAAAAAAAAAAAAATCAATTTTCCACAAAAATGATTTTTTAGTTCCAAAGTTTTGAATTTTCCCAAGGAAATTTGACCCCAAAAGTTGTTGTCCAATTTGTCCTGAGTACGCTGATACCCCATATGTGGGGGGGAAACTGTTTGGGCACACGGCAGGGCTTGGAAAGGAAGTAGTAACGTTTTGGAATGCAGACGTTAATGGGGGTCATGTTCCGTTTGCAGTGCCCCAGATGAGCCTAAACAGTGGAAACCCCCCACAAGTGACCCCATTTTGGAAACTAGACCCCCTAAGGAACTTATCTAGATCTTTGGTGAGCACTTTGAACCCCCAAGTGCTTCACACAAGTTTATAATGCCCGGGCATGAAAATAAAAAATCCTATTTTTTTCCCACAAAAATTATCTTTTAGTCACTAATTTTTTATTTTCCCAAGGGTAACAGGAGAAATTGGACCACATAAGTTGTTGTACAATTTGTCCTGAGTACGCTGATACCCCATATGTGGGGGGGAACCACTGTTTGGGCGCACGGCAGAGCTCGGAATGGAAGGAGCACCATTTGACTTTTTCCAACCAAAATTGGCTGGAATTGAGTTTGGATGCCATGTTGCATTTGGAGAGCCCCTGATGTGCCTAAACAGTGGAAACCCCCCACAAATGACCCCATTTGGGAAACTAGACCCCCTAGGGAACTTATCTAGATTTTTGATGAGCAATTTGAACCCCCAAGTGCTTCACACAAGTTTATAACTTAGAGCCGTAAAATTTAAAAATCATATTTTTTCCACAAAAATGATCTTTTCACCCCAATTTTTATTTTTCCAAGGGTAACAAGACTTCAAAAGTTATTGTGCAATTTGTCCTGAGTGCGCTGATACCCCATATGTGGGGGTAAACCACTGTTTGGGTGCATGGCAGAGTTTGGAAGGGAAGGAGCGCCGTCTGACTTTTTCAACGCAGAATTGGCTGGACGCCATGTCGTGTTTGGAGAGCTCCTGATCTGCCTAAACAGTGGAAACCCCCATAAATGACACCATTTTGGAAACTAGACCCCTCAAGGAACTTATCTAGATGTGTGGTGAGAACTTTGAACCCCCAGGTGTTTCACTAAAGTTTATAACGTACAGCCGTAAAATAAAAAATCTTTTTTTTTTTTTTACAAAAATGATTTTTTCGCCCCCAATATTTATTTTCACAAGGGTAACAGAAGAAATTTGAACGCAAAAGTTGTTGTCCAATTTGTCCTGAGTACACTGATACCCAATATGTGGGCGAAAACTACTGTATGGGCACACGTCGGGGCTCGGAAGGGAAGTAGTGACGTTTTGGATTGCAGACTTTGATGGAATGGTCTGGGTGCGTCATGTCGCATTTGGAGAGCCCCTGATGCGCCTAAACAGTGGAAACCCCCCACAAGTGACCCCATTTTGGAAAATAGACCCCACAAGGAACTTATCTAGATGTGTGGTGAGCCCTTTGAACCCCGAAGTGCTTCACAGAAGTTTATAACGCACAGCCGTAAAAATAAAAAATCTTTTTTTTTTTTTTTGCAAAAATGATTTTTTCGCCCCAATATTTTATTTTTACAAGGGTAACAGGAGAAATTGGACCCCAAAAGTTGTTGTCCAATTTGTCCTGAGTACGCTGATACCCAATATGTGGGAGAAAACTACTGTATGGGCGCACGTCAGGGCTCGGAAGGGAAGTAGTGACGTTTTGGATTGCAGACTTTGATGGAATGGTCTGGGTGCGTCATGTCGCATTTGGAGAGCCCCTGATGCGCCTAAACAGTGGAAACCCCCCACAAGTGACCCCATTTTGGAAAATAGACCCCACAAGGAACTTATCTAGATGTGTGGTGAGC
Organism: Oophaga sylvatica; assembly: GCA_033576555.1. Classification (NCBI taxonomy): domain Eukaryota; kingdom Metazoa; phylum Chordata; class Amphibia; order Anura; family Dendrobatidae; genus Oophaga; species Oophaga sylvatica. The sequence continues at coordinate 543,594,035 of JARQOD010000002.1, forward strand.
CCTTTGAACCCCGAAGTGCTTCACAGAAGTTTATAACGCACAGCCGTAAAAATAAAAAATCTTTTTTTTTTTTTTTGCAAAAATGATTTTTTCGCCCCAATATTTTATTTTTACAAGGGTAACAGGAGAAATTGGACCCCAAAAGTTGTTGCCCAATTTGTCCTGAGTACGCTGATACCCAATATGTGGGAGAAAACTACTGTATGGGTACACGTTGGGGCTCGGAAGGGAAGTAGTGACGTTTTGGATTGCAGACTTTGATGGAATGGTCTGGGGGCGTCATGTCACATTTGGAGAGCCCCTGATGCACCTAAACAGTGGAAACCCCCCACAAGTGACCCCATTTTGGCAAATAGACCCCACAAGGAACTTATCTAGATGTGTGGTGAGCACTTTGAACCCCGAAGTGCTTCACAGAAGTTTATAACGCACAGCCGTAAAAATAAAAAATCTTTTTTTTTTTACAAAAATGATTTTTTCGCCCCAATATTTTATTTTCACAAGGGTAACAGGAGAAATTGGACCCCAAAAGTTGTTGTACAATTTGTCCTGAGTACGCTGATACCCAATATGTGGGAGAAAACTACTGTATGGGTGCACGTCAGGGCTCGGAAGGG
>JARQOD010000002.1:543594751-543661998 GCA_033576555.1 Oophaga sylvatica
AGCTAAGGTCATAATAGTTGCAAAAAAACAGCAGTATAGTAATCACTGATTATAAAAGTACGCTTCTCATAGTTGAAAGATATACTTACAAAGTGACAGAGTGCTTGAAACAAAGGTAGCGTGTCACAACCCCGGGACGATGCTGTTTCGCAAAAATGCTTTCTCAACAGGGGCGCTAACCACCTGGTTGACCTTTGCTGTTTTTGCTGTATACTTGTGGTCTGTCCTGATGAAGAAGTCATTTGTACTTTGAAACACGTACAATAAACCACCATTTCATTTATATTCTAGGATATACTTCTCATTAACTGTCGGAAAGTGCAGAAACCATCCACAATCCTTTCCCTCCATCCTTTGATGTCTTATGGTCAATTGCTGACCTGTGGATCTGCTGCAGCTGAAATTCCATTTGACATGCTTTTTGAATATGTGAAGAAGGTGAGTATAATCTGATTTTACTGCCTGTCATATCTCTGATAAGACCCTAGTTTTGCGCTGATCTCTACTACAGCTCTGTGATGAAGCCTGTCAATAGTAGACAGTAACTTCATTTTATTCATGTGAAGAATATATAAAAGACTCTTCTATTTACATTTAGCTGAATCTTGGTTTTGTTCTTCAATTCTTTATTTTACGTTAGTTCAAATCTACCAAAATGCTGTCAACACATTTACTATATTGCAATAAGTTGCCTGCAAGTATAATTTGTGCCATATTTAGACTGTGTTTAAATATCATACTACATTTCTGAGAAATTGTGTCTTCAAGCACAACTCTTGAGATTTCATTTTAGCTATGCATCCTTTTCCATATACAAAATATGCCATGTTTTCTCACGCTTCAGTTCCTAATTTATAATTATACCTTCACCAGTCAACAAATTTAGCTGTTTACTAACAGGTGAACCGATCAGCAGCAACTGATTAAAAAGTTTGGCTAAATACAAAGTGTAGACCTCTGAAAGTTCTTAATTTAATTACAAAAAAAATGAAGTGATTGAGATAAAGATTAAAGATAATTATATTCATAATTTAGAAGCTTTATATAATGGAAAAATTTTAAATAGCACAGTAACTTATAAACATGATCACGTTATCAGATTATCCTATTTGTTAAATTTGTGGTTTTAAAGGGGGTATTTCAGTTTCAACAACTAAAGCTTATTTAATATACATTTAACAGTGAACATGTTTCAATGTTTTTAAAATCCATTTTTTGCTTTAATTTAATCTGAATCTTTATTGTGTTGCTCACCTATTCCGGCTCCAATTCCAGGCTTTGTTCCTTTACCCTATTTTTGACTCCTTTGCTAACCCACACCTGATTACTATGGCAATCTGGCAAGCAACTCAAATTTATCATCTGAAGATTTTTAATGTCAGCTCAAGGGCCACATATTTTCTTTGAGGCAAGCCACACTTTCTAGTAGGTTCTGCTCAAGCATGTTTTTCTGTTCAGCTATTCCAAACTACTATCATGCAAACAGCTACTACTACAAGTTCAGACCTTTAGCTCTGATGAATCAACAAACTCTTCTTTGTTGCTACTGGTTCACACATACAACACTACTAAATTAAGATACTTCATAAAAAACTTCTCTATGTTACTTCTGCAATTTCTTGCTGTACCAGAGGTTCCAGTTTGGCTACACATCTCTGCTGTTTTTGCGCTGTCCACTCATTAGCCTCAGCGGCATCTATTGCTTCCAGCTGTGAATTTTAAAATTTCAAGATCTGTATATGTTACAAGGACTATGGTTGCTCCTTTGTTTGGTTTAGCAAAATAACATACCACTTTTGGTTTATTTTAAAGGTTCACTGTGTTAACTAGTGTTGAGCGATACTGCTCGATATCTAAAAATATCGGATCGGAATGGTATCGCCGATATCACTAAATATCGGCGATATCCGATTCCGATACCGGAAGTCCCATGTAAGTCTATGGGAAGCAAATATCGACATTAAAAAAAACCATTCTTGCCTTGTTGGTTAATTGTACATGAAGGAAAACAACAAAGAGTAATGTAGAATGTATTGGGGGAGGTTGAGGAGACAATAAAGGCATACATGTTTAACCCAATGCATTGGAATAGCATTAATATATTTTGTTTTGGAAATACGTTTGGATTGACGACCAAATTGACAATGTTGTTAACCTTTTTTCTATTTTGGCAAATATGTATGTTTCACAACTTCCATGCTCTTCACCTTTTTAACTTTTGCCAGTGCCACACTTTCTCCTTCATAATCTTCAGCAGCATCATCTTTCTCATCAAATTATTCTTCATCTTCACCTTCTTAATTTTCTTCTTAAACTTCTTGCTATTCATGTTTTTGTTTACATTACTCATATTGTTATTATTAAACTATTAATCTTCTTCATATTCAAATTCTTCATCTTCTTCCTCTTCATCTTCTTCATCATATTCTTATTTGTGACAGAGATTCCTGTACTTGTAATCTGTAAAAGTATGAATTTTTCATTCTTCCGTTCTTGCTGTCACAAAAGATTTAAATTACAACAGTATTTGTCCGTGTTCAGTTTAGCCTGCAGCAGCAGGCATTTTCCAGGGGCACCACGAGGAGGAACGGACTCACCCCCATACACTGCTTAGTCTTCTTCTGCTTAGAATTTAGAGCATATATTTTGCTCTTCATTTTGGTCTTATACTTCATGTTCTTCTGCTTTTTGATCTTCTGCTTATTGTTCTTCTGTCTCTTGTTCTGTATCTTGTAGTTTGTCTTAACCTTCTTTGTCCTGTTGGTGATCTTCTTCTGGGTAATCTTTTATTTTTTCTTTGTGATGGTGTTCAGGCTGGTTGGCTTCATGCTCGTCGTCCTTGTTGTCGTCATCTTCTTCTGGGTGGTCTTTAAGGTCGTCTAATTTCCGAGAACCAGCTGACGTTACTGGAACCCGGACGGGTATCAGATGGAGCAAGAGACAATAGAAGTAACGAGGACCAGCTGACTGTGCTGGAACCCGGAGGGGTAGCAGAAGGAAAAGAGGCAATGTCACAACCGAGTACCAGCTGACGTTACTGTGACACGGTTACTAAGCAGGAGGTACCTGTGCTCCAAAGCACTACCAAGGACCAGCAGACGTTGGTGGAACTCGGATACGGAGATGGAGGCACCTAGGCCAAAGGCACTGGGGAGAACCAGTTGACGGTACTAGACCCCGGACGGGTAGCAGAAGGAAAAGAGGCAATGTCACCACCGAGTACCAGCTGACGTTACTGTGACACGGTTACTAAGCAGGAGGTACCTGTGCTCCAAAGCACTACCAAGGACCAGCAGACGTTGGTGGAACTCGGATACGGAGATGGAGGCACCTAGGCCAAAGGCACTGGGGAGAACCAGTTGACGGTACTGGACCCCGGACGGGTAGCAGAAGGAAAAGAGGCAATGTCACAACCGAGTACCAGCTGACGTTACTGTGACACGGTTACTAAGCAGGAGGTACCTGTGCTCCAAAGCACTACCAAGGACCAGCAGACATTGGTGGAACTCGGATACTGTCATGTGTGCATTGCCACGAAGATCGTCGCGGTTGCACATTTTGACTTCTCACAGCTGATCTGCTGTTTCTTTGTGTTTGGCAGCTAGGGAGTTAATTCTGTCTGTGCTCGGTGCTGGGACTGGGTGCAGTTTCTCCCGGCTGCAATTGATTATTTGTTGATTGGTTTCCTTTAAATTCCTGTTTGTCTGCTTGGGGAGTTGCCAGTGAAACCTTCATGCAGACCACAGATAGGAATGAATCTGTATAGACTTTAGTTGTGAGCTCTTAGTTGTTCTAAGCTCAACTTGGTTAGAGTTTATTTCCCAGACCATTTATGTTCCTTTGGTGTTTGAGTGTGTATGCAAGCGAGTGTTATCCTGTCTGTCTTATATGTCTAATCTGTGTATTTAGCTGAGATCAGCCCATATCCCTTTGGTGGTAGTCAGGATCCTTCTTAGGACTGATTACAGGGTTCAGGGTCTGATAGGAGACAGGGTTAGGTTGGAGACTTGGACCTCTGAACCATTATCAGTACATCCAAGGTGAGGGATTAGTTAGGACCCCAGTTTAGGGTCAGGTTAGATCCCGGTCCACCTCTTTCCTGTTTCAGCTCATCAAGTCCTCAAGATTAACCCTGAGTTCAGCAGATATCGTGTCAGGTAAATCTATTCTATACTTACATGCTGATGTTGCTATACTAGTTGTTGTATAGAGTGTTGTTCCTGTATTAATAGTTTACTGACATTGTATACATATCATTAGACAGCGTGACATTTTCACTGGCCATAAAAATTATCTCCAGTTACCATGGATCCAGTAGCCCAGCTGGCTCTGCAGTTGCAGGGATTATCCATGGAGCTGACGGACATTAAGTCCAAAGTTTTGTCTCCCCTGGAGCAAACCAGAGTTGAACCTAAAGTAGCTCTCCCGGACAGGTTCACTGGTGGGCGAGACAAATTTTTCACCTTCCGGGAGGCATGTAAATTGTATTTTCGGCTTCGGCCTCGATCATCAGGGAGTGATGAGCAGAGAGAGGGAATTGTTATCTCACTTCTGCAAGGGGACCCTCAATCCTGGGCATTTTCCCTTCCTCCGGGATCCCCGGCTCTACTGTCTGTAGATCAATTTTTTACTGCCCTGGGATTGGTATATGATGACCCAGATCGGGTCTCTCTTGCTGAGACAAAATTACGTAAGATACAGCAGGGAGATCGTCCTGCAGAGGAATTTGCTTCTGAGTTTCGTAGATGGGCCACAGATACTCAGTGGAATGACCCAGCTCTTAGGAGCCAGTTTTGTCATGGGCTTTCTGATAAATTAAAAGACGTTTTGGCTCAGTATGAGTCTCCTCATTCACTGGAGGCTGCTATGGCCTTAGCTATCCGTACTGATAGACGGCTTCGGGAGAGGGGTGAGGTAACCCCACTCCCTGTTGTTTCTCCACCTACCACTAAAGTCCCTTATGTTGAGGTTCCCCTTGTCTGTTCGGATGAGCCTATGCAGTTGGGAGGGACATAATTTCGTAGGAGGGGATTGGCGGTACGCCGCAGGACTAGAAGATGTTTTTTCTGCGGGAAAGAGGGACATTTTGTTGGAGAATGTCCATCCCGTGCCTTGTTGAGCCAAAAGTCGCCGGAAAACTGTTAATCCCAGGTTGTGTGGTGGACGACAACCTGGGAGTATGTATTTCATCCGCCAGTTCTTCTCAGTTCCTTGTACCAGTGGAGGTGGTAGTTGGTACGAGAGTGGAGAGATTGTCTGTTCTTCTTGATAGTGGTTCCGGGGCTAATCTGGTTGACGCTCAGTTTGCTCAGGCTCAAGGTATGCATCTAATTTATTGGTCAAACCGATCCCTATATTCTCCATTGACGCCAGGCCTCTCGGCCAAGGTAGCTTTGTTCATGAGGTTCATAGCATTGACCTTCGGGTAGGGGCAATACATAGGGAACAATTATCTTGTTATGTGTTGGAGGGTCTACCTACTCCCATTGTGTTGGGACTTCCTTGGTTGGTTAAACATAACCCTGTGATTAATTGGCAGTCCAGAGAAATAAGCCAATGGGGTGAGTTTTGCAAAAGCAACTGCATGAACACAGTCATCAGTGCGGTCGTGCCTAGTACATTGCCTCCTTTTTTGGAGGATTTTTGGGATGTTTTCTCTGAGGAGGGGTGTCAGTAGTTGCCTCCTCATCGCGTGTATGACTGCTCTATTAATCTCCTTCCTGATGCTAAGTTGCCTAAAGCTAGGTTGTATAATCTTTCTGGTCCTGAGAGGCAGGCTATGAAAGATTATATTTCTGAAAGTCTGGCCAAAGGGCATATTAGACCTTCATCTTCCCCAGTAGCCACGGGGTTCTTCTTTGTGAAGAAGAAAGATGGAGGCCTACGCCCTTGCTTGGATTTCCGCGAACTTAATCGGATTACTGTTCGAGATCCGTATCCACTCCCTCTTATTCCTGATCTCTTCAATCAAATTGTTGGCGCCAAATGGTTCTCTAAATTGGATCTCAGGGGGGCGTATAATCTGATTAGGATAAAAGAGGGGGATGAGTGGAAAACGGCGTTTAACACGCCGGAGGGACATTATGAGAACCTTGTCATGCCTTTTGGTCTGACTACTGCACCAGCAGTATTCCAACATTTTGTTAATGTAATTTTTCGTCACCTTGTGGGGCTGTTTGTGGTTGTATATTTGGACGACATTTTAATTTACTCGCCAGATCTTGTGTCTCATCAGGAGCATGTGAGACAGGTGTTGCAGATCTTGCGAGACAATAAACTATACGCCAAACTGGAGAAGTGTGTATTTGCCGTACAGGAACTTCAGTTTTTGGGTTTTTTGGTGTCAGCCTCCGGTTTCCGTATGGACCCTGAAAAGGTGAGAGCAGTGCTTGAATGGGATCAGCCAGGGGATCTTAAGGCTCTGCAGCGTTTTTTGGGGTTTGCTAACTACTACCGGAAATTTATTTGTAATTTCTCATCTGTCGTCAAACCTCTCACTGACATGACAAGAAAAGGGACGGATTTTTCTAAATGGTCGGACAAAGCTTGCCAAGCCTTTTCCTCTTTGAAGAAATGTTTTGCTTCGGCACCCGTTCTCATCCAACCAGATGCATCTCAGCCGTTCATTGTGGAGGTGACGTAGGGGTGGGTGCTATATTGTCCCAGGGTCCGTCCCCTGGTAAATGGCATCCGTGCGCTTTCTTTTCTAAGAAATTGTCGTCCGCCGAAAGGAATTATGATATCGGCAATAGGGAACTTTTGGCCATTAAGTTAGCTTTTGAAGAATGGCGTCACTTTTTGGAGGGGGCAGTCCACCCGGTTACCGTTATTACTGATCACAAGAACCTGTTGTATTTGGAATCCGCTAAGCGTCTGAATTCCAGACAAGCTCGATGGTCGTTGTTTTTTACCAGGTTTAATTTTGTCGTCACTTATCGCCCGGGGTCTAAGAATGTAAAGGCTGATGCCTTGTCTCGCAGTTTCCCAGGGGCCGGGAAAACGGATGACCCGAGTCCTATCCTTCAGGAGGGGGTGGTAGTGTCGGCTGTATTTTCTGAGCTTGAGGAGGAGGTGTTAGAGGCTCAGGGGGACGCCCCTGCAGGACCTCCAGGGAGACTGTTTGTCCCAAATCTGTTGAGACAAAAGGTTATTGAGGCACATCATAATTCTGCTCTAGCAGGACATCCAGGGAGTAAGGCTACTTTAGATCTCCTTTCTCGCCGGTTTTGGTGGCCTAATGCTAATAAAGATGTTATAACTTTTGTCGCGTCATGTGGGGTGTGTGCTCGCTCTAAAACCCCTCATACCCGTCCGTCTGGGACCCTTTTACCCTTGAAACTTCCGGAGCGTCCATGGACTCATTTATCTATGGACTTCATTACGGACCTTCCTCCGTCGTCAGGGAATACTGTCATACTGGTGGTTGTTGACAGGTTCAGTAAGATGGCACATTTCGTTGCTCTTCCTGCACTCCCTAATGCTAAAACTCTGGCGCAGGTGTTCATTAGGGAGATTGTTAGACTTCATGGGTTGCCTTCTGATGTGGTGTCAGATAGGGGGTCTCAGTTTGTGTCCAAATTTTGGAGGGCATTTTGTTTACGTCGGGGGATGCAATTGTCATTTTCCTCGGCTTTTCATCCGCAGACCAATGGTCAGACAGAGCGTCTGAATCAGAGCTTAGAGACATATCTCCGGTGTTTTGTCTCAGAGAACCAAGAGGACTGGTCTTCTTTCTTGCCTCTGGCAGAGTTCGCTCTTAACAACAGGCGGAGCGAGTCCACTGGTAAGTCCCCGTTTTTTGGGGCATATGGTTTCCATCCCCAGTTTTGTACTTTCAATGGGGGGGGCCCTTCTGGGGTTCCTGAGGAGGAGCGTTTCTCGTCGTCACTTGCTTCTGTGTGGAGAGGTGTATTGAATAATCTGAGTGCGATGGGGAACCGTTACAAACGTATGGCTGATAGGAGGAGAGTTTCTGGTCCAGATCTGAATGTGAACGATCTGGTATGGTTGTCTACCAGGAATATAAAACTTAAAGTGCCCTCCTGGAAACTGGATCCCAGATTCATCGGGACGTACAGGATCAGTTCCATAATTAATCCTGTGGCATTTCGTCTGGACCTCCCTCCTACGTTTAAAATTCATAATGTGTTCCACAAGTCATTACTTAAAAGGTATGTGGCACCAGTCATACCGTCACCTCTACCTCCTCCTCCTGTGTTGGTCAATGGTAACTTGGAATTTCAAGTATCAAAGATCATTGACTCACGTCTGAATCGCCGGTCCCTTCAGTACTTGGTGCATTGGAAGGGGTATGGTCCAGAGGAGAGGACGTGGGTCCCTGCGTCTGATGTTAACGCAGATCGTTTGGTTCGGACCTTCCACAGAACTCACCCGGGCAGGCCTGGCCCTGAGGGTCCGGAGGCCCCTCGTAGAAGGGGGGCTACTGTCATGTGTGCATTGCCACGAAGATCGTCGCGGTTGCACATTTTGACTTCTCACAGCTGATCTGCTGTTTCTTTGTGTTTGGCAGCTAGGGAGTTAATTCTGTCTGTGCTCGGTGCTGGGACTGGGTGCAGTTTCTCCCGGCTGCAATTGATTATTTGTTGATTGGTTTCCTTTAAATTCCTGGTTGTCTGCTTGGGGAGTTGCCAGTGAAACCTTCATGCAGACCACAGATAGGAATGAATCTGTATAGACTTTAGTTGTGAGCTCCTTAGTTGTTCTAAGCTCAACTTGCTTAGAGTTTATTTCCCAGACCATTTATGTTCCTTTGGTGTTTGAGTGTGTATGCAAGCGAGTGTTATCCTGTCTGTCTTATATGTCTAATCTGTGTATTTAGCTGAGATCAGCCCATATCCCTTTGGTGGTAGTCAGGATCCTTCTTAGGACTGATTACAGGGTTCAGGTCTGATAGGAGACAGGGTTAGGTTGGAGACTTGGACCTCTGAACCATTATCAGTACCTCCAAGGTGAGGGATTAGTTAGGACCCCAGTTTAGGGTCAGGTTAGATCCCGGTCCACCTCTTTCCTGTTTCAGCTCATCAAGTCCTCAAGATTAACCCTGAGTTCAGCAGATATCGTGTCAGGTAAATCTATTCTATACTTACATGCTGATGTTGCTATACTAGTTGCTGTATAGAGTGTTGTTCCTGTATTAATAGTTTACTGACATTGTATACATATCATTAGACAGCGTGACAGATACGGAGATGGAGGCACCTAGGCCAAAAGCACTGGGGAGAACCAGTTGACGGTACTGGACCCCGGACGGGTAGCAGAAGGAAAAGAGGCAATGTCACAACCGAGTACCAGCTGACGTTACTGTGACACGGTTACTAAGCAGGAGGTACCTGTGCTCCAAAGCACTACCAAGGACCAGCAGACGTTGGTGGAACTCGGATATGGAGATGGAGGCACCTAGGCCAAAGGCACTGGGGAGAACCAGTTGACGGTACTGGACCCCGGACGGGTAGCAGAACGCACCCATGAAAATGTAAGTTGACAGGACGCAAGCCGTCCGCAGTTACCGAATCACACAGTCCTACAGTGGGTGCTTGTCCTATTGTCACAATGGAAACAGCCTTTATTTACATATCCCACAGCACACATAGGAATCACCTAAACTGCAGGCACCATAGAGTCGGCTAACCCGAATGCAACACGACAGCACAACTTATTGGAGGATAATTGACGTTCACACTGCCAGGAAACAGCTGTCGTGCTGTAACCAGGCTGGCCAGGAGTCAGTACCCCTGCCAATTACTTACGAGCAACAAATGGCGGTGTTGTAGCCCAGGGAGTAGAGTTCAGGTGGTAGAAAGATGAACATAACAGGAGACATGGAAAACGTTGCCAAACAGTTATTTAATCTGAAAACGGACAGACAAATTCAGGTGAGATCCATGCCTTGTTCATTTTCAGAAAAGTAAGCCGGTCTACATTCTCTGAGGATAGTCGCATGCGACGGTCTGTTACTACACCACCTGCAGCACTAAAGACGCGCTCAGATAATACACTGGCAGCAGGGCAAGCCAGCACCTCCAATGCATACTGGCTAAGCTCTGGCCATGTATCCAACTTAGAGACCCAAAATTTGAAAGGGGAAGAGGCATCTGGGAGTACACTTAGAGGAAAGCCAAGTAGTCTGTCACCATCTTACGGAAACGTTTCTTCCTGGTGACTGGAGCCGTCTCGGATGGTGTAGACCTTGCTGGCGCTGTCACAAAACTTCGCCACATTTGTAACATACAGCTCTTGCCCTGTGCAGAGGCGCTTCTTGTGCTCCCTCTTGTTGTAGAGGTGTCTACACTGCCTCGACGCACAGAGCTGCTTTGTAAAGCAGTAGCAGCAGCAGCTCTCTCGGCTGGAATGTACAACAGTATGGATTGCACCAGTGTGTCTTGGTACTCCTGCATTTTACGGTCCCGGTTCACCGGTGTGATGAGGGTTTGTAAGTTGTCCCGGTAGCGAGGGTCTAGGAGGGTGTACACCCAATAATCTGACGTGGTGAGAATGTGGGCGATGCGGCGGTCGTTTCTCAGGCACTGAAGCATGAAATCAACCATGTGCTGCAGACTCCCAACTGGCCAACAAAGGCTGTCCTCTGGAAGAGGCGTCATCTCTGCCTCCTCTGCATCATCCCACCCTCGCTCTACATACTGACTAGAGCGTTGTGTACCTCCCTCTGTAGGGATTTCTTCCTCCTCCATTGACTCCTCCTCCTCCTCATCCTCCTCACAAAGTGAGCCCTGCCGAGCCCTTTGTGAGGAACCACGTTGCGCTGACTGTCCTGAAGGTAATTGAATTTGTGACTCCTCATCCTCCACCTCTTCCAAAACCTCTTCCTTTAGTGCTTTCAGTGATTTCTGAAGCAGGCAGATAAGGGGGACAGTCATGCTGACTAGTGCATCATCTGCACTCGCCATCCGCGTTGAGACATCAAACGCACGCAAAACGTCGCAGATGTCCTTCATAGAGGCCCACTCAGTAGTGGTGAAGTGTGAACGGCGCAAATTGCGAGTTGATTGCTCCTGTTGCAGCTGATACTCCATTACTGCTGGCTGCTGCTCACACAACCGCTCCAACATATGTAACGTGGAATTCCACCTGGTGGCTTCGTCACATATGATGCGATGTTCAGGAAGGCGAAATCTGACTTACAGAGCTGCAATGCGCGATCTGGCCATGCTGGAACGTCGCAAGTGAGCGCACTCTAGGCGGACCTTGTGCAGCAGTGCATCAAGATCCGGATAGTCCCTCAAAAAACTCTGCACGACCAAGTTGAGCACATGTGCCAGACATGGTATGTGAGTGAGGTTGCCAAGGCCCAGAGCTGCCACCAGATTTCGGTCATTGTCACACACTACCAAGCCTGGCTGGAGATTAGCTGACAAAAACCACACGTCGCTCTCCTGCTTGATGGCATCCCAGAGCTCCTGCGCTGTGTGGCTTCGATTCCCCATGGAAATTAATTTCAGGACGGCCTGTTGACGTTTGGCCACGGCTGTGCTCATATCGGTCGCAACAGGTAAGCGTTCACGGGTCCATGTGGAGGTATACCGTGACGGCTCCTGCAGCGATGATTCTGAGGAACTGGAGTAGGAGGAGGAATCAATGTGTACAGACTGGATTCCTGCAATCCTTGGAGTTGGCAGAACACGTACAGCGCCACTGGCAAGATCTGTACCCGGCTCCACAACATTGACCCAATGGGCAGTGAGGGAAAGGTATCGTCCCTGGCCATGGGTACTGGTCCATGCATCGGTGGTCAGGTGGACCCTGCTACTGACGGCGTTTAGTAGCGCATGTTTAATGTTTCCCTCGACATGTTTTTGCAGAGCAGGGACGGCTTGCCTGCTGAAATAAAATCGGCTTGGCACATTATATTGTGGGACTGCCAATGCCATTAAGTTCCTGAAACTGTCAGTCTCCACCAGCCTGAATGACAGCATTTCAAGGGACAGGAGTTTTGCAATGCCAGCATTCAGAGCCTGTGCTCGTGGATGGTTTGCCGAGTATGGCCGTCTTTTATCCCATGCCTGTGGTACCGATGGCTGTTTTGTGGTCTGGGAGTGTGACGATGACTGTGAACTTGCTGCTGTGGGTGGAATAACAGTTTGTCTATGGACAACAGTGACCGAGGTTCTTCCATGGAGATCCTGTGAGGAAGCCGAACCAGGTGTGTGTGAGCTGGAGGTAGAGGCTCCAACACGACCTGAAGATGTAGGTGCTGCTGTAGGTTGGCCTACATCTCCAGTGTGTCTTTGTAACTCAGCTACGTGCTTTGTCCGTATATGTTTCCACATATTTGTGGTATTCAGGTTACTGATATTTTTACCTCTTTTAACTTTTTGCTTACACAGCTTGCATTGAACATAGCAAATATCATCTACAAGTCTGTCAAAAAAGGACCACGCAGTTCAAGTCATGGGAGCGCCAATTTTGACATTTGTAAGAGAACTGCTCCCAACACGTGCCAAACTGGAGGCTACAGGCAAGCGAGTCTGCAGCCTACCTCTCCCTCCTCTTTGTACCGTTGGGCCAATCTCTTCCTCAGAGCTGCTCCCACCACCTTCCTGTTGCTCACGCCATGTTGGGTCTCGGACTTCATCATCTCCACTACCCTCTTCCAACACCTGCTGCTGTTGGATGGTCTGGGCAGCACCATGCTCCTCAAAACCTGGCACCTGAGTCTCATCATCATCATGAGATGCGTTCTGCGGTGTGCTGTCCATCGGCACTGGCTCACCCGCCTCTTCAGATTAAAGAGAGACACAGCTGTTGCGCATCACTGCATACTCCCTCTTCTTCAAATTGCAGAATGCTGCTTGCCTGTGCCCGTGTTTGCGAGCCAACAGATTCTGAGAACAGAAGCAGAGACTCAGCTGGCTCCTGTACAGAACTCTCTGACTGCCTGGCCAATTTGACAGGCGGTGAACAGACAGATGGTTGCTCAACAGCGTTGTGTTCCTGAGAGGAGGTGGAAGGAATTGAAGTCGATGCATTGGCTGCCATCCAACCAACAACGGCTTCAATTTGTTCTTCCCGCAGCAGGGGGGCACGCCGAGCTCCTACCAAAGTGCGCATAAAGGAACGCTCACGGGATAAAAGGTGGATGCTGTGTCACTGAGGGCGGCAGCAGCCACAGAATCCCCACGTCCTGTCCCTGCTGAAACTCCACGGCCAGACCACGTGCCTTACTCACTGACTTCTTCATGTTGGTAGATTGATAAAGAAAGTCAGAAAAGTTATAAGGCCTAAGTGTGGTTATTACGCAGAGACTGAAGTGAACACTGAAACACAACTGTTCACAATCTGTGAAAGGCTACTCCTTTGTCTACTTCTATAGTGTTTGCAACAATGTATTGGATACGGATGGAAGCGCGTCACACTAATAGATTATATTTATTTTAAATGGAATGGAGCAGAACCAATTGGAGAGAAATGAAAAGGATGAGGCACTGAGACACGCTCAGCAGAGTACAAGCAGCAGTGCTTGAACAAGTAACTGGAGCGTGATGTGCACTCAAAAAATAAAAAACACAGACTGAAGTGAACACTGAAACACAACTGTTCACAATCTGTGAAAGGCTACTCCTTTGTCTACTTCTATAGTGTTTGCAACCAATGTATTGGATACGGATGGAAGCGCGTCACACTAATAGATTATATTTATTTTAAATGGAATGGAGCAGAACCAATTGGAGAGAAATGAAAAGGATGAGGCACTGAGACACCTCAGCAGAGTACAAGCAGCAGTGCTTGAACAAGTAACTGGAGCGTGATGTGCACTCAAAAAATAAAAAACACCGACTGAAGTGAACACTGAAACACAACTGTTCACAATCTGTGAAAGGCTACTCCTTTGTCTACTTCTATAGTGTTTGCAACATGTATTGGATACGGATGGAAGCGATCACACTAATAGAATTAATATTTTTTTAAATGGAATGGAGCAGAACCAATTGAGAAAAGAAGTGAAAAGTATGAGGCATGAGACACGCTCAAAAGAACAAGCAGCAGTGATGAACAAATAACTGGGGTATGTGCACTCAAAAAATAAAAAACACAGACTGAAGTGAACACTGAAACCAACTGTTCACAACTGTGAAAGGCTACCTTTACATCTACTTATATGTTTGAACCATGTTTGGATACGATGGAAGCTCAACTAAAGTTTATTATTTAATGAGAATGGAGCAAGAACCAATGGAGAGATGAAAAAGGATGAGGCATGAGACACGCTCAGCAGATAAAACATGCTGAACAAGTAACTGGAGCTGATGTGCATCAAAAAGATAAAAAACCAATAAGTGAACACTGAAACACAACTGTTTACAATCTGTGAAAGGCTACTCCTTATATTCTATAGTTTTGAACCAATGTATGGAACGGATGGAAGCGGTCACACTAATGATAATTATTTTAATGGAATGAGCAGACAATTGAACAAATGAAGAGGTGATGGCACTAGACAAACTCAAGAGTACAAGCGAAGTGCTTGAACAAGTACATCGTGAAGTGCACTCAAAAATAAAAACCAGACTGAGTGAACCAAAACAACTGATGAACAATCGTGAAAGCTCTCTTTGTTACTTTAAAGTGATGCAACCAATGTATGGATAGAGGAAGCGCAAACTAGTTATTAATGTAAATGGAATGTGAGACAAATGAAGAAAAAAAGAAAAGGAGCACTGAGACACTCTCAACGTACACACTGTTGAACAAGCAACTGGACTATTCTAAAAATAAAAACATAGATATTGAACTAATAAAATGTTAATATGTGAAAGGAGAGATCATGAGAATGCAACAGATATTGGAACAGAAGAGCGCATGATGATACTAATAATAAATGAACAAAAAAGGAAAAATGAAAAGGATACACTGAAGACAGCACACTGTAAGCTCATGCTTGTCAACAATGGTGATGTGCAACTCAAAATAAAATGTACTAATGAAACTGAACAAATGTAAATGGAACACTTGGATGACTCGATAGGTTAGCAACAATATTGATACGGATGGGTGTCACTAAAAATTAAAAAATTAAATAAACGAAACCAATTGAAAATGTAAATGGTACTCTTGACCTTCTATAGTGTTCAACAGTGTTTGAACAAGTACTGGAGTGATGGCACTCAAAATAAAATTATTAATGAATGAAACTGAATGAGAAACAATAGTGAAAGGATGTCACTCGCTAGAGTACAACAATGTAAGTACTGAGAAGGTGTCACTAAAATAAAATAAAAAACTGAAGGAACAATGAAACAATGAATCGTGAAAGGCTACTCCTGTCTATTTATAGTGTTTGCAACCATGTATTGGAACAGGAATGGAAGGTGTCACTAAAATATATATTAAACAGTGAAGGAAACAATGGAAGAGAAATGAAAAATGAGAAGCACCTGCTATCAAGCACAGCATGCTTGAAAGAATGGAGCGGTCACTCAAAAAAAAAACTAGCTGAAGTGGAACATGAAAACCAATTTCACAATCTGGAAAGGCTACCCTTTGTCTCTTAAGTTTGCAACAAGTATGAGTGCTTGAACAGAATGGAGCGTGATTATATTAAAATAAAAAACCAATGAAGAAATGAAAAGTACACTGAAACACTCCTGTCTACAAGGTTGAACAATTATGGAGGATGGAGCCTCAATAAAATAATAAAGGAATGAAACAATGAAATGAAAAGGATGGCACTAAAGTGCAAACAAGGATGTGAAGACTGACATGATTATTAAAAAACAAACATGAAATGAAAATGTCACTTAAGCTACGTCACAGTGTTTGAACAATGATGGTACGATGAACGCACACTAAAGTAAATTAAATGTGAAGGAACCATTGTAAAAGTGACTGACAGCCGCAGAGTACAGCACAGTGCTTGAACAAGTAATGGAGCGTGATGTGCACCAAAAAATAAAAACAAGACTGAGTGACACTGAAACACAAGTCACATTGTAAAGGCTACTCTTTGTCTATTCTTAGTGTTTGCAACCATGTATTGGATACGATGGAAGCGCGTCACATAATATTATATTATTTAAATGGATGGAGCAGACATGAGAGAATGAAGATGAGGCATGAGACACGCTCAGCAGAGTACAAGCAGCGTGCTTGAACAAGTAATGGAGTGATGTGCATCAAAAAAAAAAACAGCTGAGTGAATGAAAACAACGTCAATTGTGAAAGATCCTTGTCTACTTCTATTGTTGCAACCATGTTGATACGATGAGCGCGTCCATATATTTTATTAAGGAATGGGCAGAACAATTGAAGAAATGAAGATGAGGATGAGACTCAGCGTAAGCGCGTGCTTGAACAAGTGGACGAGTGATCAAAATAAAACCAATGAAGTGAACTAAAATCACAATTAAGCTACTCCTTTGTATTATAGTGTCACAGTATTGGTGAGGACGTCACTAATATATTTATTTATGAATGGCCCAATGAGGAATAAGGATGGATAGCTCAGCGGTACAGCAGCAGTGTGAAAAGAGTGATGTGCACTCAAAAAAAAAACCAGCTGAAGGAACTGAAACAAACTGTCAAATCGTGAGGATCTTTGCACTTCTATGTTGCACATGTTTGGTAGGATGAAGGACAAATAGATTTTTTTAGATGGAAACCAATGAGAGAATGAAGGTAGCATGAGACGCCGCAGAGTACAGAGCATGTTGAAAGTAGGAGTGATGTGCACCAAAAAAACACGATGAAGGACTGAACAACTGTCAATTGTGAGTACCTTTTTACTCTATTGTCAACAGTATGATACGAGAGCGCGTCACACTAATTTTTTTTAAATGGCAACATTGAGAGAAATGAAGATGAGGCACTGAGACGCTCAGAAGTACACGCAGGCTTGAAAGGAGCAGAGTACAAGCAGCAGTGCTTGAACAAGTAACTGGAGCGTGATGTGCACTCAAAAAAAAAAACACAGACTGAAGTGAACACTGAAACACAACTGTTCACAATCTGTGAAAGGCTACTCCTTTGTCTACTTCTATAGTGTTTGCAACCAATGTATTGGATACGGATGGAAGCGCGTCACACTAATAGATTATATTTATTTTAAATGGAATGGAGCAGAACCAATTGGAGAGAAATGAAAAGGATGAGGCACTGAGACACGCTCAGCAGAGTACAAGCAGCAGTGCTTGAACAAGTAACTGGAGCGTGATGTGCACTCAAAAAATAAAAAACACAGACTGAAGTGAACACTGAAACACAACTGTTCACAATCTGTGAAAGGCTACTCCTTTGTCTACTTCTATAGTGTTTGCAACCAATGTATTGGATACGGATGGAAGCGCGTCACACTAATAGATTATATTTATTTTAAATGGAATGGAGCAGAACCAATTGGAGAGAAATGAAAAGGATGAGGCACTGAGACACGCTCAGCAGAGTACAAGCAGCAGTGCTTGAACAAGTAACTGGAGCGTGATGTGCACTCAAAAAATAAAAAACACAGACTGAAGTGAACACTGAAACACAACTGTTCACAATCTGTGAAAGGCTACTCCTTTGTCTACTTCTATAGTGTTTGCAACCAATGTCTTGGATACGGATGAAAGCGCGTCACACTAAAATTTAAATTGCATGGAGCAGCAAGAATTACACTGAAGAAAAAAAAAGAGTCTGTGAGTGACACGTGCAGATGCCTACAGACAGCGTTGCATGCAGAGCAAACTACAGCGTCACCTGCACTCACACACACCTTGCAGAGCTGTTAAAACAACACTGCAGGCAAAAGGAAACTTTACACAGCGGTTGGTGCTAGCCTGCCTAAAGCACACTACACTAAATCGCAATCTCTAACTGTCCCTCAGAGTCAGCACAGCAGCGTTCTGTCCCTAACTGAGTTCACAGCACAGTGACGCTAAAATGGCGGCGGCGCCTTTTATAGTGCATTCTGACATCATTTCAGCATCCAATCACAGCCATGCCATTAGTTAACATGACCGCAGCAGTACAGGATGTGCCCACACTTCTTAGGATTCCTCATTGGCTGACTAAAATCACATTGCCTCTCAAAGAATTATGGGAACTTCCGATTCCGGTATACGATATATGGAAAATATCGAAACAAAGTATCGAAAGGCCGATAGAGCTAATATCGGCCGATACCCGATACTTGCGGTATCGTATCGCTCAACACTAGTGTTAACCCCTTAACAACCACCCATACGCCTTTTAACGGTGGTAGTTAAGGGTACTTAAACCACAACATCGTGAATTACGGCGCTGTGGAAAAAGTATATAGCGCCCCCCAGAGTCTGAGTTTCTCCGGGGTCTCGGCTGCAGGGGGTAGCCAAGACCCCAGAGAACATGATTCGGGTCGGTTTTTACCGACTCCGCTTTTGTGATCGCCATTATTAACCTGATAACGGTGACAGCAATAAAAAAGCCGCAAATCTGCTTTAACTTTCTCTCTCCTCTGATGTTATCGCACATCAGAGGTGAGAGTAGTAGGGTCCCCGATCCCCTCCAGTACCTCCTGGTGTCCCCGGACCCTCCTGCCTCCTCCGGTGGGTGCCGCCATCTTGATCCAGGAAGAAAATGGTGGGCGCATACGCAGTGCACCCGCCAAATCTGACGGCCAGCAGATTCATTCATTCATTGAAAGTACATTTTGATCACTGTGTTAAACCCTATCACAGTGATCAAAATAACCCCCTCCTTTATCATCCCATTTGTAAGAGACATATCATGAAATAAAGAAAATATATTTATTTTCATTTTTCCTTTAGGGCTAGAGTTAGAATTTGGGTTGGAATTAGGGTTAGGGTTGGCATTAGGGTTAGGGGTGTGTTGAGGTTAGGGTTGGAGCTAGAATTGAGGGGTTTCCACTATTTACGCACATCAGGGGGTCTCCAAACATGTCACCATTGCGTTCAAAAAGTCAAATGGCGCTCCCCCCTTCTGAGCCCTGCCGTGCACCCAAACAGTGTTTTACCCCAACATATGGGGCATCAGCGTACTCAGGAGAAATTGCACACCAATTTTGGGGTCCTAATTTTTCCTGTTACCCTTGGGAAAATAAAAAATAGCAGGCTAAAAAATCATTTTTGAGGAAGAAAATGATTATTTATTTCCATAGCTCTGCGTTTATAAACTTCTGTGAAGCACTTGGGGGTTCAAAGCGCTCACCACACATCTAGATAAGCTCCTTTGGGGGTTTAGTTTCCAAAATGAATTGACTTGTGGGGGGTTTCTACTGTTTAGGCACATCATGGGCTCTGCAAACGCAACATGACGGTCGCATAACATGCCTTCAAAGTCTGAATTCCAAAATGTCGCTCCTTCCTTTCCAAGCTCTCCAATGCGCCCAAACAGTGGTTCCCCCACATATGGGGTAACAGCGTACCAGGAAAAATTGCACACCAACTTTTATTGTCCAATTTCTCCTGTTACCCTTGGGAAAATAAAAAATAGAGGGTTAAAAAATCATTTTTGAGGAAAAAAAAATGAATTTTTATTTTAACGGCTCTACGTTATAAACTTCTTGAAATACTTGGAGGTTCGAAGTGCTCACCACACATCTAGATAAGTTTCATAAAGGGTCTAGTTTCTAAAATGGGTCACTTGTTGGGGGTCTAGGCACATCAGGGGCTCTCCAAACGCGACATGACGTCCAGCCAATTTTGCGTTGAAAAAGTCAAACAGCGCTCCTTCCCTAGCAAGCTCTGCCGTGTACCAAAAAACGGTTTACACTCCACATATAGGGTATCGGCGTATTCAGGAGAAATTGCACAACAAATATTGTGGTTCATTTTCTCTTTTAACACTTGTGAAAATAAAAAAATTGGTTCTAAAGTAAATTTTTTTTAAAAAAAGTTAAATGTTAATTTTTTCCTTCCACATTGCTTCAGTTTAAGTGAAGCACGTAAAGAGTTAATAAACTTCTTGAATGTGGTTTTGAGCACCTTGAGGGGTGCAGTTTTTAGAATGGTGTCACTTTTGGGTATTTTCTATCATATAGACCCCCCCAAAGTGACTTCAAATGTGATGTGGTCCCAAAAAAAAATTATGTTGTAAACATGAGAAATCGCTGTTCAACTTTTAACCCTTATAACTTCCTAAAAAAAAAATTTGTTTCCAAAATTGTACTGATGTTAAATAGATATGTGGAAAATGTTATTTATTAAGAAATTTGTGTGACATATCTCTCTGATTTAAGGGCATAAAAATTTAAAGTTTGAAAATAGCTGAATTTTCAAAATTTTCGCCATATTTCCGTTCTTTTCATAAATAAGCACAAGTCATAAAGAAAAAATTACCCCTAACTTGAAGTACAATATGTCACAAAAAACATTCTCAGAATCAGCGGGATTTGTTAAAGCGTTCCAGAGTTATAACCTCATAAAGTGACAGTGGTCAGAATTGTAATAATTGGCTTGATCATTAAGCTGCAAACTGGCTCTGTCACTAAGGGGTTAAAATACCCAATAAGTTTGGAGGTTGTTTTGTTTATGGATTTTGATAAATGTGGAGGACCAGATATCACAATGGCTTTCCCCACAGTAGAAAGTTCTGATCTAACGTATATGAACAGCTTAATTTTTTTTCACAATCTCATTAAAAGCAGAGACTATCACCCACCTCTATATTTAATCTGTTATAGTCTTCATTGTTTTAACTAGTGGACAGAAATCTATGATGTTCAATTACAAATACAATGCATTGTTGCTTTGTAACTGATAGATCCAGTCACTTCTGAGACGTGAGATAGCGAGTACTAAAGAAAAAACATCAGCAGGTTAGCTATCAAGTATATAGAAGTAGTGATTCAAAGCATCAAGCAAACATGAAATGACAAAAGACAGCTGCAATGGACAGGCAGATAAAAGGAAAGAAAAACAAAAAGAAAATATTAATAAGCTAGTATTCTTTAGGAATTGCCACGAAAACGAGTTTGTCTTTGGGGAATAAACAGCTAAGGATGGACTTTGTTCTTTGGAAGAAATTACTGCTTTCTAAATAAATTACTCTATGCCTCCTGGTTACTAAATAGTTATGTTAAGTTCGTCTCGGTCTACAGTATATGCGAAGTACGATAATAAAAATGAAAAATTCAACTAGAGAAAATAAAGCCCTTTTAATAATACTTGTATTTCATTATGCATTCCCACTTAGACAGGCATACCATCTTCTACAAAGAATTAATTACATTTTGGAAATAATTTAGGCTTCTCGTGTCTGTGTAGTGTTTTTCCCAAAGTAGTTCTCTGGAACACAAGGAACGAAAAGGGATTAGAATATAGGCTGCAGCTCATCAAAGGATTGAGAAAATGAAAAAAATAAATAACTAATATTATTAAAATTGTTGTTATTCATTCTGCGTTTTTGTTGATGGCATAACTTGCACAAAAAAATTTCACTTGTTTATTTTACATGTGCTCATAATTTTTGTTAGGAATATTAAATGGCAATTCCATAATAAGTGTTATTTTATAGTATAAATCCCAGTTGGGTAATGTGTCTAGTTTATTACAGCAACAGATCGCTTGTTGTATAGAAATGTCCAGGTTGAAAAAATTCTTTCAGTTATTTGCCTAAAATGCTTACAATGTTATTGCAAGCTATAAAATTATATTTTGGAGGTTTCACTTTGTTTCTAAAGAAAAAAATTAAACTCATAGGTAACAAATCAATTGTATGATGTCACCTTTTTTGTTTACACTGCTCATACAGGAGGCTAACAGTGGGTGAATTCATCCATGCAGCTTCTCCTTGTGAGCAATCAGCCAAGGATCCATTCTCTAATTGATGCTAACTTCTTAGCAATGAGGTAAACAATTTAAAAGGTAAGTTCACTTTTTTAAAAACATTTTACAGTTTATAAATTTAGGTTCAGAAATATTTGGACAGTAAGAAAATTTTTAGTGTTTTAGCTGTATATTCAAAAAATATTTACAATACAGTTATATAATCAATATCGTCCTCACGTGCAGACTCTGAGATTTAATTTGAGGATATTCACATCCTAATTGGAGTAAGGGTATAGGAATTAAAATTATTTCATTTGTAGAAGCTTCTTTTTCAAGTGACCAAGAGTAATTGGATTATTATTAGGGATAAGCGAACGGTGCTCGGTGATACTCTGATATTAATCAAGTATCTACGTGCTTAGATCAAGACAAGCATTGGCCGGTGCTTGGATTTGAAAGCTCGAATCTCCTCCCCACATGTTTGACACCTGTTACACAGCCAATAAGCATGAGGAGATTGCCAGTTACTGTAATGCCGTAGCCATCTTGGTACTGACATTACTGTGATTGGTTGGCTGCACTAACTCATTAGAGGCCGCACCAGGCTCAATGCTGCCATTGCAGAGCTCAGGGACAGCTCTGATTGGAGGGAGAAAATAGTCCTTCATTTCAGGCAAACATTTTGGATTGTAAAATCATTTTTTCAAGCTGGTGTTATAAAGTATTCTAATTTACTGAGATAATGACTTTTGGGTTTTTATTGGCTGTAAGCCATAATCATCAACATTAACAAAAATAAACACATGAAATATATCACTCTGTTTGTAATGACTCTATGCATTTTGTATTGAAGAACTGAAATAAATTAACGTTTTGATAATATTCTAATTTTGTGCGATGCACGTGTATATACATATGTGTGTGTGTCACTGACATCTATGTATGTATTCCATGTGTATGTATCTATACTATTTATTGTATTGTAACCTGTCACTCTGTGATTTTTCTATATGCGGCACATGAATTGCCGGCTTTTCCAAGGAGATCTCTGTGTAAAAATCGGATGGCACTCACATGGTCCGAAAACTGCGATTTTTTTTCTTGCACCCATTGACTTCTATTGTGAGATGCAATCCGATTTCCGGTTAAAATCGCAGCATGTTGCGAGTTTTTTCCAGTCCAAACGTGATCCGATCCGAGCTGTAAAAAAAAAACGCAGATGAACGCACAATGATAGAATGACAATGGTCCGAATTTAATCTGATATTTTATCGGATTTCATTCATCTGATTTCATTGCAAGTGGGATTGAGCCCTAACACGGAGCATTTATGACAAAGATGAAAGCTCAGTGCAATGCCAGGAAACCTTTGAATATTTGGATTGGGTTTAAAGTAGTGATGAGCGAAAGTGCTCGGATAATGTGTTATCTTGAGCATGATTGGGTGTTATCCGAGAATCTTGGACGTGCTAGTGGAGCACCCTCCAGGGAAGAGGGGATACTCAGTACCAGGCCACTTCTTAAAGGTGCAGTGTCACGACAGCAGTGACCCAGGTCCGTGGCCCTGGGCATCCAATAAAAGGGGTAATTACAAGGGTATAAAGTTTATAGTAAAGTGTTCTAGACGCCACCTGTGGTACTCAGCAATAAAAGATGCTAGCTGACGCTGCAGATTCAGTCCTCTGGAACAGTTGTTGATGCAGCAGAGTTGGTGCAGCCCTCCACAGGCAGAGCTATGTCCCAGGGCATGTATAGTGTGTTCAATATAGTAATGATGTAGTATTTGGCAAGGGATGTAGCAGTGCTGAGTGGGTGTTGCAGGAAGAACTTGAAAGGACACAGTCAGGTGATGTTTCCAAAGCTTTACTCACAGTAAAGGTAAAGTGTCCAGGGCACTGGCTACAGATGGTGCTGGAGATCCGATTGCCTGGAAACAATATGGGTTCCACCTTGCCAGGAGTATTAAGAGGCCTTCCTGCTGCGCTCTCTGTTCCTGGCATCTGCTGCTTATAGCTAAGCTGCTGCCCTCTTCTCTGTTGTTTTTCCAACCTGTATAGCAGGCAGAGTGAGCCTATCAAGCCTATCTTCTCCCCTGGTAACCCTGACGCTTGTGTTACTGCTGTGCTGGCAGGTATCAGTGTGTACAGAGAACTTGCGATTCTCTGTTCTCCAGATGCGACTGTCGGGCTTGGAGTCCCCAACTGGTCCAGGGAAATCGGGCATCCACTTTTATCAGAGCTCTGCTCTGGGTGAGCTATTGCATATAGCTCCTTCCCCCTAGAGCTTCTCTCCACAAGTCCTCTCTCGTCCCTGTCTACAGACAGGCTCCCCTAACTACTCCCCCAGCCAGAATTTTCAAAGGAAGCTCCCTTAAATCAGGTGTTAGAGTTCCCCTGTGGTGGAGGCTGGTCTAATCTTTTTAATTTAAATTGTCTCTAATTTGAATGAGTACACTTTAAATCTTTTTACAAGGATCTATTGGAGGGCAAGTCTCATGCCAGCAGCCGCGGTAATTCCAGCTCCAGTAGCATCCAGTAAATCTGCTGCAGTTAAAAAGCTTTTATAAGGATCGAGCTTGGCGGTCCACCGCAAGACGTCCTACCGCCAGTCACAGCCCCTGTGCCTTGGGGTGCCTCCCCGATGTTCTTCACTGAGTGTCCCGGGGGCCCGAAGCATTTCCTTTGAAAAAAATTAAGTGTCCAAACTACAGGTGGTTGTGTAGCTTGCTTAACAGCTGGATTAATCCGCTGACTAGCATACATTGCTACTAGGCCCAAAATTATTGTCTGGGTAAGATGCAGTTAAAAATTTGTAATTAGATACTCTCGTTGGATGCTGAGAAAGCATTCCATAGAGTCTCCTGGCACGCCATATATTATTCTCTTAAAAAGCTTGGGGTAGGGGACCCTTTTATAGCCAAAATCATGGCCCTGTATCGCAATCCGTCAGCTAGGCCGCATTGTAGCACAGTGAGCTTGCCACTGCAACTTATGCTTCATATCCATGTGACGGTTCATGCATGAAGTACTCAAACTATGGATTTTTTGGCCTCTACTTAGCTTTTGGTCACAAATGTTACAGGTAACACGAGTTGTGTTATCCTTATCGATCTGAAAAAATGCCCAGGCTTTGCAAGGCTTAGAACCCATGCAACCTGAAGAGCCACCACGACTTGTGGTCAGAGGCAGAGTTGTGGTTGAGGATGCAGTTGGTGACGTGCTTCCACTACTATGTCTCTGTCCAGGAAGGTGCAACCTGACCTCGTCGTCACTAGAATCCTCCTCCACCTCCTCTGCTGACCTCATCGACTGCCTGACTGTGGGTTGACAGTAAGTGGGATCTGCAACCTCGTCATCATCACCCTGTGTGTTCTCACACCCGTCGTCCTCAGAGCCAACCTCTTCCTGCCCTGACAAAGAACTCAAGTTGTCGCTGAAATCAGGTATTTGAGTCTCATCATCGTCTTCCTCATTGTCTTCACCAACAGGAGTTACAGTTTGGGAAAGAGGGTTTACATTATACTCAGAAACTTCTTCATCTGGTCCTGGATCCGACTCAGAAAGATTCTGGGCATCAGTGCAGATCATTTTCTCGTCTGGATTCACAGAAGCTCTGGAGACGACCTCTGATTCCCAGGCTATAGTATGAGTAAACTGCTCTGCAGACTCAACCATCTGTTCTACCCCATACTCAGATGGGCAGCTGGAGACTTGGGAGCTGTGAAGAAGCAAGTGCGATTGTGGTGACACCTCTGAGGACTGGAGTATTTGTGATGATGAAGTTGAGGTGGAGGAGAGCCGACTTAAAGGAGCACTTGATATCTGTTGAAGCACCTGCTGTTTTTGTGCCTCATCTGGAATTTGTAGCGATTGGCGTGGCCGTAGGAAAGGGATCGTATCACATTGTCCACTGAAAGAAGTAGAAATCTTAGTTTGGCTGGAAGATGGTCTTTCTTCTACAGATGTTACTGTTGCTTTAACACCTACCCCATGGACACAACCATTTTTTCCCTTCCCAACACGCCTATTCCCCTTTCCACCAGCAGCAGGCCTTTTGCCACTCATTTTGGTGGTTAACTAATTGACAACTCTGGAGTTTTATGCACAAAAAACGATGGATGGAAACCGAGCAGAGCTGAGTGGCCAATTTGTGGTACTAGCCCAAAAGGATTGACTGGGTTAGAAGCTGTAAAACAATTTTATTAGCTATACAGGTGGTGGAGCTTAGTGTAGATAGCCTAATAGAATGAGTACCACACACTGCTACTATGCCAAAAATTATTTTACAGGCAAGATGCAGCTAAAATTTCGTATTTATTTGAACGCTGGTGGAGCTTTGTATAGATGACCTAATAGAATGAGTACCACACACTGCTACTATGCCCACAATTATTCTACAGGCAAAATGCAGATAAAAATTATTAGTAATTTCAACGCTGGTGGAGCTAAGTATAGATGGCCTAATAGAATGAGTACCACACACTGCTACTATGCCCAAAATTATTTTACAGGCAAGAGGCAGCTAAAAATTCGTAGTTATTTGAACGCTGATGGAGCTTTGTATAGATGGCCTAATAGAATGAGTACCACACACTGCTACTATGCCCAAAATGATTGTCCAGGCAAGATGCAGCTTAAAATTTGTAGTTATTTGAACGCTGGTGGAGCTTAGTATAGATGGCCTAATAGAATAAGTACCACACACTGGTACTATGCCCAAAATTATTGTCCAGGCAAGATGCAGCTAAAAATTCGTATTTATTTGAACGCTGGTGGAGCTTTGTATAGATAGCCTAATAGAATGAGTACCACACACTGCTACTATGCCCAAAATTATTGTCCAGGCAAGATGCAGCTTAAAATTCGCATTTATTTGAATGCTGGTGGAGCTTTGTATAGATGGCCTAATAGAATGAGTACCACACACTGCTACTATGCCCACAATTGTTCTACAGGCAAGATGCAGCTCAACATTCATAGTTATTTGAACGCTGGTGGAGCTTTGTATAGATGGCCTAATAGAATGAGTACCACACACTGCTACTAAGCCCACAATTATTCTACAGGCAAGATGCAGCTCAAAATTCGTAGTTATTTGAACCCTGGTGGAGCTGGCAAAAAGTGATAGGAACTGATGTAACCTAGCCCTCAATTACAAATAGTCACTACTCCCAACCTATCTGTCTATTTAGTAAGAGCACATACCTGCCTGCTAAAAGTGCTAGGAACTGCTGTAACCTAGCCCTCAAAAGGGCTGCAATTACAAACTAGTCCCACTTCCTACTCCCTAAACCTTTCTGTCGCTTTAAATGAAATTTCGCTTCCAATTTGCTGCTGCACAAAATAGCGCTCACAGCTGCAGCAGTGCCGTCTAACACTGAGCTGCAGCAGTGAGAAAATGGTGGCGACAGGGAAAATGGCTGGGTCTTATAGGGCAAGGACATGTGACATACACAGCCAATGACACATGCCCTTGCTTGTGTGAAAAATAAATTTGCTCCGTGTGTGCGCTGCTGATAGGCTGACAGACTGCACCGCCCACTGGAAATGCGGGAATGAGAAAAAAAATGGAGATCTTCATTATTGCTGCAGAGATCCATCCCATATCCCTCCCCCGCCCCGCTGTACACTCAAACTGTGTATTAACATTGATTCTCAGCATTACTGAGAAAAAATCCAGTTACTATTTTGGTGCACGAACAGTATCGAACATAACCTCGAACAGCCGGATTATTTAGAAATCGTTCGGGTTCGTCGAACGTCTCGAACACCGCCCAAAACGGCTCGAATTTGAGATTGGCTAACAGTTCGATTCGAACACTGCTTATCTCTACTAAGCATGTAAACTGCAGATAACATGCTATTTTGCTTGACTAGCACAAAACCTAAATTATCTGATACTTCTCAATTGCATATTTGCTTTTCAAAAGATACTGTTGGAGATGTGGATGGATAAATTCTCAGAAAATACATTACCTTGTCAACAGGTTGTTTAGCTAAACCTGTAAAAAAATTAAAAAAAAGTTTCTTTCCTGCTGCTTGTGGCATCAAATCCTAAGTAATTTTGTTAGGATTGTTGTAGCTGTATAAAGTGTCTGTCGTTTTTAACTGTTCTTGTTTTCATGTAAAGGGGGTGATGGTATAATTTACACTGACGGGCAGAGTTGATTTTATCTTGATTTGCACTCAGAGGTTTGACTTTGTCACTTTATTGTATTATACTAGTTCTTCTTAACTTGTCAATGCAACTCAAAATGTAATGACAGGTTGATATGAGTCAAGGGCTTCTTGTCCTTTGGAAGATAATTCATGAAGTCTTTACCTACTTTTCAGCAAATCTCTTGGGAGTGGTGGATAACTTAAAGAGAACCTGTCAGATCTCCTGACATGACAGTTTTAGTAAATATTTGTATTTCCCATGAAATAACATTTCCACAGCATCTTTTCTTATAACTTTGTGCTTTGCTGTTCCTCTATTATTCCAGCTAGTAATTTAGGAATACATTCCCAAATGAAAGGTAGCACACTGTAGCGCTATAGCTTGCAAACACGAAATATGAAAAATATGAAAAATGAACTACATCATTACCTTAGAAATATGAAAAATTGAGAAGTCCCAGCGCACAAGATGGCCAAATTATGTGAGCCTGATAGCCACGTCAAGGCTCTTCTCGTATATCAGGTCCCTAACTAATGCCTATCCTCGCTTTAGAAAGTCTGTCTGCATGGGAACCCATGAATCCTCTCTTCAGACCAAAATCTACATCTCTGTGGAGGGGTGATGAACCTGCTGTAATTAAAAGGCCTGTGACCACCAGGTGGAGTGCTCAGGCAGAAGGTAAATGAATACATATCAAAAACTGACCGGCACATCCAGTGTGCTACCTTTTCTTTTGTATGTATATGAGTTGGTGACTCTAGGTTTAGCACCTGTTCACACTGAATCTAAGTTTGGATGTGCCGGTCAGTTTTTTGATATGTATTCATTTACCTTCTGCCTGAGCACTCCACCTGGTGGTCACAGGCCTTTTAATTACAGCAGGTTCATCACCCTCCACAGAGATGTAGATTTTGGTCTGAAGAGAGGATTCATGGGTTCCCATGCAGACAGACTTTTCTAAAGCGAGGATAGGCATTAGTTAGGGACCTGATATACGAGAAGAGCCTTGACGTGGCTATCATGCTCACATAATTTGGCCATCTTGTGCGCTGGGACTTCTCAATTTTTCATATTTCTAAGGTAATGATGTAGTTCATTTTTCATATTTTTCATATTTCGTGTTTGCAAGCTATAGCGCTACAGTGTGCTACCTTTTCTTCTTGTATGTATATGAGTTGGTGACTCTAGGTTTAGCACCTGTTCACACTGAATCTAAGTTTGGATGTGCCGGTCAGTTTTTTGATATGTATTCATTTACCTTCTGCCTGAGCACTCCACCTGGTGGTCACAGGCCTTTTAATTACAGCAGGTTCATCACCCCTCCACAGAGATGTAGATTTTGGTCTGAAGAGAGGATTCATGGGTTCCCATGCAGACAGACTTTTCTAAAGCGAGGATAGGCATTAGTTAGGGACCTGATATACGAGAAGAGCCTTGACGTGGCTATCAGGCTCACATAATTTGGCCATCTTGTGCGCTGGGACTTCTCAATTTTTCATATTTCTAAGGTAATGATGTAGTTCATTTTTCATATTTTTCATATTTCGTGTTTGCAAGCTATAGCGCTACAGTGTGCTACCTTTTCTTCTTGTATGTATATGAGTTGGTGACTCTAGGTTTAGCACCTGTTCACACTGAATCTAATTTTGGATGTGCCGGTCAGTTTTTTGATATGTATTCATTTACCTTCTGCCTGAGCACTCCACCTGGTGGTCACAGGCCTTTTAATTACAGCAGGTTCATCACCCTCACAGAGATGTAGATTTTGGTCTGAAGAGAGGATTCATGGGTTCCCATGCAGACAGACTTTTCTAAAGCGAGGATAGGCATTAGTTAGGGACCTGATATACGAGAAGAGCCTTGACGTGGCTATCAGGCTCACATAATTTGGCCATCTTGTGCGCTGGGACTTCTCAATTTTTCATATTTCTAAGGTATATGATGTAGTTCATTTTTCATATTTTTCATATTTCGTGCTTGCAAGCTATAGCGCTACAGTGTGCTACCTTTTCTTCTTGTATGTATATGAGTTGGTGACTCTAGGTTTAGCACCTGTTCACACTGAATCTAAGTTTGGATGTGCCGGTCAGTTTTTTGATATGTACATTCCCAAATGATTATCTTCTTATCAGGGGTGTATATTTAGACAGTTTGGCACTGTCAGCACAGATTGTACAGTGTCTCTGTGCGGACAGTGCGCGTAATGTTAACACCCAGTGTTCAATGTATTCATAATTTCTAGGAGATGAACAACACAGATTTATAAGAAAAGCTACTGCAGAATTTTTATATTATGGGAAATTCAATTATTTAGCAAAACGGACTGGTAATGAGAGTTGATAGTATTTTGGAAATATATGATTTAAAATGCTTTTTTTTTAACCCTGCACTTTATCTCTTTACAATGCACCATGTTATGTACACTAATAAATTCTAATCATCTTAGTTTGAAGGATTGCAAATTACAGAGGAAAACACTTCAACAGCTGTTGGGAAACAATGGAGTAGATGAACAAAATGGTAATGCTAGCTACCCATGCATTCGATGCTCATTTATCTGATGTTTTTTTTCCTGACCAGAGATTACAGTTCGGTAATCGTACTGAACTCCGAATGCGGACTTCTCCTGGAAGTCTGTTTTACAGTTCATGAAGGAGAAAGAGAGATTTTCCAGCTCCAGAGTTTGATCCCCATTAATTTCTATGGGGTTTGAGTTCAGGATCCAGTTCGGATATAGGTCTGGTACCTGAACCAAACTTTAAAGTTTGGTCAAGCCCGACGAACATGCACTTCCACAGGTCCCCTCATCTGTATTCCTAACTTCTCCATATATGTGCATACTATGACGATGACTTATTTCTCTTGAAAACAAAAACATAGATGGAATTTACCATGTCATTATCGGCTGAAGGAGAATCTAGAGGCCACTTATTACATAAAATAGTTGGCCAGTAGTACAGGAAATCGTCAAGGTCGCCATTTCATTTATGTGTTTCGGTATATAAATATAAGTTGGAAGGTAGTGATGAGAAGTTCCCCAAAATTCAAATTCAGCAGTTCACTCACATTTGTCCAGGAAATACAGTTTGCATTGAATTTATTTGATAAAAATAGTATTTACATTATTTTGCTACAAGTTCTCTTTTGACTAGTGTTGAGCGATACGATACTGCAAATATCGGGTATCGGCCGATATTAGCTGTATCGGGCTTTCGATTCCGAGATCCGATATTGTCGTCATATCGGATACCGGAATCGGAATTGTCACTGTCACTGTCAGTGTCCGTCGGTCGGGTCTGTCAGGAGTCAGCGGCACTTACCTGGCAGAAGATCTCCGGCGGTCACGGCCTGGACTGCTTGATGGCCGACATCATCTTTCCCCGGCGGTCACATGCAGTTTCTCGCGATAACTGCAGTGACTGCTGGGTAATCCCGGCCGTAAAGCAGTCAGTCCGATGACGTCACCGCCGGGGAAGCAGGTAATCAGCTGTGCTGCGTCGGGGTGTTAGGCTCTGCCTGTCATTCCGATGTAGCAGAGCTGGATCGTCGTGGGACATTCGTTACTATGGACTGCGTCGGACAGGTGGTATACTGTTGGTTTGTTTTTTTCCTTTTTTTACAGGAGATCGATGGCGCCGCAGGAATGAGAGAGTAATAAAAGAAATGAAATGTGTTGTCTCTTTTATTTCATTAAAAGACTTTTTTCTTGCTGTGTCTTTTTTTTATACATTTAAAAACTTTGGGATTAATAATGGATCGGTGTCTTATTGACGCCTATCCATTATTAACCGGGCTTATTGTCACCGTGCAATCAACGGTGACATTAACCCCTTATTACCCCACTTGCCACCGCTACAGGGCAGTGGGAAGAGCCGGGTAAAGTGCCACAATTGGCACATCTTTTGATGCGCCAAATGTGGGGCTGCTGTAGCCTGGTATTATCAGGCTGTTGAGGGCCAAAATCCATGGGCCTTGACAGTCTTTTAATACCAGGCCGCAGCAGTCTGCATTTTACTTGGACTGGTTAACAAAAATAGGGGACCCTACGCCGGTTTTTTTCGAGGGATCCCTATTTGTTAACCAGCCAAGATAAGCATACTGCTGTGCCTGGTATTATCAGGTGGCAAGGTCCATGGATATTGGATCCTTCCCACCTGAAAAACCAGGCCTCAGCAGTCTGTCATCTGGCTGGCTAACAAAATAGGGGGACCCACGCCAATTTTTTCGAGGGGATCCCCTATTTTTTAAACCCAGCCAAGATATGCAGACTGCTGTGGCCTGGTATTATCATCTGGCAAGGTCCATGGATCTTGGCTCCTACAGCCTGAAAACCAGGCCTCAGCAGTCTGCTTCATCTGGTGGTTAACAAAATAGTGGGACCCCTACGCCGTTTTTTTCAGGGGATCCTATTTTGTTAACCAGCCAAGATAAGCGACTGCTGTGGCTCTGGTTTTATCAATCTGGCAAGGTCATGGATCTTGGCTCTTACCAGCCTGAAAACCAGGCCTCAGCAGTCTGCTTCATCTGGTGGTTAACAAAATAGGGACCCTACGCGTTTTTTTTTGGGATCCCTATTTTTGTTAACAGCCAAGATAGCAGATGCTGTGGCCTGGTATTATCAGGCTGGAAAGGTCCATGGATATGGACCTTACCAGCCTGAAAAAACAGGCCTCAGCAGTCTCTTCATTGGCTGGTTAACAAAATAGGGGACCCACGCAATTTTTTTTCGAGGGGATCCCTATTTTTGTTAACAGCCAAGATATGCAGATGCTGTGGCTGGTATTATCAGTTGGCAAGGTCATGGATCTCTCTCTTACCAGCCTGAAAACCAGGCTCAGCAGTCTGCTTCATCTGGTGGTAACAAAAATAGGGGGACCCCTACGCCGTTTTTTTGTTCAAGGGGATCCCTAATTTTTTTAACCAGCCAAATATGCAGACTGCTGTGGCCTGGTATTATCAGGCTGGCAAGGTCCATGGATCCTGGCTCCTTACAGCCTGAAAATCCAGGCCCAGCAGTCTGCTTCATCTGGCTGGTTAACAAAAATAGGGGGACCCTACGCCGTTTTTTTTTTCAAGGGGATCCCCTATTTTTGTTAACCAGCCAAGATATGCAGACTGTTGTGGCCTGGTATTATCAGGCTGGCAAGGTCCATGGATCTTGGCTCCTTACCAGCCTGAAAAACCAGGCCTCAGCAGTCTGCTTCATCTGGCTGGTTAACAAAAATAGGGGGACCCCTACGCTTTTTTTTTTCAGGGGATCCCCTGTTTTTGTTAACCAGCCAAGATATGAAGACTGCTGTGGCCTGGTATTATCAGGCTGGAAAGGTCCATGGATCTTGGCTCCTTACCAGCCTGAAAAACCAGGCCTCAGCAGTCTGCTTCATCTGGCTGGTTAACAAAAATAGGGGGGACCCCACGCCAATTTTTTTTCGAAGGGAACCCTATTTTTGTTAATCAGTTCCCTCTGACGTCACTGATGGTGTCCCTGGCTGACCTGAAGTGAAAGTGGAAAGTAATAAATTAAGCTTTCCACTTCCTCTCCTGTCAGCCAGGAGAGGAACTCATTCATTTGGGGGTTTACTGTGAGGCTGCAGCATTAGCTGCGGTCCCTGCAGTAAACATTAACCCTTTCTGAAGGATTACACCGTGGGACCTGACTGTGCATGGGATAGGTAAGAATAATTTTGCTTTTTATTTTATTTTTATTACAGGAAATGGTTTTTGCAGTCAAATAAAAGATGGTCAAAAACATGTGTCTTTATTTCATTAAAATGATTTTTCATTAAAGTGTGTGTGTTTTATTTTTATTTCATGCAATAGGATTAATAATTGATAGTTGTATAATTGACCGCTCTCAATTATTAACCTGGCTTAAGGTGACCTTTCAATTGCAAGGTGGCTTTAACCCCTTATTAACCCATTCGCCACCGCTACAGGGCAATGGGAATAGACGGGCAAAGTGCCAGAAAGGGCGAATCTAATTATAGATTTGTCTTTTCTGGGGTGTCTGGGGGCAGATGT
This sequence comes from Oophaga sylvatica, assembly GCA_033576555.1. Classification (NCBI taxonomy): domain Eukaryota; kingdom Metazoa; phylum Chordata; class Amphibia; order Anura; family Dendrobatidae; genus Oophaga; species Oophaga sylvatica. Next base: position 543,628,651 of record JARQOD010000002.1, read on the forward strand.
TAGTAGCCAGGGGGGGGCAAAAATAATGGTCCCTCTCTGGGCTATTATTATCTGCCCCACTGCTGGCTTTGTCTGTTGGTTGCGAAAATAGGGCTGGAGCCCACGCATTTTTTTGCAACAATTTTACACCTCATATATATATATATATATATATATATATATATATATGTCATTGAATTTGTGACACATATATATATATATAATATATATATATATTTATAGTTCATACACTTCTACATAGTATAATAGCCGCTAATTCAATTGCCGGCTTTTGTGAAAATGCAGAACCCGACATGAAATGACACATGGTTTACATAGAGTTAACCTTGTCATTTCAAGTTGTTTGATCTATTGTTTTCACTAACAATTACATCAGTCTATGTGTGCAAAATTTCACACCTGTAGGGGTTAATTAAAGGTGTAAATTCGTAGCAAAAAAGTCCGTTTTTTTTACAACGAATTTACACCTTTAATTAACCCCTACAGGTGTGAAATTTTGCACATATAGACTGATGTAATTGTTTGTGCAAATCACATATCAAACTACATGAAAAGACATGGTTAACCCTATGTACACCAAGTGTCATTTCATGTCGGGTGCTTCTGTCTTTTCACAGAAGCCGGCTTTACCCGGCAATTGAATCAGAGGCTTTTTTACTATGTAGAAGTGTATAAACTATACATATATGTATATATATATGTCACAATGACATGTATATATATATATATATATTTATTCTATGTGTGTATATTTTGTGTTTACAACGAAAGAAAGGGTTTTTTTAGTTGCGATATTTTGTTCCCATAGACTTACATGGGACTTCCGGTATCGGAATTCGGATATCGCCGATATTTAGTGATATCGGCGATACCATTCCGATCCGATATTTTTGGATATCGGAAAGTATCGCTCAACACTACTTTTGACACCAAAGCATAACATAATGCTAAATATAATAAACATATGTAAAAAAATATATATATACATATATATATACACATCTGTTTTTGGAGGTAGTAATAGGTCCCCTTACCTCTTGAGCCCCTATGTAGTTGTACAGGTTGCACTAATGATATGTCTGCCCTGGTCTAGTTGTTTTCTCCAGTTTTTTCACTGGTGTGCTCTTCACTGGCTATCTGGCTTCACCATTCTATTAACAGTTCTGGCTTTCTTTGCTCTGCTTATGCAAGGGTTCAACTGCTTAGAGGGACTCCTGGAATTATCTATATTTTTTTATCAGCTGTTCTGAGTTGGTTACTCCCTGCAGGTTTAAGAACCCTCCTCCTTAGTTTTTCTTTGTCAAGCATGGCTTAACAGTTCCTGGTTTTAAATTGAAGAAGAGTTCAGAGTTGGGAGCAGGTGGTTGAAGTTATTTTCAGGAGATTTTGCTTGGAGTTGGTTTGTTTGTGTTTCTCCTAATCCTCTTCTAATTTGGTTTGTCCAACCTATCACTCCCTTGATTCCCACTCAGTCATTTTGTGCATTCATATAGGAGCATAACAAGGTACAAGACCCAGGCCTACCTACCATTAGGGGTAATCTGGAGGAAAGTGATAGGCTTGTGTTCTCCTAGCTTGAAGGACTGGGTAGTAGCCCATTGTCCTGGGAAATCCTACTGCAATATCATGGCACTATCTTTAGAACTGGAGAAACAAATGGATTATTCTTCACTGCATGGAAAAAAAATGGAAAATGCCAGTCCAGAGACAAATAAAACCACCTGAAATTGGAGTGGCATACTTCATTTTTTTTCTCCATGGAAGCGCAGAATAACCCATTTGTTTCTCCAGTTCTATGCATTTATCTCCTCATGGATCTGCAGCAGCCTTAAACTTTATAAGTGCTTGTGTGCACACAACCGATGCAGATAAGCGCAATCATGCATATCCTTCTATATTCTTACCCAGATGAGAACCTTTTTGTGATTTGGCTCCTCTCCAGTTTCTCTCTCTTGTGACACTATCTTTGGCACTTTCCTGTGCCAGACCTCTTAACAATCTTCTGTCTCTTGAATAGCCGGTTTCTCTTGCACTGACTGGAGAATGATGTTGTATGATGCATGTCATGACATCATCTGGTATGCACTGTGGTCTAGTCAGCAGAGTAGACACCAAAGTTTCTGGGTACTGGAGGAAGGCACCAGTGGCGTAGCAACTGTTTGTGGCGCCCGGGGCGGCAAATTTTAGGCCACACCCCTAGCCACACCCATTTCACTGGTCACACCCATATCCACGCCCTGACCACACCCATTTAGCACTGCTGATCACACTGTTTCATAAACAATAATTATAAACACATACCTCTCAACTGTCCCGGTTTCAGCGGGACTGTCCCGATTTCGGGACCCTGTCCGCTGTCCCGGCCAGGCGGTTTACTTTCCGCATTAGAATCGTACATACGGAAACCCCGGAGACCTCCCACACATTCTGGCAGCCACAAGTCACATTCCATCGCTGACCTCATTTACCCAGGATGTGGGGATCTCACCAGCTATGCAGCGCTCCATTCAATACCCGGCTCTCACTGTGCGAGACAGGCAGGATCTGGGGATCTCTTCATCTGTTGAACAGATCCCATGTTGAGATCCCCACATCCTGCTTGTCTCGCTCAGTGAGAGTCGGGTATTGTATGCAGCGGTCCGTACAATACCCGGCTCTCACTCCAACAGATCCAGCGGCTCGATGTGTCGCTGTTCTGAAGACTCTCCCGAGAACGAGTTACAGTACCTGCTGCTGTAAGCTGACCGCCGGAAATTAGGTCAGCGGTCATTTCCAGCGTTCAGCTGACTTACAGCACGTCACCTCCGGTGGAACGTGACGTGTGGCTGCCAAAACGTGTGGGAGGTCCCCGGGTTTCCGCATGTACGATTCTAATGCGGGAAAGTAAACCTCCCTGCCAGGACAGCGGGACAGGGACCCAGCCCTACACAGATAACAGCATTCGCTCCGTCCCCACGCAGACCCATGCACATAATGGCACCCCTCCTTCCCCCCTGCAGCCCCAAGCACACAGATCCCGCAAGTAACAGGACCCTTGTACATGCGCGGCTCCGCTCTTTGTGGCCCTGTACACACACGCTCTCCGCTCCAACACCTCGTACACACACGGCTTCGCTCCGTACACCTCGTACACACACGGCTCCACTCTGTACACCTCGTACACACACGGCTCCGCTCCGTACACCTCGTACACACACGGCTTTGCTCCGTACACCTCGTACACAAACGGCTTTGCTCCGTACACCTCGTACACACACGGCTTTGCTCCGTACACCTCGTACACACACGGCTTTGCTCCGTACAACTCGTACACACACGGCTCCGCTCCATACACCTCGTACACACACGGCTCCGCTCCGTACACCTCGTACACACACGTCTCCGCTCCATACACCTCGTACACACAGGCTCCGCTCCGTACACCTCGTACACACACGGCTTTGCTCCCTACACCTCTGCTCCGTACACCTCGTACACACACGCTTTGCTCCGTACACCTCGTACACACACGGCTTTGCTCCGTACACCTCGTACACACACAGCTCCGCTCCGTACACCTCGTACACACACGGCTTTGCTCCCTACACCTCTGCTCCGTACACCTCGTACACACACGGCTTTGCTCCGTACACCTCGTACACACACGGCTTTGCTCCGTACACCTCGTACACACACGGCTCTGCTCCGTACACCTCGTACACACATGGCTCCGCTCCGTACACCTCGTATACACACGGCTCCGCTCCGTACACCTCGTACACACGGCTCCGCTCCATACACCTCATGCACACACAGCTCAGCTACATCCACACTGTAAACCCCTTATGATCCCACATATAAACTTACCATCATCCAGCACCATGACGACCAGTACAGCAGCTTCCTGCACACAGGGGCCTGATCATGTGACACCTAACTCCTCCCCTCCTGTGACCTCATCACAGGTCCTGCTCGCACCTTTACAAAGGACAGCACAGCAATGGTAAATGCTGGCTGTGGAAGTTGGGAGGGCAAGGAAGGGGTACTTGGGGGGCGTGGCGACTTCTCACTGCAGGACACATAGTGTCCTGACCGAGACAGCGGGTGGGAGGGGTTAGAATCAGGACTGTTGGGGTATGGAATTGCTGCTGCTGCTGCGCCGCCCCCACACACACGTGCCGCCTGGGGCGGACCGCCCCCCCCGCATCCCCCACGCTAAGCCACTGGAAGGCACACATGGCCCATTGAAGACAACAATAACTGAAGAGTAGAAAACAGATGACGGCCTTCTAAATACATATATTTTTTCCCCTTCCTGGCCTTTTTGTTTCAAGCACGTTGAATCATTAATAATTCAGATTCATGTGAATCGTAATTTTTTGCTAAAATTGAAAGTGAATTCGATTTTCCTCAATGTGATTCGCTCATCTCAAGTGGCAGCTTATTTACCAAGAAGAATGCATGCATTGCTTGATGAAATTTACATGTTTGTGAGATCAGGATTGTGGCATGGGCAATAAATATTTTAAATCCTCTGTGTATTGGTTTCTAATTTATATAATATTTTGTTGGATATGATTCAGATTTTTAGTCCTAAGATTGTGCTTACATGAGATACTGTCATGCTAATTTAAAGCAAAATTATTTTTTCCTAAGCAAAGAAATTATGCAAAAAATAAATTGGCTAAATAAGTGACTATTTTTAAATTTTTTGTATTCCTTCACACACACTCTTTAGTAGTAGATCAGTCTTTTTTGCCATTAAGCAGCATTCTTTAAAGCTATTACATTTCTTGTGAAGAGAAGTGACAATCACTGCCTTATAAACATTGCTGCCCCAGAGCAGTTTTTTTGTAATTTTGTAACCCCTCCCTACTTCAGGGGTGGATGCAGGACGGAAACCCAAGTGGAAAATAAGCATAAGCTGTGGAAAATGTAGTTATTATTGGATGAGCTTAGTCATTCCGTTAATTATACAAACAGCGCTAACAACATGAAAGGAAAAAAATGAAACATAGGAACATCTAACTACACTTTCAGGTTCTAACGTATATTTCATTTTTTAGTTAGGGACAGGTATGAGCAAAAACACATTAATACCATTATGCAGTGACTGTTGAAAGGCAGCAGCTTTCTCATCCATGCAGTAATTAGGCAGAGACCCAAGAAAGTTCGACATAAATATCTCTATTTCAAACTCACAAATTTGAATTCAGAATTTTTATCCTCTGGTTAGCAGCTGTAAAATCCATATCAGTCTGTTGCCGTGGATAACTGTTCCACTCGTGGAAGCATCAGTGGCTTTGCATTCTCTGGCCTGTGTTCAATCTCACACAGACCTGTCCTTCACAGAGCTCTGACCAAACACACATGACTAGGTTCTACAACCTAATGAAATGCTCTGGCCACACCCAACAGGGAAGAGGAATTTTAAATAGGAGCTGCCCCTCAGCAATAGGCTGGAGACAGAAATTCAAGTGCACACACTGCCGTTAATAAAAGCAGGAAAATTGTGGCTTCGCACACCCTAAGCACAGACAGAAACCAGTACACCATAGCCAGCACAGTAACTGAGGCTTAAGGCACCTGGCAGTGGTTGCAAGCCTGGACACACGTGAAAAGTCATGCACCAGCTGCAGAGGACCTCGCAACCCATGGATAGCTTACACAGCGGCAGCCAGGGACCGCACACACAGGATAGTCATGCAGCAGAGCAAAGACACATAACACATGTACTGCTATGCAGCAGAGCAGGGAACTGAGCAGCATCCATACAGGTAACAGTCAACAGTATCCCAGCTGGTTAGGGGAAAGGAACAAAGGGTAAGAGTACAGAGATGTAGAGTAATGCGGGGGAAATAAGGTACAAACACATCCACGTTACACCACTTAATGGCCAAGCACTCCTTCTCCAATGTGCTCTAATTTTTCTCTAAGTTTCCCACTCAAGTAGGTGACCGGATGTTCTTCTCCGCTTACCCTCTGTGACAGATCCACTCCTAAGCCTACCTCAGAGGCATCCGTTTGTACGATGATGCCGAGGAAAGATCTTACCTTTTTTGTAATAAGAGGCCAGGGCCAGTTTTAAATTGCTTTGATTTCATTTTATTTGGGATGTGCTAACCCCATGGCCAATCACCTACCCCAAGTACTGAGCTTCCTAGAGACCTATTGCACACTTTTTGGGTGTGCCATCAAGCCCGCGACTCGAAGCGAATTCTCTAGTCCTTGCACCTGGGACAAAAGGGTATTCCAGTCAGTACTAAAGATGATTATATCTAAATATGCCAACGCACACTTCTGATGGGGCTCTAAAACTATATTCAGCCTCTGGAGCTTGGCTGGGGCCCCATGTAACCCAAAAGTCAAGACAGTTCAGAATCAGTACAGTGGGGCAAAGATTTAAGGATTTGTTAAACTTTTCAACTAGACTATAGGTCTGTGGATGTTACACTAACATGTGCAATTGTTTAATCTGGAGCAGCTTGCATAGTTCCTTTGTCACCTTGGACATACAAGGATTCCTCTGATCCATAAGGATCTCTTTCAGTAGCCAAAGGTGGAAGTACATGGCTAGCAGTTCTGGGGCAATAAGTTTAGCCGAGGTGTGACAAAGCTAATTATCCTTAAGGTAACAAGTAGCATAGTCTACTACCAACATTATGTGTTAGTGGCCGCAAGCTGACTTTAAAATGGGCCCTACAAGATCTATAGCAATCCGTTCAAAAGGGACCTCTATAATAGACACAGGAACCAATGGACTATGGAAACTTGCTGTAAGTGTGGCCAGCTGACACTCTGAACAAGAGTCACAAAACCTCTGCACCTCAATATTAATACCAGGCCAAAATAACCATTGCAGAATCCCATCTTGTCTTTTTAACCCTAGGTGACCACCCAGCATTGTGTTTGTGGGCCATCTCGAGCACCGCGTTATGGTACGACTGGGTCACTACAAGCTGTTCCACTACTTCTTGCAAGATTTTGTCAACCCAATTTAACAAGTACAGTCATGGCCAAAAGTTTTGAGAATGACACAAATATTATATTTTCACATGATCTGCTGCCCTCTGGTTTTCATGTGTGTTTGACAGATGTTTTTATCACAGACAGAAATATAATAATTGCAAACATATGAGTAACAAAAGCTTATATTGACAGTTAGAATGAGTTAATGCAGCAAGTCAATATTTGCAGTGTTGACCCTTCTTCTTCAGGACTTCTGCAATTCTCCTGGCATGCTCTCAATCAACTTCTGGACCAAATCCTGACTGATAGCAGTCAATTCTTGCACAATCAATGCTTTCATTTTGTCAGAATTTTTAGGTTTTTGTTTGTCCACCCGTCTCTTGATGATTGACCACAAGTTCTCAATGGGATTAAGATCTGGGGAGTTTCCAGGCCATGGACCCAAAATCTCTATGTTTTGTTCCCTAAGCCATTTAGTTATCACCTTTGCTTTATGGCAAGGTGCTCCATAATGCTGGAAAAGGCATTGTTGATCGCCAAACTGCTCTTGGAGGGTTGGGAGAAGTTGCTCTTGGAGGACATTCTGGTACCATTCTTTATTCATGGCTGTGTTTTTAGGCAAGACTGTGAGAGAGTCGATTCCCTTGGCTGAGAAGCAACCCCACACATGAATGGTTTCAGGATGCTTAACAGTTGGCATGAGACAAGACTGGTGGTAGCGCTCACCTTGTATTCTCCGAATGAGGCGTTTTCCTGATGTCCCAAACAATCGAAAAGGGGATTCATCAGAGAAAATAACTTTACCCCAGTCCTCAGCAGTCCACTGCCTGTACCTTTTGCAGAATATCAGTCTGTCCATGATGTTTTTTCTGGAGAGAAGTGGCTTCTGTGCTGCCCTCCTTGAGACCAGGCCTTGCTCCAAGAGTCTCCGCCTCACAGTGCGTGCAGATGCACTCACACCTGCCTGCTGCCATTCCTGAGCAAGCTCTGCACTGCTGGTAGCCCGATCCCACAGATGAAACACTTTTAAGAGACGGTCCTGGCGCTTGCTGGTCTTTCTTGGGCGCCCTGAAGCCTTTTTTGGCAACAATGGAACCTCTCTCCTTGAAGTTCTTGATGATGCGATAGATTATTGACTGAGGTGCAATCTTTCTAGCTGCAATACTCTTCCCTGTTGGGCCATTTTTGTGCATTGCAATGATGACTGCACGTGTTTCTTTAGAGATAACCATGGTTAACAGAAGAGAAACAATGATGCCAAGCACCAGCCTCCTTTTAAAGTGTCCAGTGGTGTCATTCTTACTTAATCATGACAGATTGATCTCCAGCCATGTCCTCATCAACACCCACACCTGTGTTAATGGAGCAATCACTGAAAAGAGGTTAGCTGGTCCTTTTAAGGCAGGCCTGCAATGATGTTGAAATGTGTTTTGGGGGATAATGTTCATTTTCTAGCCAAATATTGACTTTGCAAGTAATTGCTGTTAAGCTGATCATCTTTATAAAATTCTGGAGTATATGCAAATTGCCATTAGAAAAAGTGAAGCAGTAGACTTTGTAAAAATTAATATTTGTGTCATTCTCAAAACTTTTGGCCATGACTGTACAGGTTGACCGCCATTCAAGGAAAAAACACCTTTTCCCCAGGTTGCTGAGCCACACCAGTTATCTCTGTCACCCTTTCCTATGCCCATGTTTTTTTTATTTCAAATAAAAAACTTTATTCTGGCTGTGTGATTATTTACAATATAACTGTAGGAATACTAATAGAGAGTTGTCTTATAGATGCCTCTCAATTACTAAACCATGGGCTTGATGTCACTGGTCAATACAAAGGTGACATCAACCCCACAAATATGAACCGCACTTGCCACTGCCACAGGGCAAGTGGGAAGATCTGGATTAAGCACCAGAATTGACGCATCTAACAGAGGTGGCTTTTCTGCTTGGCTGCGGGCTGCTATTTTTAGACTGGGGGTGGGAGCAATATCCATGAGAATACCAGTCCCCAGTTGTCTGCTTTAGCTTGACTTATCAAAAATAGGGGTGACCTTCAGCTGTTATAAGCGGCAGCAGACATAGTCTGATGTGAGCAGTAGTCCCATCAGCCGTCTGGTTGCAATTGAAGGAAACATGAATGTGGCCAAGTACAGAGATATCCTGGATGAAAACCTCTTCCAGAGTGCTCTTGACCACAGACTTGGCTGATGGTTCACCTTCCAACAAGACAATAACCCTAAGCACACAGCTAAAATAACAAAGGAGTGCTTCAGCACAATTGAGCATCTCTGGAGAGACCTGAAAATGGCTGTCCACCAACGTTAACCATCCAACCTGATGGAACTGGAGAGGTTCTGCAAGGAAGAATGGTAGAGGATCCACAAATCTAGGTGTGAAAAACTTGTTGCATCAAAAAGGTGCTTCTACTCAATACTGAGCAAAGGGTCTGAATACTTATGCCCATGTGATATTTGTTTTTCTTTAATAAATTTGCAAAAATTTCTGTATTTCTGTTTTTTTTTCAGTCAAGATTGGGTATATAGTATATATTCATGAGAAAAAAATGAACTTTTTGGAATTTACCAAATGGTTGCAATGAAACAAAGAGTGAAACATTTAAAGGGGTTGAATACTTTCCGTACCCACTGTAACTGGTGGAGTACATGGAATCCAGCGAATTCACTTGGGTAACATACAGTACATATCAACCCCTTTTTTCTACAAATACACATTTGTGTGCTTTAACTATATTCTGGCTAGGAGTCTTACCTGAATAAACAATATGACTGAATTTCAGCACCACTGTAAATGGTTGCAACTCAATTACTCCCTTATTATAATACTTTTTTTGATACTGACTGTACGCTTTCTCAGGGTCTAGTATTCACTTTTCAAGGGAAATTTTTTTTTTTCTCCTTGCTGCAATAATATATCACATATTCGGGACTGGCCAAATCACACCTTACTGGATGATCCATGATTTCAATTGATGTTCTGATGTTTATAAATATTTATGAGAAAACTGTTAAAAATGTACAGTTATAATGTTTCATAAAGTTAGTTTATTTTGATACCACCAATATGTCTTCCCATCCTCTTTTTAATCTGATCTACCTGTTAGGTCAATATTAAGTAATATTATAGTGATCCTTATTCCCTTTTCATGGGACTCATACCTCTTTGTTTGGTTTATTATATTGATCTAAACTTACCACTAACATAAATTACAATATGTCTCAAAAAAAAACAATGTGTCATAAAAAAGTAATCTCAGAGCCGCTGACATATGTTGAAGCATTTCAGAGTTGATACCACATGAAGTGACACTGGTTAGAATGTGTGTCAGGATAGCAATCACCATGCTAAGAGCTATACAACACACCACTAAGAAGCACTGCACAGTTCCTCGTGTCTACTGTGCACTTCCAATCAATTAGAACATACACTTTTGACCTTGCCATGCTCTTTTTCACATACATACTGCTCCTCATGCTGACCTTTATCTTGCATAAACTGCTCTCCTTTTTATGCTTTTTCCTATATGAATTGTTCCGTATGCCAGCCTCTTTCACATACAAGCTGTTATATATGCACCTTTTTCTCACAGTTTCACATGCTCACTCATTCTCACATACAGGTGCTACTCACAAAATTAGAATATCATCCAAAAGTCAATTTATTTCAGATCTTCAATATAAAAAATGAAACTCATATATTATATAGAGTCATTACAAACAGAGTCATCTTTTTCAAGTGTTTATTTCTGTTGCTGATTATGACTTACAGCCAATGAAAACCCAAAAGTCATTATCTCAGTAAATTAGAATAATTAACAAAAAACACCTGCAAAGGCTTCCTAAGCCTTTAGAAAGGTCTCTCAGTCTGTTTCAGTAGGCTCCACAATCATAGGGAAGACTGCTGACTTGACAGATGCCCAGAAGGCAGTCATTGACATACGCCACAAGGAGGGTAAGCAACAATAGGTCTTGCTAAAGAAACTGGCTGTTCACAGAGTGCTGTATCCAAGCATATTAATGGAAAGTTGAGTGGAAGGAAAAACTGTGGTAAAAAAAGGTGCACAAGCAACTGGGATAACCACAGCCTTGAAAGAAAAGGTCATTCAAAAATTTGGGGGAGATTCACAAGGAGTGGACTGCTGCTGGAGTAATTGCTTCAAGAGCTACCACACAGACATATCCAGGACATGGGCTACAAGTGTCGCATTCCTTGTGTAAAGCCACTCATGACCAATAGACAATGCCAGAAGCGTCTTACCTGATCCAAGGAGAAAAATATTTGGACTGTTGCTCAGTGGTCCAAGATGTTGTTTTCAGATGAAAGTAAATTTTGCATTTCAGTTGGAAATCAAGGTCCCAGAGTCTGGAGGAAGAGTGGAGAGGCACACAGTCCAAACTGCTTGAGTTGTAGTGTGAAGTTTCCACAATCAGTGTTGGTTTGGTGAGCCATGTCATCTGCTGGTGTAGGTCCACTGTGTTTAATCAAGACCAAAGTTAGCACAGCCATCTACCAGGAAATTTTAGAGCACTTCATGCTTCCCTCTGCCAACAAGCTTTTTGGAGAAGGAAATTTGGCACCTGTTCACCCTGCCAAAAGTACCAATACCTGGTCTAAAAACAACAGTGTCACTGTGCTTGATTTGCCATCAAACTCGCCTGACCTTAACCCCATAGAGAATCTATGGAGTATTGTCAAGAGGAAGATGAGAGACACCAGACCCAACAATGAAGACAATCTGAAAGCTGCTATCAAAGCAACCTGGGCTTCCATAAGACCTCAGCAGTGACACAGACTGATTGTCTACATACCACGCTGCATTGATACAGTAATTGATGCAAAGGAGCCCCAACTAAGTATGAGTGCATTTACTGAACATACATTTCAGTAGGCCAACATTTCAGACTTTAAAATCAGTTTTCAAGCTGGTGTTAAAAGTATTCTAATTTGCTGAGAAATACCTGGTCTAAAAACAACAGTGTCACTGTGCTTGATTTGCCATCAAACTCGCCTGACCTTAACCCATAGAGAATCTATGGAGTATTGTCAAGAGGAAGATGAGAGACACCAGACCAACAATGAAGACAATCTGAAAGCTGCTATCAAAGCAACCTGGGCTTCCATAAGACCTCAGCAGTGCCACAGACTGATTGTCTACATACCACGCTGCATTGATACAGTAATTGATGCAAAGGAGCCCCAACTAAGTATTGAGTGCATTTACTGAACATACATTTCAGTAGGCCAACATTTCAGACTTTAAAATCAGTTTTCAAGCTGGTGTTAAAAAGTATTCTAATTTGCTGAGATAATGATTTTTGGGTTTTCATTGGCTGTCAGCCATAATTATCAACATTGAAATCAAGGGAAAAAGAAAGCAGTCAATAGGGAGCGCTGTGAGAGCCGCAAATAGAAGCAAAAAAAAGAAAGAAAGAGATAAGGTCCACTGCAGCTCCAGCCTCCAACCTTCTAAAAGGGTACAAAATGCAACAAAAAATAATAATGGTCCTAGGAGTGCAGGAAATAAGACCAATACAAGGATATTAGTGTTGAACCACAACACGTTTCAGTGGTTAAACCGTCTTCATGAGGTTGGACTTCCACCTGATGAAAACGGTTTAACCGTTGAAACGCGTTGTGGTTCAACACTAATATCCTTGTATTGGTCTTATTTCCTGCGCTCCTAGGACTGTTACTATTTTTTCCAGCATAATTATCAACATTAACAGAAATAAACACTTGAAATAGATCACTGTGTTTGTAATAACTCTATATAATATATGAGTTTCACTTTTTGTACTGAAGAACTTTTTGATGATATTCTAATTTTGTAAGAAGCACCTGTATAATGCTCTTCATATGGCTGTCTTTCTCATACACACTGCTCCATATTACCCGCTTTCTAGTATAGATTGCTCATCATTCCACTCTCTTTTTTAGACATAGACTTATCTCATAGCCACATTAAAGAAACACATATAAACACATATAACACATTTAATGAATAAAAAACCTACTGGGAGTGCTTCTTCAATGTTACACAGCCTGCTCTACATCATCCATCGTAAAACGTATTGCTCCCCACATCAATATCTTTGTCACATGGACTTCTCCCATGCTAGATTCTTTCTCAGAGTACTACCTGTTCCTCTTTTCTTTACACAGACTTATCACATAGCCTTCTCTTTCTCACAGAAGCCATTTCTTTTCTCATTTTGATGTCCTTCTCACATGATGCTCTCTTTATAACCTTTACTGTTCTTTATGCTGCCCTCTTTCTTTTCCTCGTCATGGCTTATGTCCCCCTCTTTCACATATTACACTGCCTGCTTCCCATGCAGACTGATTCCCTATGCACATCTTTTTGACATACAGTACAGACCAAAAGTTTGGACACACCTTCTCATTCAAAGATTTTTCTGTATTTTCATGGCTATGAAATTTGTAGAATCACACTGAAGGCATCAAAACTATGAATTAACACATGTGGAATTATACATTACATTTTGCAAAAAAGTGTGAAACAGCTGAAAATATGTCTTATATTCTAGGTTCTTCAAAGTAGCCACCTTTCGCTTTGATTACTGCTTTGCACGCAGAAAAGGTGAACGGATGGATTCTACATGCCTGGTTCCCACCGTGAAGCATGGAGGAGGTGGTGTGATGGTGTGGGGGTGCTTTGCTGGTGACACTGTTGGGGATTTATTCAAAATTGAAGGCATACTGAACCAGCATGACTACCACAAAATCTTGCAGCAGCATGCTATTCCATCCGGTTTGCGTTTAGTTGGACCACCATTTATTTTTCAACAGGACAATGACCCCAAACACACCTTCAGACTGTGTAAGGGCTATTTGACCAAGACGGAGAGTGTTGGAGTGCTGCGCCAGATGACCTGGCCTCCACAGTCACCAGACCTGAACCCAATCGAGATGGTTTGGGGTGAGCTGGACCACTCACCGCTTTCAATTTTCCACTGTGCAATCCTTCACATGGGCAATATGTCTATTTGCGTACATGTGCCTTTTCTGAACATAGCTTAGGGTATAGCATGTATGCATTGCCTGTTTGGAGGTCAAGTGGGTTACTGCGGTTCTATAGTATTGAGTCAAAGACATGCTGCATATTGCACCTCTGTGCAGCTCCTTATAGGGAAGAGGGAAGGCATCTTTCCTTGAAGTAATGCTTTCTTATGTTATATAATCACACCTCACCACTTGTGCACTCGACCCCATCCCATCCCACCACCTCCCCAATCTCGCCACCACTCTTATCCCATCACTAACTCACCTCTTCAACCTATCACTAACTTCCGGTACCTTCCCTTCTGCTTTCAAACATGCCACAATCACGCCTATCCTCAAAAAGCCAACCCTCGACCCAACCGCTATGTCTAGCTATCGCCCAATATCGCTGCTCCCATTCACTTCCAAACTCCTGGAGCAGCACGTCCATGCTGAACTTTCCTCCCATCTCTCATCTAACCTGCTCTTTGACAATCTACAGTCTGGTTTCTGCCCCCATCACTCCACTGAGACAGCCCTGACCAAAATTACTAACGACCTACTTACAGCCAAAGTGAGCGGACAAAACTCTATGCTCCTTCTTATAGATCTGTCCTCTGCTTTCGACACAGTTGACCACTGCCTCCTATTACAGATCCTCTCTTCCTTTGGCATCAAAGACCTCGCCCTATCCTGGATCTCCTCATACCTCTCCAACCGCACATTCAGCGTCTCCCACTCACACACTACCTCCTCATCCCACCCTCTCTCTGTTGAAGTCTCCCAAGGCTCGGTTCTAGGACCCCTACTCTTCTCAATCTATACACTTGGCCTGGGGCAATTCATAAAGTCTCATGGATTCTAGTACCACCTTTATGCCGATAATACTCAGATCTACCTCTCTGGCCCATATGTCACCTCTCTGCTCTCCAAAATCCCAGAATGTCTATCAGCCATATCCTCTTTCTTCTCCTCCCTCTTCCTCAAACTGAATGTGGACAAATCTGAACTGATCATCTTTCCCCCATCTCACAGATCTTCCTTACTCAACCTATCTATAACAATTGACAACATCACTCTTTCCCCTGTACTGGAGGTCCGCTGCCTTGGAGAAATCCTTGACTCTGCCCTGTCATTCAAACCGCACATCCAAACTCTCTCCAACTCCTGCCGCCTCCAGCTCAAAATTTTTCCAGAATCCGCCCCTTCCTCAGCACTCACTCTACTAAAATGCTTGTGCACGCCCTCATCATCTCCCGTCTCGACTACTGCAACATCCTTTGCTGTGGCCTCCCTGCAATCACCCTCGCAACTCTCCAGTCCATCCTTAACTCTGCTGCCCGACTAATTCATCTCTCTCCTCGCTACTCCTCCGCTGCTCCCCTCTGCAAATCTCTCCACTGGCTCCCACTCCCTCAGCCTATCCAATTCAAATTACTAATACTGACCTACAAGGCCATCTATAACCTGTCTCCTCCATATATCTCTGAACTAATCTCCCGATATCTTCCCTCACGTAATCTCCGATCCTCCCAAGACCTCCTTCTCTCGTCAACACTTATTCGCTCCTCACCCAACCGCCTCCAAGACTTCTCCCGAATATCCCTATTCTCTGGAATTCTTTGCCCCAACACATCCAGCTATCAACCACGTTCGGATCCTCCAGATGGAACCTGAAACCCATCTCTTCAGGAAAGCCTACAGCCTGCAATGACCCCGTTGCCTCTTCAACACTACGGAGATATCGCCTCAACCAACACCAAAACTGCTGCAACCGCCCAACCTGCTGTCTCCTTCCCCACCATTCTGTAGAATGTAAGCCCGAAAGGGCAGGGTCCTCTCCCCTCTGTATCAGTCTGTCATTGTTAGTTTGTTTACTGTAAGTGATATCTGTAATTTGTATGAAACCCCTTCTCATGTACAGCACCATGGAATCAATGGTGCTATATAAATAAATATTAATAATATTAATAATTCAACATTTCATACATTGTATTGTGCTATAGATTTTTTTCTGCTGAAGTCTTGCATACGAGTCTTGCATATGAGACCAAAACCTTTGAGCATACCAGCCATTAGCATCTAACAAATTGGCAACAAATAATGCTGAGTAAGGGCTCATTCAGACATGAGCATTTTCAATGAATGAATGAAAGGACTGGTTATTCTGATCAGATTTTCATCAGAGTTTTATTAAAGTGTTGACCGAGTGTTATCAGTTTCTCTCATACATGGAGAGAAAAAAAGACGTTTCACCGCCTTCTCCTTAATGACAGTAAATGTACATCATCCAAGCGATTCTATTTTTTTATGGACCTGAATTGCCGATTTTGATTTGACCTATAGATCAAAACTGGACATGTGGCTGATATTTTCTGTAGACCAAGGAAAAAATCAGAAATGTGCACAACCCCATAGAATATCATAGGTACGAGTACTATCTGTGAAAACCATGGAAAGAATTTGTACGAGAAAACAGACATGTGAATGAGCCCTCAACTGACAAGATTTTGTGTTCATTATGGTGCATAAATGTAAAGTTAGGAAAATAACAAATAGACATAACATTACTTTTTTAATTCAACTGAAAATAACTAATATAGATATATAAATACAGGGTGGGCCATTTATATGGATAGACCTAAATAAAATGGAATGGTTGGTGATATCAGCTTCCTGTTTGTGGCACATTAGTATGTGGGAGGGGGAAAACTTTTCAAGATGGGTTGTGACCATGGCGGCCATTTTAAAGTTGGCTATTTTGGATCCAACTTTATTTTTTTTAATGGGAAGAGGGTCATGTGACACATTAAACTTATTGAGAATTTCACAAGAAAAACAATGGTGTGCTTGGTTTTAACGTAACTTTATATTTTCATGAGTTATTTACAAGTTTATGTCCACTTATAAAATGTGTTCAAAGTGCTGCCCATTGTGTTGGATTGTCAATGCAACCCTCTTCTCCCACTCTTAACACAGATAGCAACACCGCAGAAGAAATGCTAGCACAGTCTTCCAGTATCCGTTGTTTCAGATGCAGCACATCTCATATCTTCATAGCATAGACAATTGCCTTCAGATACAAGATGTGTATCCATATAAATGGCCCACCCTGTATATATATATATATATAATATGTATAAAACTTCCTTCTCACCCCCCAATGAGGGTGGTATTTTTTGTCCTTTCTCATTCTTGGGTCCTCTACCAGAGGCCTGGGAGTTTGAGGGTTCTGCGTAGGATCTTAGGTGTTCCCAGCATTGCGCTTCTCTGGACAGAGAGCTCAGATGTTGCTCCTGGGATCTGTTTTAACCATTGTTCTAACTTAGGGGGTCACTGCTCCAAGTGCTCCTATCACCACTGGAATTAATGTTGCCTTCACCTTCCACATCTTCTCCAGTTCTCATTTGAGACCCTGGTATTTCTCCAGCTTCTCGTATTCATCTTTCTGTTGTTTCTGTCACTTGGCACTGCCACATCTGATCCTTGTCTACTATCACAATGTCTGGTTGGTTAGCCAACACCTGCTTAGCGGTCTGAAGTACCACAGGATTTTAGCACTTTCATTCTCCACCACTTTCTCTGGGGTATCCCACCTGGACTTAGGGGGACTTAACCCATATGCTGTGCAGATGTTCCTGTATACAATTCCCGCTACTTGGTTGTGGCATTCGGTACACGCTGTTCCTGCTTATACCGAACGCCACAACCAAGTAGCGGGAATATATATTAAATACAATAATTGCAAATTCAAGATTTTCTGTACATTTGCTCAGATTTGACTGTAAATGATACCTATACTTAATTGATAGTGCGCTAGGAATTTTATTAAATATTTCATGGTTGCTGCAAATAGTCAACTTGTCTCACCAGTTACTCTATTAGAAGTTACTATTTAATCATTGCACTGTCTTTAAGCACTGAGTAAGTGTCAGAGAAGGAACCCAGGAGATTCATTTCTTGGTCTTTTGTGAGTCCACTATCCTTAAGGTTCCTATGATTAAAGTTTTCACAGTCGATAACCTCTGGGGATAGCTCTGGGCTATAATACTAAAATTCTAGAAACCTAAGGTTAGCATAAAACCTTTCTGAAAACAACATTGCCATCTGGTTAATCAGTTTAGCATGGCTAAAAATTGCAATATGATTTTCTTTTGGATGCAAGTGTATCATGACAATTTATCTAGGTCATATGCTGAGGAAACAATATGACTAGCATAGTTAAGGACACAGATATTTATTAATTGTATTTTTAATAAATGTAATCTATTTTTAAATGTTTTAAATGTTCCTCAGTAACAAATGTATTACCTTTTATAATACCACCCAATAAATATAATTTTAATTTTATTTCAACTTTTTAATTTGCAAAATCATAAACCATATATTTTAACAGTTGCATACTCAGATTGCATGTATATACTGCTCTCTTTCTATGGCTTCATCTGCTTTGAAAGGTAAAAAAAAATGTTGCAAAGGACATACTCATAATAAAAATAATGATTATTCTTATCATGGTAATTTTGGACTATAACATTTTATACCCTCAGTTTTAAAGATAAGCAATTCAATGTGCGCTGCCCTGGAGCATTCAGTCCAGTCCTTCACAAAATATGTTCTTGCCTTCTGTGCCCAGCATCCCTGAATCAGCATCTTAGACACCTCTGCCGCCTACAATGCTGATGACATCATGACATTGTGTGAGGCCTCATGTGATGTTATGACGAGCATCCCAACATCTACCAAGTGCAAGAGGCACCCAGGATGCTGGGCATAGAAGTGTAGCTGGGTTATATGTAGGACTGTACGCCGTACACATCAACAGTACAAATCAAATCCCCTTAAAATTCAAATCTGTGCGCAGCACAAATTAAATTGCTCATCTTTATTCAGTGTGCGTATAAATGTTAGAGAGACAGAGATGGTCATTAGTGATGAGCGTGCGTGCTCAGATAAAGTGTAATCTGAGCACGCTCATGTCCTAATCTTTCTTTTCGGCGAGCTAAAAAAAAATGCTCACATCTCTGCAGCCACTGTTCGACAGCCTCAACACATGCAGGGATTGTCTGTTTGTTATTCAATCTCTTAATGTGTTGTGGCTGTCGAACAGCTGTGAGGCATGCAGCCTCTTCAAATTGAGCATTTTTTTGAGATCGCCAAAAATACTCGATTAGGACACTTGCATGTTCAGATAACATATAATGTTTATTAACTGCTGTGTGCATGCATTGTCCATAAACTGAATACAAATTCATATTTTTTATATATGGAGCCTTGTTTTAGTGTTCATCAACTTAGGAGTCGAGGACACTGCATCTGCTACCTCCATAATATACCATGTTACAACAGTATTCTCCCATAGAAGCAAAGCTTTTAGAGTTTGTACACATGTGGCCTTTTCTAACATGACACACATACCCTGACGCAGCATGATGTGTAAGATTCATATGGTATGTTAGGAAAATAACTTAACCATGCTCTGTTGTAGTGCTGCATCAGTTTTTTGGAATGCACAACCCGAGAAGATGCGATTAATATCTAGCCCCGCATATTTAAACATGCTTTAAATATACATCTTTTTAAACAGGCTTATCACCTCGTATACATAATGATGCATCAGCTCACTGCGAATAATGATTACATGAACTTCAATATTGCTGTAAATGTTAAAGTCACAAGGTGCTTATTTAGAGATTTTTAATCAAAGAGCGCAAAAGCCATCCAAGAACATCAAGGTGGACCTCCTAATATGGATGTCCCTAACCACTAAATGTTTTTCCTCTCCATGTGTCAAACCAGGCCTGAATGGACAGTAAGGCCAGAGTCACACTAGCGAGAAATATGGACGAGTGCTATGCATGAAAAAATTGCATTGCACTCGGACCAATAATAATCTATGGGGCAACTCCCATCAGCCGATTTTTTTCTCGCCCGTTTTATATGGGCTGAGAAAATCGCAGCATGCTGCGATTGTCAGCGTATTACAGCCGTAATACGCCAATGCAAGTCTATGGCGACGAGAAAGCTACGGATTACACACGGAAAAGACGTGTGACTTGCGAGAAATACGCAAGATTTCTCCAGGTTATAGGAAATGTACTCAGCCATTATCAGGATGCTTTGACATGTTAATTAGCTTATAAAGCGCGCCAGACATCCCGGAACAACACCTCCACGGAGTCCACCATCATGTCCACATACATGAACGTGTTAATGCTTATCGTTCTGGTCCAAGAGAGGACAGAACTGTGGGACCAGAGGGACGCAAATTATTCAGACCGTGCCCGAAAAGAGGCGGCATGGAGGAGGATCTGTGTACAAATGTTTCCAGATTATGAGGAGAGGCCACGTGAGAGCCAGCACCAAATTAGTAAGTTCTATCCTTTTTTAAAAATCATATCAATGTGCAAAATAACATGTTTTCCCATTAGACCCTAAAATAATAATATGTGTAGGTTTTGGCCATTCTATGTAATATATCTGATGTTTAAATGACACCTTACTAGGCCTAAAGCCACATTATACTGTAAAATATATTTTACCGTGTTCTGAAAATTGGGCAATGTCCTAATAAATTATTCTGTAACATTGCAGTGGAAGATGTCATCAGACGCTGGCGCAGCAACCAATATAGGCGGGTACGTCAGCAGCCGGCCAGGAGTGGGGATTAGTGTTGAGCGATACTGCTCGATATCTAAAAATATCGGATCGGAATGGTATCGCCGATATCACTAAATATCGGCGATATCCGATTCCGATACCGGAAGTCCCATGTAAGTCTATGGGGACAAAATATCGCAACAAAAAAAAACCTTTATTTCCTTGTAAACACTAAATATACACACATAGAATATATATATATATATATATTTATATATATATATATATAATACATGTCATTGTGACATATATATATACATATATTTATAGTTTATTCACTTCTACATAGTAAAATATCCTCTGATTCAATTGCCGGGTAAAGCCGGCTTCTGTGAAAAGACAGAAGCACCCGACATGAAATGACACTTGGTGTACATAGGGTTAACCATGTCTTTTCATGTCCTTTGCTATCTGATTTGCACAAACAATTACATCAGTCTATGTGTGCAAAATTTCACACCTGTAGGGGTTAATTAAAGGTGTAAATTCGTTGTAAAAAAAACGGACTTTTTTGCTACGAATTTACACCTTTAATTAACCCCTACAGGTGTGAAATTTTGCACACATAGACTGATGTAATTGTTTGTGCAAATCAGATAGCAAAGGACATGAAAAGACATGGTTAACCCTATGTACACCAAGTGTCATTTCATGTCGGGTTCTGCATTTTCACAAAAGCCGTCAATTGAATTAGCGGCTATTATACTATGTAGAAGTGTATGAACTATAAATATAAATTATATATATATGTGTCACAAATTCAATGACATGTATATATATATATATGAGGTGTAAAATTGTTTTAAAAAAATGCGTGGGCTCCCGCCCTATTTTCGCAACCAGACAGACAAAGCCAGCGAATGGGGGAAGATAATAATAGCCCAGAGAGGGACCAATATTTTTGGCCCCCCCTGGCTACTAACATCTGCCCCAGACACCCCAGAAAAGACAAATCTATAATTAGATTCGCCCTTTCTGGCACTTTGCCCGTCTATTCCCATTGCCCTGTAGCGGTGGCGAATGGGTTAATATGGGGTTAAAGCCACATTGCAATTGAAAGGTGACCTTAAGCCAGGTTAATAATTGAGAGCTGTCAATTAGACAACTATCAATTAATAATCCTATTGCATGAAATAAAATAAAACACACACACTTTAATGAAAAATCATTTTAATGAAATAAAGACACATGTTTTTTACCATCTTTTATTTTACTGCAAAAACCATTTCCTGTAATAAAAATAAAATAAAAAAGCAAAAATTATTCTTACCTATCCCATGCACAGTCAGGTCCCATGGTGTAATCCTTCAGAAAGGGTTAATGTTTACTGCAGGGACCGCAGCTCACAGTAAACCCCCAAATGAATGAGTTCCTCTCCTGGCTGACAGGAGAGGAAGTGGAAAGCTTAATTGATTGCTTTCCACTTTCACTTCAGGTCAGCCAGGGACACAATCAGTGACGTCAGAGGGAACTGATTAACAAAAATAGGGGATCCCCTCGAAAAAAATTGGCGTGGGGTCCCCCCTATTTTTGTTAACCAGCCAGATGAAGCAGACCGTTGAGGCCTGGATTTTCAGGCTGTTAAGGAGCCAAGATCCATGGACCTTGCCAGCCTGATAATACCAGGCCACAGCAGTCTGCATATCTTGGCTGATTAACAAAAATAGGGGATCCCCTCGAAAAAAATTGGCGTGGGGTCCCCCCTATTTTTGTAACCAGCCAGATGAAGCAGACTGCTGAGGCATGGATTTTCAGGCTGGTAAGGATCCAATATCCATGGACCTTGCAAGCCTGATAATACCAGGCCACAGCAGTCTGCTTAGCTTGGCTGGTTAACAAAAATAGGGGATCCCCTCGAAAAAAAAACGGCGTAGGGGTCCCCCTATTTTTGTTAACCAGCCAAGTAAAATGCAGACTGCTGCGGCCTGGTATTAAAAGACTGTCAAGACCCATGGATTTTGGCCCTCAACAGCCTGATAATACCAGGCTACAGCAGCCCCACATTTGGCGCATCAAAAGATGTGCCAATTGTGGCACTTTACCCGGCTCTTCCCACTGCCCTGTAGCGGTGGCAAGTGGGGTAATAAGGGGTTAATGTCACCGTTGATTGCACGGTGACAATAAGCCCGGTTAATAATGGAGAGGTGTCAATAAGACACCGATCCATTATTAATCCCAAAGTTATTAAATGTATAAAAAAAAGACAAAGCAAGAAAAAAGTCTTTTAATGAAATAAAAGAGACAACACAGTTTTCATTAATTTTATTACTCTCTCATTCCTGCGACGCCATCGATCTCCTGTAAAAAAAGAAAAAAAAACAAACCGAACAGTATACCACCTGTCCGACGCAGTCCATAGTAACGAGTGTCCCACGACGATCCAGCTCTGCTACATCGCAATGACAGGCAGAGCCTGTCATCCCGACGCAGCACAGCTGATTACCAGCTTCCCCGGCGGTGACGTCATCGGACTGACTGCTTTAGGCCGGGATTACCCAGCAGTCACTGCAGTTATCGTGAGAAACTGCATGTGACCGCCGGGGAAAGATGATGGCGGCCATGAAGCAGTCCAGCCCGTGACCGCCGGAGATCTTCTGCCAGGTAAGTGCCGCTGACTCCTGACAGACCCGACCGACGGACACTGACAGTGACAGTGACAATCCCGATTCCGTATCCGATATGACGAAAATATCGGTACTCGGAATCGAAAGCCCGATACAGCTAATATCGGCCGATACCGATATTGCAGTACGTACGCTCAACACTAGTGATATAGAAGATGTGTATCTCGTACCGTGTTAGCACGGTACCGTCTTTTCAACACTAGTGGGAATGCAGCACAGACCAAGAGGAAATATATATATTTTGAACGGCATTCCTTTCTGGCTCCCATTCTAGATCTCAGACCATAAGTACATACATCACACAACATTTCACATATGCTGTTTAGGGTTATATCTACAATTTTTTTTTTCACATTTACAAATAGAACTCAGTCCAACCTCACTGAGAGGAAGACAGGGTCTGATTGGGAGTCATTATTGATCCAGTCGGAGGAGGTGAAGAGTTGACTGGTACATCTTCTGAACCTTCCAGCTGTATCCCACAACCTCCACCAGCACCAGCACCAGCACCAGACCCAGCACCACCAGTTGCATCATGCAACCTGGATGTTGCGCAACAGGGGAACCAAGGCAATTGCAGCAGCCCTACTGTGCCTCTTGAGGCATCACCCCAGCCTGCCGTTATACCTTGCCTTGGCTGACTAAGAAGAAGAGACAGCCATGCCTCTGACACAAGGAGGCCTGTCGATACGGGGGTATTAAATTATCTATCCAGGGCTGCCCAGGATGTAGGTGAGGATGCCTATGCCTGCAGCCTGGCCCGGTACCTCCGTCCTCTATCCTGGGAGGTCAGACTGCGTGTGCAAGATCCATTCAGATCCTGATTGAAGCCTGCACACCCCCCAATAACCCATATGAGGTATTTGAGATTTTGGAGCGGTGGCAGCTGTCTGCCTGTAACCAGCTCAGAATTTCTTCAAACCCTGAAATGCAGGCTCAATCAGGATCTGAGACATCTCCTCTACGGGTGCCTACACCACATGCAAATCCACCCCCAACCCAACATTGGCCTCCACAGGGCCAAATGGCAGCCTATAATCCACCTGCTCAATATGGCCATTTGATCAGACCCAGTGTTGGAGGCTAGTCCCAACCTGGCATTGGTTGACATGGCGATATTGGGGGGTATGAATCACGTGGCTACCAAAATCCACAGGAGTATCATCTCCAATATCCATCTGGCCACTTCTATAGTCACCACCAGGATCCTAGCCACATCACCCATCCTGGGCCAGAATATGTTCCCACACAGGATGAGGTCCAAGTTGGGCATCAAACCCAACAACAAAATGAAGCTGGAATCCCGCCATCCCCACCACCTACCTACGAGAATTTATAACTTCTAGTTGTGTGTTATGATGATATATGCTAACAAATATTTGTCCAAATTTGTTTGGCCACAAAAGCCATATGAGTGTATTTTATTTTTTTATCCTAAGTTATATTTTGCCTTTATAAAAAGTTACAATTGTACGTGTTTTGTGTGTTATTTAATTCATAAGTTGGACAACAAAATATTTCATCATTTGCCACAATGAAAATGAAAACACACACAAACTTGAAGAACAAACAAGCTTTAAAATAACACAAAAAATATATATTTTCAACATAGAAATAGCATCTTCTTGCCAGGGAGTTGAACCATGAGGTGTTAGAAAATAATTGGTGAACATATCACGTACTTTGAGTCCAGAGAGCGGACGACGGGGAGGGATCACATGTGGAGTAGGCATACGCATATTGGCATACACAACTTCAGCACCATCAGATGAAGAGCAATCATGTATTCGGATGAAGTTATGTAGGATGACACATGCTTTTATCACCTCATTTACCTTAGCTTCACTCAACTGAATGGTTGACTGGAGGACCTATATTTTGGCACAAAGAATGCCAAAGGCACACTCCACCAGTCGTCGTGCGCATGATAGGTGCAAGTTAAAGATTCTGCGCCGGTGGTCCAGGTTTCTACAGGGATAGGGCCTCATTACATGACGGGTCAATTGAAAGGCCTCATCTGCAACAAGGACATAAGGCACTGGTTGAATATTTGAGCCTGAAAGCTGACGTGGTGGTGGTAGGTCCAACTGATTATTGCTCAGCTGCCGACCCATAATGGAAGGGCTCCAAAACAATTGGGAAACTGGCAGGGCTCCTCAAATCCCCTGGAAATCCACAACCAGTCTTCCATTTTTGGCTCAGGCATGACCACATGATGAAGCCGTGACCAGATTTCCGAACAATCAGACCGGACATTGCCTGATATTGTTGATTTTCCAATCAAAAATTTGTGATGCAGTGCCGCATATGACAGACCAGTTATGAGGAAGCTACAAGAAAAGAAAATATAAAGTAAAATTAGCTAACATGTTGAATGTTATAAACTAATCACAATAATCACAGTTACAGAGTCTAACTAGCAAGCCATGCAATAACAGCATAAAAAGACTTCCAATGGCTATGTGATTTTACAAACAAAAACATATTATTAATTAAGTGAGTTTTGATTTTTGATATATATTACGACTAAAGCAGACATTTTTAAACAGAACTATATACTAAATTTGGAAACATCATCAACATAGAGTATGAGATGGAGAAATACATACCGTAACGTAAGGAGACGGTGCTCCTCAGCAGAAATACATTTGCGCATCCTGGTGTCCTGAAAGGTGATCTCAGGGTGCACTGTCTTAAACAAAATATCAAAGGTGCCAAGGCTCATACGAAAAATTAGTAAAACTTGTCGGGATGGGCCCGCAGTAATGCATAGAGACGGTGGAAATGCCCTTTAGCGAGGCGTTGCCTCAAAAGCAGATGGACCCACAGTCGTCTCCTCCTTCGGATCTACAATGACTGGGTATGGCTGGCCAAAGCGGTGTGACAAAACTCTGTTGTACAGTCACGGCAAAAGTTTTGAGAATGACACAAATATTATATTTTCACATGATCTGCTGTCCTCTGGTTTTTATGTGTGTTTGACAGATGTTTTTATCACAGACAGAAATATAATTGCAAACATATGAGTAACAAAAGCTTATATTGACAGTTAGAATGAGTTAATGCAGCAAGTCAATATTTGCAGTGTTGACCCTTCTTCTTCAGGACCTCTGCAATTATCCCTGGCATGCTCTCAATCAACCTCTGGACCAAATCCTGACTGATAGCAGTCCATTCTTGCACAATCAGTGCTTTCATTTTGTCAGAATTTTTAGGTTTTTGTTTGTCCACCGTCTCTTCATGATTGACCACAAGTTCTCAATGGGATTAAGATCTGGGGAGTTTCCAGGCCATGGACCCAAAATCTCTATGTTTTGTTCCCTGAGCCATTTAGTTATCACCTTTGCTTTATGGCAAGGTGCTCCATCATGCTGGAAAAGCATTGTTGATCACCAAACTGCTCTTGGAGGGTTGGGAGAAGTTGCTCTTGGAGGACATTCTGGTACCATTCTTTATTCATGGCTGTGTTTTTAGGCAAGACTGTGAGAGAGCCGACTCCCTTGGCTGAGAAGCAACCCCACACATGAATGGTTTCAGGATGCTTAACAGATGGCATGAGACAAGACTGGTGGTAGCGCTCACCTTGTCTTCTCCGAATGAGGCGTTTTCCTGATGTCCCAAACAATCAAAAAGGGGATTCATCAGAGAAAATAACTTTACCCCAGTCCTCAGCAGTCCACTGCCTGTACCTTTTGCAGAATATCAGTCTGTCCATGATGTTTTTTCTGGAGAGAAGTGGCTTCTTTGCTGCCCTCCTTGAGACCAGGCCTTGCTCCAAGAGTCTCCGCCTCACAGTGCATGCAGATGCAGTCACACCTGCCTGCTGCCATTCCTGAGCAAGCTCTGCACTGCTGGTAGCCCGATCCCACAGCTGAAACACTTTTAAGAGACGGTCCTGGTGCTTGTTGGTCTTTCTTGGGCGCCCTGGAGCCTTTTTGGCAACAATGGAACCTCTCTCCTTGAAGTTCTTGATGATGCGTTAGATTGTTGACTGAGGTGCAATCTTTCTAGCTGCGAACTCTTCCCTGTTAGACCATTTTTGTGCATTGCAATGATGACTGCACGTGTTTCTTTAGAGATAACCATGGTTAACAGAAGAGAAACAATGATGCCAAGCACCAGCCTCCTTTTAAAGTATCCAGTGGTGTCATTCTTACTTAATCATGACAGATTGATCTCCAGCCATGTCCTCATCAACACCCACACCTGTGTTAATGGAGCAATCACTGAAAAGAGGTTAGCTGGTCCTTTTAAGGCAGGGCTGCAATGATTTTAAATGTGTTTTGGGGGATAAAGTTCATTTTCTAGCCAAATATTGACTTTGCAAGTGATTGCTGTTAAGCTGATCACTCTTTATAACATTCTGGAGTATATGCAAATTGCCATTAGAAAAAGTGAAGCAGTAGACTTTGTAAAAATTAATATTTGTGTCATTCTCAAAACTTTTGGCCATGACTGTATAGCACGCTCTCAGTTGGGGTGAAACTAAGTCTGTTTGACATTTTGGACACAAACCACAATTATATCAACACAAGCACGGAACCAAAATGTCCAGATTGGAGGCTGCCACCTGTTGTTAAGACAATAAATAGGGTTGCTGATGATGATTTCAATTATTTTCAGGACTCAAAACCGTTAAATGTCGATTTTGCAAGGTTGCAAGTAAAAAACGCTATACGGATGTCATACGGATGTCATACAGATGCTTACATGCGCAAAAAACACAGACTCGCATTACAATCGGTTAACATATGTATCACTGTTCAGGGAATATTTTTGAGTATTATGACCGTAAAATATGGACCGTATTTTTATATGTTGTGTCTGACTCCGGCCTAAAAAGGAGATCAGCTTGCAGTTAAATAGAGGTGGCGATGGTAGCTCTAAAATAGCTTATTATTTCCAATGTTGTAGGAATGTAGCACTTGGAGTGTAGGCAGCACCAGACAGTATTCATGGTACTCAACGAAACCAGGAAAAATACAAAACATTAAGGTTATGTTGAAGAGCTGCCAAAGACGTTAGTGAGGATGCAGTAATGTAAAATGAAATACCTTTTATTTAGGATTAGAGATGAATGAACCCATGGATGTCCATGTTTGACTGGTTAGGGATTTTTTTAAAGTGCAGTTTGGGTTACGAACTTCACCTCAGACCCTATCATTAGAGCTGTAAAATGAGTATAAAATGGTTGTAGAAAGGGCTAGGGGGCTGCAAAAGGAGGTAAAATGGGGGTAAGAGCAGGACAATTGCGCTGCCAAACATTGTGGTTAGGAAAATTATTTAAAGGGGTTATTTCACCATAGCAAACATGGTAAAATAGGAAGTAAATGAACAACATAAAAATTTTAACAGTGCCCCCACGGAGTCTGAGGTCTGCTACCACCAACTCAGTTAAAAATTTCACCCACAGAGCATGGGGAACAGTATCCACACAGAAGCAGCATACAAACTTCACTCCCAAACCATGGGGCACAGTACGCCCACAGGAGCTAATTCAAGTTTCACCCACAGAGCATGAGGAACAATACCCCCACAGACCTGATTCAAATTTAATCCCAAGAGGCAATGGGTACCTGAAATTTTATCTTGTAAAATGGTCCTAGTAAGGGGTAGGGTGCTGCAAAAGGAAGCAAAATGGTAGTAAGAGCAGGCCAATTGCCCTGCAAACAAATGTATATAGGGAAATTACTGAAAGGGTTTCTGTTGTGAAAGGGTGAATGAAAGTTCTTGCACCCTTCTACAAATGGTGATAGGGCACTGACTTAAAATAAAGTGAAATTAAAAAATAATCTTGAACCAGGAAGCTGGGGTCCAAGTGGAGGTGGAGGTGCATGTAGTAATGCAAGTGTAAGAGGAGAAATAGAAGGTAGTCAACGTAGTTTTTTTTTGTTATTTTTATCTTTTTTTAGTTGTTTTTAATTTTTTTATGAGAACTAATGGAAATGACAGAGAATAAAATACAAAACCAAAAAATTATTTTGAATCAGGAGACCAAGATCCAAGTTGCGGATGAGGTACACATTGTGATGTAGGTATAACAGTCCAAGCAGGAGGTAGCCAACTCTTTTTTTATATGTATTTTTATTTTCTTTTAATTTTTGGGGGGAACTAACAAAAATAACAGAAAATAAATACAAAAACAAAGTATTCTCTTCAAACTGGAGGCCAAAGTCCAAGTGGAGGGTGAGAAGGAAAGTGGAGGTGGATTTGGCAGAAGAAGAGGTAGCCAACACCTTTTTTTAATATTTTTTTTTTTTTGGTGGGGGAGTCCCAAAAAATAAACAATGCAGCTGCTATAGCCAAAGGTATGGACAAGTCCTTTGTGATCCATACCTATTTCACTTTAATGAATGTAAACTTGTCCACGTTGTCTGTTGACAGGTCGATGCGCCCATCTGTGATGACATCCTCTGTCATGCTAAACAGACATTTTGACAGTACACTTGCTGAAGGGCAGGCCAGCAC
Source organism: Oophaga sylvatica (assembly GCA_033576555.1). NCBI lineage: Eukaryota > Metazoa > Chordata > Amphibia > Anura > Dendrobatidae > Oophaga > Oophaga sylvatica. Next base: position 543,658,371 of record JARQOD010000002.1, read on the forward strand.
CTCCACGGCATTAAGGGCAAGCTCAGAGCAGACCTATCAGTATTACCGTGGAGACGTGTGGACAGAAACTCTTCTATCATGTTGTGTAAACGCTGCCTCCTGCTGATATGAACCATGTGAGATGGTGGTGTGAGATGTTGTGGTGGTACCCCAATTGTGTTGGCAACTTCCTCCTCTGCCTCTGCCTTGTTCTTCCATTGAGTCCCTATGTAAGCCATCAGTAGTTTCTCTACCAGCGTGCGCTTTTATTCATGCATTTTGCGATCCTGGTCCAAGGACAAAAGTGAGGATGGTATGTTGTCCTTGCAGCGAGGATCCAGCAAGGTGGCAACCTAGTAATCAGAATTGGTAATTATAACATGCCCCCCTGATGGAAATATGGTTCCTCTACGTCCTCCTCATACTCATCCTCCAGAACCAGCCTCAAACCTTGTGTACCAGGTTCTGAGGGGACAGGAACCCCCCTCCGAGCCATGTGTGGATGACAGTCCTGATAAGGGTGTGAATGTTGCCTCCTGCTCCTCTTCTCTGTGCCACCACCTAATTTTTAATCGCCTAAAGGGTTTTTTAAGCAGACCTAGAAGTGGGAAAGTAACGCTGATGATACCATCATCAGCGCTGGCCATGTTGGTGGAATATTCAAGGCAGCACATCATGGCACACATATCCCACATGAAGGACCACTCATTTGTGGTGCAGTGGTGTCCCATCACGACTTGTGCTTGCGTGCTGCAGCAGAAACACCACTATTGCCTGATGCTGCTCACACAGTCTCTCCAGCATATGCAAGTTAGAGTTCCACCTTGTTGGTTGGTCACATATGAGGCGGTGAGCTGCAATGCAGAAGTGACACTGCAGCACAGACAAGTGAGCAGCAGCAGGTTGAGAAACAACAAAAGCACACAAAATCAGACATATTTGGGTAGTTATTCAGGAAGCTCTGCACCACCAAGTTCAGCAAATGTGCAAGGCAAAGGATTTGAGTGAAACCAGCTAGGCCGAGAACTGCTACTAGATTGCGCCCTTTATCGCAAAGCACCAGGTCGGGTTTGAGGGTCACGGGTTCTGTCTGCTGTTTGATCCCCATCCACAGCTACAGCGCAGTGCGGGATCTGTTCCAAAAACAAATGAGTTGCAGAACAGCATGCTGGCATTTAACTCTGGCTGTGCTGAAATTGGTGGTGCAGTGCTCATTCTGACCAGAAGAGGAGGTGGTGAGGAAGGAAGCTGAGTAGGAAGAGGAGGACACATGCACCAAGAAACTTCCAGCAATCCTTGTCTGTGGTAGGGCATTTGCCTTATCCCCTGTTCTAGCCACCACTACATTGATACAGTGGGCAGTTAGGGAGATGTAATGTCCCTGCCCTTGCTTACTGGTCCATGTATCTGTTGTAACAAGAACCTTGCCAGTGATGGCTTTGGGCAATGCACATCTTATCTGGTCAGAAATGTGTGTGTGTGAAGGGCATGGAAGGCCCACCTGGCAAAGTAATTGTTTGGGCCTGGGAACAATGTATTGCGGGACAGCGACCTACATCTGTATTTTGAAACTGGAGGTCTCCACCAGCTGGAAAGGCAGCATTTCAATGGCCACTAATTTAGAAATTCTGACATTCATGGGTGGTTAGGGTAGAATTTACTTTTTTTCTCAAGGGTTTGGGGATGGAGAGCTGAAAACTTCCATGGGTCAGTATAAACATGGTCGGTGACACTACTGGTGGTCGTGGTGTTGCTGTCACATCATATCTTTGGGGGGAGGCAGGTGGCCTTATTGAACATGATCAAGAGGAAGAGACCAAGAGCACAGCAAAAGAGGGAGCAGGAGGAGGCACAGATGTGTCATATTTTTTAACATGAGTACTCCACTGCACCTCGTGCTTGAATTTGAGATGCCTGGTGATGCAGGAGGTGCCCAGGTTTAGAATATTTATGCCTCACTTGAGACTCTGATGGAACAGTGTACAAATGACCTGCCACTTGTCTTCACTACCTTGGGTGAAGATATCCCACACCAGGGAGCCCCTTTGAACTGGCTTTTGTAGGCTCTTTCCCTTGGTGCGTTGGGTAGTAGCAGAGGACATTCTAGCTATGGGCTGGCAATGTGCTTTTCCACCCTGCTCTCTCTTTTGCTGTGCTGATTAGGAAGCATAACCACCTCTTCTTCCTCCAAACTGCAAGTCATTATGAGGACCTCATCATCATCCACATAATCTTCCACCCAGTCATGACCCCAGTACTCCTTGGCGTCAGCACACTGCAGAAAGCCGCAGCAGTTCGCAACCAGTTTTCTTCTCTGCAGAGATGGGCTGCAGTGGTATTTTGACTGTTCACTTGCCCTTCCACATACTCATCCTCCAACAGAACGTATGGTTTGGCATCAGTACATTCAGTCTCTTCCAATTCTAGGGCAGGTCCAGGCGGGTGGGTCATGAAGCCCCAACCAGCGGACTCCTCAAACAGCAGAAGAGACTGTTGCATGACTTGGGGCTCAGACTGATTGGATGATTTGCAAGGGCCTGTGTTATGATTTGGTAGCTGAGGAGAGCAGGCAAAAAAGGAAATACACCAGAGAGGTTGGAATCTATTGGATTGCAGTACCCTGACTAACCACAACAACTAAAGGCAGCCGTGGAGCGTACCTACGTTGGTCCTAGACGCCTCGTCACAGCCTGAGAAGCTAACTACACCTAAAGACAGAAAGAGGAAAACTATCTGCCCCGGAGCAGATCCCCAAAGAACATAGAAAGCCCCCAAACATTTAATGGCGGTTAGACAAGAGGAGATACAGACACAGACAGAAAATAGTATGAGCAAACGTTGGGGCCCAAACTTGCTAGATAGAAAAGGATAGGAAGGACACTTACTGCAATCCCAAAAACCCTAAAAAAGTACCAACACTACTAATTACAAAAACATATAAATCACAAAAATATATTGTCTAGTATTTAAACCACTTCCAAATACCAATGAATTCAAAAAGGAGAAAAGGGAAGCTTTTTAGCATATAAAATACAAAATTTTATTAGAGTAAAAATGCATATAATTAGGATAAAAAATCCAATGGGGACAAGAGGATGCAGCAAGAAACAGGCCAATATTAACAGGTATAAACACTGTAAAAGAGATTTCAAAAGTGCATGTATATTACATATATTGCCACATCGGCTAGTAATAGGCTAGAAATTAGCTCCTATATAGGATGTATTCATGCACATAAGAACTAGTGAAAGGAATGTGCTCTCCCACCATGCTAGCTGTCAGAAGTGTCAGCATGTGAGTACAAAGCCCATGGCAAATGCTAATAATAAATGCAACCAAAAAACAGTCTACATATTACAACATGGGGCAAATTTAAGCAGCTGAAAAAGTAAAGCTGTCAGTGGAAGGTCATACCTGGTGTGGCCTGGGCACCCCTGACGCGCGTTTCGCGTTAGCTTGTTCACAAGGGAGCTTGCATGTATCTATGTTCTCTGCTAGATGTTTATATAAGACCCGGAGTCTCTTAATTGCGGCGCTTCCGCTGAGTCACCGCTCTGTTAGTACAGGCAGGCGTCATCTGGCATCCGGCCCAACCCCCCGCTCGACGCGTCAGAGCAGGGGAGAGCACGGACGGCAAGAAGAAAGCGTT
>JARQOD010000002.1:543662098-543701262 GCA_033576555.1 Oophaga sylvatica
GTTTTTATTAATTTTTAAAACTCGATATGTTTTCCCCCCTCTTTTCTGCTCAGGCTTTCGTTGTTTTCGGGGCAGCTTTTAAACCCTGATGGATTTTGATTTTGCTAAATTTGGGGGGTTTTCCCCTTGATACCCCACGGAAGTTTTTCCCCCCAACTGGGGATCGATTTTCCCCTTTTGGGGTGGAAAAAACCCTCAGTTCTCTACTCGGGTTGTAATGGGGGTTAAACCCTGACCCTCAGGAGGCTAAAATTTTTGGTTCTGTAAAATTTTCATGAATTATGGGGGCCTTGGGGTTTCCCTTTTTTGGTTTTAAACCGGGGGGGTTAAAAACCCTGTTTTGGGAATTTGGAAAAAATTCTTTTTGCCCGGGTTTTTTAAACCAGGTTTGGGGCTCCCAATTTTGTTTTTTTCCCAAAAAATCCTTTTTTTCTGCCTCCCCCCAGGTCAGGTTTTCCCGGACTTTTTGTTTGATTTTTCTGATGTGTTTAGCGAAAGTAAATCTGCATCTTGCCCCCCCCAAGGAGCTATGCTGCGCTATTAAATTTTGTCCCTGGTAGTAAATTCCCTAAAGGTCCCCTTTTTAAACTTGTCTTACCTAAACATGACGCTATGCGGTCTTAATAAGGGTCATTGGAGGGGTCATATAGACCTCTCTTCCCCTTAGGTGCGGTTTTTCTTTGGGCCAAAAAGGGGATGGTTCTTTAAAGGGCCCGGGGTTTTTGATTTCGTCTTTTGAACAATATTACTGTGAAATATCAATACCCGTTACCCTTTTTTTCTGCCCTTTTTTCCCAGGGGAAAAAACGCTATTGGGGTTTACAAGTTTGACCTCGGGGGGGCATTTAACCTTTTCGCATTAAAGCAGGGGTATGGAAGCGGCTTTAACACTGAGGGGCATTTTGGTACCTTTGGCCCTTTGGGCTCACAATGCTCCTTCTGTCTTCCGCCTTCATGAATGACATTTTCGGGATTTTGGGGTTTAATTTTGATTGTTTATTTGGTATTCTTGTTTTTTTCCTGAATGGGACTATGTGAAACGTTCGAATTTTTGATTTTAAGAGAGAATGTCTGTTGTGAAGGGATAAAAGTGTTTTTTGGGTACAGAGGATCTCTTTTTGGGTTTTTTTGTCCCATCTGTTTGAATGGCCCGGGGAAAGGGTTCAGCCTTGTGTTTGGGGTCCAACCTCTTCTTTAAAAGGTCTTAAAAGATTTTTGGGTTTTTTGAATTTTTATCGTAAATTTTTGGTAATTTCTGGTTATTTTTAAAACCCATTAACTGATTTGCCAAAAAGGGTTCTGATGTGGTGATTTGGCCTCCTGAGGCAGTCTCTGCATTTCAGGAATTAAGAGAGATTCACTTCTGCTCTGTTTAGGGCAGCCTGATGTTTCTCTGCCATTTAGGTGGAGGTTGATGCCTTGAAATTGGGGCAGGTCCCGTTTTGTCCCAAAGAGATCCAGAGCCCTCTAAAATTTAACCCCTTGTGCTTTTTCTCTCGAAAATTTTCTTACTGAATTAAATTTGGACGTGGGTAATCGGGAGTTATTCCCATGAAGGGGTTTTTGAAGAGTGGAGAATTGGCTGGGGGAGCCAAAATCAGGTGGGGGTCCTTAGGCCCTTTAAGAATCTGGTTTATCTGGAATCTGCCAAGCGATTTATCTAGAAGGCCAGGTGGGCCTTGTTTTTCACAGTTTTAATTTTGTGGTTTCCTTTCTTCCTGGCACAAGAATGTTAAGCGGATCCCCTCTCGAGGAGTTTCCTTGCGGACTCCTGATTAATCTGACCCTTTGTTTTTTTGAAAGAGGTGTAGTTTGGGGAAAATATTGAATTCTCTTTTTTTCTAGACGGAAACCCCCGTTTTTGGTTAAGGGAGAGGTTATGGTAGGAGAAATTTTTTGGGGGTTTCTTGGGAAAATCCAGCGGGGAAACTCACCCCTGCTTTTTGGCTTTCCTACGAAGGGTTTTCAGGGGAGGGTTAGGTGCCCCCCCTAAAGGGGGGGGGACTGTTGTGAATGGACTTAAAAAGAGTTTTGGCAGAGGCCCCTCTTGGTTAAAAACGGTATTGGACTGCCAGTGAGATTGTGGTTGGGGAAAACGGTTTTAAATTACGGGGTTTTTTTAAAGGAGTCCCCTTCCCATCGGGGTTTCCCCCGGGGTAAAATTTTTTGGTCTCAATCCTTGATTTGTTTTTTTGTAGCCTGCGGTGTGTCTGCTCTCCTGTAACAGAAAAAAATTTTTTTTTTTTGTTTTTTGTGCTTATTTTTCATTTTTTCCTGCATTTTGGGGGGGGCCTTGGGGGCCCCCTCGGGGGGGCTTTTGCCCTCTCATTTTTGTTCAGCCACTGATGTTTGTACATTTGCTTTTTCCAGTTTTTTCGGGGGTGCTTTTTTGTTTTTGTTACCCCAAGAACTAATTTAGGTGGTAAGGTCGGGTGCCCAAAGGTTTTTTTGGGAATTATAGGTTGGTTTTTGGGGGGGGTTTTTTTTGGGATTGCAGTAATTGGCCCTTCCTATCCTTTTCTATTTGGGTTTTTTTTGGGGGCCCCAACGTTTGTTTTTACTTTTTTCTGTCTTGTCAGTATTTCTTCTTGTCTAACCGCCTTTACATTTTGGGGGGGCTTTTATTTTTTTTGGGGGGATCTGCTGGGGGCAAAATAGCCTTCCTCTTTTTATCTTTGGTTTTATTAGTTTCTAGGTGTGACGGGGGGTCTGGGGACCAAGTAGGAAGCTCCCCGGCTGCCTTAGTTGTGGTGGTAGGGGTATGCAATCTCAAAAATTCCCCAAATGCTCTGGGGTATTGCCTTTTTTACCTGAAATCCTCACTACCAAAAACAAAAAACAAGTGGAGGAAGGGGGAGGAAAAAACGAGCCATTTTGCTGGAAAAACCTATGGTATCGGGGGGAAAAAAACCTTTGAACCCCAGGATGTTTTTTTTAAAAAAAAGGGGGGGGTCCCAACTTTTGAGTCGACGCGGGCCTTTTTTTGTCAGGATTGTTCGGCTTTTTTGAGACCTTTTTGATACCACAACAGCAGGGAAAGGGGGCCCCCTTTTAAGGCTTTTTGGGGCCCAAAAAAAAGCGGGTTTGTCCAGTTTGGGGGCCCCCAATAGTAAAAGGGGAAAATAAAATTTGGGGGGGAAAACCCCCCCGATAGGGGAGGAGGGGTTTTAATTTAAACCCCAAGTTAAAACTGCGCTCCTGTTGTTGCGATCATTCGTTTCCCCATCTGTGGCGGACCCCAAAAAAATTTAAAATCCCCCAACATCCGTCATGAAAAACCCCTGCCCCCAACGCCTTTTGGGCTGTGTGCACCACAAAACCCTCTTCCTTGCCCATTTACGGCTGTGGTAAAAACTGCACCACTGTTGTGTTTTGGGGAACCCCCTTTTAAAAACAAAGGTTTGGGGGTTTGTTGTTTGTTCGCCAATATTAGCTTTTTTTCTCCGGGGGCATGTTGTTCTGAAATTTGGGCCCTTTTTTAGCGGGATCGGGGCGGCCCCAAACCCAGATGGGTTCATCCTTAAAAATTTTGGCAATGCAGGGGCCCCTTTTTTGGGATCCGCAAGACATAATCACAATGTGGGCCAATTTTTTCCCGGTGGGAATGATCACTCCCCCAGGGTTTAGGAGAACTTTTCCCCAAAACCAAAATCCCTCCAGTCATTACAAACCCTGTACCTGACCCCTTTGGGGGGCCCCAAAAATTTTTTTTTGCCCCCTGAGAAGCTCCTCCGCCCCAAAAAAAACATCCCCCTAAATTCCCCCTCTTCCTCTTCTTTTCCCCAAACCCCGCCAGGAAAATTCCCCTGACAGAAAAAGGCCCCGTTTTCTTTAAAAGGTTCCCTCCCTTCCCCCTCCTCCTCCGCTGCAGCGCCCCCTCCCCTTTAAAAATTGTCAAAAATTTTCATGAGCAGCACATCAGTGGGATTTCTCAGGGTTATGATGGCGTCGTCTGCGTTTTTAGTCTGTGCATTTCCCCAAAACCAAAAAGGGTTTTCAAAAGGGGGCTTTCACTTTGCCCCCTGCACACCCCACGCCCAAAGTCCCCCCTCAAACTGCCTGCCTGTGTATCCTCCCGCAAAAGCTTTTTAGCCTTCCCCGTTTGAAAAAACCCCTAACCCTGTGAAAGGTGGGGGTCCCCCTTGTTGCAAGTCTATGATTAGGCAGGGGCGGGGGGGGTGGAGCGATCGCTAACCTTGCATTTGACTGGATCTTGGGAAAGCGGCAGATGTCGGCACAGTCTTTTTCACCCCTTTTGGGCGGGGGGTGTAAACCCCAAAAATTTTTTTTTAAAAAATGCACACCGGGGTTTAAGGTGTGGCCAGGAATTTATGTGTCTGGTTTTGCCGGGTATGGCCCCAAAAAAAATTTAAACCCTTATATTTAGTTTAAATTTCCTTGGGGTTTTAAATTTTAGATGCCCAGCCATGAAACCCGTCTCTCGTGCAGTATTTTGGGCCCGTACCACTTGGGGGGTTTTCCTTTTTTCACCCAAAGAACCCTCATCCAAAAAAAACCCCGCTGGCTTACCATAGCTGTTCGATTGGGACACCTCGTGGCAATAAGGGGAGTTGTGGAGGGGGTCCAAAGCGAGGGGGGGTCTGTCAACGAGCTTTTGCTTTTGGGGGAGGATGGGGGGGGAGGGGCAATGCCTCAAAAACTTTTGCTATACGGGGTAGGCAGCCCCTGCACCCGCCCCTGTCCCTGTGGACCCCGCATCCACCACATTTAAAACCCAAATGGGGCAGTTTAGGGCCGTTTTGGGGCCGGGCCCCCCCTTTTGGCCCATGAAATTTTTGTATGTGTAACTTTCCCCCCATGATTATTTGAGTGCATGGGCAATGCGGGTTTAAAATGAGGTGGGGGAGGGATGGCTTTTCTAGAAAGAAGTGCCGAAGGGGGAGGTCATAGTGTGGGACACCGAGGCCATGACTCTCGAACGCTGGCTTTAAAACCCAAAAGGAAGGGTTTCTTTCCTAATGAGTTATTTTTCAAGCACCCTTTTCAAAGTCAGTGAGGTTTTTTGGGGTCCGTCCAAGCTTGCATGTTTTGGGTTTCATTTTAAAGCTTTGCAATGGTATTCAATTTCGGAGTTTTTTTCCCTGGAAAAAGGGCCTTCCCCCACTTCTTACGATAACCTTTGCCTCATATTTGGATTTTTGTAAAAAAAGTGCCACAGAAATTTTCCATATGGGCAAACTTTTCGGGGCTTGAAACGCGGCTAATTTAAAATTTTTGGGGCCCAGCTTTTCCTCCCAACCCTTTTTTTTTTTTTTAAAACACTTTTTGGACTGCTACGGGCCCCCAGCCCCCGCAGCTGTGATATCGATCCTGCTGTAATCCCCCCTCCTTTCTGAACTTTGCCAGGGGCACCCTTTTCCCCCAAGGGGATGCCAATCGGGTCAAAAAGGGGGGGTCTCCTCACCCCTTTTTTCAATTCTCTGCCCTTCTCTGTGCCCCCCATAAAAGGTGGTTTAGCTTGGGGGGGGGGCACCGGGTTTCTAAATTTTTAGATTCTGGCTCAGTGACGCCAAGGGTTTTTTATGCGGGGGGAAAAATGTCCCCAGCAAATCAGAAGCATGGGTGCATCAGTGCACTCCATTCAGATTCATCTTGAACGGGGGAATTCAGGTTTTGACTTAATCCCCAGGCAGGGTATTGAAAAGAGCTCCGGGGGGAATCTGAAGTGTGTTTAAAACCCCACCCCTTTACTGTTGGGGGGGGGAAAAAAGGGCACGGGAATGTTTTTCCCGACCAGGAGTTTGCACGAAACCCCCAAAAGCTTGCTTTTTTTTTAAACTTCAAAGAGGGGCGTTTAGAGCTGGAGGCTGTTTCGGAAAAGAAACCCAAAACCGTTTTGATGCCCCGGGTTTTTTAAAAACGGTTTCCCTTTTCTCCCAGAAAAAAGGGGGCCTTCCGGCCCTTTTTGAGCCGAGATGCGCAGGCTCAACACCCCCCCCCTTTGGTGTTTTTGTGCTTTGGCACTCCCCGCAGTTTGACCCCACCCACAGTACCGCGGGGCCCCCCCCCCACGTCGCTCCCTTTTCCCAACCTTTTCCCCTTTTTGGGAAAAAAAGTACCATTTTTACCAAAATTATGGAAATAAATTTGGGGGAGTGTACAGCTGTATTTAGTGTAGGGGGAAATTTTTTAAAATTGCCCCATTATTTCCGGGGTCACACACGACGCTCTCTAAATATGGTTTTAAAACCCTTTTAACAAACAGCAATTTTGGTTGATGGAAGCGAAAGCTGTTTTGGGGGTTTTGGGGAAAAAATTTTAAAAAACCCCTTATATTTCTGGGTACACCCGCTCACTCATTTGGATTTACCGTAATACAACAGTAGTTAGTTTTTGGTTTAAACGAATAGGGGATAAAAGTTATATTGGTTTTGGGGGAAAATTTAAATTTCCGTATATATTTCCGATTTCACACACAGACCCCCACTCGTATGGATTTGCCAAAAATTACAAAGGCGATATAGGGTTTTGTAAAAGAAGTTTACCAGCTGTAGGGGGTTTTTGGGGGGGAAAATTTTTTAAATCTCCGTTTTTTTCCGCCCCCAAAAACAGACGCTCATCGTATGGATTTGCCCGAAAAAAAAAAGAGCAGATAAGGGTATGTTCGAAGACCCAGCTGTTTTGGGTTTTTGGGGGAAAAATTTAAATCTCCGTATATATTTCCGGAGTCACACACCCATAGTCAGTGTTTTGTCCGTGATTTTACCGGTTTCATGGTAGTGTGGGGAGCGTACAGCTTATATGGTGTGGGGAAAAAAAGAAGGCTCAGTAATGTGCAGAAAAAAAAAAATATTAGTTAAAAGCGTTCACAGCATGACACCGAAAAACAGCTATCGGCAGCCTAATTCCCCCCCTGCGACACAAAAAAAACCCCCCCGTCACTGGATGAAACTTTTAAAAAGCGCTGCTGCACACAAAAAAAACCCCCCCTCCCCCTGCACCCCTAACTGAAAAAGCACATTGCTATCAGCCGGGGGCCCTAAGAAAATTTCTTTACAGCCCTTTTAAACTCTCCCCACTGAGAAACCAAAAGTCAGAAAACCTTTTTCCTACTGTTCGGCAGAAGTTTAAATTTGGGGTTCGGCGGTGGGTTTTATAGCCACTATGACCCCCCCAAAAAACAACCCCAAAAAATTTAAATTTTCCATTCTCTAAGATGGTGAGGGGCGCTGCGCTGTCATCTCGTTGCCCCAGTTTTCTCCTTGCTCATTGGTGAAAAAGGTGCCGTTTTTTTGGGGAAAACCGTTTTTGGGGGCGGGGCAACGAACCCCAGGGGGACTGCACGCTAGGTGGGTTTCGGCCAAAAAAAACCGTTTTTTGGGAAAAATTTTTTTATTTGGGAACTGACCGATGTTTCGCTCCAAAACTAATCACACTAACCCCCAAAAAATTTTTTGCAGTAGCAAAATTTGGGCATCGTGGCTGCTCCCCAAATATTAGGCCTAATAGTTTTTTTTGGGGGGAAAATTTTCCTTTGATTTGCCACTGAAACAAAATTTTTTTTCAAAAAAAAATTTGGAGTAGAAAAAAGGGGCCCCCGGAGACTGCCACAAAATTTTTCCCCAAAATTTTTTTGAGCGGGGAAAATTGTTTTTACAAAGGACAGGTTCTATAAATTTAATGCAAGTCACTTTTGCACCAGCCTATCGCATAAAACGGGGCTCTCTGCACCTGACATGAGACAAGGGTCCCCAAAAAATTTTGATGTCAACTTTTTTTAGGGGCCAGAGATTTTGGGTTTTTTCAGCTTTTACAGAGACCTTATGTCAGGAAGTTTTAAAAGGTTTTTGCATCCAAAATTGGGGTGATTAATCAAACACATAAATTTTGGGAAAAAAAAAAAGGGGAAAATACTTCTCTCCCCCCAATAAAAATTTTCAAACTTCTCCACGGGGCCCCCCCCCCCAACACAGAAAAAAAAAGGTTAGTACTGGGAACCCTAGAGTAGGGGCCCTGCTAGTAAGGGGGCCCCAAAGGGCCATAGCAGTAGAGTATATAATCACTGCACCATAAAAATTTTAAGATTTTGGGGTTCAAGTGGTGTTTTTTTAAAGGGGACAAGTGAATGCAGGCAAATAACTTTTTTGGCCATTTAAAAGGCCCCTTTATCAAATGTTGCCTTTCAAAGGTGCATCAAAAAATCAAAACAGTTATGTCACTGTGGATGTTTTAGTAGGGTTTTAAAAAAAAAACACACTTGGGGAAGTATGCCGGGGGCTAAAAAGATCCCAAAAGGGTTAGTATACAAAAGGGGGAAAAAAAAATTGTTTTTACTTGGTGGCACAGTTTTTAATGCAAATTTACCTTTTCCCTTTTAGCAGGTAAAAAGCTTTGCGAAAAAAACCGGTTCGTGGCAAAAGGGGGGATGCTGAAAATGTGAGCTGGCCCTTAGACCCCCAAAAGTGTCAGCATTTTTTTTTTTCTGTTTTTTGGGGGGAAGGGATGGGGGAATTATATCTTTTTCCCCCCGTTCCCCTTTTTTCCAAAGCTTTTGGTTTTGCATGCGTGTAAAACCCCCCTTTTCCTATGGAGAGGCCCCTTTTGCCCAACATGCTTTCAGGGGGACTGCTGGCCCGGTGGATGCAAAACCCCGGAAGTGATTTTTTCTTTTAAAAAACCCCGCCCCCTCTATCAAAAAAGGGGGGTTTTGGAATAATATTTTTCCAAAATATTTAAAAATATTCAATATATGCTTTTACAGTTGAAGTTTCCCTTTTAAAATCCTGGCCCACACATTTATGAAAAAAGCTGATGCCAGCTATAACAGTCGTTAAGACCCCCCCCCCCTTCATAAGGAAAAAAAAAAGAGAGTCTTAGTAGTATCTTTTTTTTCTTTACTATATCAAGAAGGGCTGGGCAAAGAACAGTAAACAATAAATGGGAAAAATTCCCCCTTTTACTTTTTTTATAAAAATTTTATCAATTTAATTAACGCCAATAATCTAGCTTTTTTTAATTTTTGGGAAAATTGACTAACCCCCCCCTTTTTAAAAAATTTTTAAAAAACCTTGAATGAAATAATAAATTTGTGGTCTTGCGAACTTTTATACTGCCTTTTCCCGTTGGGGGACCCCCCCTTTTTTTCGTTCTGACCCCTCAAAAAGACATTTAAAAAAAAATTGGGAACAGAAGAAAAAAACCTGAAGGATAAATTTATCCAATTTTAAAATTTCCAAAAACATTTGGCGCCTAAAAAGGGGGGGCCTTTGGACAAAAACCCAGGGGGGACCCGGGGCCCGGAGAGACAGGGGTTTTGGGGCCCTGGCCTTGGCCCAGGGGGAAGGGAGACTGCGCCCCCATAATTTAAGGGGAAAAAACTCTGTATTTTCCCTGTTTGCCCCGTGCCTAGTCCTAGCCAACTTCTGGGGGGCGGCGTGGTCATCACCGTTTCCCCCAGGTTGTGAAAAGTCCTACCCTTTCCAAAAGCCCGGGGTTTAAGCGATTTGTTTGTGCTGTGTGGGGTATTTTTTTTTTTTGTGTGAACGGGGAGAAAGGGGAAAAGGGTGACTTTTTTTTTTGCTTGCGATTTCGGGGGGCTTTTTAGATAAAAAATTTTGCGGGTAATTTTCCCCGTTTTTTTCCCCTTCCCCCATGGGAGGGAGGAAACCCCAAAAAAAAATCCGGTGTGAGGGGGGGGGGGAGCTTTGATTTATAAGTCCACGCAGTTTTTTCCTTCAAAATCGGAGGGAGGCCCCCCCCCATCAATCCATTTGGAGGGCGGGTTTTTTAAATGGGTTTTAGTTTCTGCAGTTACCCTTTTCCCCATGGGGGGGGAGGTCTCCCGAAAAAACCGGGGGGGAGGGAGGAGCTTTTTTTTGGTTTAAGTTTTTCACAGAAAAGTCCACGCAAGGGGGGGGGGCACCCAGAAAAATTTCAGAGTGGGGGTGAAAATTTTAAATTTAAAGGTATTACAGATTTTCCGGGGCCCGGGCCCGGGGCTAGGTTTTCAAGGGGGAGACCGGGAAAGTTTCGCTGTGTCAGTGAAAAATTTGGTGATTTTTTCAGCCCCCAAAAAGGGCAGCTTGTATTGCCCCAATTTCATCAAAAGAGGGATTTGTATTTCCCGGGTGTTTCTCATTGTCATGTCAGTCTCATCGGGTACGTTTTTTTTAAATTCTTTCAGGCAGCGTGGCTCTGTCCTTTCATTCACTGCGGGCTGCAGCAGGGGGGAAACCCCCTTTAAAAACCCCCCCTCCTTGCTAATCATTTTTTTTCAGTCTGAACTGTTTTTTTTTTGCTTTTTCTTATGGAAATTTTTTTTTTTTGATACGTGATTTCATGCCTTGAGAAAAAAAAGCGAGATAAGGGGGGGGGGGAAGGGGGGGGCGCAGGGGAAATTTTTTTTATTTTTTTCCCCCAAGGGGGGGGGAGGATACAGCCTACGCTCCCCAAAAAATTTTTTTAAAGTATTTTTTTTTTTTGTTTTTATTCCCTTTTACAATCATTTTTTTCCCCCTTTTTCTGTTTTTAATTAGTGTTTTAGTAACAAGAGTTTTTTTTTTAGATTTTTTTGATTAATACGTTTTTTTTTCCCCCCCTTTTTTTTGGGGGAATTTTTTTTTTTTTTTTTTTCCCCCAGGTTTTTTTTTCAAAAAACAACTTTTTTTTTAAAAAATTTTTTTTTAAAATTTTTTTTAAAAAATTTTTGGGGGGGGTTTTTTTTAATCAATTTATTTAGAATTTTATTTTTTAACCCAAAAAAAAAAAACGGCTTAAAAGTTGCTTTAGCCAAAAGGGCAAAGCCAGAAAAAGGGGTTTGCAGGGGTGGGGGGAAAAACACACAAAAAGCGCAGCGGCTTCACTCACCCCCCCTCAGCCATTCAGCGATTTTTTTTTTCCCTTTTTAAAAAACTTTTAAAGCTGGGAAATTTTTTTTTTTTAAAGATTTTTTTTTTTAAAATGGGGAACAAGAGGGGGAAAACAGGGAGGGCGTATGCTCCCTGGAGAGAAAACTCCCCCCCCCCTTTGGGGGAAAAAAAAAAGGAGTAAAGTGTTGGGGAAAAATTACAGACGCTCTTTAAATGTGTGAAATCCATAAAAAGGGCAGACCCCAAAACTGCGGAATGGCATGATGTTTAAAAAACAAAAAAAGGGGAAACTTGTAGATTTCCCAAATTAAAGACCGACGAAAAACTGGTACAAAGTGGCAGAAAAAATTTCAACGCTTAGGAATTTTAGAAAAATATGGAAAAAGCCGGGGAAATGATTTTTTGTGTAAAAGTGGGGGGAAAAATTTAAGCCTTCCCCCCCCCATAGGTGGGGTTTTTTTGGGGCTTTTTCATTTTGGGGTTTCAACAGAATCCATGGTACAGGGACACTTGTGCCATTTGGGTGCCCCCGCCCCCCCACTGGGGAAAAATCATAGCTCCCCCATCCCCTCCCAGGTTGAAAAAAAGCGGGAAGATTTTTCTCCCCCTTTCCCCCAAAACCTCCTCCCCCCTTTCTCTCTTTCCCCCCCTTCTTTTCCCCCCTTTAAAATCCCTCTCCCCCACCTAAAATTTCTTTTCCCTCCCCCAAATTCCTGCCAAACCCTTTCCCCCCCTTTTTTTCCCTCTCAAAAAACCCCCTTTTTTTACCCCCCCCTTCCCCCTTTCCCCCTCAATAAACCCCCCCTTTTGTTTCTTTTCCTCCTCCCTTTTTTTCCCCCCTTTTTCCCCTCCACATCCCCCCCTTGATTTTTCCCCCCTCCCCCTTTTTTTCCCTCTTTTCCTCCCTTTTTCCCACCCCTCTTTTTTCCCCCTCCTTCCTTTTCCTCTACCAAAACTTCTTCTCTTCCTCTTTTTCCTGTTCGTTCCCAGCGGGCCAACACCAACAAGAATTTTGTATCCTTGTACCCGTGCTTACAGCACAAGGCATTTTTTAAAACCCCAAAAGCCAGTCCGCCCCCCAAATTAGGGTATCGGAGGGGAAAAGGGGAAAGGCCCCCCCAAACCCCCAAAACAAAACACAAGACCCCTAGGTAGCCCCCAGGGCGCAGTCAGCAGAGCCCACGGGCTCGGGGAAATGGTTGAAAAGAAGCTCCCCCCCTGATGAGGACATGGGTTTTCGCACCAGAACTGAAACTTTCCCGGGGGAAAACAAAAACCCTAACCAGGCAGCTTCAGAAAACAAGGGACCAACCTAGGAAAAAACCCTTTTTCCAAAACCCCCAAACCCCATCCACTGTTGACTCACCTTTAAAATAAAAACTTTCCCCTCAGAAATGGGGAAAAAAAGGAAAAAATTTTTTGCTCCCCCATAGGGGGAAAAGGGGAACCCAAATGCCCCTAAAGCGGGGGGAATTAGGGGCTCCACCATTAATTATTTTCACTTTACCCTGGTAAGGGGCCATTTTCTAAATAATCTGCCAGATCCAAAATGCACCCCCCCCCCTTCTAAGGAGAATGCAACAGAACCAGCGTCATTGGGGAAACCCCGGAAAATAAATCTCGGGCCCGTGATAAATAAAAGCAGAGATTTTTTTGGGGCTTCATGAAAAAAACACTTCAAGCTTCCAGCGGGTTTGGATGTGCACGGGGGGGAGTCGGCCCCAAAGCTTTTTGGCAGCTAGAGGGGGGGCCCAAAAAGGGACTAGCAGGAAAAGCTCTCACCTAAATGAATGAGTCAAAAACAAGATGAGTTGGGGAAATTTCCATGGAAGAGTGATGAAAAGTGTTTCAATTTTTTGGGGGGCTTCTTTTTAAAGGGCAGATACCAGAAGATGTTGGGGAGGCCTTTGTGCGGGCGAAAAAACCCAAAATTCAGAAAGCCACTTTTTTAGTTTGACCGAGTACAGGAAATAGCAATGGAAAACCTGCCACGGGTCGAAAAAGGGGGTAAAATTTCCCCGAGGAGTGCGCAAAACAGCTCCCCGATGGTGGTCTCGCCCATATGGCAACCACGTTTTTTAAAGGGCAGAAGAAATGTCAAGTGTTACAACTGTGGGGGGCTTGGCCTTTTTCCCGGAAAACCCCCGCGAGAAAACCCCCCCCGAACCCCCCATTTTTCCGAGGGCAAGCCAAGGAGAAAACAAAGAGAGCAAAGAAAAAACCCCCTATAGGACAGGGGGAAGCCAGATCCGCAAGACAACACGCTATAACCTGAAATCCACCAGTGGGGCCATACCTCAAAATTTCCCCGAAGTGGACGGCGTTTTAGATTTTTTTTGTGGGGACTGGTGCAGCCGAAGTGTGATGAAATTTTTGGGGAAAAACCCCGACCCCGATGCTGTAGTTTCCTTGTGTCCCTTTTTGGGGATTGATGGTCAAGTCGACTTTTCCCCCTCACAAAGCCTCTGAAAATGGCTCAGCCGGGGAAACTGCCCCCCCCAGTTTGTTGGTTAAAAAAAAAATCCCCCCCCAACCTCTGGAGCGGACCTGCTTTTCAAAAATGAAGGGAAAACCCTGGTTAAAAGGGAAAATGGGAAAGTGCACTTTCTTCACCTTTGCCCCAAAAAAGAGTCAATTATGTTGGGCCCTACAGGAACCTCAAACACCTACGCAAACCTCCCGGGGGAAAAGTACTGGACGTAGAAACAAAAACCCCTTGGAAAGGGGGACCCCAGGTGTGGGGAACCCGAGGGCACCAGTTGAGTGTCACTCAACCCAGGCACCCCTTTCCCCCAAAAGGCCCCCAAACCTTGTCCATCCCCCAAAATCAAGCGGTCTCGATCAACTAAAAATTTTCCCGGGAAAAAGGTGTCATCCCCCCCGCAGCCCCCTTTCAAAACCCCGCTTTTCCCAAAAAGAAAAAGACGTGAAGGAGACCACCCAAAACAGAAGGTACATGAAAAAAGGGGGTGGAACGAAGTACAGTATTTGAAAACCTTTTTTCCAAAAACCCCCAAAACTCCCTCCCCAAATTGTCCCCGCCCCAAAACATTTTCACCGTATTGACCGGGCCCAAAAGCTTTCTTCAGTTTTTCCTTTCCCCCAGTGACCATTTTCCTGTTTGCCTTACGCCCCAAAGGGTGCTTTAACAGGGGACAGTTTTTTCCCCGGGGCTCAAAAAACCCTTCACAGTTCCCCCAAAGGGAAGTCCCCCATCCTCCCCCAAATGGACCCCAAAAGACCATGCAGAAGTTTTTTTTTCCCCCGTACGTGATAAACCCCCTCTTGTGCGGATGCTGTCCTGCCGGTCCCTTGTTTCTCTCTCCCTTCCCCCGGGGGAAAAAGTTATGAAAACTCAAAAGGGAAAAAACCCTGGTGTCGAAGGGGGTTTTTTTCCCGGGGCCTTTTTGTAAAAACGAAAACCTGACATTTGCCCGGGGAAAGGGAACTGTGGAGGATCCCCCTCCCAAACGCAAACCCAAATTTTGCAGTTTTCCCTTGGGGCTGGTGTAAAAATTTTAAGGGCCCCCTTTTATGCCTCAGCCCTAATCAGCCCTGTACGTTTTCATCAACCCCAGCCCCCTTTCCCCTTCTTTTCGGATACGTTTTAAATCTTTCAGGAAATTGAAAGCTCCATAGTTCAGCGCCACCTAGGCCCCTGATCGGAACCCTTCCCCCTCTACCGATGAGAAAGAAGTCATGATTTGGTGCCCCTGCCAAAAGCCTCCGGGGGAAAAAAGGGGCCCCTTTGGGCTTTCTCGCCCCCCCCCCAGTCCCAGAGGAGAAAACCCTCCTGGAGGGGCAGTTTTTCAGCACCCCCCCCTTTTTTGGGAAAAGGGGGCGACAAAATTCTTGGCATCCCCGGGAAATTCTCGTTTCCAACGACACCCTCAGAATTCTAAAAAAAAATCGGGGGGGCCCTCTCCACGCGGGGAATCTTTGCTTTTTTGAAAAATGTAAACCCTCTCCAGATGTACGTCCCCCCAAACCCCCGGGCCCCTCTCCCCCCTTCCAAAAGGGGGATATGGACATGGCCTTTAGAAAAAAATTGAAAATTTCCTTTTAAAAAAGGGCGGTTTTTTCCCCGGGAAATGACGACCCTGATTGTTCGCATTTTAAACCCCGTAACGAGGACTCCCCAAAAGTCCAGACGACCCCCTAAAACCCCCCAAATTTTTATCTTAGTAGATGGCTCCATTTTTCGCGATAAAAAAGGGATTCCCCCCGGGAAAAGGGGTGCCAAAATCAAGAAATCCTGCGATCCAAAAATTTGCCGTTAGCGTGTCAGCCAAAAAGAGAACTGATAGCTTTTCCCCAAAGGGCCCGCCGGATGGAAAGAAGGAAGACTGCAAATTCTACACCGACCCCAAAGGGCTCCCCAGGGATAGACAGTTTTTGGGGGCCCCTCGGGGGTGAAAGGGGGCTTCATCACGGGAAAAGGGGTAAAACCCCTGAAACATCAGGGGGCCATAAAAGGCCTAGGAAAGCACCCCAATTTTCCCAAAAAAGGGGCATTTTTTAAAGTAAAAGGGCCCGGGGAACTGAATACGAAAAAGCACGAGGCACAACATGGGGGACTGGCACCCCAAAAAAGGGGCCCCAAAGGAAGAAGCATGGAGCGGGAGGGGGCGTAGAGCGGGGGGGCTACTACATGAAAATTTAAAAAAGGACCGAAAAATGAACTGGGAAATTGTTCAAAAATTAAAAAAAATTCACCCCCGGGAAAAAGGGAAATTTTGCTGGATGAAAAAAAGGGCAACCCGTTTTAAGGGGGGGTATACGAAAAAGGGCTTTTAAAACCCCCCCCAGCGAAGTATGTACCCTGTGGTGGTTCAATGGGCGCTTGGGACTCAACCACGATCAAGACACAGATGAATTGAATTCTGATTGGTGTTAATGGTCGTCACAAGGGTTCTCCACCATAAACAGCCATATTCACCGACAGCTGTCTGACCTGCGGCAAATGCAACATGGACGCATGGAGAAGGTCCCCACATCATCTAGTTCAGACCCACTCTACCCTTTCCAGAGGAATCCAGATTAGACCACATCCAGATGCCCGCAAAGTGGAGGATTCAAATACGACTTGTGGTCGTAGATGTGTTTTCCGGATGGCCAGAAGCTTTCCAGTGAGGAATCTGTCAGCAAAGGGACTACTGCAAAGAAGCTACTCTCGAGATAGTGTGCAGATACGGGGGGGTTCCAGAATTGATAGAGAGTGATCAGGGGCCTGCATTCACCGCAAATCTGACATAGAGATCTGGTCAGCGGTAGGGTTCAGACCTAGGCTTACTTACTCACTAACACCCTGTGCAGCAGGAAGGTAGAATAGAACTGAAAGGGAACCCTTTAGAATAGGATGCTGAATCGTTGCCCATGTGACTACGCAAACATGGCATGTAAAATACCTTTTTGCACTGTTTAGAGTGAGGCATAACACCTGGGGCCCAGAAAAGCTGTCACCATATGTGGTTCCTGTTTGGGTCCAGCACCTGATCAATGTAGGTACACGGTACGCATCTCCCTGAAGCCAGGTGAATGGGTGTTGGTGAAGAAGTTCTTAGGAGAACACTAGACCCCTGATTTGACGGGTCCCTTCCATGTGCTGTTGACAAACTCTAAACCATTGTGAAAACTCAGGGAAGACCCACTTGGATCCACGCATCATACTGAAAGAAGGCTCTAATACAGAGTGACACTCAAGTCATGAAGGATTTTTGTTTATTCTATGGGTGTTGATTTACAGTTCCTGGGGGTGGGAGGAGCACGACAAATGGGGAGGATATCACCAAAGATGGTGATTACACAATTTTCTGTATCGACTCAGCTTTCTTATAGTCACATACATGTTTGATTTACTGTTTTGTTGTACACTGCTCACCCAACTGGCTCGGACAGACTGGGGGATGGGAATCAGGATTATTGTGTTGTGGTGATCAATGGGGAGACCAATTGTGATACTATGGGGGAGCTGCAGCATGGAACACTGGTGAAAGTTGGGGATACAAACCTAAGACAGTCGCAGACAGAAAAGAACGCATTGGCAAAATCACTGATTGAACCGGATGACCCCTTTCAATGCATACATTTGTGAGAGGTGGCTACACTAGGGTAATGTAACGGCTCTTTCTTACATCGATAACCCATCCCCAGGCGACACAGGAACTTACATCTTATGTAGCACCTTGTAAAGATAGACGGCGACCTGCTGTGCTGTATGGGGAAAAATTCAAGCTAGGCTGGGACATAGCCAACAGACCAAAAAAAGCCCTACACATCCCCTGCAACATGACAGTGCTGACAGAACCAAATCCATGAGGAAAACCCTTGTGCAGACGACAGGGTATCCTAACCAATTAATGGTGGAATGGGTAAATTACACAGCCCAACAACATAATATGAGTGACTGTTATGAATTGTGTTTGTGCCAGACCTTTTAGGACAGTGCCATTGCATCCCAGAATCCAACGGGCCCTGTTCCTGATTTATATCCCAACTCTTCCGCCATATCTGTGAAAATTTGGGAAAGGCCCCAAATACCCACCATGACAAAAAGGTACGCCCCGGGGAAGGATAACAATCTACCCTGGTATTTACCCCTGTTACCCGCACTGGGACAGGCGGGAAATGTAAAGAATTTCCCTAGGGGTTTTGCTCAGGTACAGTACCCCTGTATTTGATAAATAAGGTGTTTCCCCTAGGTGTATATATTGGATCTGGGGAAAGATTAAAAATAGTAGTGGGACTACAAGGTGTTGGGTGGGCCCCTTTGTGCCTGCAAAAGTCAAAATGCCATTGCATCTTCTCCAAATTTCAATGTCCTTTCACCAAAAGTCCAAAAGTGAAAGGCCAAAAGGCATTTTTTGACCGCTTGTCTATATAGATCCCAAGGTGTGCCAAGGGGGGTACTGGGTTCAAGGCCAGGACCATTTTAAAGCCGGATTTGAGTCATTTGCCTTCGTAAATATTAACAAAATGTTGATTGGTTAAATTATTTATAACCGCAGAGATTTGTTAACTCACATAGATGCTGTGAGGTTTGGCAGCCATTTTGGCCCACTTCCATTAGGGCTTTCGATAGTTTTGTTTTGGGGATATGATTTGTGAGAAAGGGGGTTTGCAAAATGATCAAGCCTGTGCCCCTTTAAATCCAGAAACCCACTGTCCCAAATGGTAATTCAAAATGGAAATACAGAAACTTATGGTTACCCGAGGACAAAAACCCAAAAACTAAGGTGTCACTGACCAGGGATCGATACTTTGGTGGGTGAGTGGGTGGCGAAAATGTTGGCGCGGTTGGGGGCGCCCCTTATGGGGGTCCTATTTTTGCATTATTATGGTGTGTAATCCCTTTTTCCGCAGGATAAATGGAAAAAACGTTCAAGGCAACACTTTTTTTTCTAGGTTTTTGGATCTTTGGGTTTTTTTGCGGGGCGCTTTCGCCTTCGTTTGTTTCATTCACCTTACCGGAAAGCTCGCACTTGCACTAGCATAGGGATAAAAAATTTCCATCATTTCCCTCTCTACAAAACGGATCACTTCCCACTATACGGCGTTCCCTAGGGACGGCTCATACCGGCGGTTTTTCCTTCTCGGTTTCCTTTACTTTTGTTAGGTAAAATCTCCCCCTTTTCTTTACTTTGGTGGCCTGTTTTGGTTTTTTCTCTGGGTTTTCTTTTTTTTTCCCTTTATAAACCCTTTATCCTTTTTTACAGGATTCAAATTTCCCCTCGCCCCTGGACTGATTACGGTTCGAATTTGTATTTTATTCTCTTTTTTTCAGTAAAAACCTCTTCTGTTTTTTGTCCTTTCGGTTATTATATTTCTTTTTTCATTGTGCATCTTTCCCTTACCTTTTCCTATTCTGGTTTGTTTTTATTTAAAATGTTATCCCGCATAAAGATTTTTTTCTATGTATTTTTTCTATTTATTCCCTCATGATTTTTTTTTTGTTATTGTGGATTTTTTTGCGCCAATGGGTTTTATGAGTATTATTTTGGTTGTTTCCCCTATGATACTCATACACTAACTTTCCTCTTTTGGAATTGGTTCTCCCAAATTTTGTGGTTTTTCTTTCTTTTTTATTTATATTCTCCTTTGTAATTTTTTTTATGCTTTTTTTTATGCTTGTTTTTCTTTGTTTTTCAGAGTCAGGGTATATTGAAAAGCTGTGTTTAAGCCGAACGTTGTATTTGTTTTACGTCTGTCAGTTTTCTTAAAATACACCTATTGGTTTCAGTTCTACAATAAAATCAATTTTGAGAAAAATATCTCCCATTTTTTTGGTGCAGGAGTTTTTGTTCTGGGCAATCCGTGTTTTTCCTGCACCATATTTCATTTTGTAGGAGCACCCTTTCCCCTTTTAAATTATTACATTATTTTTTCGGGTGTTGCCCCAAAATTTTTTGGCGTTTTTTTTCATGTTATTAAACACTTGTCATTTAACCAAGATGAGGTTCCACGATTTTTATCACAAGTTGGCATCCTGGAACTTTTTTACATACTCCAGCAGAAGAATTAAAAAGCAAGGATCTGGAGAAGGATTTACGGAAGTTCACGGCACTTGAACTACACTGTATAACTTTTAGCTAAATTTATCACATGGTCCAACGCATTCTTGAGCCTTAGGGTTCTCTTAGGCCCACACTGTTTCATGTTATACCAGGAGTTCTGCTCTAACATTTGAGGCCATACTCAATAAATGCTCCATGGACTTAATGATTCTCACATTGATTTCTTTACAGAAAGAAATAACAGAATTGAAAAAGAGTATCTCAGCAACTGAACAACAACTAGCCAATACATATTCCCTGAGGACTTCAAACTATTAAAGGATAAGTTAGAAAATTCTATTTAGCTTGTACCAATCTCGAGGGTAAGAAAAGAAGCAAGTTTTTGAGGGACACGGAGGATTACAGAGATCAACCAGGTCTACGATGGCACAATACCGGTTTCTTCCGGAATCGCCGATTTCAAAGACGAGGCTACAGTCCTGCCTCACCAGCTCAGACAGCGATTCGGTCCCTCAGCTCTTCTTTTTTAGGACAACGTCAAATCCCGCACTACAGAGGAAGACGAGCGTGGGCGGAGGACCATCCGGCAGCGGATACGTCATATGGATCAGTACAAGATGACGACTCGGTCACAGGTATGGAGAAAACCAACATCGTCTATAACATATCATCGGCAGTGCTTTCTCCAGCCGAGATCTCATTATTACAAAAGGGACTATCATTTGTCCGTCCCACGCTTCAATACCTTCCTATTAGAACAAGAACTATCCCGTTTCTTTAGAACTTTGAGATTGAAGGCTCACTTTTCGACCCTTCCTATAGGGGACTCTGCTAGTCATGCTACAGTAGTTCTCCCATTCTCTTTACGTTCACTGAATTTGACGAAGCCCAGCTTATTCCAACCACCACATATCTATCATCCATAGAGACATTTACGTTTGGTCATAAAAGGTGTGAAGTGGTCCTCGATTCCATTAAGAGAGGGGATATGAAAATTAAGAATATCATCACACTGAGGAACATAGATCTTTAACTACTTTAAAAGCTAACAAAAATTGATAATTTAACCGGCCGACCAAAGGGGTTCTATTGTGATTTTAGATCGTGAATATTATTTGGAGAAATCTGATACAATTATCTGACACCAAACAATATTACCTATAGCCAATAACCTTCCTTTGATATTGCACGTGATATTAGGGCACTATTGACCGGCATATGCACTTGGGTTCCATTGACAACAAAGTTAGGTGATTTTTTGTGTGGAGTCATCCTATGATTCCGGTTGTTTTACTCGCTACCATAAAATTCACAAAAACCCCTTAAACCGCTGGCAGGACCAATAGTTGCTTCTACTACTCTGTTTGTCACCTCTAGCCATACTATGGAAAAGATTTTGTCTCCTTTAGTGCTAAATTGATTCCTTCTTAAGGATACGACACACTTCCTTCACACTCTTAATGATCTTGGACACTTACCTGCGAATTCTTTGCTGGTGACCATGACGTTAATAGCTTGTTACACGAGCATTAGACTCATGACGGCATTGAGTCGGTCAATAAATTTCTTGTGGCCATATAAATTACATCCAATCAAATTCTCTTTTGTATGATTTATTGAATTAATTTTGACATAAAAATTTTTTCTATTTGGGGACCATTTTTTATGCAAATGAGGGGCACGCGATGGGGTCCAACATGGCACCCCTTATGCAATATTTTTCATGGACAATTTTGAGATCTCGTTGTGTATCAACATCCATTATTTAATCTGAACGTTCATGTATTGGAACGCTACATTGACGATGTCTTCCTCATATGGACAGGGGGAATAGATGATCTACTCGTTTTTCATAATGATCTTAACTCTTCTTTATCATGTCTTACGTTTTCTCTCCAACACAATACTAAGTCGATCATTTTTTTAGCACTCAGGTTACGATTCTAGAAATGGGAGGATTGAAACAGATCTTTATGATCAAATCTACTGACAAAACAGCTACTTTTATACTCAAGCTGTCATCCCCTTCACACCAAAACTCTTTGCCTATTTCTCAAACATTGCCGTATGACAGGATTGTATCCAATTCCATCAACAGTAAGTGTCGACATGAGGAAATGAATTCTAAATTTAGCAGGAGAGGCTATCCCCTGAATGTATTAACATCTACATCTTCCATTAGAGGTAGAACGATACATCATCGATAAATACTAGGATACATTTGTACGAACTTATCATCCGTACAAACTACCGGATTGATAAGTGTCTCTTTAGCATTGGGGGATTTCGGGAAATTTGTATTTCTAAAAAAGCCCGAATTTAAGGACTTACCCTGGTCTGCAATAAAAGGGCCCTAATATCTAAAATTATTGGTTTTTTTGACCTGAAAATAGGCCAATGGAAGTGATCCAATCCAAAGGAAATCTCTCAACACCCGGAAAGGGACCTTTCCCTGCTTGAGCTGTTTGCAGTGTTCCCCGTAGTAAGGGATTTCTTCACACATCCCGTTCTGGACGTAGATTTCCTTTTAAAGATTATTTCACCTGAAAATTCGTCCTTTGAAGTTTATTTCATTAAATGCCCCTGTGGTTTAGGTTATGTCGGCGAAACCAACCCAAATGTGCGTGACAAAATTTCAACAGCAAAAATTCGACATAAGGTTTGGACGTACCTGTTTCCCTATCCGGCCCATTTTCTTCAACATAAAACATAATATTTCTCAATTTTAGTTTCAAGTAATTAAATTCAGTCCCATTTTCTAGACGGGTGGGACAGGGTTAAAGTTTAAGGAACGTGAATCTCTTTTGGTTCCCCACATTTCAAAAACCCTCGCCCCTTTTGGGTTTAAAAAGGAATTATGATTATCCTAATTAATTGGTGATCAACGAATAAATAGACTATAATGTTTGAAAATTGTTTTGTCATTCTTTGTTCTTATAGGTATATTTTTTTTTCAAGAAATAAACACGTGTGAAAACCCTGGCCTCGGCTTGTTTTGGCCCATGTGTTAACCCTGACTATCTATGAATAGTAGTCATTTGCTCTTATGTTTACTATTTATAGTTATGGCATTTACTATTGCTGTCCGCTAGCTCATTTCCCTAACTTAGTTGCGGTCTTTACAATTATAACCGAGTTTATATGTTTTTAGTTTTTATTCATTATTAATCAACATGGTTATTAATTCTTTCTTTTTCTTGATTCAGGGTACAGCGGAGCAGAAATGAATCCTCCCTTTTTTGATGTATTACATACATTACTATGTCCTCAATCTGCATTCTCGGCTTTGCTCTTCCCTTTCCTTACCTCACGCATGCGCAGTCTTTATTTTCTTAATCACCTGATCCTCATGTCTTTTTTCTTCTAGGTTTCGGACATCTTTGGTCTCTTCGGGCGCGCATGCGCCATTTCGTCTTGTTACATTCACCTTTAACCCGGAACTGTCTCCGCACTTGCACTTAGCATATGTATAAAAAACTGCCATCATTTCACCTCTCTCACACAAGCGGATCACTTCCCACTATACCGGACGTTCCCTTGCACGGCTACATACGGCGGTCTTCCTTCTCCGGTTTCCATTTACTTTTGTAAGGTACATCTCCCTCTTTTCTTTACTTTGGTGGCCTAGCTTATGGTTTTTCCTCATGGGTTTCTTAATTACACCTGATGACCATTATATGCCTTTTTTTACAGGATTCAATTCCTCTCCGCCCCTGTGACTGATTACGGTTCAGCAATAGTAATGTATTCTCTTTTTTTCTGTACATACCTCTACTGTGATTGTCCTTTCGGTCTATATTATATTTCAATTCTTCATTGTGCATCTATTCCGTTACCTTTTCTATCTCTTGGTTTGTTATATTTATAATGTTATCCAGCCATAAACGTTTTTTCTATATAGTATTTTTTCTTTATTATATATTAGCCCTCATGATTTGTTATCGTCTATTGTGGATACGTTTTGCGCAAATGTTATTATGAGATGTATTATTGGTTGTTTCCACTATGATACTCATACACTATAATGACCTCTATGGGAAATTGGTTCTCCCACATGTGTGGTTTTTCTTTCTTTTTTATGTATATATTCTCTTTGTAAATTTTTGTATGCTTTTTTCTTATGCTTGTTATTTCTATGTTTTTCAGAGTACAGGACTATTACTTGAAAAAAGGCTGTGTTTAAGCCGAAACGTTGTATTTGTTTTAAGTCTGTCAGTTTTCTTGAACCTACCACCATATTGGGTTTACTCAGTTTAAAATAAATCAATTTTTAGAGAAACTACTACTCTCCCATTTTTTAATAAGTTTTTAGTTCCCAGTTCAAGGGGGTTTTTCATAGTCCTATCAGTTTTGCCCCCTTTTTTTTTTAAATTTCCCTTTTGGGGTTAAAAAAAAACTTTCCAAAAATTTATTCCCTACCTTGGGGCCCTCCTTTAAAAGTTTTTTTTTTCCAATTTTTAGTTAAACTTTTTTCTTTTTCAAAAAATTTTTTTGAAACTTTAACCCCTTGGGGCCCCTACCCGTTTTTGGAAAAAATTTTTTTTTAAATGGCAAATTTTTTTTGGGGAAAAATTTTTACGTTTCCTTTTTGGGCTTTTTTTTTTTTTGGGGGGCTTTAAATTTTTATTTTTAAAAAAAAATTTTGTTTTTCCCCAAAATTTCTTTTAAATTTAAAGTTTTTTAAAAAATTTCCCAAATTTTTTTTTCAAAATTATTTTTCAGTTTAAAGCGGGTGGTTTAAAAAATCGGGTTTATAATTTTTAGGGAAATACTGGGGGGGAAAGAACAGTAACAAAATTAAACCCCCCCTTTTATTTTTCCCCAATTTTTAAAAATTTAAGGGAAAACCCCAAAATTTGCCGCTTTTTTTGGAATTCTACCCCCCTTTTGTTTTTTAAAAACCCAAAAAAATTTAAATTGGGCTCCCCCTTTTAAGCCGGGGCACCCCTTTCCCCCAAAAAGGGGGGGTTTTTGGGGAAAGGGGAAAAATGGGAATAAAATTTTTTCCAATTTTAAATTTTTATAAAGGCTCAAAGTCCCGGGGGACTGGCATTTTTTAGGGCAATTTGGTATCTAGGGGGGACTGTCTGGAAATATATATGTATTCCATATATTTAAAGTTATTTCATATATATGCATTCACAGTTAGATAGATCTCACTTGCTAAAAATCCTGTGCCCACACATTATCTATTCAAAAAGCTGATGCCAGCTATAATCAGTCGTTAAAGACGACCCTGGCCTTCATAAGGAACAAGTACAGAGAGTCTTAGTAGATATCTATTGTTTACTTTACTAGTCATGCAAGAATGCTGGGGCAAAGAACAGTAAACAATAAATCTGCAACTTCAGCCCTTTTATCATAGTTATCATAATTATCATACTTACACTAGAACAGCCAATAATCTAGCAGCTTTTAATTGTATGTTAATTGACTAACCAGCCCTTTTTGTAAACGTATAAAACCTTGAATGAATAATAAATGTGTGGTCTTGACGAACTGTTATACTGACACTTCCGTTGTGGACAGTCCTCATTTCGTTCTGAGCGCTCAAAAAGACATTTAATAGAAAATTGGGAACAGAAGCAGGAAACACTGAAGGATAAATTTATCCTAATTAAATTTCCATAACAAGCGCATGGCAAAGCTCCCGGGGGCGATGCTGGCTATTTCTATTTAAGTGTGAGTAAACCGATAGGTGCAGACAGTGTAACGCTCCACCGCTTTGTGGGCTCAAATGTACCGTATCAGCTGATAAAAACTTCTGATGGTAGGGTGGTCCCACTACATTAGTTCATGGGTCCCTTACTCCCTGAATAATCTTGACCTGAGGAAACCCATTGGGAGTAGCATGCCTTATTTTTCTACAGATTTGTGCCCATCACCATAAAAATTGATGGTCCCTTCTACTGACTGATTTGGGGAGACTGTTCTAAAAACTACTGTAATTAATGATGGCTACATGTTATATTTTCCCAATGGGGATTAACCCTTGGATTGTGTATTGAGTGATCTAATTTGGTATTGAGTCATTTTGCATTTTATATATAGTCAAACATTGCCAGGATCTAAATGATTCTATTTGTTGGTCAGTGTTGACTATTCACTACATTATGTTTATGGCGCTTCACAAATTTGCACTGATCTGTTTTTGAGCATTTTTTGAATAATCTTTAATATATTTAAATTAAAAGCTAAGTTTTATTACCACTTCTTGCTATGACTTATTAGTGGAAACGTTATGATTTACCGAACTGGTCTGTTTGAAATTTGCCAATGTCCACCTGGTTGATACAGATGAGGCATAGGAGAAGATCATGTGGTTAGATGAGACCTAAATAGAACTTTACGGTATCAACTCCACTTGCCATGTTTGGTGGAAGAAGATGACTACAACCCCAAGAACACCATCTCAACCATGAAATTTGATGAGGAAACATAATTTAGCGGTGCTTTTCTGCAAAGGGGTCAGAAAAATAAGTATTGACGATGGATCATGGCTGGGTTTAAAGCATGTCAATGACCCTAAAACACATATCTATGGCAACTAAGGAGTGGCTCCTTAAGAAGCATTTCAAGTCCTGGAGTGGACTAACCAGTGTCTAGACCTGAACCCAATAGAAAATCTTTGGAGGGAGCTGATACTCAATGTTGCTCAGAGCCAGACCCAAAACCTGAAAGATCTGGAGATTATCTGTATGGAGGAATGGACCAAAATCCCTGTTGCTTTGTGCGTAATCTTGATCAAGGACTATAGGAAAAGTCTGACCTCTGCAACTGCTAACAAAGGTTTCTGTAGCAAGTTTTGAGGTCTGCTCTTCAATTGTATCAAATACTTATTTCATGCAATAAAAAGCAAATTAATTATGTAAAAATCATGTAGAGTGATTTTCTGGATTTCTCACCGTGTCTCTCACAGTTAATAAATATTACAGTTCTCCCTATTCTTTGTAGGTGGGAAAACTTGCAAAATAGGCAGTGCAACTAATACATATATATATATATATATATATATATATATATATATATATATGTAATGTTTTTTTAAGTTTCTTGCTAGTGAAACTTTCCAAAACTAAAAATGATAGATATAGAGTTTTTTTTGGTCCATTTTGATCATTTGTAAATGGAGAGGACAGCAACTGTAAATAGCTTCATTTGATTTGTGTTCCATGCTTCACAAATTAAATTGAATGGAAACAATTTTTTGTATTGGATTATCCTTCATTAGCCTTTCTCAAAAAAAGTATTCTCAAAATTGGACAAACCTTTTTAACAGTAATTAAAATACTTACTTTGGGAAGTTTAAAAGTCTAAAATGCTAATATCACTTAAACAATTCCAGTTTATGCTTCATAAAGCGATAGATAGATAGATAGATAGATAGATAGATAGATAGATAGATAGATAGATAGATAGATAGATAGATAGATAGATAGATAGATAGATATGGGATAGCTATAAAGATATGGATAGATAGACAGATATTAGATAGATAGATAGATAGATAGATAGATAGATAGATAGATAGATAGATAGATAGATAGATAGATAGATAGATAGATATGGGATAGCTATAAAGATATGGGATAGATAGACAGATATTAGATAGACAGACAGATAGATAGATAGATAGATAGATAGATAGATAGATAGATAGATAGATAGATAGATAGGTAGATATGGGATAGCTAGACAGATATGGGATAGATAGACAGATATGGGATAGTAATAGATAGATAGATAGATAGATAGATTAGATAGATAGATAGATAGATAGATAGATAGATAGATAGATAACAGTTTGGCTATCATAAATTTATTGATACATAATGAACAGAATATTTTTTAACAAAACATTTGCGTGATATTTTTTATCTGTATGCAGGAAAACTTGAAAAGGACCTTACATTTTTTACCTATCTTGGCCAAATTTATTTTAATAAATATTAATGCTCAGTTTCCATGGTAACTGTTCTAAATTGAAAACCCTAGCAACTGTACTTCTGGTAAATTACTATGTTGTGAAAGTTCTATAGAATAAACTTTATTTGTGCTTAAATTCAGTTCATTTCTTTGAACCTCAGATATTTGTTGCGGTTTGAATAATTCCACATGATCAATATTAAAGCTGAATAGATGTTTACTTACAGCAACCTTGAAATTGCAAATAAAAATATAATGATAAATAATTCAAAAAACAATTTAACTATTTCTGTGTGAACAATATGATCTTTGACACATCATAAAACAAAAAAATAAATAAATCAATTTTGTTTGCGATAACTCAGCAATAGAGAATGACAGTTAATATACTGACAAAATGTATGGAGCAGAGTTTTGTTAATAGAAAAAAGAATTAGTAATATGTGAGGATGAATATACATAAGACAGCAGTAGATTTAGTTTATCTTAGTCAAACAATAGGTCATATTTCTGTTACAATAGATGTGTCACAGGTATATAAACAGTCACCCAATATATTTATAATTTAGATCTTGTAGAAGTAGACCTGTTAAGGTTAGTGTACTTAAATCAGATAGAATGGTTAAGAAATACTGATAATTTAATGAGCATTTTATAGTCTTAACTTTAAATTAATATAAATATTTTTCCAGCCACCTTGGTCTCAAAGAGACAATAGCATTGAAGCAACCTTTCAGATCTAGGATCCTTCTTACTCATCAGTATAGTGGAAAGCCTAAAAGCAGAAGTGTTAATGACTAGAGATGAGAGAATTAGTTCAGATTTTGGCCCCGAATCTGATTTTGACATATTCGGGCCATATTTGAACACTATTCGTGTCGAATGTAAGTCTTATGATCATTTCCGAATATATTCGGTAATTTTTACTCCCGTTGACTCTAATGACGTTCGGCTATGTTTGACGAATATTGCAAAAACAATATTCGAGTCTGATTGTATTTGGAACCGAATCCAAACATATTTGCTCATCTCTACTAATGACATACTTTTTGTTAGTCCAGTGTGTAGTTATGTTGATTGGTTTGGGGCAGTGGAGACCAGACCAAACTCATACAACCAACGAAACACAAAAAAGTGAGTCCAGATAAAAAGTGAGGTCCAATTTGGTCTACAACCCAGCTTTACTGACAGCTGCAGCTAGTACTGAGCAGTGTGAGATTTCAGTAGCAGCAGAAGCAAGGAATAATTATAATTATTATCTATATAGCGCCAACATATTCTACAGCACTTTACAATTCAGAGGGGGCTTGTACAGACAATAAAGACATTACAGAATAACGCATAATTCAACAGATACCAAGAGGAGAGTGGGCCCTGCTTGCAAGCTTACAATTCCTTCAGGAAATAGTAGACATATGAAAGGTATATGGTAAAAAGGTAAAAAGTGCTTGTATTGTATTGTCCAGCCATCAATATAATAAATAGGGTATTTACATAACGCTGTATGAACTGGTCACCAGCTTGTATCTGTACAGTACAGTTACAGGGTCCTGATTTGGAAGAAAATTTTGTAAGAGCAAAATGGGAATAGTTATAAAAGTGAGTTGAGGCAATAGGCAGTCTAAAGGAAAGAGTTTGTTTTTATGCAACGCTTAAAACTGATGGTATTGGGAATTAATCAAACTGTCCTGGGTAGTACATTAAATAGAATTGGTGCAGCATGAGAGAAATCTTGGAGAAGGGTGTGGGAGGTTCAGATTATTAAAGATGTTAGTCTTAGGTCATTAGCAGAACAGAGTGCACGGGTAGATTGATAGACAGAGATGAGAAAGGGGATGTGTGGTGGTCCTGATCCATGGATAGCTTTGTTGGTGAGAGTGATAAGTTTTCATGGGATCCTGTAGCGGATGGGCAACCAGTGTAATGGCTGACAAAGGGTAGAGGCATTTTCGGTAGTGTTCTGAAAGGAATATGATTCTGGCTGCTGCTGTAAGGATGGATTGGAGAGAGGAGACTTTAGTAAGAGACAGATTAGGAGAGAGTTGCAATTGTCCAGATGACTAAGAATAAGAGCAACAGTAAAAGTTTTCGCACCATCAAATAAAGAAAAGCTCTAATTCTATAGATGTTTTTAAGGTGTAGGTGAAATGAGTGAGCTAGTGATTGGATGTAGGGTTGAATGAAAGATTTAAAGCAAATATGACAACAAGTCCCAAGACAGCTGGCAATCTTGATTGGGAGAAATGGCAGAACCACACACAGAATTGGCAATATAAGGTATAGGTAAGTTAGTAGAGGGAGGAACCACAAGGAATTCAGTTTTTGACATATTCAGTATTGGATAGAGGGAGGACATAATGTTAGAGACAGTGGAAAGACTGGTATTTTGTAGAAAAGCAGGGATGTCAGGGAATGTTGTGTATAATTGGGTGTCATCTGCATAGAGATGGTGCTGTAAACCGAATCTATTCATGGTTTGTCCAATAGGTGCAGTTTATAAGGAGAATAGGAGGCAACCTATATCTGCGCACTGAGGAACAGTATGGGGAAGAGGAGCCCGCAAAAGATAAAGGAGCGGTCACAAAGGTAGGAGAATCAAGGGAGAGCAGTATCGTTGAGGCAGAACAGAGCATAGTGAGGAGGACCTAGTGATCCTCAGTGTCAAATGCTACAGAGAGATCCAGGAGAACAAGTAAGGAGTAGTGACCAATAGATTTAGCTGCTAGTAAATCGCTAGAGACTTTAGTAAGGGCAGTTTCAGAAAAGTGTAAGGAGCGAAAACAAGATTGAAAAGTGTCAAGAAGAGAGTTACAAGGGTTAAAATTTGACCAACGATTTCTCATTTTTACAACACCTTTTTTTTTTAGTGACATCATATTTGAAGTCACTTTGAGGGGTCTATATGATAGAAAATACGCAAAAGTGACAACATTCTAAAAAACTGCACCCCCCCAAGGTGTTCAAAGCTATATTCAAGAAGTTTATTAACCCTTCAGGTGCTTCACAGGAATTTTTAGAATGTTTAAAAAAATGAACATTTAACTTTTTTTCACAAAAAATTTACTTCAGATCCAATTTTTTTTATTTTACCAAGGGTAACAGGACAAATTGAACCCAAAAAGCTGTTGTGAAATTTGTCTTGAGTACACTGATACCTCATATGTGGGGGGAACCACTGTTTAGGCGCATGGCAGAGCTCAGAAGGGAAGGAGCACCGTTTGACTTATCACTGCAAAATTGGCTGGAATTGAGATCGCACGCCATGTCGTGTTTGGAGAGCCCCTGATGTGCCTAAACAGTGGAAGCCCTCCACAAGTGACACCATTTTGGAAAGTAGACCCTAAAGGAAATTATCTAGTTGATTGGTGAGCACTTTGAACCCCCAAGTGCTTCACAGAAGTTTATAACGTAGAGCCGTAAAAATAAAAAAATCATATTTTTTCCACAAAAATGATTTTTTGCCCCAATTTTTTTATTTTACCAAAGGTAACAGGAGATATTGGACCATAAATGTCGTTGTTCAATTTTTCCTGAGTATGATGATACCCCATATGTGGGGGTAAACCACTGTTTGGGCGCATGGCAGAGCTTGGAAGGGAAGGAGTGCCTTTTGACTTTTTCAACGCAGAATTGACATCATACGCCATGTCGCGTTTGGAGAGCTCCTCATGTGCCTGTACTTTAATTGTTCAGATTTTTTTATTCAAATATTTATTTAGAGATAGAATAAATAATTATTTTTTTTATTATTTTTTATTTTTTTTAAATATTTTTACAATTATTTAAAAAATTTTTTTTATTTAATTCTTACTTTTACACTTTGTCCCACTATGGGATAATGATTTTGTGCAGGTTGATTGTTTCTATAGCATGCAGATAAAGCAGCATCTGCATGCTACAAAAGCTGTCAGCGGTGCGGCGGGATCTCCAATCCAAAGGCATAGGGGCTATTAGCCCCTGTGCCGGCTCCGGAATGGTGCGATCATATTTGATCGCAGTGTTCCAGGGGTTTAATTGTCAGGAGCATTCTGTGACCACTCCTGTCACTTAGTGACGGGTATCTGCTGTGAGAATCAGCAGACACCGGCCGTGATCGGTCACACTCCCCCGTGAGCATGGCCGATCGCCAATGACATACTATCTCGTCCATGGTCAGACAGGCCCAGGTCACATGGATGGGATAGTACGTCAAAGGTCAGAAAGGGGTTAAGTCTGCCAAAGGCATGTGGAAAATTGCTATGGTCTGACAATTTTGCTATAATTCCCAAAAGTATAATTGGTACAAAGAAAACACTGTGCATCACCAAAAGAACACCATACTCAAAGTGAAGCATGGTGGAGGCAGCATTATGCTTTAGGGATATTTTGGCAGCTTGAAAAAGTGCTTTAGTCAACTTGGTTGAAATTATGAACATTTCCAAATATCAGTCAATTTTGCCTTTTAGATTAAAAATCTGAAAATAAAAAGAAATTTCACCTTTCAGCACGACAACTAACCTAAGTATAACTCCAAATCAACAAATGAATGCCTTCATCAGATGAAAATAATAGTTTTGGAATGACACAGCCAGGACCCAGATCTGACTTCAATAGAACATGTGTGGGGGCTGTACACAGGAGATGCCATCTTAATCTAACAGATTTGAAGCACTACTACAAGCAAGAGTGGGCTAAAATTGCTAATTGCTATAGATGTACCATGTTGATAGACTCCTGCTGAAAATGACTGAATGCGGACATAAATTTGACGTATTAGTTTCAATTATTTTACTTTATTTTTCTATTATTCTCTAATATTGCAATTTTTTTTATTGAATTGCTTAGATTATGGGTGACATCAATGTTTAAAGGGAATCTGTCACCCCAAAATTGCCATATCAGATAAAGATATGGCTGAATAGTGCGTCCCATAACAAAGCTAACGGTGGTATCATATATCCTGATACCCCGTTTTCATATCAAAATACCTTTGTAAAGTTGGTTATTTTCTGTGTCAATCACGGTGGTCAGGTCAGGAGAGCGGCGTTTTCTCTCCTCTTCCCTCCGCTCCTCGTCATCAATTGTGTATCGCCGTCTTTGAATCCCACAGACGGCGTTCGGCTGCCCGCAATTGCGCAATTCAAAATCTGGCCCGGCGCATGCGCAGTGTGCTTTGCCCAACAGTGGGCAAAGCATAAAATTAGTACAGCGCATGCGCTACTCTTTCCTTGCCCCGGAAGTCGCCCAAGACAAGCAGTCATTTCCGGGGCAAGGAAAGAGTAGCGCATGCGCTGTACTGATTTTATGTTGTGCGGATTTTGAATTGTGCAATTGCCGGCAGTCGAACGCCGTCTGTGGGATTCACAGACGGCGATACGCAACTGATGACGAGGAGCGGGGGGAGGACATGAAAACCGCCGCCCTCCTGACCTGACCACCGTGATTGACACCGAAAATAACCAACTTTACTAAGGTATTTTGATATGAAATCGGGGGTATCAGGATATATGATATCATCGTTAGCTTTGTTATGGGACGCTCTCTTCAGCCATATCTTTATCTGATATGGCAATTTTGGGGTGACAGATTCCTTTAAAGAAGTAATTCAAGATTCATATTTCTCAACCAGCTTTTTCAAAGCATGTTTCTTTGAAATTCAAAAGCTTTTCAGAATAAAACATACACGGCTGCAGTAATGCAGCTGCTTTCTGATTCTTGCTGCTCATGGTTTTGGCAGCATGAATCAGCTGACAAGCTACCCTTTGGTGTTTTATAGAGGATTGTAGAGCCATCTGACATGGATTTTCAAAGTACACCAGCCTCGTTAGGTCTAAGAGATCTACTTGATAATCTATGCAATATCTTTTGCATTATCTAATGACAAATTCGCTTTAAAATATTGTAAAAAGATTCTGGAAGAACCAACTTTTCTTCCTTTAGCTTCTACAGATACAGAATATCGGGAGTTGGAAGTTTCGACCCCAGCAGTTATCCCCAGCAGTTTGCCCCAGCATTTCGCCCCAGCAGTTCGCCCCAGGTACACGTCGCCCCGAACATTTTGCCCCCAGCATTTCGCCCCCAGGATGTTTCGCCCCCGCACATTTCGCCCCCAGGATGTTTCGCCCCCAAACATTTCGCCCCCGGCAGTTTACCCGAACGTTTTGCCCCCAGCATTTTGCCCCCAGGATGTTTCGCCCCCGAACATTTCGCCCCAAACATTTCGCCCCGGCAGTTCGCCTCCGAACATTTCGCCCCCGGCAGTTCGCCCCCGAACATTTCGACCCCAGCATTTCGCCCCCAGGATGTTTCGCCCTCGAACATTTCGCCCTAGCAGTTCGCCCCGGATGTTTCACCCCCAGCATTTTGCCCCCAGCATTTCGCCCCAGGATATTACGCCCCTGAACATTTCGCCCCTAGCAGTTCTCCCCCAGATGTTTCGCCCCAGCTTTTTGCCCCCAGATGTTTCGGCCCCAAATTAGGCAGGAAATTTCGGCCTTGTGTTTTAGCCCTACGACCTCTTTTACAGTACGCGCTTTCCCAAGTGCTAAGCACTGGAAAATCGCTAAGAAGATTGCCAATGTTGAATATATAAGTCAATGGCTGGCAAAGTGAGGTGTTGTTTCGGCCAGCTCTTTTTATTTTATTACAGGAGCTATTTTTGAGCACTTAGCGTTCATCAATAGCCTGTATCTTATGGGTCATTACCGAGAGCGCTCAGAAAAGCGCTCTCAAAAATGCTAGTAAAGCACGTGCTTTGAAGTTCTAAAACAGTGGCAGCATAAGGGTGCTTTCACACTTCTGCTACATATGCACTACAGGCCGCCTGTTCGCTTCTGTAATGCCGCCGTTCCGCTAACCTGCAGCGGAGCGAAAAGAAGAAAATGCTTTTCTTTTTGTTCTGACACTGATAGCGGAATGCGGTATTACGATCGCGGAACCCAGCCGTTCACTTCTATGGGCAATGCAAGCAGAATGCCAGCATTCCGCCAGCATTGCTCCGGGGTCAGCTGGATGTCAGATCCAGAGCGGATCGACCTCTGGCGGCCCCAAACACAAGTGTGAAAGCACTTTTAAAATTACAGTGTGCAAGAGGCCTAAAATCAAAACAATTTTGAACTTTTACCTGACCCAGCACTGACCTGCTTTGTTGCAAGTTTTGTTGCAGATGTAACAAGTAGCAGGTCAGATGTCCTGCAAGTTACATTACTACTTTTATTCCATCTGTACATCAGGATATAGCAGTGTCTGAAATCTCCACAAAGAGAGAAGTGTACTGCCACAAAAAATCAGTCAGCTTCCACAGCAATTCACTTTCTACAACTATAAATTCAGTTCTGTCCAAACGTGGAAGGAGGAAGTTGGTCCATGAGAATCACATTTACTTATTTTCCAAATGATGTCCATTCCATCTGGGTATGTGAAAAATGGTCGACTTGCAAGGGACGTGTTTGGACCAATGAAGAATCTGGCGAAGTTGTGAAAGTAGTCAATCTTCAGCCACGCAGCACAAGCTGCAAGACCTGAAGCAATCCGACTTGTTAATGAGGCAGTCACCAGGGCAAGGACAACACAGGAGACACCACAACAGATTCTCACAGACGTCATTTCAGGAGCCCATTCTAATGTTGTAGCACTTCTCCCAAGGAAAGCATCACTAAAGAGAACAATACGATTAGCAAGGCAACTTGGCAATATCCCAAGGTTACCTCAAACCCTTGATCAACTTGTTATCCCCCAGGAGTTTCAGGAGATCAGTATTGATGGTGTCCAGCAGCAGTTCCTTCTGCATGACTCTGGTAAGCTACTTAACTATTTAACATTGTATTAAAACAATTCCATTATGCATTATTATTTTTTTTAAACAAAAATATATAATTTTCCACTGGGACATATATGTTGTAAAAAAGTATTGTTTAGCCCCTTTACACTATATTTTGCTTCAGTTTTTTTATTATGAAATCAGAAAATCTGGAGCAAAATGTGAGTTTTTAATGTGTGATATGAACAGAGGCTTCTTCTTAGGATATTTTTTTTTTAATTCATCCCAAAATTATTTGTCTGATGCTTGTTACACTTTTTCTGTTATTTCCTCTACTAATACTTTCATTTTAAATTAGGAAATGGACACAGCCATATGTTGATATTTGGAACAAGAGACAATCTCCATCTACTGGCTCAAAGTAAAGAGTGGTTTGCTGATGGCATGTTTTTCACTACACCATCCCTGTTCAAGCAACTTTATACAATCCATGTAGTCCATAGCGGCCTTGTTGTTCCTGTAGTGTATGCCTTGCTGACGGACAAGAGCCGTTCTACATACCAGAGAATGCTGCAAGAGCTGAAGAACTTGCAGCCTGGACTGCAGCCAGACAACCTGATGTTGGATTTTGAACTAGCTGCAATACAGGCATTTGAAAATGAATTCCCCAACCTTGAGAAGACTGGTTGCTTTTTCCACCTATCACAGTCGGTTTGGCGTAAAGTTCAAAATGAAGGACTCAAGATGCAATACCAAGGTGACCATGAATTTGCCCGTTGGATACGCATGATACCTGCCCTGGCCTTTATACCACAACAAAATGTTGTGCAATCATTTGAAGAATTGATGGAAGATCCTGACTTTCCACAAGAAGCAATACCTATTGCCAACTATTTTGAAGACAGCTATATCGGTCGAATGAATCGCAGAGGGCATCAAGCACCTTTGTTTCCAGTTCAACTCTGGAATGTGTATGAATGAACATTGAATGATCAACAGTGAACAAATAATGATGTCGAAGGATGGCACCGTAGCTTTCAAGAAACATGTGGTAGTCTTTTCCAAAATTTATACTGGTTCATTAACTCTCTGAAACATCAGCAAGAGCTCCATAGTTTTGAAATTATTCAGATAATAGCAGGAAATCCCATCGCTGCAAGAAACAAAAAGTTTGCTGCAATTTCAGCAAGGGTTAAACGTATCGTGAAAGATTTCAATAATAGAAGCTGGATGGATTATCTGAGAGGCATTGCCTACAGCTTTGAATTTTAGTTCATGGTCACATATTGTATGTTTTGAGAGCAGTGTTTTTAGCTGTAAAATCATTCAAGCATTATGACTAGTGTTGAGCATTCCGATACCGCAAGTATCGGGTATCGGCCGATATTCGCGTTATCGGAATTCCGATACTTAATTCCGATACTTTTTCTATATCGTATACCGGAATCGGAAGTTCCCATAATTCTTTGAGAGGCAATGTGATTTTAGTCAGCCAATGAGGAATCCTACGAAGTGTGGGCACATCCTGTAATGCTGCGGTCATCTTAACTAATGGCATGGCTGTGATTGGCTGCTGAAATGATGTCAGAATGCACTATAAAAGGCGCCGCAGCCATTTTAGCGTCACTGTGCTGTGAACTCAGTAAGGGACAGAACGCTGCTGTGCTGACTCTGAGGGACAGTTAGATATTGCGATTTTGTGTACTACTGTGCTTGAGGCAGGCTAGTTTACCAACCGCTGTGTAAAGCTTCATTTTGCCAGTGTTGTTTTAACAGCTCTGTGCAAGGTGTGTGTGTGACAGTGCAGGTGACGCTGCAGTTTGCTCTGCATCCACCGCTGTTTGTAGGCATCTGCACGTGTCACTGACTCTTTTTTTTTTTTATTTTATTTAGTGGAATTGGTGCAGCTCCATTATATTAGAAAAAAATCAAATCTATTAGTGTGACGTGCTTCCATCCGTATACAATACATTGGTTGCAAACACTATAGAAGTACAGAAAGGAGCTTTTCACAGATAGTGAATAGTTGTGTTTCAGTGTTCACTGCAGTCTGTGAGGTTTTGATTTTTTGAGTGCAGATCACGCTCCAGTTAGTTCTTCAACCACTGCTGGTTGTAGTCTGCTGAGCGTGTGTCACTGCCTCATCCTTCACATTTTTCTCTAATTGGTGCTGCTCCATTTTAGTGGAAAAAAATCTAATCTATTAGTGTGACGCGCTTCCATCCGTATACAATACATTGGTTGCAAACACTATAGAAGTACACAAAGGAGTAGCCTTTCACAGATTGTGGACAGTTGTGTTTCAGTGTTCACTTCAGTCTGTGTTTTTTACTTTTTTGAGTGCACATCACGCTCCAGTTACTTGTTCAAGCACTGCTGCTTGTACTCTGCTGAGCGTGTCTCAGTGGCTCATCCTTTTAATTTATCTCCAATTGGTTCTGCTACATTCCATTTAAAATAAATCTAATCTATTAGTGTGACGCGCTTCCATCCGTATACAATACATTGGTTGCAAACACTATAGAAGTAGACAAAGGAGTAGCCTTTCACAGATTGTGAATAGTTGTGTTTCAGTGTTCACTGCAGTCTGTGAGGTATTTTTATTTTTTTTTTTTTTTAAATGCAGATCACGCTCCATTTACTTCTTCAACCACCGCTGCGTGTACTCTGCTGAGTGTCTGTCACTGGCTCATCCTTGTCATTTTTCTAAAATTGGTGCTGCTTTATTCTATTTAAAATAATTCAAATCTATTACAGTGACGTGCTTCCATCTGTATACAATACATTGGTTGCAAACACTATAGAAGTAGACAAAGGAGTAGCCTTTCACAGATTGTGAATAGTTGTGTTTCAGTGTTCACTGCAGTCTGTGAGGTATTTTTATTTTTTTTTTTTTTTAAATGCAGATCACGCTCCATTTACTTCTTCAACACCGCTGCGTGTACTCTGCTGAGTGTCTGTCACTGGCTCATCCTTGTCATTTTTCTAAAATTGGTGCTGCTTTATTCTATTTAAAATAATTCAAATCTATTACAGTGACGTGCTTCCATCCGTATACAATACATTGGTTGCAAACACTATAGAAGTAGACAAAGGAGTAGCCTTTCACAGATTGTGAATAGTTGTGTTTCAGTGTTCACTGCAGTCTGTGAGGTATTTTTATTTTTATTTTTTTTAAAATGCAGATCACGCTCCATTTACTTCTTCAACCACCGCTGCGTGTACTCTGCTGAGTGTCTGTCACTGGCTCATCCTTGTCATTTTTCTAAAATTGGTGCTGCTTTATTCTATTTAAAATAATTCAAATCTATTACAGTGACGTGCTTCCATCCGTATACAATACATTGGTTGCAAACAATATAGAAGTACACAAACGGGCCTTTCACAGCTACTGAACATGGGTTTTTAATTTTTAACTAAAATATGTATTTTTTCAAATGACACAAATATAAGTAATGTTGAAGAGGAATAGTCCTACATCCATTGTTTGCACAATATTACAGGTGTACATCATGTCCCTTAATCAACAATGTATTATTATATTTACTTGTATGCTTTTATTTAAAAGCCAAGAACACAGAAGGATAACCTTCGCACTGCAGCTGTTGTCAAAGTTCAACCCACATTATGCACTTCCAACATTGCAGCATTTGAGGCATGATGTGAGTTGGATTGGTCAAAGTTATGGAGTGAGAAGGTTCACCATCAGTACCTATAGCATAAGTATGCTTTTGTGTTAGCATTTGTGTTAGACATGTGGATATCTGCCATAATATGTCACAATTATTTAGTTACAGATTTATTACCAACACTAATCATTGAATGGTTTTAAATTTGACGTTTCACTTGTTTACAGCTTAGAAATAAGGGTGTAGCCTGATATCTATGTGTAGCACTAGCCACTTTAACATGTCATGTTTTTTTCAACATGTGTAGCTAGGTAGCAGTAATTTTTGCCGGACACACAGCAGGGGAACAGCAGGCGTTACTGAACCCCACTATCACTATAGCTTGTGTATTGGTCTGTGGACACGACACTTCTGAGCAGCAACTGGCAGTGTTGTAGCCCAGGGAGTATAGCTCAGGTGGTAGAAAGATGAACATAACAGGAGACATGGAAAACGTTGCCAACCAGTTAGTTAATCTGAACAGGACAGG
>JARQOD010000002.1:543701362-543732765 GCA_033576555.1 Oophaga sylvatica
AATCGGTGGCGAGGCCGATCTCCACCGTCACTCGGTGTGGGGAGGGTCGGAACTCGGTGTCCAGCCATGGCAGATGCTATTGCAGCATCGGCCATGGCTGGATTGTAATATTTCACCAAATTTCATTGGTGAAATATTAAAAATCGGTCTGATTGGCTGTTTCACTTTTAACAGCCAATCAGAGCGATCATAGCCACGTAGGGGTTAAGCCACCCCAACTGTGGTGATGCACAAAGGGTTTTGTTACTGCAGGTCGATTGACCTTTCAGTGACCCCGGTCACCCGACCTACAGGAACATGATTTATACCATGACGCCTACGTCGGCGTCATGGGTCGGGATGCCACTGGTTTTCATTACGCCGACGTAGGCATCATGGGTCGGGAAGGGGGTAATTAAACTGAAGGACTTGATTTGTAAAGGCATGCACCAGTCTTTATAAGACCTCACAGCTCACTTATGACCATGTGATATTTCAGTTTTTCTTTTTTTAATAAACTTTGAAAAAATTCTATTGTCTGTTTTTTTCAGTCAAGATGGGATGCAGAGTTTACATTAATGAGAAAAAATGAACTTTTTTGCATTTACCTAATGGCTGCAATGAAACAAAGAGTGAACAATTTAAAGGGGTCTGAATACTTTCCGAACCCACTGTATATCTCTCCCAGAAAGTTAAGCTGGGCGAGACATTAAAAACCGAGTAGTACTGGTTTGTGCAGCAGCTTAGGTGCTGAGACGTTTTATTTAATATAGTTTCATGCTGGGTTATATTGGAGTGATGAGTAGGATTTATTGGTGGATCTCATCACTCCCACTCCTGATCCAGTACCTGATTTGAAGGGTTAGACAGCTCAGGTGAGAGATCGCCTTATTACTGACACAGAAAAGGCAGAAGGAAAAGCTTCAGTGTATTACAGCCTCCGGACTGACACTATTTGTTCCTGAGGAGGAAATGCACAGCGATTAAATGTGCTAAATGCAGAGTTGCTGGAAAGCCAAGCCTGCATACATCCCTGATAGCATGAGTCATGGTATGATATGTTATTTAGTGACTAGCCGGGCAAATCTTTGGTGTTTTTGGTTTCTTTAATGTTTGCTATCTTTTTGGCTGTAAATAAAGCCCAATGCTTTCTTTATATGGACTGTGTCTTCCTATGTCACTGCCACGATACCCTACAACACCCTAGTGAATTACACTCTACAAAAGAGATTCTACTCTTAATATTGGTAGGTTTTCGTCCATGAAATGCTCCCTCCAGGTCCTTCCATTTTTCTATAAGTTTAGGTCAGGACTTTATATTATACATCTTGCTATTGGAGTGATCCTTGTTTGTTTTACCACTCCTTAGGAATGTCATAATGTTTTGGAATTTGCTCTATTTGCCCCAATCTGTCTGATTGGATGAAGTCCAAACTCTTTAAATATGGTTTTATAGCCGTTTCCAGCATAATTAGAAACAATAACTACTCTTTTGAGGTCCTAAAAAT
The DNA here is from genome assembly GCA_033576555.1 of Oophaga sylvatica. Taxonomy (NCBI): domain Eukaryota; kingdom Metazoa; phylum Chordata; class Amphibia; order Anura; family Dendrobatidae; genus Oophaga; species Oophaga sylvatica. The sequence continues at coordinate 543,702,850 of JARQOD010000002.1, forward strand.
ATTCAATTGTCAGTACCATGATATACTTCAACAAACATGTTTTATGAAGACTTTGATAGATCCCTGTACTTTAAAAAGAAAGGTCACCCACTCACACCTGATTGTCATCCCGAAAACATCAAACACTAATTTAACTTTCAAATTATCTCCTAATCCTAAAGGTTCACAAACTTTTGCCCCTCACATACATACAATATTGATTCACTTACCTCATTTAGAAAGAATGAAAAAGTTTAATATTTTTTAAAGATTTGTTTTGTTTCTCTATATGTAATTTTATCACTTGTGTGAAATTGGATGGAGTTTTAGGTCAAATGCACAAAGAAATATAGACAATTTTGAAATGTTTATAACTGTGAAGTGCAATGCTGATATCTGCAGTAAAAATCTGAAATAATAATTGGCTTGCATCTATTTTGCTGCTTTCATAATACACTACAGATTTTCTGCCCGCAAATCCACAGCATTTTCCCTATAGGTGAATATAACCTAATAAAACATAGCTTATTATCAAACACATTTGGAAAATGGTATCTTAGTAAAAGCCATTTAAACTTTGTACTGTGCAAATATCTGAAATCATTACAGTCAGTTTTGTATTATCCCACCATTGAATTCTTCAGTCAGTCCAGACCAGGACACAATAATTGGCATCTAAGGTAACATTTGGAGCTGTCGATGGAGCAATAAATTGCAATTATAGTTTATTACTTCAGCAATTATTCCCCAAATGATGCTTCCCATTTTCTGGTTACCAGAAATCTTGAAATTAAGGAGTTAAATAAGTTTACTTAATAGTACAATCCCTATCCGTGTGAAACTATTAGAAAGTATGCTGTCAAAGTCTTCTGTTAGTTTTTTTGTATTAGCCAGAATGGAGCCATGGAATACACATTAATTCTGTTGCCTAATTCCCATTTCCCCAGTTTACCTAGTCAATAACAGCTGATCACAGGGGAACAACTGATCTGTGAGAGCTTGTCAGCTGTGACTCCCCATTCAGGAACGCACTCGTCCAAACGGGACAACTAATTTCAGATTTCATTTGAAGGAAATAAATATTAATAGCGGAATATGTTGCATAATAAACATGGACATAAATGTAATTTTACCATTTTGCAATATTAATTATTTACCCACGTAAGTAACTATATGTAGTGATTAGTGTTGAGCGATACGCTAATGCAAATATCGGCTATCGGCCGATATTAGCTCTATCGGCCTTTCGATAATTCGTTTCGATATTTTCGTCTTATCGAATACCGGAATCGGATTTGTCACTGTCACTGTGAGTGTCCGTCGGTCGGGTCTGTCAGGAGTCAGCGGCACTTACCTGGCAGAAGATCTCCGGCGGTCACGTCCTGGACTGCTTGATGGCCGCCATTATCTTCTCCCTGGCGGTCACATGCAGTTTTTAGCGATAACTGCAGTGACTGCAGGGTAATCCCGGCCGTAAACCAGTCCGATGACGTCACCGCCGGGGAAGCAGGTAATCAGCTGTGCTGCGCCGGAATTCTGATGTAGCAGAGCTGGATCATCGTGGGACACTCGTTACTATGGACTGCGTCGGTCAGGTGGTATACTTTTTTTTTTTTCATTTTTTTACAGGAGATCGATGGCGTCGCAGGATGAGACTGTAATAAAAGTAATGAAAACTGTGTTTTTTTTTTTTTATTAAATTAAAAAACTTTTTTATAAACATTCACCAGTCCGGGTACATAAACAATTTAACTATTTATCAACAATTTAACTATTTACATACAGGGACCCTGTCCGGGTTATTTATACTTCTTTGGCAGGGGTGTTCCAGGTACCACCTGGTACTCTTCTGATGCTTGCCAAACATCCGAGGCACCAAGGACCACCAGGACCTGATGACGTCATGTGGCCTGTACAGTCAAGTCGTGACCCGCTATCTGGGTCTGTGTGGCCACCTCTTTCATCTCCCTCCGGGTCTGGACCCCTATGTCCCGGACTGAACGAACCCCAGGGGGCCTAACAGGCGCCGGGTACGGGCCAGCTATACTTATCATGTCCATAGCTGGGGCTGCTGAGGAGACCACTGAGGGAGGCTTGGGAGATTTACGGCGTGGGGTGGGCACTTTTGCAGAGGCCTGGATGTGGGAGGCTGAAGGCTCCGAGGGTCTCACAGGTTCCTGACACACTGGGGAGTAGGGGTCGCACCTGGTAACATTTAGGGCGTACCATCCATTGTAACCCCAGTGTCGGGTGTAAGTCACCAAGTCTCCTGGCAACAGGTCCCTCCCCGGGTGTCCTTCTGGGAGGTGAGCCTCCACGTCCCGCCGGTTCACAAAGACTTCTAAATAAAGTCCAGGCTCCTTGATGAAGCCCAACCACCTTTCAATTTAAAGCTCCGTACTGCACCCTTACGCCGCGGCTCACACAGGGTTCCTTTATCCTTTCTCATCCGGTCCTTATCTGCCCGGTCCTTCTCCAGGTTACGTTGCCGAAGTTTTTGGGATTCTCGCTGCTCCCTTTGTCGCTCTGCTTCCCGCTCCCAACGTCTCCACTCTTCCTCCTGACGCCGGTTGAAATTCTCCTCCACCAGCTGCTCCATGTCTCCACCACTCCACTGCAGCTTACAGTGTCCGGTTTGCGGCAGCTCTCCTGTCGCCCCCCAGTCCTGGCGGCGCTCCCCTGCGGAGGAAGCAGACGGCTCTAAATCAGATGACAGTCGGGCTCCGTAACAGGCAGTTAGTGCTCTGGTGCCTGCGCGGCCTCCTCCATGAGGACGGGTGTCGCTTCTTCTGTCTCAGCGACGGGGGCAGACAGCGGGATCTGGGGTGCTGACGGTGCTGCGGGTTTTGCAGGAACGGGTGCCTCCACTGCGACAACGTCAACCGGATCACATTGCAAGGACTCCTCTACTAGAACGGGTGCCTCACCTTCCGGTACAGACACTTCAGGTAAGAGGGATTGGCGCCGCTCCAAGTTTAGTTTTAGTGCACGCCAGCTCGCTTCCATCCTGGCGACCTCCTCCCGGTGCCGGGCCAGACCTCTTAGGGTATCCGCCGCTTCTTGCAGCGTAGGAGGGTTTCCAGGCCGGGTGCCCAACGGTGGTTCCGTGGCGATCGGGTCGCTTCCGTGGGGGGAGAGCTCTGACTGCTCCATCCCTTCACACTTCTGCTCGTGTCCATTAGCCATCTCTGCCAAGTCACATGTGTCATCATTAGCATCTGGAGAGGGCCCCTCTTTTGTAGGGAGGCGGGACCTTCGTGTTAGTTTCCACACACTGAGGAGGATGAGGAGGCGGAACTGAAGAGCTGTGGGGCACGATCTTACATTGCAGTACCATTTAGAGCCATCGTTTTCGCGTCACTGAGTGAGTGTACAGTACACCCATGAAGAGCACGCCCTTCTTCTTCACCAGTGCCTCGTCGTGACGCAGATATGGCGGAAAAATGGCAAATACATTCTCTGATGATTTTAGCAATTCTCAAGCACAAAACCAGTTCAATTCAGGCACACAGGACTCGCTTATAGCGAGCTACAGAATCCTGTTAGTGACGCCCAAGTTGAGTCGCACAGAGCCAGAGGTTTTGGGGTTACTCGGCACCGAGCCCGTCGACTTCTATGGGGTATGTCACGGCTTTACCCGGCAATTGAATCAGAGTCTATTTTACTATGTAGAAGTGTATAAACTATAAATATATGTATATATATGTCACAATGACATGTATATATATATATATATGTATTCTATGTGTGTATATTTTGTGTTTACAACGTAAGAAAGGGTTTTTTTTTGTTTCGATATTTTGTTCCCATAGACTTACATTGGACTTCCGCTATCGAAAATCGGATATCGACGATATTTAGTGCTATCGGCGATACAATTTCGATACGATATTTTTAGATATCGAGCAATATCGCTCAACACTAGTAGTGATTGAAAATTCTCATATACTTGCATCACGCTGATATCTGCCTCATTACACCAGGAGTTAAAGTAATTGTGCTGCATGAGGAGTATGAATTGATTCTAAGTGTAATGCAGCACACACAGGTTTAGTGCCTGAAATAGTAAGTTATCCTGTGGACCAGCTACTGTATAAATTGTGGTCCCATTAGTTTATGATTTCAGCACTCCATTAAATTAATGTTTGATAGCTGATTAGTTGTAAATCATCAAATAAGAAATATATATCCTGAAAGGTGAATCCTTTTTATTCTCTAAGGTGCAATGCATAGAGTATGTAATATTTTTTTGCTTTTCTCCAATTTATTTTTTGATAAGCAATATAATGCTGTATATATATATTTTATGTGCATTTATAGAACTATGTCAAGAGGCAGAGCTTAAAGGGAACTTGTCACATGAGAAAATGTTATTAACTTGCAGATATAGTGGAGAAAAAATATATTTATTCAGCCACCAATTGTGCAAGTTCTCCCGCTTAAAAAGATGAGAGAGGCCTGTAACTGACATCATAGGTAGACCACAACTATGAGAGTCAAAATGAGAAAACAAATCCAGAAAATCACCTTGTCTGATTTGGCAAGATTTATTTTGAAAATTATGGTGGAAAATAAGTATTTGGTCATGAACAAAAGTTAATTATTATTATAGATTATTATTATAGATTTTTATAGCGCCATTTATTCCATGGCGCTTTACATATGAAGAGGGGCAAATATAGACAAGTACAGTAAACATGAGCAATACAAGGCACACACAAGTACAGAAGGAGAGAGGACCCTGCCCGCAAGGGCTCACAGTCTACAGGGATGGGTGAGGATACACTAGGATAGGGTACAGCTGGTCGTGCAGAGGTTCAGTAGACTGATGATCACTGCAGGTTGTAGGCTTGTCGGAAGTGGTGGGTCTTCAGGTTCTTTTTGAAGGTTTCCATGGTAGGCGCGAGTCTGATGTGTTGGGGTAGAGAGTGCCAGAGTATGGGAGAGGCACGGGAGAAGCTTTGTATGCGGTTGTGGGAAGAAGAGATAAGAGGGGAGTAGAGGAGGAGATCTTGAGAGGATCGAAGGTTGTGTGTGGGTATGTACGGGAGACCATGTCACAGATGTATGGAGGAGACAGATTGTGGATGGCTTTGTAGGTCATGGTTAGGGTTTTGAACTGGAGCCTCTGGACGATAGGAAGCCAATGAAGGGCTTGGCAGAGAGGAGAGGCTGGGGAATAACGGGGAGACAGGTGTATTAGTCGGGCAGCAGAGTGCAGGATGGATTGGAGTGGTGCCAGAGTGCTAGAGGGAAGGCCAGAGAGTAGGAGGTTGCAGTAGTCGAGGCGGGAGATGATGAGGGCATGCACTAGTGTTTTTGTAGTTTCATGGTCAAGGAATGCACAGATCCGGGAAATATTTTTGAGTTTGAGACGGCAGGAGGAGGCAAGGGTTTGGACATGTGGTTTGAAAGAGAGGCAGAGTCGAGGATCACTCCGAGGCACCAAGCGTGCGGGAATGGGGAAAGTGAGCAGCCATTGACGTTGATGGACAGGTCTGATGGGGGTTAGAGTGAGATGGGGGAAAGATGAAGAATTCTGTTTTGTCCATGTTCAGTTTTAGAAAGCGAGCAGAGAAGAAAGCAGAAATAGCAGACAGACATTGTGGGATTTTGGTCAGTAAGGAGGTGAGGTCAGATCCAGATAGGTAGATCTGCGTGTCGTCGGTGTAGAGATGATACTGAAAACCATGGGATTCTATGAGCTTCCCCAGGCCGAGGGTGTAGATGGAGAAGAGTAGGGTCCAAGAACTGAGCCTTGGGAACACCGACAGACAGGGGGCGAGGTGAGGAGGTGGTGTGGGAGAGGGGAGAGTTAATCTCAATATTTTGTTACATATCCTTTGTTGGCAATGACACAGGTAAAACATTTTCTGTAAGTCTTCACAAGGTTGCCACACACTGTTGGTGGTATGTTGGCCCATTTCTCCATGCATATCTCCTCTACAGCAATGATATTTTGGGCCTGTCGCTGGGCAACACGGACTTTCAAATCCCTCCAAAGGTTTTCTACGAGGTTCCCCACTGCATAGGCTAATCTGCAGGTTAATAGTGCTCTGAACTTGTTCAGAGCTGGCTCTTAGACCCCTGCTCCAGGAAGGAAATTAACTTTTTCATCCTGGTAGGTTTCAAGTTTCAGTCATGGGGAAGGGGAGTATCAGCTGACCTTAATCGGATCGGAGTATCAGGGAAATCTGCTGTGCAGTTCTGCAGTTCCTTCTTTTGTCTCAGCACTCTGTTGCTGTAAATGTGGGGCACTCCGAATAGGGTGCTATTTGTACTCCCCGCTTGTCCCAATCAAGGAGCCCCAATTTTCTACCTCCTCTCACCACCAGAACAGCCCGTAACTCGACCTTTTTAAGTCCCACATGCACCACCTCCAACTGCCACTTATTTTCCAAACAGAAAAACAAGTTGCAATACCAAACTAAGGCAGAAGAGGGCAGCATAGTACTACAAGTTGTAATCCCAAAACAAAGCAGGAGAGGGCAGCATAGTATTAAATAATTTACCTCCTTCCAAGGCAAGACGGGGAGCCTGTGTCACAAGTGTAATCATGTAAGGAATAGAGAACACACTTACCATATGACATATAACATACATTAGTAATGGTTTTTCTGGTCACTACACATCATTTTTCCATTTGTAAACATAGAGCTGATGGAACTAACCAAAAAGCCCCAGTTTTGTATCACCTGTTGAAATGACATTCTCCCAGAAGCTTTGTAGCTTGTCAATATGCATTTTAGCAAATTCCCGTCTCACTTTTGTATGACTTGCTTTCAACAGTGGCTTCCTCTTTGGTCATGTTTCATGAATTCCACTTTAAACAAGGCAGTGACAGTGCAATCAGACACTGATGTTCCTTGATTTTTCAGTTTGCTTCTAATTTCTTTGGAAATTGTACTGGGCTTTTTAGTTACCATTAGTATTATATGTCTCCTAAATTTGTCACTAATTTTCCTTTTGCAGCCACATCCAGATAGGCTGGCAACAGTCCCATGGACCTTAAATTTCTAAATAATATATAAAATATTTAGAATTGAGAGTCCTCAGTGGTTGATACCTTTTAATGGACAACTGAAAAGATGGTAACAAATTGCAAGCTTTCGAGACTACTCAGGTCTCTTCATCAGGCAAAGACTAATACAAATCTGAAGAATCACATATTTATACACACACAGCACAGAAACAATGCAATAGATAAGACAAGTGACGTGAAGCAGAACTGTCATTATGGGAGATAGAGATTGTAAGGGTCTGCGGAACGCACCAAATATTTGATGTAGAGAGGTGCGTTCGCAGCCCGGGGTCCACCGTGCAGGCGGAGCCTGCTGCTAGTAAAATGGCGCAAGAAGCAAACTCTGTTATCCCGCAGAGTCGCCAAAATAAATGTCGTAACGCGCTGTGGCAAAATGTGCGAACTCTGTTATTTCACAGAGCCGCTAGAAGGAGTGCCGCAGCGCTATATGGCGATGTGTGCGATCTCACTTAACACCACTAACTCGCAAAATAAACAGCTAGGGCGCTGTCTAGCATTGAAAGCGAACCCTGTTACATCACAGAGCCGCTGAGACAAACTTCTGTGTCCTGTCAGGCACCCAGGTACACAGTTGACTGCTAAGCGAACATAGAATGTGATCATGCACTAATGTCCTCGCGGGAGTCACCCGCAATCTATGGCGTCTGAACGCCAGGCCCTGAATACGGCAATCAAACTCCTCACCGGTTATGTCGGTAATCTAGGGCATTTAGGACACCGACCCTGACCAGCTAGCATACCAAACTCCTCACCGATTAAGTCGGTATTCTAGGGGCTTATTTCAGCTGGGCCCTAACCACACACACACATGACCACACTGGCGCAACGCATATAATGGTTGATACTAGCGCATGGCGGCTCAGCATTGCCACCCTTTTATAGTAACAGCTACAGGACCTGCGAGAAACAAGGACCAATGAGAAACTGTTCCAAAACACATGCAGTTTCAGGACCTTCCTGGTGGACCAATAGGAGCTGCTGCAGTACCTGAACATGTGATCCCTGATCTCCAATGAGAGATCTTACCCTGGGCATGCTCAGAAGGGAAACGCAGGACTTCATCCCAAAAACGTCTGCTCCAGCACTGGCTATAATAGCAGATCCGGAGAGGCAGCAGCAAGTCTCTGCACAGCACTGGAACGGGCAAGACGCTGGGACCGACGTCTCTGCTGAGCAGGCTCCACTGCGGCCAGAGATGAATGGGGGACCGCAGCGGGACTGGTTCGAGACTCTTCTTGTGCAGCAGCGGGAACTCGAACCCTAACATTAACCCCCCTTCTTTGGGCCTCGCTGCGCTCAAAGGCAGCGATGAGCTGCGGAGCCTGAATACGCTCAGAAGGCTCCCATGACCTATCCTCAGGCCCATAACCCCTCCAATCCACCAAATAAAACTTTTTGCCACGTACCACCTTGCACCCCAGAATAGCATTCACCTCATAATCGTCCGTAGACGAAGCTGATGTCCGGCAGATGACTCGGAAAACAGGGACAATATACGGGTTTCAGGAGGGAGACATGGAATGTGTCGGTGATACCCAGGCATGGCGGAAGGGCTAACCGGTAGACCACAGGATTGACCTGTTCAAGGACCTTGAAGGGACCCAAGAAGCGAGGTGCGAACTTAGTGGACTCTACGCGCAGCCTGATGTTACGGGCGGAGAGCCACACTAAATCGCCAGGGGCAAAAGTCGGAGCGGGGCAGATGACCTCATTCTCTCCTTGGAGGCCCGAATGGCATTCTGAGTGCGGTCCCAAATGTCCCGTACCTCCACAGCCCAGTCTGCCACCCTGGAGTCGGCGGAAGACACGGGCATAGGTACGGGAACCCGCGGATGCTGACCGTAATTAAGGAGAAATGGGGTTTGTCCAGTGGAATCAGCCACAGCGTTGTTTAATGCAATCTCCGCCCACGGTAACAAGGGTGCCCAGTCATCCTGCCTAGCTGAAACAAAATGTCGCAGATATGTGACCAAGGTCTGGTTGGCCCTCTCTACCAACCCATTCGTCTAGGGATGATAAGCAGAAGAGAGATTTAACTCAACACTGAGAAAGCGACAAAGCTCTCTCCAGAACCGAGACGCAAACTGGGGACCCCGATCGCTGACAATTTTGTCCGGCATACCGTGTAAGCGGAAGATATGTTTGATAAACAGTGTTGCCAAGGCCCGTGCAGAAGGTAACCGGGGTAGCGGCACCAAGTGCACCATTTTAGAAAAGTGATCGGTGATAACCCATATGATGGTACACCCACGTGATTTGGGCAAACCTACCACAAAGTCCATCCCGACCATTTCCCAAGGCCTGTCTGCCACAAGCAATGGGTAAAGTAACCCAGCTGGCCATTGACGAGGGGACTTATTTTTGGCACAGGAGACACATGCCTGAATATAGTCTCCAACGTCCCGGACCATATGTAGCTCAGATGTCCTTTTTTTCCCAAAATGTCCACCCACCCTGGACGAATGGGCCCAAGAGAGAACCTCCGGTCACAAATTAGATGGTACAAAGGTCTTGCCCGGAGGGACAGACTCTAGCGAGACTGGAGCTACAGTTCTCAGGCTCTCAGAGGGGACAATAAGCGTGGCTCCCCCTCCTCCTCCTCAGAAGACACAACGGAGCGAGAGAGAGGGTCAGCCCGAATGTTCTTCTCTCCCGACAGAAAATGGAGGGTGAAGTGAAAGCGGGAGAAAAACAAGGACCATCTGGCCTGATGGGAATTTAGCCGCTGGGCAGTCTGTAAATACACAAGATTTTTGTGATCCGTGAAGACTTGGAAGGGAAAGCGAGCCCCCTCCAACAGATGTCTCCACTCCGAGAAGGCCAACTTCATTGCTAGCAACTCCCTGTCCCCGATGGAATAATTCCTCTCCGTTGGTGTGAAGGTCTTGGAGAAAAAGAAGCATGGGTGCTTCCGACCTTGAGCATCCTTTTGGAAGAGGACTGATCCAGCACCAACGGACGAGGCATCCACCTCCAATATAAATGGCTTATCAACATCGGGGCGATGTAGGATGGGAGAGCTAGCGAAATGGGACTTAATAGAAGTGAAGGTCTTGGAGACCTCGTCAGACCACAATTTGGGATTTGCTCCCTTTTTGGTGAGGGCTACCATGGGAGCTACCAAAGTTGAGAAGTGAGGGATAAACTGGCGGTAGTAATTAATGAACCCCATAAAGCGCTGCACCGCCTTCAGAGAATGGGTTCTTGCCAGTCCATCACTGCCTGTAGTTTGGCAGGATCCATAGCCAATCCCTGGGCAGAGATGATATAGCCCAGGAAAGGTAAGGACTCTTGCTCAAACACACATTTCTCCAACTTTGCGTAGAGGGAATTTGCCCGTAAGAGGTCGAAGATTCTGCAGACATCTCTTCGGTGGGAGTCAATATCTGGGGAAAAGATGATAATATCATCCAGATAGACTACGACTGAGGTGGAGAGCATATCCCGGAAGATGTCATTAACAAAGTCTTGGAAGACGGCTGGGGCATTAAAGAGCCCGAAGGGCATCACCAGATATTCATAGTGCCCGTCCCTGGTATTAAAAGCCATCTTCCATTTGTCCCCCTCACGGATGCGAATCAGGTTATAAGCACCCCGCAGATCTAATTTCGTAAATACCCTTGCCCCGTAGCCTATCAAATAGCTCAGAGATCAGGGGCAACGGGTATTCATTCTTGACGGTGATGGCATTAAGACCCCTGTAATCGATGCATGGACGTAATTCTCCGTTCTTCTGCACGAAGAAGAACCCCGCCCCTGCAGGTGACACTGACTTCCTAATGAATCCTCTTGCCAGGTTCTCCTGAATATATTGAGACATAGCCTCCATCTCCGGGAGAGAAAGGGGATAGACCCGTCCCCGAGGAGGTTCTGCTCCAGGCAAGAGGTCAATAGGACAGTCATATGGACGGTGAGGTGGAAGGACTTCCGCAGCCTTTTTGGAGAATACGTCTGCATTTGACCAATAGTATTTAGGAAGTGAAGTAAGATCTGCGGGCATCTCTGTAGTGGCCACCTGAATGCATTCCCTCATACATCTGCCTTTACATGACTCACCCCAACCCAATATCCTCCCAGAGTTCCACTCAATGTGGGGGAGTGGAAACGGAGGCAGGGCATCCCTAACAGAATCTCGCCTATTCCCTCGGGAATAACCAGAAGTGAGATAATCTCTTGATGGGAAGGGGACATTGACAACGTGAAAGGGATGGTCTGATGTGTGATTGGTGAAGGCAGTGTCGACCCATTCACTACTCGAACAGTCACGGGTTTGGCGAGCATCACCAGAGGTATAGAGTGGCGGAGAGAGAAGGTAGAAGACATGAAATTTCCTTCGGCTCCAGAATCCACACAAAGCATGACTGTTAAAGTGGATGAGCCAAAATTGATTGTCCCCCTAAAGGACAACTTGGAGTCGTGTACTGCTGTGTCTAGTGAACCCCCCCAATGGTTACTAGACGCGGTCGTTTCCCGACCGCTGTGGACATTTATTAGCATAATGCCCTACTTGTTGGCAAGCATTACAAGTCACAGAAACTCGAGCGACCCGAGACTTAAGTCTCGCTCGAGAAATCTCCATGGCCTCAGGAGAATCGGAGCCTGAATGGAAGATTCAAGAGGTCTGGCGAAGGTGGGTGCCAGACGGAACCTCTGCCTACACTGGGCCCGCTCCAACCTCCGCTCGTTAAAACGGAGGTCGATGCGGGTAGATATGGTAATGAGCTCCTCCAGTGTGGCAGGAATCTCCCTGGTGGACAAGGCGTCCTTCACATGGTCTGCCAGTCCCCTCCAGTACACTGGTATAAGGACTTTATCTGGCCAGTTCAGCTCAGAGATCAGAGTCCGAAATTGGACGGGGAACTTGCTGACCATGGATGAACCCTGGGTGATTGCCAACAGTTGAAGAGCCGTATCGTGGGTGACGCGAGGTCCTAAAAAGACCTGTTTCAGAGTGTCCAAGAAGAGAGGAGCACTCTGCACCACGCGATCATCGCGCTCCCACAAAGGCGTTGCCCACTCCAACGCCCTGCCCGACAAAAGGGATATGATAAAACCCACTTTCACCCGCTCCGTGGGAAAACGTGCAGCCAGAAGCTCTAGATGTATGGAGCATGACTGACGAAACCCAACATTGTTTACTGTCACCGGTAAACTTGTCTGGAAGTGGGAGGTGGGAAATAGTCGGAGCAGGGGTGGCAGAGGACAAACTGGCGGCGGCCACACTAGCAGCCTGAACCGCGACTGCGGTAACATCCACCGCTGAGGTTGTGCGCTCTAGAGTCGCCAACCTACCCTCCAGCTGCTGGATATACCGCTGCAGACGTTGGTTGTCCGCCATTTTACCAGCCAGACCCTGGCGCTAGTATTATGTAAGGGTCTGCGGAACGCACCAAATATTTGATGTAGAGAGGTGCATTCGCAGCCCGGGGTCCACCGTGCAGGCGAAGCCTGCTTCTAGTAAAATGGCGCAAGAAGCGAACTCTGTTATCCCGCAGAGTCGCCAAAATAAACGCCGTAACGCGCTGTGGCAAAATGTGCGAACTCTGTTATTTCACAGTTCCGCTAGAAGGAGTGCCGCAGCGCTATATGGCGATGTGTGCTATCTCACTTAACACCACTAAGTCGCAAAATAAACACGATAGGGTGCTGTCTAGCATTGAAAGCGAACCCTGTTACGTCACAGAGCCGCTGAGACAAACTTCTGTGTCCTGTCAGGCACCCAGGTACACAGTTGACTGCTAAGCGAACATAGAATGTGATCATGCGCTAATGTCCTCGCGGGAGTCACCCGCAATCTATGGCGTCTGAACGTCAGGCCCTGAATACGGCAATCAAACTCCTCACCGGTTATGCCGGTAATCTAGGGCATCTAGGACACCAACCCTGACCAGCTAGCATACCAAACTCCTCACCGATTAAGTCGGTATTCTAGGGGCTTATTTCAGCCGGGCCCTAACCACACACACACATGACCACACTGGCGCAACGCATATAATGGTTGATACTAGCGCATGGCGGCTCAGCATTGCCAACCTTTTATAGTAACAGCAACAGGACCTGCCAGAAACAAGGACCAATGAGAAACTGTTCCAAAACACATGCAGTTTCAGGACCTTCCTGGCGGACCAATAGGAGCTGCTGCAGTACCTGAACATGTGACCCCTGATCTCCAATGAGAGATCTTACCCTGGGCATGCTCAGAAGGGGAAACGCAGGACTTCGTCCCAAAGACGTCTGCTCCAGCACTGGCTATAATAGCAGATCCAGGAGAGGCAGCAGCAAGTCTCTGCACAGCACTGGAACGGGCAAGACGCTGGGACCGACATCTCTGCTGAGCAGGCTCCACTGCGGCCGGAGATGAATGGGGGACCGCAGCGGAACTGGTTCGAGACTCCCCTTGTGCAGCAGTGGGAACTCGAACCCTAACAGAGATGAACATAAATATTGGAACAGTTCATAGATAAGGAGTGTAGAAGTTTTATTGCCCTCTGATTGGGGTCTGGTAATGTTTATTGATGCCCCCACAAGGTTCTTTGGAGCAAATTCCTTAATTGATGTAGAAAGACATAAATCCATGCGACACGTTCATTCCTGCACTGAGAGTGTCAAAGGTCATCATGAGTTTATATTCAGAGACTCTCCTGTGTCTCTGAGAAGTGAAATTACTTTTCAGTACCAGTAATTTCATGTGTGTGGTGCTATGATCAGGCATACAAAAATGTTTTGCCACAGGTAGATCCATTCTTTTTTCTCTTATTGTGTGGCGAAGCAGAAAAAATGTAAAACCTGTCCATTTATAATGACCACAGACAAGATAAAGATCCCCAACTCACATCAGGACTACAAGATCCCAGGTACTTTCAGTTGCATCACATCTAATGTGGTGTACCTAATTACAGGTCCTTCTCAAAAAATTAGCATATAGTGCTAAATTTCATTATTCTCCATAATGTAATGATTACAATTAAACTTTCATATATTTTAGATTCATTACACACCAACTGAAATTTGTCAGGTCTTTTATTGTTTTAATACTCATGATTTTGGCATACAACTCCTGATAACCCAAAAAACCTGTCTCAAAAAATTTGCATATCAAGAAAAGGTTCTCTAAACGACCTATTACCCTCATCTTCTGAATCAACTAATTAACTCTAAACACATGCAAAAGATTCCTGAGTAGAGTTGAGCGATACTTTCCGATATCCTAAAGTATCGGAATCGGAATGGTATCGCCGATATCACTAAAATATCGGCGATACCCGATACCGATACCGGAAGTCCCATGTAAGTCTATGGGAACAAAATATCGCAACTAAAAAACCCCCATTCTTTCCTTGTAAACACTAAATATACACACATAGAATACATATATATATATACATGTCATTGTGACATATATATATACATATATTTATAGTTTATACACTTCTACATAGTAAAATAGACTCTGATTCAATTGCCGGGTAAAGCCGGCTTCAGTGAAAAGACAGAAGCACCCGACATGAAATGACACTTGGTGTACATAGGGTTAACCATGTCTTTTCATGTCGTTTGCTATCTGATTTGCACAAACAATTAAATCAGACTATGTGTGCAAAATTTCACACCTGTAGGGGTTAATTAAAGGTGTAAATTCGTTGTAAAAAAAACGGACTTTTTTGCTACGAATTTACACCTTTAATTAACCCCTACAGGTGTGAAATTTTGCACACATAGTCTGATTTAATTGTTTGTGCAAATTAGATAGCAAAGGACATGAAAAGACATGGTTAACCCTATGTACACCAAGTGTCATTTCATGTCGGGTCACCCGACATGAAATGACACTTGGTGTACATAGGGTTAACCATGTCTTTTCATGTCCTTTGCTATCTAATTTGCACAAACAATTAAATCAGACTATGTGTGCAAAATTTCACACCTGTAGGGGTTAATTAAAGGTGTAAATTCATTGTAAAAAAAACGGACTTTTTTGCTACGAATTTACACCTTTAATTAACCCCTACAGGTGTGAAATTTTGCACACATAGTCTGATTTAATTGTTTGTGCAAATTAGATAGCAAAGGACATGAAAAGACATGGTTAACCCTATGTACACCAAGTGTCATTTCATGTCGGGTTCTGCATTTTCACAAAAGCCGGCAATTGAATTAGCGGCTATTATACTATGTAGAAGTGTATGAACTACAAATATAAATATATATATATATGTGTCACAAATTCAATGACATGTATATATATATATGAGGTGTAAAATTGCTGAAAAAAAATGCGTGGGCTCCCGCCCTATTTTCGCAACCAGACAGACAAAGCCAGTGAGATGGGGCAGATAATAATAGCCCAGAGAGGGACCATTATTTTTGCCCCCCCCCCCGGCTACTAACATCTGCCCCCAGACACCCCAGGAAAGACAAATCTATAATTAGATTCGCCCTTTCTGGCACTTTGCCCGTCTATTCCAATTGCCCTGTAGCGGTGGCGAATGGGTTAATATGGGGTTAAAGCCACCTTCCTATTGAAAGGTGACCTTAAGCCAGGTTAATAATTGAGAGCTGTCAATTAGACAACTATCAATTATTAATCCTATTGCATGAAATAAAAATAAAACACACACACTTTAATTAAAAATCATTTTAATGAAATAAAGACACATGTTTTTGACCATCTTTTATTTGACTGCAAAAACCATTTCCTGTAATAAAAATAAAATAAAAAAGCAAAATTATTCTTACCTATCCCATGCACAGTCAGGTCCCACGGTGTAATCCTTCAGAAAGGGTTAATGTTTACTGCAGGGACCGCAGCTAATGCTGCAGCCTCACAGTAAACCCCAAATGAATGAGTTCCTCTCCTGCCTGACAGGAGAGTAAAGGCTGGGTGTCACATAACGATACACCAGCGATCCCGACAACGATATGCACTTGTCAGGATCGCTGGTGTATCGCTACATGATCGCTGCTGAGCTGCCAAACAGGCAGCTCAGGCAGCGATCTGGGACAGCGACACTGCGGGTAACATCGCTTAAGGGCCCGTCTTACATAGCGATATCGCTACCGAGATCGCTGCTGAGTCACTAGTTTTGTGACGCAGCAGCGAGCTCACCAGCGATATCGCTGTGTGTGACATTCAGCGACGATCAGCCCCCCTGCCGGGTATCGCTGATCGTCGCAGAAATGTCAGGACCTTTTTTTGATCGCTGGTTTCCCTCTGACAGGCACGCATCGCTGCGTGTGACAGGCGGGAGACCAGCGATCCGCTGGTAACCAAGGTACACAGCGGGTTTCCAGGCACCGCGCAGCGCTTAGAAACCCGCTGTGTACCTTGGATACCAGCTCCCTGCATCAGGGCGCTGGTATCCAAGGTACACAGCGGGTTTCTAGGCACAGCCCCGCACCTGGAAACCCGCTGTGTACCTTGGTTACCAGCGGATCGCTGGTCTCCCGCCTGTCACACGCAGCGATGTGTGCCTGTCAGCGGGAAACCAGCGATCAAAAAAAGGTCCTGACATTTCAGCGACGATCAGCGATACCCGGCAGGGGGGCTGATTGTCGCTGAATGTCACACACAGCGATATCGCTGGTGAGCTCGCTGCTGCGTCACAAAACTAGTGACTCAGCAGCGATCTCGGTAGCGATATCGCTATGTGAGACGGGCCCTTAAGTGGAAAGCTTAATTGATTGCTTTCCACTTTCACTTCAGGTCAGCCAGGGACACAATCAGTGACGTCAGAGGGAACTGATTAACAAAAATAGGGGTTCCCTTTGAAAAAAAAATGGCGTGGGGTCCCCCCTATTTTTGTTAACCAGCCAGATGAAGCAGACCGCTGAGGCCTGGATTTTCAGGCTGTTAAGGAGCCAAGATCCATGGACCTTGCCAGCCTGATAATACTAGGCCACAGCAGTCTGCATATCTTGGCTGATTAACAAAAATAGGGGATCCCCTCGAAAAAAATTGGCGTGGGGTCCCCCCTATTTTTGTTAACCAGCCAGATGAAGCAGACCGCTGAGGCCTGGATTTTCAGGCTGTTAAGGAGCCAAGATCCATGGACCTTGCCAGCCTGATAATACCAGGCCACAGCAGTCTGCATATCTTGGCTGATTAACAAAAATAGGGGATCCCCTCGAAAAAAATTGGTGTGGGGTCCCCCCTTTTTTGTTAACCAGCCAGATGAAGCAGACCGCTGAGGCCTGGTTTTTCAGGCTGGTAAGGATCCAATATCCATGGACCTTGCCAGCCTGATAATACCAGGCCACAGCAGTCTGCTTAGCTTGGCTGGTTAACAAAAATAGGGGATCCCCTCGAAAAAAAAACGGCGTGGGGATCCCCCCTATTTTTGTTAACCAGCCAAGTAAAATGCAGACTGCTGCGGCCTGGTATTAAAAGACTGTCAAGGCCCATGGATTTTGGCCCTCAACAGCCTGATAATACCAGGCTACAGCAGCCCCACATTTGGCGCATCAAAAGATGTGCCAATTGTGGCACTTTACCCGGCTCTTCCCACTTGCCCTGTAGCGGTGGCAAGCGGGGTAATAAGGGGTTAATGTCACCGTTGATTGCACGGTGACAATAAGCCCGGTTAATAATGGAGAGGTGTCAATAAGACACCGATCCATTATTAATCCCAAAGTTATTAAATGTATAAAAAAAAGACAAAGCAAGAAAAAAGTATTTTAATGAAATAAAAGAGACAACACAGTTTTCATTAATTTTATTGTACTCTCATTCCTGCGACGCCATCGATCTCCTGTAAAAAAAGAAAAAAAACAAACCAACAGTATACCACCTGTCCGACGCAGTCCATAACGACAGTCCCACGACGATCCAACTCTGCTACATCGCAATGACAGGCAGAGGCTGTCATCGCGACGCAGCACAGCTGATTACCTGCTTCCCCGGCGGTGACGTCATCGGACTGACTGCTTTACGGCTGGGATTACCCAGCAGTCACTGCAGTTATCGCGAGAAACTGCATGTGACCGCCGGGGAAAGAAGATTGCGGCCATGAAGCAGTCCAGGACGTGACCGCCGGAGATCTTCTGCCAGGTAAGTGCCGCTGACTCCTGACAGACCCGACCGACGGACACTGACAGTGACAGTGACAATCCCGATTCCGGTATCCGATAAGACGAAAATATCGGAACTCGGAATCGGAATTCCGATACAGCCAATATCGGCCGATACCCGATATTTGCAGTAAAGGAATGCTCAACCCTATTCCTGAGGCTTTTAAAAAACTCACTGCCTGGTTCATTACTCAAAACCCCCATCATGGGTAAGACTAGCGACCTGACTGATGTCAAGAAGGCCATCATTGACACCCTCAAGCAAGAGGGTAAGACCCAGAAAGAAATTTCTCAACAAATAGGCTGTTCCCAGAGTGCTGTATCAAGGCACCTCAATGGGAAGTCTGTTGGAAGGAAACAATGTGGCAGAAAACGCTGTACAACGAGAAGACGTGACCGGACCCTGAGGAAGATTGTGGAGAAGGACCGATTCCAGACCTTGGGGGACCTGAGGAAGCAGTGGACTGAGTCTGGTGTAGAAACATCCAGAGCCACCGTGCACAGGCGTGTGCAGGAAATGGGCTACAGGTGCCGCATTCCCCAGGTAAAGCCACTTTTGAACCATAAACAGCGGCAGAAGCGCCTGACCTGGGCTACAGAGAAGCAGCACTGGACTGTTGCTAAGTGGTCCCAAGTTCTTTTTTCTGATGAAAGCAAATTTTGCATGTCATTCGGAAATCAAGGTGCCAGAGTCTGGAGGAAGACTGGGGAGAAGGAAATGCCAAAATGCCTGAAGTCCAGTGTCAATTACCCACAGTCAGTGATGGTGTGGGGTGCCATGTCAGCTGCTGGTGTTGGTCCACTGTGTTTCATCAAGGGCAGGGTCAATGCAGCTAGCTATCAGGAGATTTTGGAGCACTTCATGCTTCCATCGGCTGAAATGCTTTATGGAGATGAAGATTTCATTTTTCAGCACGACCTGGCACCTGCTCACAGTGCCAAAACCACTGGTAAATGGTTTACTGACCATGGTGTCACAGGCTGAGTGCCTCCATGCCACGCCGCATTGAAGCAGTCATTTGTGCAAAAGGATTCCCGACCAAGTATTGAGTGCATAACTGAACATTATTATTTGATGTTTTTTTTGTTTTGTTTCTAAAAAACACTTTTATTTATTGGACGGTTGAAATATGTTAATTTTTTGAGACAGGTTTTTTGGGTTATCAGGAGTTGTATGCCAAAATCATCAGTATTAAAACAATAAAAGACCTGACAAATTTCAGTTGGTGTGTAATGAATCTAAAATATATGAAAGTTTAATTGTAATCATTACATTATGGAAAATAATGAAATTTAGCACTATATGCTAATTTTTTGAGAAGGACCTGTATATGTACTAAATGTCCAACTGGGGGTCTGTATGTGGGAGAGACCAGGCAAAAACTGAGAACAAGGATGAATTCTCATCGCCACACAATAAGAGAAAAAAGAATGGATCTACCTGTGGCAAAACATTTTTGTATGCCTGATCACAGCACCACACACATGAAATTACTGGTACTGAAAAGTAATTTCACTTCTCAGAGACACAGGAGAGTCTCTGAATATAAACTCATGATGACCTTTGACACACTCAGTGCAAGAATGAATGTGTCACATGGATTTATGTCTTTCTACATCAATTAAGGAATTTGCTCCAAAGAACCTTGTGGGGCATCAATAAACATTACCAGACCCCAATCAGAGGGCAATAAAACTTTCACACTCCTTATCTATGAACTGTTCCAATATTTATGTTCATCTCTATCTCCCATAATGACAGTTCTGCCTCACGTCACTTGTCTTATCTATTGCATTGTTTCTGTGCTGTGTTGTGTATAAATATGTGATTCTTCAGATTTTGTATTAGACTTTGCCTGATGAAGAGACCTGAGTAGTCTCGAAAGCTTGCAATTTGTTACCATCTTTTCAGTTAGCCATTAAAAGGTATCAACCACTGAGGACTCTCAATTCTAAATATTTTTCTATCTACTGGCTAACATTGTACAAAGATATACATCTTTACTGTAAATAATATGTGTAACCGACGTAATGCCAATATATAGCTATTTGGTCTTATAGCCTGTACATTTCAAATTATTGTGTATAAATTGAAAAATATTACATTTTGAGAATCCTCAGTGATTGATACCTTTTAATGGCTAACAGAAAATATGGTAACAAATAACAAGTTTATTAGACTATTCAGGTCTCTTCATCAGGCATAGTATAACACAAAATGTGAAGAGTCACGTATTTATACACAAGACAAAAGGAATAATGCAGTAAATAAGACAAGTGATGCAAACTACTAGTATGGGATTGGGAGAAACAGTTGTGGCAGTAAATATTGGAGTAGTTCATAGATAAAGAGCAGGAAAGTTTTGTTGTCCTCTCATTGAGGTCTGGTCCAGGATTGTGATGCCCCTAAATGGTCTGTGGAGCACTTTTCTTAATTGATTGAAAGACAGAGATCCATGGAACGCATTCATTCCTACTCTGAATGTGTCAAAAGTCATCATAAGTTTGCACTTCCAGACACTTCTGTCTCTTTGAGATGTGAAGATATCTTTCAATGTCAGCAATTTCATGTCCATGATGCTTTGATCAAGGCTACAAAAATGTTTGGCCACAGGTAGATCTACTCTTTTTCACTTTTATTGTGTGGCAAAGATAATTAATCCTTGTTCTAAGTTTTTGCCCTGTCTCACCTGCATACAGACCCCAAGTTGGATATTTCGTACATATAATTAAGTACATTACATTAGATGTGAAGCAACTGAATGGACCGAGTAACTTGTAGGCCTGATTTGAGTTGGGAATATTTATCTTGTCTGTTGTCATTATAATTAGACAGATTTTACATTTTTCTGGTTATAGGGAAAGGTTCCTATTGTTGGAGATTACCGAATTTTGCTTCTGATAATAATGTTTCTTAGAGTTAGGGTCTGCATAAAACACAAAAGTGGGGGATTCAGAAATAAACATTTTAATTGGGCATATTTTTGTAATAAAGGTTGCAGTTTACATGCCGCTTTCCTTAGTACCTCCAGAATTGTATTAATGTCTATAAATTAAAATTTCTAATAAGTCCATGTTCAGTATGATGCACATTATGATACCAAACAGCATAGTAACTACTTTTAACCTTTAAATAGGCAGACTGACTGGCTTCACTCTTGTAGACACCTGTGAGGCAAACAGGTCACCTTACTTTAACATGTCCATATGGTCAAATTATTTTCAATCTTTTCTAGTGGTATCATCATTTTTGTACAGGACATTTTCATTATTTTTTTTTTATCTGTTGAGCTACAATTCAAAAGCAATGTCTGATTTTCTTTAGTTGTTATTCAGTAGATTTAAATTAAAAATTATTTTGTCATTTTTGGTTATTTTAGTGACCATTGTGAGCTTTATTACTTTATCTGAAAGGTACCAACAATTTTTGTCTACACCTGTAAATAATATCAATATATGAGAAAGTGTAACCTTTACCACCTTCCTCATGACTATTCACAGCAGGGTCTAATTACAAATCTGAGACCCTTAGTTTGCAAGATTGGGACGCAAATAACGCAATTATAGCTTTGCCAAGTGGTCGACAAGATTTTAGAAACACCTCAATATTATTGTTTTGAATGATAAAGTGACTTTGATCACATATTCACTCAGTTTTAGTAACAGTTTGCTTTTACATTTTGTAGAAAAACCCTTTTAAATTATTATTACAGTAATGGTTTAATAATTGTGTTATATTTGGGGATAATCCAACAAACTTTTGAATCCTACAACCCTTGGGAACTAGCATCTTAACTTCTCTTCTAGGTTTCTTTGAATGCATCTATTTCTGCTGGTCTATTCTTTTGCCCTTTCTTGCTCATTGCTGAACTTAATCTTCCAGTAGAATTTTCCCCAAAGTTCTGGCTGCTTCCATATGAAATTAAAATAACCGCGATGACTAGCTGTCAATATTATTAAAGCTATATATGACTCAATAGTCCTTTTATATCCTACCACCAGATATTTTGTCTATTAAAAAAAAATCTAGAGTTGAAGAATATTTTCAAATTCAATTGTTTAATAGTTATATTATATAAGTTATTATCTAACTATATTATTATTTTAAGATACTAAACCATAAGTTTTGGTAGAAACTTTCAACATTCCTGTCGTAGGAGTTTCCGCTAGTGTATACAGGGAATACAATTTTGATGTTTGATTTTCCTTATAACGAACATAAAAATAATCATAGTCATAAAATATACAAAAGTGGCCTCAGTTGGAAAATGGAATGTATCCTTCATTTGATATCCTGTGGTAATCACTCCTTTGTGCTGCTTTACCACTACTCATAAATGGTGATCAAACTCTCCAGTTCTTCTCACAAAATGTGTCGAAAGAATATCAAGACATAAATAGGACTCCAAAGTATATCAATCTCTGAAATGTCTTTTTTAAACAGATTTCTACACAGACTTATACAAAAGAGACAAATGGTATGTGGACACCTTTTAAAATTCCATTTATTATATGTTTAGTATATGAACTACTTTGAAACCCAATGACAGGTAAAACAAGGAAAGCCAATATAAATTTCAAAACACTTGATAAACAAAGTATAATGGTACGGCCATATCTAAAAGTTTAACTTTCAGAATTGTCACATTATCTCTACTTATATAGGACTAGATGGAGTCATGAAATAATGGTTCCCATAGATTACTCAATATCTCAAAAATAGCAGTAACAAAATGATATATTCTTGTCTTAGGGCACAAAGATAGAAGCAATACAAAAAAAACAACTTGTCAAGCCTTCAACTGTATAATAGCAGCAAATAATATGTTCCGTGTTGCTCTCCTGATGGCGGCCTAGCAACGTACATGTATCCAATATACAGTACCTGCAAGTTGTGAAATCGCACCATGTTTCCCTATGTCTAATAAACCCCTTAGATCTCTAATTACCATTGATGAAGGCATAGCATGTGATAAAACAATGTCATCAACCGCATATTATAGTATTGTGCTATATTTTAGAGTTCTTAGAGCCTTATAAAATCTGGCACATATGGAAAAGTTACTTCTTTAACTTTGGATATAAATCCCTATTACTAGCTAATATTACACATCTACACATACAGTATGTCTAAAACCAAGTAATTATTATCAGTTTCAAATTTTCTCAAATAGAGGCTCATTCATGCAGGAATGACTTGACCTGTGTGTTCCTCATATTGCTAAAGATCTAGTGAGCCAGCTATCATTCATTACTTTCACACTGAACATTATTATGCCACCTGTATGCCATGACATTGAAATATTAAATACATCTCTAAGTGTAGTGTCTGCTGGAAATAACCTGTGTCTAATGCCAGCTAGCTTGGACTTTTCTTGGACTTTGTTCTATCTGTTCTGTTAGTTGACTACTGAATCTATAGCAGATATGGTTTAGATTGATGGTTGAGATATTTTAAGACTGAATTCCTGTCCAGTACTTTCATTTAATTGCATTGTAGTCAATTTCTTCCCGGCCACAAATGGATTATAATGAGCAATAATATGAACGCATCTGTCAAGATATGGAACAGCGCTTGTATTTGAATGCTTGTAATAGCTTATTTAAAGTAGCTTGTCATTGGGTACTCACTCTGATTTTTTCCCTCATCATTTTTGGTTTCTCATATAGCCTGTATCCTAGACAGAGGGCAATTATCCCCAGCACTTTGCACTCTCCTATACAAACCTCCAATAGAGGTTGTGGATCTGCAGTCAGCAGCAAGTCATACACTCATTATAGATATGATGGTCGCAATCTGCCTAAAAAAAGCATTACTATAAAAGTGGTGAGGAAAAATAGATCAAGGTTAAAAAGAAATTGAAAATTTTCTTTATTTCAAATCACAGTAGTTCTTTAGAAGTGCTTTAGATCAGTGGTTATCTTGGTTCTGAGTCCCCACTGATTACTCAAAATACCATGCAATAGCACTTTAGTTCTGTATGAGCCAAAGACAGCTTACTATTGGAGATAATTAAATTTATTCGTTTTTTTGTCCCCAAATCATATTTTGACATGTTCGGGCCATATTCGAACACTAATTGTGCCAATGTATGTTTGATGATTGGTTCCGAACATATTCGGTAATTTCTACTCCCATTGACTCTAATGACGTTCGGCTGTGTTTGACGAATATTGCAAAAACGATATTCGATGCCGATCTTATTTGGATCTGAATCCGAACAAATTCGCTCATCTCTACTTACTATAAGCTCATGCACATGGTCACTTTACAGCCCTGTGTTGTATGGAGCTGTAAAGATGAATTTAGGCTTTTCTGCTATGGATTTTGCAAACGTTCTGCACTAAGGCCGGGTGCACATGGTCAGTAATTGGCAGTGCTTTAGATGGGCTATCGACTTTTCAAAGCAGGTAATTCCGCATGTGTTCATTGAAACATGCGGAATCAACACGTCCAATACATTGTATTTGTGAAATTTATCTTGCGCAGACTTGTGTCTCCGCAAGATAAATAGACATGTGTTATGTTTTGGTAGATGAGGAGAGCAGGCAAAAACGGCAATACACCAGAGAGGTTGGAGTCTACTGGATTGCAGTACCCTGACTAACCACCACAACTAAAGGCAGCCGTGGAGCGTTCCTACGTTGGTCCTAGACGCCTCGTCACAGCCTGAGAGGTTAACTACACCTAAAGATAGAAAGAGGAAAGCTATCTGCCCCGGAGCAGATCCCCAAAGAACATAGGAAGCCCCCAAACATGTAATGGCGGTTAGATAAGAGGAAATACAGACACAGACAGAAAATAGTATGAGCAAACACTGGGGCCCAATCTGCCTAGACAGAAAAGGATAGAAGGATACTTACTGCAATCCAAAAAAAACCCTAAAAAAATCCGACGCTACTAATTGCAAAAACATCTGAGATCACACGACCTCTACCACCTAAATTAGTTCTCTGGTGTAACAAAACTAAGCCGCAGCCACTGAAAAAACTGGAAAAGGCAAATGAACAAACAACACTGGCTCCAGAGGAACCCCCCCGGGGAGGGGAACCTGGCCAACCTCACAGAAATGCAGAGAAATATGCAAATGGCAAGCACAAAAACAAAAAACCATAAAATATCTTATCTGAGAGCAGGAGAAGAGGCAAGACTCAGCAAGCTTCCAAGTGAACCAGGAAACAACGTTGAGACAAGAACAATTGATCACCGGCAACCATGATGGGGGGGAACCTCCCTTATATCCTGCCAGTCTGTGATTCCTGATTGCCAATCCTCATTGAATGGTTCAGTACTGTTTGTAATCACCAGAGGGAGCTTCTGCTCAGAATTCATTTCTAAAACATTCACAACAGACATGCAGTGGTCTGGAAAGATGCGCCGCATGCCCATCTCTATAGGTGATCCACGGCATCGGTGCACACATAATGGACATGGAATTTCTTGAAATCCCATCCACTATGCTGTCATATCTGGATGCTGTGGGTTGGACACTGCAGATGTACGCAGCATTCAACAAGCAGCGTTTACTGACCGTGGGAACATACCCTCATAGATGTGCAGTGTACTCTAATGAACTTTTTTGAAATGCCACAGCAGATAAAAATTGTGGCATTCTAATCTGATTTCTAAGCTCTATATGCATTGCCCTTATGTGGGGGAATATCCCATAAACAGCATCTAATACATCACCATTCAGCATATAGCATCTCAGCAGTACTTCCAACCCACAAGGGATTGTGTACCAAAATTCAGCCTCTGCCTTGTACAAACATAATTCATGCAAATGAGTGCTTTATGACACAGTACAATCTTTGAGTTGAATGTAACCATAAAACAGCAACCAAAGTGGTAATAATGTATCTGTAAAACATATAGAGCAAGGGTGTCAAAATCATTTTCCCTAAGGGCCACATCTGTATTATGGTTGCCCTCAAAGGATCACTTGTAATTGTAAGTGCCCATGCAGACGTCCATGCAACATGGTATGAGCATGGACGCCAATGGCATGGACTAGCCAGGGTCAATAAGAAAGCTGCCCCTGGCAGCAGAGCTAAATGAGCTGTTCTTTTATAGTAAGACTAAGAGCACTGTTCCTCAGTAATAGAGCTAAGAGAGATGTCCCTGGATAGTAGTGCTAAGAGAGGTATGCCTGAGTATTAGGGCTAATACAGCTATTCCTGGGCAGCAGGGCTAACATAGCTGCACCTGGGTAGAAGGGTTAAGAGAGTTGCTCATGGGTAGAAGGGCTAAGAGAGTTGCCCCGGGTAGAATGGATAAGAGAGATGTCCCTGGGTAGTAGGGCTAGGAGAGCTGTCCTTGGTAGTAGGGCTAGAAGAGCTGTACCAAACATCAGAGACCAAGATGGACTGCTCCCTGTGCTAAGTATTAAAAAATAGGAAGAGGGAAATAGGAAAGTCAGCTCACCACAGCATGTTGCTCTGTGTTAATGGAAGTCCTCTGCACGGAGCTGCCCTAGTCTAGGGCATCAGTAATCAGCAAAAAGAAAAGAAAGTGTGCTGCAGCGATTAAACAATCCTCTGATGTACCATTATGATTAAGGCTTAATTTCTGAAACGCGTTGGCCATATTACCTTTTTCTTTTTGTGTTACCCACATTGTTTTTCTATGTTTTTTAAGAATTAAATAAACTACTATTTTTATACATCAGTGGATTGTTTCATCGCTGGAGCACACCTTCCTTTCTTTTTGCTGTATGTTAAGTATTGGCTGCTCCTGCTTTGATTCAAAGAAGGAACCTGCTTCCTATGCCAGCTTGTCTGTTACAGTCATGGCTGAAAGAGTTGGCACCTTTGAAATTGTTCCAGAAAATGAAGTATTTCTCCCACAAAAATTATTAATATTACACATTTTGATATATTCATGTTTATTTCCTTTGTGTGTTTTGGAACATCACAAAAAAAAGAGAAAAAAAAGAGAAAATAAGGCAAATTGGACATAATTTCACACAAAACTCCAAAAAAATGGCCCAGGCAAAATTGTTGGCACCTTTAACTTAATATTTGGTTGCACACCCTTTGGAAAAAATAATTGCAATCAATTGCTTCCTAAAACCATCAACAAGCTTCTTACACATTTCAAATGGAATTTTGGACCACTCTTTTATTGCGAACTGCTCCAGATGACTCATATTTGAAGGGTGCCTTCTCCCATCAGCAATATTCTGATATGTCCACAGATGTTCAATGGGATTTAAATCCAGACTCATTGCTGGCACATCAGAACTTTCCAGTGCTTCTTTTTCCATCAATTTGTGAGTGCTTCTTGAAGTATGTTTGGGGTCATTGTCATGCTGGAAAGTGAATAATCATGTGCACAGCCGTTATAGGAGTATCTGAGTAGGTTCCCACACCATATAAATATAGCAAATAAACTCAGAACTCAACTTCAGTAGAGTGATGATTTTTAATCGTGTCCACAGTAATAACAGAAACGTTTCGGTCCTGAACTTGGACCTTCATCAGTCACATAGACTACTGTGAGTAGGTGGACCCAGCAAAAAGAGGGGCTATGCCCGGAATATCAGGTTTAAATTCTGTTCGATATAGGTGATCAAATATGGCAGCGGTTACCTGGGGGGTCCCGGTGGAGCAAAATGTGCCTGCGGTGGACGCGGTAATCCGCCGCTAGTCCGTGCAACACGATTAAAAATCATCACTCTACTGAAGTTGAGTTCTGAGTTTATTTGCTATATTGTCATGCTGGAAGACCCATGACCTAGTATGCAAACCCAACTTTCTGACACTGAGCACTACATTGCAACCCAAAATCCTTTGGTAATTTTAAGATTGCATGATGCCTTGTACACAGTCAAGTGCACACAGTGCCAGAGGTAGTAACAACAACCCCAAAACATCTTTTAACTTACACCATATTTGACTGTAGATACTTTGTTCTCTTCTTTGTAGGCCTCATTCCATTTTCGGTAAAACAGTAGAATGACGTACTTTATCAAAAAGAAAGAAAAGCCCGGTTCCTTTGGAACTTAATTGGAGTTGCTTATCCACAAAAAAAAAAAATCTATTTGATGGCTTGGTTTTTTGGTGTTGTGCACATTCAGTGCTGACCAGCCCGCCTTCCATCATAGGCGTTTAAAATAGGCTGTTATCCAGACACTGTGCATGACATTCATGTTTAAGCAACTTGTATCTGTGTGTTTTTTTTTTTTCCCACTAAGCAGTTAACACCTTCATCATCACTGTTTTTGTGATAGGGTGGCTGCCTTTATCAGTGGTAAGCACCTGTTGCCTCTCCAGCCTTTATCCATGGGAGCCTGCTGCATCCTGCTAGTGCATTTGGTCATTTGATCAGACTGGGTTTTGATTGTCTTTCATGATTTGCTTTTGCTAAAAATGATTTTTTCTTTGAATTTTATGTCTAGTTAGTTACTCGCAATAAAATGAGGACCCTTGACGTTGGGTTGCGAGCTTATCTGCTTTGGCCAAAATAGTAACTAATACCTCATCTGATGCATTTATCATATGCATCATTTTTTGCACTTTTTATCATCTTTTGCAGGGTGCACCCGGGCTCTTTTTGATGGCTTGGTTTTTTTTGGTGTTGTGCACATTCAGTGCTGACCAGCCCGCCTTCCATCATAGGCATTTAAAATAGGCTGTTATCCAGACACTGTGCTGACATTCATGTGTTAAGCAACTTGTATCTGTTGTGTTTTTTTTTTTTCCCACTAAGCAGTTAACACCTTCGTCATCACTGTTTTTGTGATAGGGTGGCTGCCTTTATCAGTGGTAAGCACCCGTTGCCTCTCCAGCCTTCATCCATGGGAGCCTGCTGCATCCTGCTAGTGCATTTGGTCATTTGATCAGACTGGGTATGATTGTTTTTTCATGATTTGCTTTTGCTAAAAATGATTTTTTCTTTGAATTTATGTCTAGTTAGTTACTCACAATAAAATGAGGACCCTTGACGTTGGGTTGCGAGCTTATCTGCTTTGGCCAAAATAGTAACTAATACCTCATCTGATGCATTTATCATATGCATCATTTTTTGCACTTTTATCATCTTTTGCAGGGTGCACCCGGGCCCCTTTTTGATGGCTTGGTTTTTTTGGTGTTGTGCACATTCAGTGCTGACCAGCCCGCCTTCCATCATAGGCGTTTAAAATAGGCTGTTTATCCAGACACTGTCATGACATTCAAAGGGGGTTAAGCAACTTGTATCTGTGGGTTTTTTTTTTTCCCCCTAAGCAGGGTTTAAAACCTTCATCACACTGTTTTTTGTGATAGGGGGGCTGCCTTTATCAGTGGGAACCCTGTTGCCTCCCAGCCTTTTTCCATGGACCTGCCCCGCATCCTTTTAGTTCTTTTTTGGGCATTTGATCAGACTGGTAAAGAATTTTTTTTTCCAAAGATTTGCTTTTGCTAAAAATGAATTTTTTTTTTGAATTTTTTCTAGTTACCCCGCAATAAAATGGGGAAAAATTGACGTTGGGTTGCGAGCTTTTTCTGCTTTGGCCCAAAAAAAGTAAATAATACCTCATCTGATTCATTTTTTTTATAAACATCATTTTTTGCACTTTTTATCATCTTTTTTTTGGGGGGGAAAACCCGGCTCATTTGATGGCTTGGTTTTTTTTTGGGGTTGTGCACATTTAGTGCTGACAACCCCCCTTTCCCCATACTTTTTAAAAAAGGGTGTTATCCAGACACTGTCATGACATCAAGGTTAAGCAACTTTATCTGTGTGTTTTTTTTTTTCCCACTAAGCAGTTAACAAAAACCCTTTAATCACCTGTTTTTGTGTAGGGTTTGGGTGCCTTTATCATGGTAAACAAACCCGTTTTCCCCCT
>JARQOD010000002.1:543732865-543798966 GCA_033576555.1 Oophaga sylvatica
CGGATGCTTCCCCCCTTAGAATAGGATGCGCTCATGCTGGAGTATCGAAATATGCTCTTAGACAATCTTAAGAGTGATTTTCCCCAAGACAGCAGTGAGGCACAAAGTGTGCATCCCATTTATAGACGTCCAACCCTGTGGACGTTAAGGCTTCATTACCAAAACATTAGCAGTAGCAGCAGCAGTGTAAGCGGCATAAGCAATTTCTGTGAGTCATTTAGCATGTTTTTTAGACCATCCAGTGCAACAGCAGAACAGAGTACAAGTCTGTTAAGTTATGAACGACTGAAGAAGATGGTGCAAGAGTATATGGAGCTCAATGTCAATGCCGTCAGGGGAGTTTGGACCCTTGTACTTTTTGGTCTTCAAAAATGGAAGAGTGGTCTGAGCTCGCCTGTCACACCTTGGAGGTTCTGTCATGCCTGGCAGCCAGAGTTTTCTCAGATTGTGTATTCAGCATTGCTGGTGGTGTCCTGATGGATAAATGCATCTGGCTGTCCCCTCAAAGTGTAGTCTGCCTAACTTTCATTAAAAGGAACAAGTCATGAATCTCCGATGTCTTTTGTACCCCAGTAGAAGATTGAGCAGACTAGGCAATGATGTTGTTTTTAGTGTCATGTATTGATCACGTGTTATTGCAGTCTGTGCCATTTTTTGTGGTGTCTTCAGTGCCTGCTGTTGCTACTGCTGCTGATATTACAAAGAATTTTTTTGAAATGTGGACACTGCAAGTTGGGTCTCCATTAGTTTTGAGTGAATTTGTTCGGAAAACAATCACCAAACATAAATTCGGCATGAATATAGCACATTTGGATTCATGATTGGAAAACTGAGCAAAATTTTATAAAATTGGTAACATTCGCTAAAAGTGCAGGAAAATATTTGCGTTGCCACAGAAATATTTTAATGCATCATGAGCGTTTGGCACGTGTTTGATGAGGAGAGGTGTTCTGCCCATCTGAGTACAGGGCAGTATGTTTTGTATTGTGTGCTGGTTTGTTTGTTATAGCACCAACCAGTGGTGGCTGAATTAATAGCCTGTGCTGTTATGAATGTGCTGGAGATGGTTTCTGAGCAGAGACTCCCTCTGGTGGTTGCAGACAGTACTGAACCTTACAGCGAGGAATGGCAATCTGGGATCACGGACTGGACTGATATAAGGGAGGTTCCCTACCATGATGGTCGCCGGTGATCAATTGTTCTTGTCTGAATTGTGGTTCCTGGTTCATTTGGAAGCCTGCTGGAGTCTTGCATGCGTCTGCTGCTTTCAGATAAGATATTTTGCTTTTCTTTTTGTGCTTGCTTTTTGCATAATTTTCTGCACTTTTGTGGAGGTCAGCCGGGTCCCATCCTGGGGCCTGTGCTCCTCTCAGTTTATCTGTAGCCACTGTTATTTGTTCATTTGCTTTTTCCTGTTTTTTCAGTGGCTGCGGCTTAGTTTTGTTACACCAGAGATCTAATTAAGGTGGTGGAGATCGTGTGATCTCAGGTGTTTTTGCAATCAGAAGAGTTGGTATTTTTTAGGGTTTTTTGTTGGATTGCAGTCAGAATTCTTTCCTGTACTTTTCTGTCTAGACAGATTAGGCCCCAGCGTTTGCTCATTCTATTTTCTGTCTGTGTCTGTGCTTCTTGTCTAACCGCCATTACATGTTTGGGGGCTTCCTATTTTCTTTGGGGATCTGCTCCGGGGCAGATAGCTTTCATCTTTCTGCCTTTAGGTGTAGTTATCTCTCAGGCTGTGACGAGACGTCTAGGATCAACGTAGGAACGCTCCACGGCTACCTCTAGTTGTGTGGTTAGTTCAGGTTACTGCAATCCAATAGGTTCCAACCTCTCTGGTGTATTGCCGTTTTGCTTTTTCTCCTCAGCTACCTAAACATAACACTGTGCCTTTAACAAGCAGATAGAGTTTTGCATTGTGGGATTAAAGCAAGGTATGCTGGGAAGAAGAATCTCCGTTTTCTTCTGTGTACTTCAAGGAATACACGTGTTCATGTGCTCTCCTGTAACCTCTCCAACTTGAGTTTTCTATCGTGGTAAAGCATATCTGGTAAGATCAATATCTTCTCTAGCAATGCAGTGTTTAGGAGGTTATTAACTGTATAGCAGCCAGTGCATAGGAGATGTTATTAGAATCCTGTGTAAAGTTTGCATCATACTGTATACTTTCCTGTTAATTGTAAAGTGTCAGCTGTGTGCCCAATACTTATCTATGTCATTTGTATTTTTATAGTTTTACCGCGCATGTTCTATACTTTTCACCAATAAACAAGTTAGACTACAGAGGACAGTCTGCTTATTTGGAAGATAGAATCGTGGTTTAGGCTGTATGCTAGATTGTACACTGTGTCAACGTGTATGAAGGCAGAACAGTAAAACAATGCTAGATGCCTGTGATAGTGAATACGACTTAAGGAGCTGGTTGTACCCACACCGCACTGCCTGGGATACTGCAGCGGCCGCCATACAGTCACAAGTACCAGAGAGTGCAACCCGCCATAAAGAGCTTCATCATTCCCGCCTCGCGGAAGCCGCCGCGCATAGACTTTCCCGCTAATATACTCGAGCAGTACGCAGCTAAGTGCACAATGTCTCAAAACAGCACATCCTCACTCAAAATGAGGTCACGAGCAAGCTCCAGCAGGTCGTCACTTGCAGAGCTCGCTGTGTCGACCGTTCCGAAGCTGAAGCAGCCAAAGCAAGATCCTCCTTCGTCGAAAGAGAAATGCACCTAAAGCTGAGGCAGGCGGAGCAAGATGCAGAAGCTGCACGTTTGCAGACAGAGAGAGAAGCAGAAACTGCACGTTTGCAGGCAGAGAGAGAAGCGGAAACTTCACGTTTGCAGGCAGAGAGAGAAGCGGAAACTGCACGTTTGCAGGCAGAGAGAGAAGCGGAAACTGCACGTTTGCAGGCAGAGAGAGAAGCGGAAACTGCACGTTTGCAGGCAGAGAGAGAAGCAGAAACTGCACATTTGCGAGCAGAGCTAGAAAAACTTGCGGCAGACAAAGACATAGCAGCTGCAATTGCTAAAGCAGAGTATTTGGAAGCTATGAAGGATCCTGATTGTGAGAGACGCAGCAACTTTCCCGGACCATATTTAGAACAGCAAGATCCAGCACAGCGTGTCTCAGAGTACGTCCGTCAACATTCCGGCATGGATGACAACCCTGATGCACCACATCAACCAGCCTACGCCGGCTACCAGCAATCCAACCCCAAACTTCGCTACCCAAAACAAGGAGTCTTCCAGCACAGAGATGTCGACCACAGCAGCTGTTCCACTGAGCAGAAGGTACAGCTCCCATCCCGCCTTAAAGAGACACCTTCTGCACCGAGAAGGTCCTGCACAGACTATACGAAGTCAGAAGCGTCTCACAGGTATAGTGATACACCACACACTAGACATGACTATAACACACCAGTTCGTGCCAGCACTGACCAAGCCACCATAGACTTTGCAAAGTTCCTTGCCCGCCAAGAACTGGTTACAAAAGGACTTGTAAAGTTCACTAATAAACCCGAGAACTATAGGTCATGGCGAGCCTCGTTCCGGAACGCCATTCATGGTCTGGACCTTTCTAGTAGTGAGGAGTTAGATCTCCTAGTAAAGTGGCTCCTAAGTGAGTCGGTCGAGCATGCCAAAAGACTAAGAGACATCAATATAAAGCATCCACACATAGGTCTACACAAAGTGTGGGAAAGACTTGATGAATGCTATGGGACAGTAGAAGTCATAGAGAATGCTTTACACAAAAGAATTGATGATTTTCCTAAGATAGGACCTAAAGGTTATTAAAAGCTTAGAGAATTGAGTGATTTATTGATAGAGTTACAGGTTGCCCAGGAGGAAGGAGACTTGCCCAGATTGGCATTCTTAGACACCGCTAGGGGTGTCAATCCGGTAATACAAAAACTTCCTTACAATCTACAAGAAAAGTGGGTTACATATGGTTCACAGTATAAACAAAATCATAATGTACCATTCCCTCCTTTCACTGTATTTGTAGAATTTGTCACCCAGCAAGCTAAGATAAGAAATGACCCTAGTTTTGACTTCACTCTGTCATGTTCCACTGCCCCCAGTGTCAAACCCAATAGGACACCCGTGGCAGTCAACAAAACTAACATTGTTTCCACAGGTCCTCCTCAAAATGCGAGTAAACCCCCTCCAGACGAGAACAAGCCTCAGGATATCAGTAAACATTGTCCTCTACACAAGAAACCATATCCTCTACTAAAATGCAGAGCCTTCAGGGAGAAGTCTTTGGAGGATCACAAGGGTTTCCTCAAAGAGAACAACATCTGCTTCAAATGTTTGCCACAACCACTCACCTCGCTAGGAACTGTGAAGCTAGCGTGAAATGTGCAGAATGCAGCAGCACGAATCACAATACAACCTTGCACCCTGGACCACCTCCACAAGTGTTGTCACAAGCAGAGGAGCACGATGGGAAGGAGAAGAACACTGATGAAGATACCCCTGTGGTCAGCGCTCAATGTACGGAGATCTGTAAAGGACTCACAGCAGGAAGGTCCTGTTCAAAAATCTGCCTTGTCCAAGTCAACCCTGCAGGCCGCAAGGACAAAGCCCTCAAGATATATGTAATCCTGGATGACCAAAGTAACAGGTCTTTAACCAGGTCCATCTTCTTTGACAACTTCAGCATTGTAGGCCCTGGTTCTCCCTACTCCCTGAGGACGTGTTCAGGTACCGTTGAGACGGCGGGGAGAAAAGCAGCCAGATACAAGGTGTAGTAAATAGATGGTCAAACCTGCCTATCGCTACCAGCCATCCTGGAGTGCAACCAGATTCCCGACAACAGGTCAGAGATACCATCACCGGAGGTAGCAACACATCACCCCCATCTGAAGCGTATAGCCCACCTGATACCAGAGTTGGATCCAGAAGCCCCAATAGCCCTACTCCTGGGAAGAGATATACTACGAGTCCAAAAGACTAGAGAATATATAAACGGCCCATAAATGCACCGTATGCTCAGATGCTCGACCTTGGATGGGTCATCATAGGAGACGTCTGTCTAGGAGGAGCACACAAGCCGGCCTCAGTCAACAGTATGCTCACCAGAACACTAGAAAATGGACGTCCGTCTCTCTTCCATCCATGTCCCAATAGTCTGCTGGTAAAGGAATTACCAAACAGCACTCCCCTTCCATGCCATTTCTCAGTACCTACCAACGAAGACCACGCCTGTGAAGGTGAACAAGACCACATGGGATGTACAGTCTTCCACAGGACAAAGGAAGACAACAAGGTAGCGATGTCCATAGAAGATAGGATGTTCTTGGAGAACATGGATAGACAAATAGTCAAAAACAAATCGAACATTTAGGTCACACCTTTACCATTTCGACTTAAGAGAAGGCGCCTACCCAACAACAAGGAAATGGTCTACAGCCAGTTCATCTCCCTCAGACACAAGCTTAAGAAGATACTTGAGATGAAGGAACACTTCTTTACCTTCATGGGAAGGATATTCCAGAACAACCACGCAGAGATTGCACCTGCACTTCGGCCCTCAGAGGAGTGTTGGTACCTGCCCATCTTCGGAGTATACCATCCCAAGAAGCCAGGTCAAATAAGAGTGGTATTCGACTCAAGTACCAAATGTGAAGATGCCTCATTAAATGATGTCCTACTGTAGGGCCCAGACCTCAACAACAGACTTCTGGAAGTACTACTCTCTTTACGCAGAGATAAGGTGGCATTTATGGCTGACATACAACAGATGTTCCACTGTTTTCTCGTCAAAGAGGAACACAGAAACTATTTGAGGTTCTTCTGGTACCGTGACAACGACCCAGACAAAGACATCACAGAGTACCGGATGAGGGTACACATCCTTGGGAACAGCCCTTCCCCAGCAGTCGCTATCTACGGCCTCCATAATTCTGCCAAAGAAGGTGAAGAAAGGTATGGGTCAGACGTCAGATCCTTTGTAGAAAAGGACTTCTACGTAGACGACTGTTTGAAGTCCACACCAACAAATGAGGCTGCAATCAGTCTACTAAAAAGGGCTCAAGAAATGCTCGCTCACTCTAACCTAAGGTTTCACAAGATTTCCTCCAACAGTCGAGAGTTGATGGAAGCATTTCCCTCTCAAGACTATTCCAGCGATCTAAAGGACCTAGACCTAAGCATCGACACTCTTCCCATGCAGCGGAGTCTTGGATTGCTTTGGGATATGAAGATGGAAGCCTTCACTTTTCAGATCAGTAAAGACGAGAAACCCTTCACGCGCAGAGGAGTTCTTTCTTTTGTGAATAGTCTATACGACCCCTTTCCAGTTACTGTCCAAGGGAAAATGATGCTAAGAGACTTCACCCAAGACACATCTGATTGCGATGATCCACTGCCAGCAGAAAAGGCAGACCTGTGGGCAGAGTGGAAGAGGTCTCTCGAGGCCTTGACCGACCTTCATGTGAAACGACCGTATGCTCCTGTGCCATCCACAGAATTCAAGACACAAATACTTTGTATCTTCTGCGACACATCAGTCAAAGCAATCGCAGCAGTAGCATACCTCAAAACTATAGATGTCAATGAACAGAGCCACATCGGGTTTGTGATGAGCAGGACTAAACTGGCACCACTCCGCGAACACACGGTATCCAGACTGGAACTCTGCGCTGCTGTCCTCGCAGTTGAATTGGCCGAGCTTATCTCAGGTGTGATGAATCTGGAGACCAAAGAAGCAGAGTTCTACACTGATAGCAAGGTGGTACTGGGATACATCTGCAATGAAATGCAACGCTTTTATGTCTACGTCAGCAACCGGATACTGAGGATAAGAAGATCTACCTGCCCTAGTCAGTGGCACTATGTACCTACTCACCTCAATCCTGCGGAAACATGCGACTAGATCCGTTGCTTCAAGTCATCTTGAGGACACTACCTGGTTCACAGGCCCTGCTTCCTTGTACCGTTGATGCCCCACATCGACAGGCCTGAAACATTCAAACTGGTGGATCCAGATGCCGACGAGGAGCTCCGTCCTCGAGTGTCTGCTCTGCATACAGGGATTTCAAATCATTACCTGGGATCTCATCGGTTGAGCAGGTTCTCAACCTGGAAGTCACTTTTCGGGCCATTGCTTGTCTACATCATGTGGCCCAGTCCTACGAGTCAGCATTACCTGCAAGCCAGAGATCTTGTAAAGGTTGGCATCACTGCAAGCATGCTTTTATCGCCCTCAACTTGGAAAGAGCCAAGGTTACAATACTTCGTATTGTGCAAAAGGAAACCTACCCCAGAGAAGTAGACAACCTCAACAAGGGACAACCCATTTCTAGAGACAGTGTCTTGAAAAAGCTTGATCCAACATTCTCACTCCCCCCATGTTACTCACTCAGAAAACCAACACTCCCAGCGCTCCACTGGGAGAATTCTGCAACAAGGACCTCTACAGACATCAATGGAGACAAGTTCAAAGTCTCTCCAATACTTTCTGGGACAGATGGAGAAAACAATATCTCTCTACCTTACAGCCTAGGAAGAAGTGGCAGATCGACAAGTCGAACACCAAACCAGGTGATATTGTGCTCATGAAGGACAGCCATGTAGAAAAACAAAGAAAAAGACCAGACAATAATAGGTCTGCACACCCCGGCAATGTTTAAGATGCAAAAAACCTCATGAAATTTTATTTGAAAAAACAAGACACACAACAGATAAAATCACTTAAAAAACACACATAATGTGCCATGAAGCACCACACACCTGAATCCTGACCTGTGCAAAATAATATTATAATGACTCTAAAGTAATCAGAAATCGCCAATGCATGCAATAAATATAAGCAAATAATATGTCATGTGCGGACAAGGTCAACTAATAAATTCAGCAGAATTAACAACATCAATATCCAGCACACACAAATGGAAAATGCACAAATAGAGACCTGAGAAATGCAGTAAGATGGGGACTGAGGAAATGATATCCGAATTAGCAGATGAAGATAAAAAGCCCCGAAAAGGCTAAACAAACAACCCCCTGTCCATACTCACTATGGAAACCGAGCATGAGGAAATGCCCCAAGTAGAATCATACATTGATATAGAGAAGGGGGCAAAATGGTGGTCTGCCGGTCCCTAGGAGCTGCAAAACCGTCCCAGTAAAAGAGTCAATGTGCCTTTAATGGCAAAAATAAACAAGAGCCAGGAGCAGAGCACATGGGAGAAAGCCCCACGCGTATCACTGCTACAGTGCAGCTTTCGTCAGGGGAAGTGAGCTTGCTTTTCCAAAAAGTAACATATTTATGCCCCTGCCAATTACCTCAATCACCTACCTGTGAGCGCTTACCAGAAATGTCCCAAATGGAGGGCGGGGATTCCTCCAAACATTGCAGCCAGTGCCGCAATGATAGAAGGCATGAGGGACAGCCAGTCACACCGAAATGAGTGGCCACTAGGCCTCATAACGAAGGTATTCCCAAGCAAAGATGGGAAGGTGTGCAAGGTCGAGGTCAAAGTGTGGAAGGCTGGAGAGAGTAAACTATTCCACAGACCAGTTGCGGAACTAGTTTTACTGCTTTTGCCAAAAGAGCCTGTATGTGGCATCAGTTGATGCCAAGCGGGGAGTGTTCTGCCCATCTGAGTACAGGGCAGTATGTTTTGTACTGTGCGATGGTTTGTTTGTTATAGCACCATCCAGTGGTGGCTGAATTTATAGCCTGTGCCTTTAGCAAGCAGATAGAGTGTTGCATTGTGGGATTGAAGCAAGGCATGCTGGGAAGAAGAATCTCCATTTTCTTCTGTGTACTTCAAGGAATTGAAGTGTTCATGTGCTCTCCTGTAACCTCTCCAACTTGAGTTTGCTATCCTGGTAAATCATATCTGGTAAGATCAATATCTTCTCTAGCAATATAGTGTTTAGGAGGTTATTAACTGTATAGCAGCCAGTGCATAGGAGATGTTATTATAATCCTGTGTAAAGTTTGCATCATACTGTACACTTTCCTGTTAATTGTAAAGTGTC
The DNA here is from genome assembly GCA_033576555.1 of Oophaga sylvatica. Taxonomy (NCBI): domain Eukaryota; kingdom Metazoa; phylum Chordata; class Amphibia; order Anura; family Dendrobatidae; genus Oophaga; species Oophaga sylvatica. The sequence goes on from JARQOD010000002.1 coordinate 543,741,861, forward strand.
AGCTGTGTGCCCAATACTTATTTATGTCACTTGTATTTTTATAGTTTTACCGCGCATGTTCTATACTGTTCACCAATAAACAAGTTAGACTACAGAGGACAGTCTGCTTATTTGGAATATAGAATCGTGGTTTAGGCTGTATGCTAGATTGCACACTGTGTCAACGTGTATGAAGGCAGAACAAGAGGGGCTTTGCAGAGCTCAGAGGCATTGCGTTCTTGTAAGAAGTCTTTTTTTCCCCTATCTTTATGTGTGCATATTGCAGCTAGTCAATCTGGGCACAGGAAACACCCCCAATGTACTGACACAACAGCTTGTGTCACTGGCTGCTCAAAACACGTTTCTCTTCATAAAAATAGCGGATATCTTGTTTTAGCGCCATTTTGACACTGTAACAGCACAGAGAGGCTGCTCCTGATGCTGGAAATGTTAACCGCAAGATTTTAGCTAGTTAGGTGATTGTATATCAGTCAGATAGTGTAGCTAGATAGTGTCCAGTGTGGCTGTAAAATTTACCTTCCGGAATTTGTTTTGTTTTGGCTATTACTGAGGTCCACAGACAAAGCCAGCAGGGCACGTGTTGTGCACTGCTTCTATTGTGCTCCGTGCACAAGTATAGCATTCTAATTAATATTTTTACAATGGCTAAAAAAAATGAGAGTGTAGCAAGCTACTGTCCAATGTGGCTGTTAATTTTGCCTTCCAGTATTTTTTTGTCTTTTTTGGACATTACTGAGGTCTACAAAGAAAGCCAGCAAGGCACGTGTTGTGCACTGCTTCTATTGTGCGCCATGCTCGAGTATAGCATTCTAATTCACATGTTGCTAGTGAAAAAATATTAAACAGCATGCTGCATCCCATCTTGTCATTTAGTGCTGTGGAGATATAAAACTGTCCGCAGAACTAATGCACATTAAAAAGAAAGTCATATTTTTTTCTGTTGCTAAATGTGAAATAGCCTGCTGTATACCTTGTTGTCATTTTGTGGCGGTGATATGAATCTGTCTTCAGACCTAAGGCACACAAAAAAATTATAATTTTTCAGTTGCAAAATGTTAGACAACCCGCCTTATCACATTTTGTCATTTGGTTGGGCTGAAATTAAGCTGAAGAGGTCTGATCCAGACCTCAAAAAATTATTCTGTTATTAACATTAACGGCATACAGTAAGAGACTTGACTTTAAAATAGTTTAGAACAATATTGCACAGACAGCGACAACCATGGTACACGCTGAAAACACATTTCCTGCAGCGGTGCTCCAGGTACGCCGAACGTCTGTGGAGAAAAATAGAAAATCTAATCTACCCTAAGATTTCATCCATTATAAGTTTATGCTCAAAACATACAACACTGCCCTTCACCTCTTCAAACAAACCTATTTCAACACCCTCATCACCTCACTATCCAATAAACCTAAACGTCTCTTTGACAGTGCAGGCCCCAACTACGAATCTCCGCGCTGACTATCTGGCCACTTACTTCAAAGAAAAAATTGACCATAACGGATAGTAAATTATCTCCCAATCCCCTCATACCATGCATTGTCCTCCCTCCCCCACTGCATCTAGCTCACTCTCTGATTTTGAATCAGTAACAAAAGAAGTAATCAGGCTCCTTGCATCTTCTCGCTCGACCACTTGCACCTGTGAACACATTCCGTCACATCTCCTTCAGGCCCTTTCCCCTGCTGTCACCACTCACCTCACAAAAATATTCAACCTCTCTCTCTTACGGTATCTTTACCTCCTCATTTAAGCATGTCATCATACATTCATTACTTAAAAAACCATCCCTCTACCAAAACTGTGCCGCTAACTATAGACCTGTCTCTTATCTTCCCTTCATCTCTAAACTCCTGGAACGCCTGGTCCACTCCCGTATTATCCTCTATCTTTCAGATAACTCTCTTCTTGACCCTCTTCAATCCGGTTTCCGCTCTTTACACTCTTCTGAAACTGCCCTCACTAAAGTCTCTAATGACTTACTAACAGCTAAATCTAATGGTCACTACTCCATGCTAATTCTCTCGGATCTCTCTGCTGCATTTGACACTGTGGATCATCAGCTCCTCCTCACTATGCTCCGCTCCATCGGCCTCAAGGACACCGTTCTCTCCTAGTTCTCCTCCTATCTCTGACTGCTACTTCACTGTATCTATGCGGGCTCCTCCTCCACTCATCTTCCACTTACGGTTGGGGTTCCTCAAGATCAGTTCTAGGCCCCCTTCTCTTCTCTTTGTATACTGCCCTATTGGTCAAACAATCAGTAGATTTGGTATCCAGTACCATCTCTATGCTGATGACACCCAATTATACACTTCTCCTGATATCACGCCTGCCTTTTTAGAAAACACCAGTGATTGTCTTACCACTGTCTCTAACATCATGTCTTCCCTCTATCTGAAACTGAACCTGTCCAAAACTGAATTCCTTGTGTTTCCTCCCTCTACTAATGCACCTATGCCAGACATTGCTATTTCCGTGTGTGGTTCCACCATTACTCCCCAGCAACATGCCTGCTGTCTTGGGATCATACTTGATTCCGAGCTTTCATTTACTCCCACATCCCATCACTGGCTCGCTTTTGTTATTTGCACCTCAAAAAAAATTTCTGGAATTCGACCCTTTCTTACTTTCGACTCTGCAAAAACTCTTACTGTTTCTCTTATTCATTCTCATCTGGGCTATGGTAACTCTCTACTAATCGGTCTCTCTCTTACTAAACTCTCCCCTCTCCAATCTGTCTAGAATGCTGTAGCCAGGATCATATTCCTCACCAATCATTACACCGATGCCTTTACCTTGTCCTTGTGTCAGTCATTACACTGGTTATCCATCCACTCCAGAATCCAGTACAAACTTATTACCCTCACCCACAAAACACTCCATGGCTCAGCGCCACCCTACATCTCCTCCCTCATCTCAGTCTAACAGCCTACCCGTGCCCTCCGTTCTGCTGATGACCTTAGGTTAACATCCTCAATGATCAGAACCTCCCACTCCCATCTTCAAGACTTTTCACGTGCTGCACCAATTTTTTAGAATGCACTACCCAGGTTATTACAATTAATCCCCACAGTTTTAAGCGTGCACTAAATATGCATTTGTTCAGACTGGCCTACCGTCTCAAGGCATTAACCTAACTATACCTGTGTTGCCCATTCTAAATTCTGGGAAGGAGCATCATATTACATTGCAGATTTTGCTGCACTGGTTTGAGGATGCCATGTCACATTGGGAGAGCCTCTGAGGTGCTAGAACAGCAGAACCCCCATAAGTAGTTTTTACAAACTACACCTCTCCATGAATTCATCTAGGTGTGCAGTGATCATATTTATATCACAGGTGTGTCACAGAATTTTATACCACTGGCCAGTGAAGAAAAATAAGTTAAATTTTTCCACCAATATTGTGTGTTAGCCCCAAATTTTACATTTTGATACTGGGAAATGGGCAAAATTTCACCAAAATTTGTCCCACAATTTCTGCTGAATGTAGAAATACCCTATATATTGCTATGCATTACTGCTTAGCCACAAGATGAGACTAAGGAGAAACAGAGCGCTATTACCTCCTGAAGTGCAGATTTTCCTAGATTAGTTTGCAGACTCTATATACAGGGCTGCTAACTACTAGAGAAAAGCAGAATTCTCCCTCAAGTGAGCCTATTTTAGAAATTATACCCATTTGGGAATTTATCTACAGGTGTAGTTACAATTTTGACTCCATAGGTGTCTTCCAGAAACAGGTAGTAGTGGATGTTGGTGAGTGAAAATTGCAAACTGCCATTATAGAGACCAGTGCGTTATAGTGCCCAGTATGTTGTAGTGACCAGTACGTTATGACCAGCTCATGCTTCTGTACACACGCTCCAGTAAATTAGTCATCACTACAGAAATGCCAAACATGTTGGCGCTAAATGTGATTTAGACTCACTGGGCTCATAAGGGAAGGGGCATTTAAATTAGGGAGTATAGAATTTGTCGAATTTTTTTGAGGGGCGAGGGCCATTTTGCTTTCCTAGAGCTTTTGCACAACCACTAATGTGAAGGTTCCATAATATAATAATCTATAATTTCATTGACAGATGAAAAACCTGAGTGGGAACTTGCTTTTTTGTGGCCTGAGTTGAAGCTTTTTTGGGGAACATTTTGCAAAACATTTAGGATCACATTTATCCAGTGCTCTATGCTCTATGCTGAGTACTTACAGATGAAACTCCCAAGGAAACCATTGCCTATAATGAGGCAGCAAAGTTACGCTGGACTCTGTCTGGCCTCTGTTTAGCATTGTCCATCTTTTTAGAGGTTCACAAACTGTGGTCGACTGTGCTTTAATAATCACCTAAAAAGATGGATACTGCTGGATCATAGGCCACATTGCATCCACAGTGCCTCCATCTGTCTAATTATAGGAAATCTTCCGTTGGGCTTATGTCTGAATTGCATAATGAACAAATCAGCAGCAGGTGAAGAATTTTTTTATTTATTTTTTATGCCATTCCACATGTGGTATAAGGCTATGGTTCCACGGTCCGGAACCATAGCGCTTTTGACGGAGCGGAAATCCCGCTCCGTCTAAGCCCCGCCCCCTTTCTGACGCGCGATCTTTCCGGAGGTGTTCAGGACACCTCCGGAACACCTCCGGAAAGAACGCAGGGCTACATAGCCCTGTGTAATATTCTGTTGCGGCGACGCACCGTCGCCGCAATACGCGAGGACATGCTGCGGTCTAAAAGACGCGCCGCATGTCCGTTTACGCAGGTTTGCCACCTGCGTATTGTTACGCATAGTGGAGACGGGATTTCTTGAAATCCCCTCCACTATGCTGTAACATCTGGACGCTGCGTGTTTGGCGCTGTGCCAGCGCACAGCGCCAAACACGCAGCGTTTCTGACCGTGGAAACTCACCCTAAGGGATTAGGCAACTTTATTCTTCGGGTTGATGCGATTACAGTGTTACAAGATTTATATTGGGTTTTTATGTTTGGCAGCTGTCAAGCTAAAAGATGTTTTTTATTGCAAAAACTAGTTTTTGCATCGCTATTTTTAGAAAGCTATATTTTTTCCATATTTCGGCTGACAGAGTTATATGAGGGCTTCTTTTTTGCGGAATGATTTGGCGTTTTATTGGCCCCATTTTCAAGCACATGGCATTTTTTGATCGCTTTTTATTCCGATTATTTGGAGGTAAAATAAACAAAAAACAGCAATTCCGGAATTGCTTTTTTGGGATTTTTTTTCATACCGTTACGCGTGTGGTAAAATTGATAAAGCGGCTTTAATTTTCGGATCAGTACGATAACAGCAATATCACATTTATATAGTTTTTTTTATGTTTTATTGCTTTTGCCCAATAAAAACTATTTCATAGAAAAAATTAATTATTTTTGCATCGCTTCATTCTGAGAGCTATAACTTTTTTATTTTTCTGCTGATGGAGCTGAGTGGTGGCTTGGTTTTGGCGGAAAAGATGATGTTTTCAGCGGTGCAATTTTTATTTAAATTTGTCTTTTTTAATGCTTTTTGTTGTACTTTTTGTTCAGCGGTATAATGATAAGGCATAGTTTTTTGCCTTGTTTTTTATTTTTATTTTTTCTGTGTTCACTGAAAGTGTTAAATAGTGCAACAGTTTTATAGGTCTGCTCATTCCGGATGCAGTGATACCAATTTTAATTTTTTTATTTTTTTGTTCTTTATTTGTTTTGTTTTTATATTTTTACACTTTGTAATGATGTTTTAAAAATGTTTTTACATTGTCCCAGGAAAGGAGATCACTGTATAGTGACAGATCGCTGATCATCAGAGCAGCGTCTGACAGTGGAGGAGGCGTGTAAGCCCCTGCTCTTAGTAGGTGCTCACAAGCCACCTTCCCTGCAGGAACCTGAAGGACCTCGCTGCCATCTTGATGCCGGTGGGTTACCATGGAGACCAACAGCACAACGCGATCTCACTCCCTGTGTGATGCTCCTCATTGTCGCTGTGACTATAGCAGCATCAGAGGTGTTAAACACCCGTGATCAATGCGAGATCTGATCGTGCGCATTGCTGCAGGGTGTCAGCTCTCACATTGAGCTGACACCCGCACCCAATCGCCGTGGTGCTCAGCGTGAGCCCGCACGATTGCGATGCCGTATATCTACTTCTCTTTGGTGGAACATAGCTTCCACAGAGCAGTATATGTATGACACATGTCTGGAAGGCCTAAGGGGCTAAGTGATGCGGTTGGCCAGTAATGCCAATAACCAACATGACTACATTATTGCGGACAATCATCGTATTTATTGGATATCTAACCACAAAACATGCGAGTCAGAGACTAGAGCATTGCGCTCGAGCATCCACAATACTCGATCCAGTAGCGAGCATACCCGAGTACCCCTATCCTAGATTGAGTATCGAGTGTTGCCTTGCACACTTGCTCATCACTAATATTTGCCTCTAACTCCTTGTCCCCCCAGCTCTCACCTCCATAGAACGGTATGTAAAAGTCTGTATTCACTGAGAAAAGATGGAATCTGTGACCTGAGAGTATTTAGAATGAAATATCAGTCCAGGAGAAGGTAGCAGATTTCTGTTATAAGTAGTGTTGAGCGATAGTGCTCGATATCTAAAAATATTGTATCGAAATTGTATCGCCGATAGCACTAAATATCGTCGATATCCGATTTCGATACCGGAAGTCCAATGTAAGTCTATGGGAACAAAATATTGCAACTAAAAAAAAACCTTTATTTCCTTGTAAACACTAAATATACACACATAGAATACATATATATATATATATATATATATATATATATATACATGTCATTGTGACATATATATACATATATTTATAGTTTATACACTTCTACATAGTAAAATAGACTCTGATTCAATTGCCGGGTAAAGCCGTGACATACCCCATAGAAGTCGACGGGCTCGGTGCCGAGTACCCCAAAAACCTCTGGCTCTGTGCGACTCAACTTGGGCTTCACGAACAGGATTCTGTAGCTCGCTATAAGCGAGTCCTGTGTGCCTGAATTGAACTGGTTTTGTGCTTGAGAATTGCTAAAATCATCAGAGAATGTATTTGCCATTTTTCCGCCATATCTGCGTCACGACGAGGCACTGGTGAAGAAGAAGGGCGTGCTCTTCATGGGTGTACACACTCACTCAGTGACGTGAAAACGATGGCTCTAAATGGTACTGCAATGTAAGATCGTGCCCCACAGCTCTTCAGTTCCGCCTCCTCATCCTCCTCAGTGTGCGGAAACTAACACGAAGGTCCCGCCTCACTACAAAAGAGGGGCCCTCTCCAGATGCTAATGACACATGTGACTTGGCAGAGATGGCTAATGGACACGAGCAGAAGTGTGAAGGGATGGAGCAGTCAGAGCTCTCCCCCCACGGAAGCGACCCGATCGCCACGGAACCACCGTTGGGCACCCGGCCTCGAAACCCTCCTAGCTGCAAGAAGCGGAGGATACCCTAAGAGGCCTGGCCCGGCACCGGGAGGAGGTCGCCAGGATGGAAGCCAGCTGGCGTGTCCTAAAACTAAACTTGGAGCGGCGCCAATCCCTCTTACCTGAAGTGTCTGTACCGGAAGGTGAGGCACCCGTTCTAGTAGAGGAGTCCGTGCGGGCATCCCAGCCCTTGCAAGTGATCCGTTGACGTCGCAGTGAAGGCACCCGTTCGTGCAAAAAACGCTGCACCGGCAGCACCCCAGATCCCGCTGTCTGCCCCCGTCGCTGAGACAGAAGAAGCGACACCCGTCCTCATGGAGGAGGCAGCGCAGGCACCAGAGCACTACCTGCCTGTACCGGAGCCCCGACTGTCATCTGTTCCAGAGCCGGCTGCTTCCTCCGCAGGTGAGCGCCGCCAGGACTGGGGGGCGCCAGGAGAGCTGCCGAAAACCGGACACTGTAAGCTGCAGTTTGATGGTGGAGACATGGAGCTGCTGGTGGAGGAGAATTTCAACCGGCGTCAGGAGGAAGAGTGGAGACGTTGGGAGAAGGAAGCAGAGCGACAAAGGGAGCAGCGAGAATCCCAAAAACTTCGCCAACGTCAGCTGGAGAAGGACCGGGCAGATAAGGACCGGATGAGAAAAGATAAAAGTACGGTGAGGGAGCCGCGGCGTAAGGGTGCAGTACGGAGCTTTAAATTGAAAGGTGGTTGGGGCTTCATCCAGGAGCCTGGACTTTATTTAGAAGTTTTTGTGAACCGGCGGGACGTGGAGGCTCACCTCCCAGAAGGACACCCGGGGAGGGACCTGTTGCCAGGAGACTTGGTGACTTACACCCGACACTGGGGTTACAATGGATGGTACGCCCTAAATGTTACCAGGTGCGACCCCTACTCCCCAGAGTGTCAGGAACCTGTGAGACCCTCGGAGCCTTCAGCCTCCCACATCCAGGCCTCTGCAAAAGTGCCCACCCCACGCCGTAAATCTCCCCAGCCTCCCTCAGTGGTCTCCTCAGCAGCCCCAGCTATGGACATGATAAGTATAGCTGGCCCGTACCCGGCGCCTGTTAGGCCCCCTGGGGTTCGTTCAGTCTGGGACATAGGGTTCCAGACCCGGAGGGAGATGAAAGAGGTGGCCACACAGACCCAGATAGCGGGTCACGACTTGACTGTACAGGCCACACGACGTCATCAGGTCCTGGTGGTCCTTGGTGCCTCGGATGTTTGGCAAGCATCAGAAGAATACCAGGTGGTACCTGGAACAACCCTGCCAAAGAATTATAAATAACCCGGACAGGGTCACTGTATGTAAATAGTTAAATTGTTTATGTACCCGGACGGGTGAATGTTCATAAAAAAGTTTTTTAATTTAATAAAAAAAAAAAAACACAGTTTTCATTACTTTTATTACAGTCTCATCCTGCGACGCCATCGATCTCCTGTAAAAAAATGAAAAAAAAAAAAAAAAGTATACCACCTGACCGACGCAGTCCATAGTAACGAGTGTCCCACGACGATCCAGCTCTGCTACATCAGAATGACAGGCAGAGCCTGTCATCCCGGCGCAGCACAGCTGATTACCTGCTTCCCCGGCGGTGACGTCATCGGACTGACTGCTTTACGGCCGGGATTACCCAGCAGTCACTGCAGTTATCGCGAGAAACTGCATGTGACCGCCGGGGAAAGATGATGGCGGCCATGAAGCAGTCCAGGCCGTGACCGCCGGAGATCTTCTGCCAGGTAAGTGCCGCTGACTCCTGACAGACCCGACCGACGGACACTCACAGTGACAGTGACAAATCCGATTCCGGTATTCGATAAGACGAAAATATCTAAACGAATTATCGAAAGGCCGATAGAGCTAATATCGGCCGATAGCCGATATTTACATTATCGTATCGCTCAACACTAGTTATAAGATATATTAGAAAGTTTCTAATTTTTAGATTTACTATTGATTTATGGACAAAAAAGAATAAAATGACAGTTATTCTTTAAACTGCTGATGCTACACAACATTTTTCATGTGAATTTCTAAAAAGGATCCCTATATCAATCACTTATGAAAATGAAGCTAACTTCATCTTGACAGAAGAATTTAATGCAGGCGTGCTTGTCTCAGCTGATGCAAAACCTCTTTTTTCAATAAGTGAGTGACATGTCATTTTAACAGTGTTTGATATGAAGCTGCATATTTCTTTTGAAAGCAAGGTTCTGAATCAAGGTACATGATGAAGGATTATATAGAATTTTCTATACATGAAAAGAATATTTGTAGTGACCCCAGATTTTTGTGACATGTATTGCCTTTGGCATATATCTACAAAACGCCTCTGTGGCTCATAAGTCTTCTGATTTATAGTGATAGAGTAGCACAAGTTGGCCCCATCTGTTGATTAATGCCTAAATGTCTAAAATGTGCAGGCTAATGCTTATTACATAATATAGCCAATCGCATATTACTTTAAGGATACATGATGATTAGTTCCTGATTGAAATATGTCATCAAGATTTATATTTTCAACCTGATTTGTAAGTATGCAGTGTCTCCTTCCTGTGTTCTGCCTAAGTCAAACATCTTTGTAAAGAATTTGTATGCTAATCACCCAGAATGCTGGCGGTTTATAGTCACCTGCTGCTTTCCCAGCTGTAACTGTGCACTGTTGGATTGTACTGTACAAAAAAACTGTAACCTTTTGAACTGATGACCTGTTCCTTGGCATGTTCTGCTGAATTAAGCTATTTTTGTTTCACTGCTACTGTAGCTGAATTATTTGGTAACTTTGCAATATCCATTTTATTTCCATCAACAAAAAAGTGATAATAATGATGATAATAAGCTAAATACCCACACTCATGATACAATATACTGTTTAGCTGAACTTCATGAATTTATTTTTCTAGTTTGTGTGTTACTTTTAGTTAAAAAGCATTGTAAATCACTCTAAACATATAGTACATGACAGTAATTCTAAATTTTTAAGCCTTGTGTGGTAGATCAGCTCACTCGGCTGGTTAATGAGTGTACTCACAGGAATTCTTTCCATTTAAATTTTCAACTGGTTTATTAAAACAGGTTTCATAAACCAGTGCAAACAAAAGAAATATACATATTCAGTCTTCTTGACATAAACAAAACAAATAGCACTCACTGCAGCCTTGCAACTGCGGGGATCTGCTAGCACAGGAAAAACAAATTTCAGCTATGTTTACCAAGAGCCCAGCTCTAGAGGCCATCTCCCCTCCAGAATACACAGAATACTGAATGATCACATTTATCTTCTGGACCACACCCTGGGGTGGAGAAAGAGTAAACAGCCTCCTACTCACTCTTCAGCTATTCACAGAAACCAAGTCTTTAACATGGCCAATTAACCCCTCTTAGCACTTAGTATGCTGCAGCCTTTTTCCAGGTTCATATCACTGGGGATAAAATCCTGAATGACACATATCTCCTCTCCGGTATTTTACTAGTGACCTTCTCACACTTGTTTCAAAAGCAACCTTGTAAATTCCATCATAGCTACCACAGTATGCCATCATTTTTACTGTAAAATTACAGACACCGTGATGGAAACTCAATTAATTTTAATAAGGTCCATGGAGATTTTTGGTGACTGTCATATGATGCAACCAACTTTCTGTCACTTTCTTTTTGCTTCTCCAATAGTAGAGCTCATGAACAATATTGAATAGCACAAACCCTAAGGCAACAAGAAATGAAATATTAATAAAGCACTCCCATCAAACATTTTATCCTTTTAATATATTGCAATCATCACATTGTATAGCACTGTGTAATTACAATTGCTATTTTTTCCCTTCTACCCAGCTAACTCTTCTCTTTTGCATTAGGTTTATGACATCATGTGACTAAAAACTGACCAGCTAAATCCTTCTAACCCCTATGTAGAAACAGAAAGTCTCTTTTCCTTGCATGAGTCATCACTGCAAAAGTCACTGGCAAGGGGAGAAGGGCTGAGTCAGGAGTTGAATATGGGGTGACTCATACAGAGAAAATAAGCTTCCTATTTCTACATAGAGAAAAGAGAAGAATTACTGTAGATCGGTAGAAAGGCAAAATGACCAATTGTAAGTTCACCGTGCTATATAATATGATGATTGCCATATATTAAGAGGATACAAACTTTAATGGGAGGACTTCTTTAAACTCCAGAAATGTCAATGTGTAAATCACAAAAATGGTCAGGAACTAGATTGTAATACAGTATAGTAGAACATCTCCCAAGATAAAAATATGTGGATGTGAATCAAGGGTCTTTTCTACTTTTCTATAGGCAGTGCATACACAGCAGTCTCACCCATACCCTGAAGCTTGTGGACATTCAAAGGCTCCTCTGCCATGAAAAAACAACTTTTACATTGGCATCCAAGATAATCCTCCAATAGAAATTGTGATTAGTCTACAATATATAGCTTATACATTACCTATTTTTTGGATGCTGTCAACATAAGTCACTCAAACAAATTACAGGTAATTATGATTTGCTTGCATATCTTAATCCCAAATGTGCATTTTTTAACAATCTACATATAGGACAGCTCCATGACTCTTCAAACATTGTAAATTTTAAGTATCTATAATGTTTGAGGACTTATGGAACTATATATAGTTGGATTGGAAATGAAACGTGCTAACTTGTGACTGATAGAGATTTTGGCCTTTTATTATATGCTAAAGCTCTAAACATTTTGTTAAACCTTTTTATATTTTTCTGACTGCACATTGGTTTAGCAAATCCTCTCATTAAATGTCTTTAAAAATACAGAATTTTCTTTTTCGTACTTTTTGAAAAATGATACGTCACAACTGCATAATGCAGAGATTCAATATGATATACAGTAGCATTGTAAAATGACCATAAAGTGGGCACTTCATCACTACATGTTCTATCATAGGAAGTGATCTGAACTCCTAATACTTTATTAGCTAACACAATTATATTTTTTTACCTGTAGTTCACAGTGTTCAGATTTTTGGAGCATATATATTCTATATACATTGCGATCGGCCTGGTAGTGGCTGCATGCATGACAATTTTATCACTTTATGTGCCAGAAGAAAATAAGAAAAACAGATCTGGAGATCAGTGTCCATATAATATCTTTATAAAAACCCTCTTATAGTCTACATTATAAATTCTTGCATCATTATAAATATGGTAAGAGGATATTCTATCTAGAAGGGAACCAAAGTTTATAAAAGTGGGAACCATTAAAATGAAATCAGATCTGCTGAGATTAGAAGCACAAGGAATCCCAGTTGGATTTATGGTTTCCCCATCAGAACAGTCTTCTGGCTCATGCATATGGTTGTGTATGCAAGGCTGACAGACTCCACTAATTTATGTTAAGTGCAAAGCTGTAGACATTTTGACCCAAATTGTGAGTTGGGCACAAAATTTACCACTTTTGGCATTTTCGAGCCAGTTTTGCCAAGCTCCACTAAAATCGGTGAAGATGGGGAGGGATGCAGTACCACTTGGGCATGGTGCCACAAAGCGCTTAATTCATGATAAGCTTTGGTGTTCTGTATGTCAGAAATCTTACTTTAGTCTGTGACTGGAATATGATTTGTGGCGAGGCGCATGGAGGTACCTGCCACTCGTCAGACGTTCCTGATTCAATAATGTCTGGCTCCAGCATGCCCCTTCATAAACAACGTTGTGAACATCGCTTGTCTTGATGAATCAGGGCCTTCATCTTTTTTCATATGATTTTCTATACGGTGCCTTATTAAGGTAATGTGCCTAATTTTAACAATCTGATGAAGCATGTTAACGTCCAATAGAGCTGTATCCTATGGATGCCATATTACAGCTCCTTGTAATTTGAAGATTGAGTTCAGAAGTCCTGTCTTTAGCTCTTTAAGTATATGTTTGATTGTATTGTATGAATTTATTCATATACAGTAGCTATAGTATAAACATAAACAGTGAAAAAATAATATAGCAAAACAGATTTTAGACATCACATATTTCATAGAAAATTGAATCAGATTCATGTCCTTGTCTAAATGTATATAAATAAAGCATAATATATGTAATAATTTATCTGACCATTATGTTTGCCTTGTACTACAGTGATGATACTAATATTTGCAGCTTTTAATAAATGCGTTCTGGCAGCTGCGACTTGCCAATGTCATTGCTAAATGGACTTCTGTCTTTGCACACTGCTATTTTACCCTATGCCCTGTGCTGTATTGCATTATAATGAGACATTTCATCAGTGACAGCCCTAGGACTCCAAAATCTAATGTCCCTCACACACACACTACATCATCCAACGCATGTTCATTGATCTTTTTTGGTGCCATCTGGATCTAGGGTACTTTAATCGATAAAATCTACATCGTAGAACTACATAATTGGCTAGCTAGAATTATATTTAGTTGATTATTTACTAAAACAATAATAAATATTAGTACGTGTTTAATTTATTTCAGCTTGTTATTTCATCTTATACACTGAGGATACATCTTATTATCAGAATGCACACACATTTTGATGTAGCACCTGCTCAGATAAAAAGGTAAATCTACAAGATAGTACATAATGTTTTAGAGCAGCGCACTGTATATAAAAGACATGTTCCCATAAGAAGTGTCTAATGCTCCAAATTGCCAACTAAAACAGAGGTGCCTGTTTAACCCCTTCCCGACCCATGACGCCACGTAGGCGTCATGAAAACCTGTGCCAATCCGACCCATGACGCCTATGTGGCGTCATGAAAAGATCTCGTCCCTGCGGGCCGGGAGACCGGGGTCACTCAAAGGTCACCCGACCCGCCGGCACAGGACCCTTTGTGCTTCACCACAGGGGGGTTGGCTTAACCCCCCCATGGCCACGATCGCTCTGATTGGCTGTTAAAAGTGAAACAGCCAATCAGAGCAATGTGTAATATTTCACCAATTTAATTGGTGAAATATTACAATCCAGCCATGGCCGATGCTGCAATAGCATCTGCCATGGCTGGAGACCGAGCCCTGACCCCCCCCACACCGAGTCACGGCGGTGATCGGCCGCCGCCACCGAAAGATGGCAGCGATCGGTCACCGCCGTCACTTACAGCTCCCCTCCTCTTTTGGTCCACTGCCCCCACTTCCTATCCCCCCCCCAGCCTTCCGACCCCCCTACTCACCTCTCCCGATCCACCGATGTCCCACGATCGGGCCCGGCGTCCGCCCGGGCCTCTTCATGGGCGCCGCCATATTGGAAAATGGCGGGCGCATGCGCAGTGCGCCCGCCGGCCGGCGCATGCGCAGTGCGCCCCCCAGTGTTCAAAAATTTTTTGATCACTGTGATAAACTGTCACAGTGATCAAAATAAAAAAAAGTAAATGAACCCCCCCCCTTTATCATAGGTAGGGACAAATAAAAAAAATAAAGAATTTTTTTTTTTTTCCTAGCGGATTTTGCTGCTGATCCGCAGCTGATTTTGCTGCGGATCCGCGGCGGATATCGCTGCTTATCCGCGGCGGATTTCGCTGCTGATCCGCGGCGGATTTCGCTGCGGATCCGCGGCGGATATCGCTGCTTATCCGCGGCGGATTTCGCTGCTGATCCGCGGCGGATTTCGCTGCTGATCCGCGGCGGACTTCGCTGCTGATCCGCGGCGGACATCGCTGCTGATCCGCGGCGGATTTCGCTGCGGATCCGCTGCGGATTTCGCTGCTGATCGGCGGCGGATTTCGCTGCTGATACGCGGCGGATTTCGCTGCTGATCGGCGGCGGATTTAGCTGCTGATCCGCTGCGGATTTCGCTGCTGATCGGCGGCGGATTTCGCTGCTGATCCGCGGCGGATTTCGCTGCTGATCGCGGCGGATTTCGCTGCTGATCCGCGGCGGATTTCGCTGCTGATCCGCGGCGGATTTCGCTGCTGATCCGCGGCGGACTTCGCTGCTGATCCGCGGCGGACATCGCTGCTGATCCACGGCGGACTTCGCTGCGGATTCGGGCGGATTTCGCTGCTGATCCGCGGCGGATTTCGCTGCTGATCGGCGTCGGATTTCGCTGCTGATCCGCTGCGGATTTCGCTGCTGATCGGCAGCGGATTTCGCTGCTGATCCGCGGCGGATTTCGCTGCTGATCGGCGGCGGATTTCGCTGCTGATCCGCGGCGGATATCGCTGCTGATCGGCTGCGGATTTCGCTGCTGATCCGCAGCGGATTTCGCTGCTGATCCGCGGCGGATTTCGCTGATGATCCGCGACTAATTTTGCTGCTGATCCGCGGCTGATTATCTGCTGATTCATCTGCGCTAGCGGTATAGCATAACGCGATCGCGTTATGCTATACCGTTACCAGCCGGTCAACGCTACGTGTTGAACGGGCTGGTAAAACACAATATGAACCCAGCCTTAGGGTTAGAACTAGGGTTAGGGTTAGCATTAGGGCTAAGGTTAGAATTACGGTTAGGGTTGGAATTTGGGTTAGGGTTGGAATTAGGGTTAGGTTTGGAATTAGGGTTAGGCTTGTAGTTAGGTTTATGGTTAGAGTTGGGATTAGGGTTAGGGGTGTGTTGGGGTTAGGGTTATGATTAGGGTTTGTATTAGGGTTAGGTGTGTGTAGGCGTTAGGGGTGTGTTGGGGTTAGG
Source organism: Oophaga sylvatica (assembly GCA_033576555.1). Taxonomy (NCBI): domain Eukaryota; kingdom Metazoa; phylum Chordata; class Amphibia; order Anura; family Dendrobatidae; genus Oophaga; species Oophaga sylvatica. The sequence goes on from JARQOD010000002.1 coordinate 543,757,925, forward strand.
GTTGGAGTTAGAATTGAGGGGTTTCCACTATTTAGGCACATCAGGGGGTCTCCATACGCGACATGGCGCCACCATTGATTCCTGCAAATTTGCGTTCAAAAAGTCAAACAGTGCTCCCTTTATTCCAAGCCCCGACGTATGCCCAAACAGTGGTTTATCCCCACATATGAGGTATCAGCGTACTCGGGAAAAATTGCACAACAACTTTGGGGGTTCTAATTTCTCCTGTTAACATTGGGAAAAAAAATTGGGGACTAAAAATTATTTTTGTGGAAAAAAAATGATTTTATATTTTCACGGCTCTGCGTTATAAACTTCTGTGAAGGACTTGGAGATTCAAAGTGCTCACCACACATCTAGAGGAGTTCCTTGGGGGATCTAGTTTCCAAAATGGGGTCACTTGTGGGGAGTTTCTACTGTTTAGGCACATCAGGGACTCTGCAAACGTAACATGACGCCCGAAGACCATTCCATCAAGTGGGCATTTCAAAAGGTCACTACTTCCCATCCGAGCCCCGACGTGTGCCCATACAGTAGTTTTCTCCCACATATGGGATATCAGCATACTCAGGACAAATTGGACAACAACTTTTGGGGTCTAATTTCTCATGTTACCCTTGCGAAAATAAAAAAATTGGGGACTAAAAGATCCTGATTGTGGAAAAAATATGATTTTTTTATTTTCATGCCCGGGCGTTATAAACTTCTGTTAGCCCTTGGGGTTCAAAGTGCTCACCACACATCTAGATAAGTTCTTTGCAGGGTCTAGTTTCCAAATGGGGTCACTTGTGGGGAGTTTCTACTGTTTAGGCGCATCAGGGGCTCTGCAAACGTAACAAGATGCCCGCAGACCATTCCATCAAGTTGGCATTTCAAAGCGTCACTACATCCCTTCCGAGCCCTGACGTGTGCCCAAACAGTGGTTCCCCCCCACATATGGGGTACTAGCGTACTCAGGAAAAACTGGACAACAACTTTCGGGGTCCAATTTCTCCTGTAACCATTGTGAAAATAAAAATAGTGGGCTAAAAAATCATTTTTTGAGAAAAAAAAAAGATATTTTATTTTCACGGCTCTGCGTTATAAACTTCCTTAAAGCACCTGGGGGTTCAAAGTGCTCACTATGCATCTAATAAGTTCCTTAGGGTGTCTAGTTTCCAAAATGGGGTCACTTGTGGGGGAGCTCCAATGTTTAGGCACACAGGAACTCTCCAAATGCGACATGGCAACCGCTAAATATTCCAGCATATTTTCTATTCAAAAAGTCAAATGGCGCTCCTTCCCTTCTGAGCCCTGCCGTGCGCCCAAACAGTGGTTTATGATCACAAATGAGGTATCTGTGTACTCAGGAGAAATTGCCCAACAAATTTTAGATCCAATTTATACTGTTGCCCATGTGAAAATGAAAAAAACTGAGGCTAAAAGAAAATTTTTGTGAAAAAAATTACTTTCTTTATTTTACGGATCAATTTGTGAAGCACCTGGGGGTTCAAAGTGCTCACTATGCATCTAGATAAGTTCCTTAGGGGTCTAGTTTCCAAAATGGGGTCACTTGTGGGGGAGCTCCAATGTTTAGGCACACAGGGACTCTCCAAATGCGACATGGCAACCGCTAAATATTCCAGCATATTTTCCATTCAAAAAGTCAAATGGCGCTCCTTCCCTTCTGAGCCCTGCCGTGCGCCCAAACAGTGGTTTATGACCACATATGAGGTATCTGTGTACTCAGGAGAAATTGCCCAACAAATTTTAGGATCCAATTTATACTGTTGCCCATGTGAAAATGAAAAAAACTGAGGCTAAAAGAAAATTTTTGTGAAAAAAAGTACTTTCTTTTTTTTACGGATCAATTTGTGAAGCACCTGGGGGTTCAAAGTGCTCACTATGCATCTAGATAAGTTCCTTAGGGGGTCTAGTTTCCAAAATGGGTCACTTGTGGGGGAGCTCCAATGTTTAGGCACACAGGGACTCTCCAAATGCGACATGGCAACCGCTAAATATTCCAGCATATTTTCCATTCAAAAAGTCAAATGGCGCTGCTTCCCTTCTGAGCCCTGCCGTGCGCCCAAACAGTGGTTTATGACCACATATGAGGTATCTGTGTACTCAGGAGAAATTGCCCAACAAATTTTAGGATCCAATTTATACTGTTGCCCATGTGAAAATGAAAAAACTGAGGCTAAAAAAAAATTTTTGTGAAAAAAAAGTACTTTCTTTTTTTTACAGATCAATTTGTGAAGCACCTGGGGGTTCAAAATGATCACTATGCATCTAGATAAGTTCCTTAGGGGTCTAGTTTCCAAAATGGGGTCACTTGTGGGGAGCTCCAATGTTTAGGCACACAGGGACTCTCCAAATGCGACATGGCAACCGCTAAATATTCCAGCATATTTTCCATTCAAAAAGTCAAATGGCGCTGCTTCCCTTCTGAGCTCTGCCATGCGCCCAAACAGTGGTTTATGACCACATATGAGGTATCTGTGTACTCAGGAGAAATTGCCCAACAAATTTTATGATCCAATTTATACTGTTGCCCATGTGAAAATGAAAAAACTGAGGCTAAAAGAAATTTTTTGTGAAAAAAAAGTACTTTCTTTTTTTTACAGATCAATTTGTGAAGCACCTGGGGTTCAAAATGATCACTATGCATCTAGATAAGTTCCTTAGGGGGTCTAGTTTCCAAAATGGGGTCACTTGTGGGGGAGCTCCAATGTTTAGGCACACAGGGACTCTCCAAATGTGACATGGCAACCGCTAAATATTCCAGCATATTTTCCATTCAAAAAGTCAAATGGCGCTCCTTCCCTTCTGAGCCCTGCCGTGCGCCCATACAGTGGTTTATGACCACATATGAGGTATCTGTGTACTCAAGAGAAATTGCCCAACAAATTTTAGGATCCATTTTATCCTGATGCCCATGTAAAAATGAAAAAATTGATGCTAAAAGAAAATTTTTGTTGGAAAAATTAAAATGTCCATTTTTTCCTTACACGTTGCTTTAGTTCCTGTGAAGCACCTGAAGGGTTAATAATCTTCTTGAATGTAGTTTTGAGTAGCTTGAGGGGTGCAGTTTTTATAAAGGTGTCACTTTTGGGTATTTTCTGCCATATAGACCCCTCAAAGTGACTTCAAATGTGAGGTGGTCCCTAAAAAAAATGGTTTTGTAAATTTTGCTGTAAAAATGAGAAATCGCTGGTCAACTTTTAACCCTTATAACTTCCTAACAAAAAAAAATGTTGTTCCCAAAATTGTGCTGATGTAAGGTAGACATGTGGGAAATGTTATTTATTAACTATTTTGTGTCACATAACTCTCTAGTTTAACAGAATAAAAATAAAAATTTGAAAATTACAAAATTTTCAAAATTTTCGCCAAATTTCCATTTTTTTCACAAATAAACGCAAAAATTATCAACTTAAATTTACCACTAACATGAAGCCCAATATGTCACGAAAAAACAATCTCAGAATCGCTAGGATCCGTTGAAGCGTTCCTGAGTTATTACCTCATAAAGGGACACTGGTCAGAATTGCAAAAAATGGCAAGGTCTTTAAGGTCAAAATAGGCTGGGTCATGAAGGGGTTAATACCCCGAACAATACTCAAAACTCATGATTGATGAGTGATTATGGACGTAAGCCACCCTTGTGTTTCGTGGGTGCACTACCCATTTATCTTTCTAATACTACATTCATTCTGCAGCAGTTACCCCCTGAAAAAGCTGTTTGCTTTGGATGACTGAAGCAGGACCAGATCTGATTACCTGATGAACCTTGAGGCTACAAAATCCCATTAATTGTTTTCAGACAGATGCTTTTGTTGGTCGTATGTGGATGGGCAACATTTAATGGAGCTAATCAATGTGGGACTACCTGCTGCTATTTTCATATAGATATACTGCTCAATATGGGATTTCTTACTTGAGAAAGCAGTTTTTAAAGCCAGATCACATAAATGGCTGACTGGTTCACTCATTAAACATAATAGAAGGTGAAATCTGCTCTTTAAACAACGTAAATAAAACTCTGCGTGGACAGCTCCCTGCTAAACCTGATTGTGATGCTGTTTGCTTCTCATGGACAAGCCGAGAGGCTGGGTAATCAAAAGGTTTGAAGTCAGAAGCCAGGAGGGAACTTCATAGGCAGAGGAGTGATATAGAAGAATAGTCCAGGGGTCAAAATACCAGAAAGATAGCGGATCAAGTTAAGGTTCAAAATAAATGGATGGTGAGAACTTGGTCCAAAGTCAAACAGCAGTAGATCAGTGCACAGAGCAGCAAGGCAAACATACACCAGTGAGCACAAAGCTACCATTGGCACTAGTCTGAGGCAGACAGCTGGTTGAATAGTAAGGAAATTATCCAAACAGAAGACACATGAATGGACCTTAGGCAGCACCCAAACTCCGAATTGACAGCTAAGCTGTCATTCAAGACACTGAGACGCCTAAACATCCAATTGGGCAGGTACGCTGTCCATCAAGTACTGACAGCTCAGGATGCGACTGCTCTAGATTGTAAAGCAGACAGCAATTCACTGCATCTAGACACACAGAAAGGTGGAATTGTCCCACTGATAACATTAAATATACCTATAAGTGCAGTTTACAATGTAGAGCTACTTGGATCACAAAAAAAAAATCAAATTTATGCCAGCTATTAATTATAATTAAATTGTTGGAATATGTGTGGAAAATCAACCTTTACAAAACTTCACTCACTTTTTAGAAATGTGACATGAGCAGGGTTGAAAGATAAAGGGAACCTGACAGCAGGCTTTTGCTTTGTAATATTAGGACAGCATGAGGTCTCAGCTGAGATACTGAATTCAGCCATGTGTCATTTATAAGGCTGCATGCTCTTGTTTACTTAAACTGAAGGTTTTATCACTAGAAGATTAACATTCCCTTTACCACAGTGCATGTGCGCCCTAGTCCCACCACGCCCTCTCCTCTGATAAGCAGCTCACTGTCAATAGTAGTGTGGGTGAGGTTAGCTTTCTGATCTCTGCTATATGCTACATCTAAGAACTCTGAATGTTTGTGTTACAACTGCTTCACTAAGTGATACATTGCTGGATTCATAGTCTCTGTACCTACATTGTGTGACTTTCAGATGAGGTATCAAAAACCTGATGACAGATGCCCTTTAAAATAGTCACAAATTATGGCATACAGATGATTTGTGCCATAATTTGTGACTTTTTTATGCCATAAAGTAGTGTAAAAACTATAATAAATGTCTTAAATTGTGTTTAATTTAGTGCAAGTTATGAAAATCAGCCCAGCTGTGGGAAACAACACTATCTTCTGTATTAGTAAATGTTGCACTTCTCAGTCTTCCAGTAAAGGGATTTCTAATCCCTTGAATTCTACCACATAATAATCATGTTGCCTGATTGTTCCTCAAGTCCTACTAGTAAGAGCTATGGCTTCATTATCCTACACTCATTAAGCCTAACCTGCCTAAAGCATATGTATTCAATTTGCAATAAAAAACCCAAAACTCTATATCAGGCTTCATGTATTTGTGCTTTACATGACTGTGTCTAGATGAATAACAAAAATATATTTAGCTTCAAAATTAGATTAAAACTTTAATATTACTGGATATTAGAGATGATGGAATCTCCCAACATTCAAATTTACCTAATTGAGCAGATTTTCCAGGATCAATTAGATTTGCAACTAAGTTATTTGATGCTAATTATTTTTTTCCTGATGCTCTGGAGTGCTTCTAGACCCTCGAGCATAATAAATGTAGGATGCAAAAAATAAATAAAAAGAATTAATACTCACCTCTCTGCTTAGCATTCACCCATCCCTGCCATCCACCATCTAGTCCTCTGCTCCTCTTTCCCCCTGGTAGAAGAGGAATAGAAGAGGTGGAAGACCAGATGATGGCGGGGTGGCAAGACAGGTGAATGGCGGAATTAATATACAGGGTGGGCCATTTATATGGATACACCTAAATAAAATGGGAATGGTTTGTAATATCAACTTCCTGTTTGTGGCACATTAGTATATGTGGGGGAAACTTTTCAAGATGGGTGGTGACTAGAGTGGAGTGGAACAGGTCTGTCAGATTCAAAAGTCGCCGACTTTCGCCAAAGTCGGTTTTCGTTGGCCGAAACCCGACCATGGCGTGCAGTCGGCCATGCGGTCGTCGACCCCAGCACCCAAGTCGATTTTCCCATAATGCTTGCAGGCACCTTTTTTCAGCCAATGAGCAATAACGTACACTGTGGGCAGCGAGATGACATGTGCAGCGTCCACCACCATCTTAGAGAAGTGCATTGCAGTGATTGGCTTGCTTTGGGGGAGTCATAGTGTCTATAAAAGCCCTGAGCGCCGACCTCCATTTTACTTCTGCCGATATTAACAGTAGGGAGAGGTTGCTGGCGCAGTTTATCAGTAGGGAGAGAGTTAGGGCTGGAAAGAGAAGTTCTTCTGTGCTTGTGCTGACAGCAATTGTGCTGTACAGTTAGTGTGCAGTGACAGGGGAGGATTTTCTTGTGTGCAGTAGCGCTGGTTATTAGGCTGCCTGATAGCTGTATTGCTGTGTGTAAACTGCTGTGCAGACTGCTTTTTACACAGCACTAATACTTTTATTCTTTTTTTCTGCACACTTACCGACCGTTCATTTTTTCCCACACCGTATAGAGCTGTACGTTCCTCACACACTACCGTGTACTGGCTGGTATCACGGACAAACTCATGCTGACTATCTGTGTGTGACTCAGGAAATATATACGGAGATTGCAATTTTCTCCTACACCGTTTTTTATGCTCTTTGTATTACTGTCAAATCCACACTGAGTGAGCGTCTGTGTGTGGCTCCGGATATATATACGGAGATTGAAATTTTCCCCAAAACCGTATATAGCTGTCAGCTTCTGATACAGTACCGTATAGCTGCTCTTTGTATTACGGTCAAATCTATACTGAGTGAGCGTCTGTGTGTGACTCCAGAACAATATACAGAGATTTAATCTTTCCCCTAAGCCATATACAGCTGTATGCTCCTCATACAGTACCAAATATCTGCTGGTATTTTTGGTGCATTTTCCCAAACATGAGGAAGTATGGTGGAAGAGGCCACAGACGTGGGCGGGGGGGGGCCAGCAGGGAATGATGGTGGTGGTGGTGGTGCATCTGCTGATAGTGCCAAAAGCCCTATAGCACCTAAGGCAGGAGGTGTTGAGCCTGCATCTTTGTCTGGCTCCAGAAGGCCTGGAAGGTGCCCTTTTCTGGGAGTAGGTAAACCGCTTTTAAAGCCGGAGCATCAGAAACAGGTTTTGGCTTACATTGCTGAAACAGCCTCCAGCTCTATCACCTCTTCTTCTGAACTTTCAAAAAATGCAAGCACTGAGTGCAGGCTCCTGGTCAGGAACAACACCTTTCCTTGTGTCCTTCACCACCAAAAGTGAAAGATGCTGCAGGCCACACTTCAGATTACTCCATAGAGCTCTTTCCACATACCATGCCTGGGTTATCAAGTCAAATCCTGAATTCTCCAGTCCAAGATGAATATGACATGGAGTGCACTGATGCACAGCCACTGCTATCTGACTCTGCTAGTACATTCACCCAGAGCACTACATTGCCCTCGGAGTCTACTGAGACAGAATCTGACCCTGATGAAACTCAGGTGTCCCTTCCCGCATACTCTAACACCTTACTGACACAGAGGTAGGTGCAGATGAAATTGAAGAGGAGGTGATGGATGACCCAGTTGATGACACAGATTGGCATCCATTGGGGAAGAGGGTGCCGCTGGCAATAGCTCAGAAGAGGAGGAGGATCCGCGGCAGGCATCGACATTGCAGCTGCGTTTATCTGGCTGGCCAGTAGCAGTCCAAAAACATGTTAAAAAACAAAGACAGTTGCAGGACAGCTTGGCCAGACGGTCAAATTAGCACTGCGTGCAAGCTCTGAATATTTATCCCATAGTAGGAAGAGTGCAGTGTGGCACTTTTTTGACCAAAATCCTATTGATGAGGCAAAGGTTTCTGTAAGAAGTGCGGAAGGACCTTTAGCCGAGGGAAAAATCTCCAAAAATTGAATACCAGTTGCATGCTTAGACATTTAAACACCGTGCACTTGCAAGCATGGACGGACTACAAAACCTCACTGGCTTTGAAAGCCTACATTGCCAAACTGATTTCATTAGAGATAATGCCCTTCTGTTTGGTTGAAAGTGCAGCATTCCGAGAGCTCATGGCCTACGCTGTCCCACGCTATGACCTACCCAGTTGGCACTTCTTTTTTAGAAAAGCCATTACTGCCCTCCACCTGCATGTGAAAGACCGCATTGTCCATGCACTCAAACTATCAGTGAGTGGAAAGGTGCACCTCACAACAGATGCATGGGCCAGTAGGCATGGCCACGGCGGTTACGTGTCCATCACTGCGCACTGGGTTAAAGTGGTGGATGTAGGGTCCACAGGAGATAGCGGGGGTGGGACAGTGCTGCCTAGCCAACGGTATAGGCAACAGTTGGCTGTAGGTATTCAACCCTCCTCCTCCTCCAGAAGCAAAAGCTCGTTGACAAAGCGCAGTTGCACGAGCACTCCATCCTCAGCTGCCAGTGTTGCACACGAGGTGTCCCACTATCGATCAGCTAGTGGTAAGCGTCGGTAGGCTGTTTTATGGATGATGTCTTTGGGCGACAACAGACACACCGCGGAGGTACTGGCCGACTACTTGCAGTGAGAAACTGAGTCATGGCTGGGCAGTCTACATCTTGAGCCAGGCAAGGTAGTCAGTGATAACGGCCTTAATTTTGTGCCGGTCATAGCCCTGGCAAAACTCAGACACATACCTTGACTTGCTCACATCTTGAACCTGGTGGTGCTGTGCTTCGTAAATGATTATCCGGAGTTACCAGCCCTGCGAACAGAGGCAGGCTGTAATTCATTTGTGGGAGGATCCATGGGCAGGCAGTTTGAGGGCAGACATGGAGTTGTCGGGTGTGCAGTGGTCAAAGCTGAAAGACCTCTATAAAATCCTTCAGTGTTTTGAGGAATGCACACGGCTGTTAAGCGCAGACGAAGCCAACATAAGCATGAGCATCCCACTTATGCGTCTGCTCATGCAAACTTTGACACACGTTAAGGATCAGGCATCTGTAGCGGAAAAGGCGGAGGAGGAGGGAAGCCATCATGACAGTCAGGCATTGTCTGCTCAGTGAATTGTCCTGGACGAGGTGGAGGAAGGAGAGGAAGAGGAGAAGGATGAGAATGAGGGGGATGATTATTTTGGGGAGGATGATGCTTCTCAGGTGGCAAGAGAAAATGTTGGCTTGCCAAGGTCAGGTACAGGGTTTGTGCGTGAATGGAGGGATGTGGATTTGGCAGAAAGTGCTCCTCCACCCACCACTGGCAGTGCATCATTGACACCTGGAACATTGGCCCACATGTGTGATTATGTCTTGCGGATCCTAAAAAGGGACCCCCGCATTGCCAAAATTATGAAGGATGACGACTTCTGGTTGGCCAGCATCCTCGATCCACGTTATAAAGGCAAATTACAGAACATCATTCCCCAGGAGAACCTAGAGCTAATATTGGCGAACAAACAAGCAACTCTGGTAAACCGTTTGTTAGAGGCATTCCCAGCACACAACAGCGGTGCAGGTTCTACCAAGAGCCGTACTGGGCTAAGTGGAAGAGGTGTTCGTGGTGCACACAGCAGAAGTGGCGTTGGAGACAGGTGTTTCATGACCATGTTGTGGTCTGATTTCTCGAGTACCGCTCACACGACTGGTAATATTGAATCGATTGCAACAGACAGGAGACAGCAGTTGTAAACTATGGTTCATAATTACCTCTCCTCCCCTATCGATGTTCTCCCTCACAGTTCATTCCCCTTTGACTAGTGTTGAACGATACTGCCCAATTTCCATAAGTATCGGATCAGATTGGATCAGACCGATACCCAAAAAGTATCGGGTATCACCAATTCCAATACCAGAAACCCAATGCAAGTCAATGGGACAGAATTATTGTAATTAAAAAAAACCCTTTCTTTCCTTGTAAACACTAGATATCCACACATAGAATACATATATATATATACATGTTATGTGACATATATATACACATATATTTATAGTTCATACACTTCTACATAGTAAAATAGCCGCTTGTTGTGAATGTTTTAGAAATTAATTCTGAGCAGAAGCTACCTCTGGTGGTTACAAACAGTACTGAGCCATTCAATGAGGATTGGCCATCAGGAATCACGGACTGGCTGGATATAATGGAGGTTCCCTCCCATCATGGTTGCCGGTGATCAATTGTTCTTGTCTCAACGTTGTTTCCTGGTTCACTTGGAAGCTTGCTGAGTCTTGCCTCTTCTCCTGCTCTCAGATAAGATATTTTCTGTTTTTTGTTTTTGTGCTTGCCATTTGCATATTTCTCTGCATTTCTGTGAGGTTGGCCAGGTTCCCCTCCCCGGGGGGCTTAGTCTCCTCTCGGTTCCTTTGGAGCCACTGGTGTTTGTTCATTTGCCTTTTCCAGTTTTTTCAGTGGCTGCGACTTAGTTTTGTTACACCAGAGAACTAATTTAGGTGGTAGAGGTCGTGTGATCTCAGGTGTTTTTGCAATTAGTAGAGTTGGCTTTTTTTAGGGTTTTTTTGGATTGCAGTGAGTATCCTTCCTATCCTTTTCTTTCTAGGCAGATTGGGCCCCAGCGTTTGCTCATACTATTTTCTGTCTGTGTCTGTATTTCCTCTTGTCTAACCGCCATTACATGTTTGGGGGCTTCCTATGTTCTTTGGGGATCTGCTCCGGGGCAGATAGCTTTCCTCTTTCTATCTTTAGGTGTAGTTAACCTCTCAGACTGTGACGAGGCGTCTAGGACCAACGTAGGAACGCTCCACGGCTGCCTTTAGTTGTGGTGGTTAGTCATGGTACTGCAATCCAGTAGATTCCAACCTCTCTGGTGTATTGCCATTTTTGCCTGCTCTCCTCAGCTACCAAAACATAACAGCCGCTGATTCAATTGCCGGGCAATGCCGGCTTTTGTGAAATTACAGAACCACCCGACATGAAATGACACATGGTTTACATAGAGTTAGCCATGTCATTTCATGTAGTTTGATATATGGTTTTCACTAACAATTATATGAGTGTATGTGTGCAAAATTTGACACATGTAGGGGTTAATTAAAGGTGTAAATTCGTTGTAAAAAAAACGCATTTTTTTCTACGAATTTACACCTTTAATTAACCCCTACATGTGTGAAATTTTGCACACATACACTCATGTAATTGTTAGTGAAAACCATATATCAAACTACATGAAATGACACATGGTTAACTCTATGTAAACCATGTGTCATTTCATGTCGGGTCTGTAATTTCACAAAAGCCGGCAATTGAATTAGCGGCTATTATACTATGTAGAAGTGTATGTACTATAAATATATATATATATATGTGTCACAATGAGGTGTCAAATTGTTAAAAAAAAATGTGTGGGCTCCTGCCCTATTTTCTCAACCAGACAAAACAAAGCCAGTGAGTGGGGGCAGATAATAATAGTCCAGAGAGGGAACATTATTTTTGGGCCCTCCCTGGCTACTAATATCTGCCCCCAGACACCCCAGAAAAGGCAAATCTATAATTAGATTGTCCTTTCTGGCACTTAGCCCGTCTATTTCCATTGCCCTGTAGCGGTGGCGAATGGGGTAATAATGGGTTAAATCCACCTTGCTATTGAAAGGTGACTTTAAGCCAGGCTAATAACTGAGAGCTGTCAATTAGACAACTATCAATTATTAATCCTATTGTATGAAATAAAAAAAACGCACACACATTAATGAAAAATCATTTTAATGAAATTAATACACAGTTTTTGACCATGTTTTATTGTACAGGTACTCCACCCGATTCCCTTGTTCTCCTGTAATAAAAATAAAATAATAAAGCAACATTATTCTTACCTATCCGATGCACAGTCATGTCCCCGATGTATTCCTTCTGAAAGGGTTAACGTTTACCGCAGGGACCGCAGCTAATGCTGCGAGCCTCACAGTAAACCCGAATGAATCATCTCCTCTCCTGGCTGACAGGAGAGGAAGTGATTAGCATAATTGATTGCTTCCCACTTTCATTTCAGTTCAGCCAGGGACACCACACAGCATCAGTGATGGTCAGAGGGAATTCCGGCTGACCTGAAGTGAACTGATTAACAAAAATAGGGGATCCCCTGGCGTGGGGTCCCCCCTATTTTTGTTAACCAGCCAGATGAAGCAGACTGCTGAGGCTTGGTTTTTCAGGCTGGTAAGGATCCAATATCCATGAACCTTGCAAGCCTGATAATACCAGACCACAGCAGTCTGCTTAGCTAGGCTGGTTAACAAAAATAGGGGATCCCCTCAAAAAAAAAAAAATGGCGTGGGAGTCCCCCTATTTTTGTTAACCAGCCAAGTAAAAAGCAGACTGCTGCGGCCTGGTATTAAAAGACTGTCAAGGCCCATGGATTTTGGCCCTCAACAGCCTAAAAATACCAGGCTGCAGCAGCCCCACAAATGGTGCATACAAAGATGCGCCAATTGTGGCACTTTACCCGGCTCTTCCCACTTGCCCTGTAGCGGTGGCAAGCGGGGTAATAAGGGGTTAATGTCACCTTTGATTGAACGGAGACAATAAGCCCGGTTAATAATGGAGAGGCGTCAATAAGACACCGATCCATTATTAATCATAAAGTTTGTAAATTTTTAAAAAAATACACAGCCAGAATAAAGTCTTTTAATAAAAATAAAACACAACACAGTTTTCATTATTTTTATTTCACGCTCATCCTGCGACGCCATCGATCTCCTGTAAAAAAACAAAAATAACAAACCAACACAAATTCTCCCTGTCCAACGCAGTCCAAAATCACGAGAGTCCCACGACGAGTCCAGCTCTGCTACATCTGCATGCCAGGCTGAGTCTGACATCCCGACGCAGCAGAGCTGCTTACCATAGGTGATTCCCCAGCGTTGACGTCATCCGGACTGGTTTACGGCCAGCTGTCGCGAGAGTACAGCTGGCCGAGATTACCCAGTACCCGGCAGCACGTGCAGTTATCGCGAGAAGCTGCACGTGACCGCCAGGGAGAGGGTAATGGCAGCCATCCAGGAGGACGTGACCACCGGGGATTTTCTGCCAGATAAGTGCTGACTCTGCTGAGTCATGACTCCTGACAGACCCGACCGACACTGACAGTGACTCTTTCGGGAAGTTCCTGTGTCACATACTTTGTTCTGTGACACTAAAACTCCCCATAGACTTTACAGGAAAATTCCGATTCCGGTATCCGATATGTAAAAAATATCAGATCTCAGAATCAGAATTCCGATACAGCAAATATCGGCCGATACCCGATATTTGCAGTATCGGAATGCTCAACACTACCTTTGACTACTGGGCCTGTAAACTGGACACCTGGCCTGAATTGGCACAATATGCCTTACAGGAGCTCGCTTGCCCTGCTGGTAGTGTGCTATCAGAAAAAGTCTTCAATGCTGCTGGATCATCCCTGACAGAAAGAAGGACCGGGCTGTCGAGCCAAAATGTTGGTGATCTCACCTTCATTAAAATGAACCATGCCTGGGTTTCAAAGGATTTTGTACCATCTTCCCCTGATGACACCTAGGTTGCCAGCAAAATGGCTCGCTTTGTCCTCCTCTTCCTCCGACTTCTCCAATTCCTCCATTTGCAGCAGCTGAATGTCCAGCCTACACCTCAACATATGCCAGTTTTTCCACCTCCCTAACTGGGCTGTACCCCCTAGGGCCGGGGTCAGCACCTGGCGCACCGGGGCAAGTGCCGGGGCCCTGAGCAGGTGGGAAGGCCCACTCGCCGTCAAAGGCACCGGGGTACACTATGAAGGACCCTGTGCCAGTTCCCAGCGCCCACAGTGTGCCCCCACTGCTAGCTCAGGGCCCCAGCACTTGCAATACTTACCTCTCCCTGCTCCACCACTGTGATGTCTTCCGCGTTTCCTGACAGTGACATTCAGGTCAGAGAGCGCGATGATGTCACGTCTGTGCGCCCTCTGCCTGAACAGTCACAGTGCAGAGAGCTGGGAGATGGCGACGCTGAGGAGTCCAGAGTAGAGCAGTGCCCAGCGAGTAGAGGTATTTCATTTTTTTTAATGGTTGGAGCAATATATGGGGAGCATTATACACTGGAGAATTATATATGGGCCCATCATACACTTGAGCATCATAGATAGGGCCCATTATACACTGGAGCATCATCCATGAGGCACATCATATAGTGGAGCATCATATGGGGCCCATTATATATGGCGCATCATATGGGGCACATTATATATGGAGCATCACATGGATACCATTATATATGGAGCATTATATATGGGGGCCATTATATTTGGAGCATTATATGGGGTTCATCATACACTGGAGCATCATATATGGGGTCCATAATATACTAGAGCATCATATGGGGCTCAAAATTTATGGGGCATCATATAGGGCCCTTTATATATGGAGCATCATATGGAGCACATATGAGGCCTATTCTGTATGGAGCATTATATGAAGCCCATTCTGTATTGAGCATTATATGGGGCTCATTATTCTGTGTATAGCAATATTTGAGGCTCATTATTCTGTATGGTGCACTATGTGGTGCCCATAATACTGTATGGAGGACTATACTGTCCGTTTTTTGAGCTATTGTAGAATTTAAAATAGATATCAATCATGTAATGTAAGAATTGAAGTATTTGGCATTGTACTATACCTATTTCTCTGTGCCGTATCGGAGCATCATGAATTGTGGTATGTGTTAAAGGGGCCCACTGAGACTCTGGCCAGGGGCCCACAAAAACCTGGAGCCAGCACTGCCCCCCCACAACTTTAGCTAAATAACCCCAGTTTTCAATGCGTTACTATTATTATAAAGTTAATTAAGGTTGCCAAGCTTAAGTAATAAGAATTGATGTCGTTGGCATTGAAATGGGCACTGTAGGAGTGTTTAATGTCCTCCACTCACTGCCAACTTTTATTCCCTATTGACTTGCATTGGGGTCGGATTTTCGACTCTGACCTGACCATTTCCGTTAGTCGAAACCCGACTCGACCCTAAAAAAGGCAAAGTCGCTCATCCCTAGTGGTGACCATGGTGGCCATTTTGTAGTTGGCCATTTTGGATTCAACTTTATTTTTTTCAATGGGAAGAGGATTTTGTGACACATCAAACTTATTGAGAATTTCACAAGAAAAACAATGGTGTGCTTGGTTTTAACGTAACTTTATTCTTTCATGAGTTATGTACAAGTTTAGGACCACTTATAAAATGTGTTCAAAATGCTGCCCATTGTGTTGGATTGTCAATACAATTCTCTTTTTCAACTCTTGACACACTGATAGCAACTCCGCAGAAGAAATGCCAGCAGAGGCTTCCAGTATCCGTTGTTTCAGATGCTGCACATCTCGTATCTTCACAGCATAGACAATTGCCTTCAGATGACCCCAGTGTAATGGGGTCAGATCGGAAGACCTTGGTGGCCATGAAACTGGCCCATGATGACCAATCCACTTTCCAGGAAACTGTTCATGTAGGAATGCTCGGACCAGATATCCATAATGTGGTGGTGCACCATCTTGCTGGAAAAACACAAGGAATGTGCCATCTTCAGTTTCCTGGAAAGTGGATTGGTCATCATGGGCCAGTTGAATGGCCACCAAAGTTTCCTGATCTTACCCCACTAAACTTTTATCTCTGGGGTCATCTGAAGGCAATTGTCTATGCTGTGAAGATGCTGGAAGCCTGTGCTAGCATTTCTTCTGCGGTGCTGCTATCAGTGTATCAAGAGTGTGAGAAGAGGATTGCATTGACAATCCAACAGAATGGGCAGCACTTTGAATACATTTTATAAGTGGTCATAAACTTGTAAATAACTCATGAAAGAATAAAGTTACGTTATAACCAAACACGCCATTGTCTGATGGGGCATCATATATGTTTGATGTGTCACAAGACCCTCTTTCCATTGAAAAAAATAAAGTTGGATCTAAAATGGCCAACTGCAAAATGGCCGCCATGATAACTACCCATCTTGAAAAGTTTTCCCCCTCCCATATGCTAATGTGCCGCAAACAGGAAGTTGATATCACCTACCATTCCCATTTTATTTAGGGTGAATCCATATAAATGGCCCACCCGGTGTATGTATATATATATATATATATATGTATATATATTTTTTTATCGGGCCATCTACAGTTTTTAAAAATAGGGGTGCAGATTACCACTACTTTGATGAATTGGTATGCAACAAATTGAAAAAAGAATTCAGTTCCACTCAAATAAATTTGCTCATTATTACTGGCAATTCTACTCGACAATCTCTGGTACATAGAGTAAAACTGTAAATTTGTCAGACTGTACACAAACTACTATACTTTTACACTTCTATTAATTATACAAAATGTTCAAAACATTTCCTAAAGTATGCATTTGCTCCTGTCTTTTCAGTTAAAATGACTGTTGGTGCATATTCAACCTTAGCAACATTTTGCAAAGTCATCTTTCTAAGAAAATGTGTAATTGTGTATGTTACATGAGCTTGTGTGTATATTTTATGGCTATTCCAATTGAGTTTGTATATCGGATA
This sequence comes from Oophaga sylvatica, assembly GCA_033576555.1. Taxonomy (NCBI): domain Eukaryota; kingdom Metazoa; phylum Chordata; class Amphibia; order Anura; family Dendrobatidae; genus Oophaga; species Oophaga sylvatica. Next base: position 543,774,562 of record JARQOD010000002.1, read on the forward strand.
AAATTAACTACTTTCATTTAAACAGCCATTTCATGCACATAATTCTTCGAATCACAATTTATGGGATGGTCCTTTGCCTAATGATGGATATTAATAGCCCATTAACTGCCATGGCACAAGAACAGATCCGTCTCCAGTTGAATTCAATCAGGAAACAAAGAAAAAAGACATGGTTTTAAATCTTATTTTAAATCTTAATCTAATTGTATGTTACTTTGCAAAAAGTAAGAAATCCTAGACTTGTTATCTTTACAAATTTCTATATAACATGTTCACATATTCCATTCATTTTTTTTATTTTTCCTTAACTTTTTTGTTAATGCACTTATTTCTCAATTTTATTCCAAAATTCAATAAATGTGAAATTATTTTTATTTTAATAAAAAAAAATGATATATGCTATATCAATTCTTCAACAATTTTGTTTCATATACCGTTATCCCGGTGTTGGGTACTAAGAAATATGAGCCTATGTATAATATGTGCACAACTGTTAATGGACTTAAGGTCCACTATTGACTAAAACAATTGAAATAAAATTGACAATAGTGGTGGATTTATGATATTTGTACATAAAGTTAATATAAAAATGGAAAGTCCTCACCCATTGATGATAGAGTGCTGGTGGTCTAGCAGTATGGACATCTCAGATAGTTGCAGATGTCCAGGGAAAGGCATCTGATTTTGCCCCCAATTCTGTCACCAGAAATTATCTATTTGCAGTCCACCTATTCCTATTTGGATTCCAGCAGGAGCACATGCCATCTGACTGCATGAAAGAGTCGGAAAGGAGATGTCACTCATGCACTGCTGAAGATGAATCCACAATGGTTTCCAACGGATAAATTTATAACATTTATTGTACAGGTTTACAGGGTCAGCATGTTTCGAGGTCACACAGGACCTTTTCATCAGGACAGAAATTAGGTTTCTTTCCTGATGAAGAGGTCACGTGTGACCTCGAAACACGTTGACCCTGTAAACCAGTACAATAAATGTTATAACTTTTATCCGTTGGAAACCATTGTGGATTCATCTACAGCAGTGCATGAGTGACATCTCCTTACTGATTGTTTTGTAGTGTATGGTACGTCCAGTGACTGATGTCCTTTCAGCAGCTGATATATATTCATGTCTTTTACATGTTGCTCTGTAGCAACCATACATGGTGAGTGGATTCCTTTCCTTGCCACCTCTTTTTTACCGATTAAGACCCTATTGTGCTTTTTTTCATTCCCAGTTTCATGTTTGCATTTGACCGCATGGACAGCATGCTTTGCCACACGCTGAGTTCACTGATGAGTGATTTGTAGTTGATTTGATCACACCTGGACCATCATGGCCACCATGGAACACACCAGAAGCATAAGTGGAGAGTGCAGGGCCAATTGTTAAAGTAACCAGCTGTGAACTGTCCTTGATAGGGCAGGAGCAAAAGTGAATTCAGGTTAGTACAGACCATGCATGGAATCCTAGGAGCAGAATCAGATGCCCTTCCCCGGACATCTGCAAGACACTACCTGAGATGCTCATATTGCCAGACCACCACCAATTTATTATCAATGGGAGAGAGTGCTCTATTTTTATATTAATTACATGTATAAATATCATAAACACACCACTGTGGACAATTTTAGTACGATTGTTTGAGTCAATAGTGCACCTTAAGTCCATTAACAATTATGCACATATTATACATAGACTCATATTTCTTAGTACCCAACTCCGAGATCAAATTTTTGTTACTGTCTTAACCTTTATAGGTGTTCTACGGGTTCTATCAGTACTTTACTTATGTCCACTTGTAGAGATGAGCGACTTTGACTTTTTTAGGGTCGAATCGGGTTTCGTGAAACCCGACTTTCTCAAAAATCAAGTCGAACGAAGTCCGCCGACTAACGGAAAAGGTCAGGTCTGAGTCGAAAATCCGACCCCAATGCAAGTCAATGGGGAATAAAAGTCGGCAGGGAGTGGAGGACAGTAAACACATCTACAGTGCCCATTTCAATGCCAACGACATCAATTCTTATTACTTAAGCTTGTCAATAGAGTTGAGCATTCCGATACCGCAAGTATCAGGTATCGGCCGATATTCGCTGTATCGGAATTCCGATACTTAGTTCCGATATTTTTCATATATCGTATACCGGAATCGGAAGTTCCCATAATTCTTTGAGAGGCAATGTGATTTTAGACAGCCAATGAGGAATCCTAGGAAGTGTGGGCACATCCTGTAATGCTGCGGTCATGTTAACTAATGGCATGGCTGTGATTGGATGATGAAATGATGTCAGAATGCACTATAAAAGGCGCCGCCGCCATTTTAGCGTCACTGTGCTGTGAATTCAGTTAGGGACAGAATGCTGCTCTGCTGACTCTGAGGGACAGTTACAGATAGCGTTTTTGTGAATTGCTGTGTAGGCTGACTATTTGAGAAACCGCTCTGTAAATCATCTTTTTCCTTGCAGTGTTGTTTTCACAGCTCTGTGCAAGGTGTGTGTGTGAGTGCAGGTGACGCTGCAGTTTGCTCTGCATCCAACGCTGTTTGTAGTCATCTGCACGTGTCACTCACTGACTCTTTTTTTTTTATATTTGTGGAATTGGTGCTGCTCCATTCAATTGAAATTAACAGTGATCTATTAGTGTGACGTGCTTCCATCCGTATCCAATACATTGGTTGCAAACACTATAGAAGTACACAAAGGAGCCTTTCACAGCTAGTGAACAGTTGTGTGCAGTGTTCACTGTAGTCTGAGGTTTTTATTTTTTGAGTGCAGATCACGCTCCAGTTAGTTCTTCAACCACTGCTGGTTGTAGTCTGCTGAGCGTGTGTCACTGCCTCATCCTTGACATTTTTCTCTAATTGGTGCTGCTCCATTCTATTTCAAATAACTCAAATCTATTAGTGTGACGCGCTTCCATCCGTATACAATACATTGGTTGCAAACACTATAGAAGTACACAAAGGAGCCTTTCACAGCTAGTGAACAGTTGTGTGCAGTGTTCACTGTAGTCTGAGGTTTTCATTTTTGGAGTGCAGATCACGCTCCAGTTAGTTCTTCAACCACTGCTGGTTGTAGTCTGCTGAGCGTGTGTCACTGCCTCATCCTTGACATTTTTCTCTAATTGGTGCTGCTCCATTCTATTTCAAATAACTGAAATCTATTAGTGTGACGCGCTTCCATCCGTATACAATACATTGGTTGCAAACACTATAGAAGTACACAAAGGAGCCTTTCACAGCTAGTGAACAGTTGTGTGCAGTGTTCACTGTAGTCTGAGGTTTTCATTTTTGGAGTGCAGATCACGCTCCAGTTAGTTCTTCAACCACTGCTGGTTGTAGTCTGCTGAGCGTGTGTCACTGCCTCATCCTTGAAATTTTTCTCTAATTGGTGCTGCTCCATTCTATTTCAAATAACTCAAATCTATTAGTGTGACTCACTTCCATCCGTATACAATACATTGGTTGCAAACACTATAGAAGTACACAAAGGGGCCTTTCATACCTAGTGAAAAGTTGTCTGCAGTGTTCACTGCAGTCTCTGCGGAATAACAACACTTAGGCCTTATAACTTTTCTGACTTTCTTTATCAATCTACCAAGATGAAGAAGGCAGGGAGTAAGGCACGTGGTCATGGCCATGGAGTTTCAGCAGGGAGAGGACGTGGGGATTCTGTGGCTGCTGCCGCCCCCAGTGACACAGCATCCACCAGTTTTCCCCGTGAGTGTTCCTTTATGCGCACTTTTGTAGGAGCTCGGCGTACCCCCCTGCTGCGGGAAGAACAAATTTAAGCCGTTGTTGGTTGGATGGCAGCCAATGCATCGACTTCAATTGCTTCCACCTCCTCTCAGGACCACAGCACTGTTGAACAACCATCTGTCTCTTCACCGCCTGCCAAATTGCCCAGGCAGTCAGAGAGTTCTGTACAGGAGCCAGCTGAGTCTCTGATTCTGTTCTCAGAATCTGTTGGCTTGCAAACAGGGGCCCAGCCAAGCAGCATTCTGGAATGTGAAGAAGAGGGAGTATGCAGTGATGCGCAACAGCTGTGTCTCTCTGAATCAGAAGAGGCGGGTGAGCCAGTGCCGATGGTCAGCACACCGCAGAACGCATTTGATGATGATTAGACTCAGGTGCCAGTTTCTGTTGAGCATGGTGCTGGCCAGACCACCCAACAGCAGCAGGTGTTTGAAGAGGGTAGTGGAGATGATGAGGTCCAAGACCCAACATGGCGTGAGGAACAGGAAGGTGGTGGGAGCAGCTCTGAGGAAGAGATTGCCCCAACGGTCCAAACAGGAGGGAGAGGTAGGCTGCAGACTCGGTTGCCTGTAGCCTCCAGTTTGGCACCTGTTCAGAGCAGTTCTCTTCCAAAAGTTAAAACGGGCGCTCCCAGGACTTGCACTGCGTGGTCCTTTTTTGTCACACTTGCAGATGATATTTGCTATGTCAAATGCAAGCTGTGTAATCAAAAAGTAAAAAGAGGTAAAAGTGTCAGTAACCTCAATACCACAAATATGTGGAAACATGTGCAGACAAAGCACGTAGTTGAGTTACAAAGACACACTGGAGATGTAGGCCAACCTACAGCACCACCTACATCTTCAGGTCGTGTTGGAGCCTCTTCCTCCAGATCACACACAGCTGGTTCGGCTTCCTCACAGGATCGCCATGGAAGAACCTTAGTCACTGTTGTCCAGAGACAAAGTGTTATTCCACCCACAGCAGCAAGTTCCCTGTCATCCTCACACTCCCAGGCCACAAAACAGCCATCGGTAGCACAGACATGGGATAAAAGACGGCCATACTCGGGAAACAATCCACGAGCACAGGCTCTGAATGCTGGCATTGCAAAACTCCTGTCCCTTGAAATGCTGTCATTCAGGCTGGTGGAGACTGACAGTTTCCGTAACTTAATGGCATTGGCAGTCCCACAATACAATGTGCCAAGCCGATTTTATTTCAGCAGGCAAGCAGTCCCTGGTCTGCAAAAGCATGTTGAGGGAAAAATTAAACATGCGCTACTAAACGCCGTCAGTAGCAAGGTCCACCTGACCACCGATGCGTGGACCAGTACCCATGGCCAGGGACGATACCTTTCCCTCACTGCCCATTGGGTCAATGTTGTGAAGCCGGGTACAGATCTTGCGAGTGGCGCTGTACGCGTTCTGCCAACTCCAAGGATTGCAGGAATCAAGTCTGTACACATTGACTCCTCCTACTCCAGTTCCTCAGAATCATCGCTGCAGGAGCCGTCACGGTCTACCTCCACGTGGACCCGTGAACGCTTACCTGTTGCGACCGATATGAGCACAGCTGTGGCCAAACGTCAACAGGCCGTCCTGAAATTAATTTCCATGGGGAATCGAAGCCACACAGCGCAGGAGCTCTGGAATGCCATCAAGCAGGAGAGCGACGTGTGGTTTTTGCCAGCGAATCTCCAGCCAGGCTTGGTAGTGTGTGACAATGGCCGAAATCTGGTGGCAGCTCTGGGCCTTGGCAACCTCACTCACATACCATGTCTGGCACATGTGCTCAACTTGGTCGTGCAGAGTTTTTTGAGGGACTATCCGGATGTTGATGCACTGCTGCACAAGGTCCGCCTAGAGTGCGCTCACTTGCGATGTTACAGCATGGCCAGATCGCGCATTGCAGCTCTGCAACGCAGATTTCGCCTTCCTGAACATCGCATCATATGTGACGTAGCCACCAGGTGGAATTCCACGTTAGATATGTTGGAGCGGTTGTGTGAGCAGCAGCCAGCAAGTAATGGAGTATCAGCTGCATCAGGCGCAATCAACTCGCAATTTGCGCCGTTCACACTTCACCACTACTAAGTGGGCCTCTATGAAGGACATCTGCTACGTTTTGCGTGCGTTTGATGAGTCAACGCGGATGGCGAGTGCAGATGATACACTAGTCAGCCTGACTGTCCCCCTTATCTGCCTGCTTCAAAAAACACTGCAAGCACTAAGGGATGAGGTTTTGGAAGAGGTGGAGGATGAGGAGTCACAAATTCCATCACCTTCTGGACAGTCAGCGCAACGTGGTTCCTCACAAAGGGCTGGGCAGGGCTCACTTTGTAAGGAGGATGAGGAGGAGTCAATGGAGGAGGAAGACATCGCTCCAGAGGGAGGTACACAACGCTCTAGTCAGTATGTAGAGCGAGGGTGGGGTGATGCAGAGCAGGCAGAGATTACGCCTCTTGCAGGGGACTGCGTTTCTTGGCCAGTTGGGAGTCTGCAGCACATGGTTGAATTCATGCTGCAGTGCCTGAGAAACGACCGCCGCATTGCCCACATTCTCACCACGTCTGATTATTGGGTGTACACCCTCCTAAACCCTCGCTACCGGGACAACTTACAAAGCCTCATCACACCGTTGAACCGGAGCGTAAAATGCGGGAGTACCAAGACACACTGGTGCAATCCATAATGTTCTCCATTACAGCCGAGAGCACTGCTACTGCTACTGCTTTACAAAGCAGCTCTGTGCGTCGAGGCAGTGGAGACAGCTCTGCAACAACAGGGAGCACAAACAGCGCCTCTGCACAGGGCAAGACCAGTATGTTCCAAATGTGGCGAAGTTTTGTGGCAGCGCCACCAATGTGTACACCATCTGAGACGGCTCCAGTCAGCAGGAGGCAACGTTTCCATAAGATGGTGACAGACTACATGTCTTGCCCTCTCAGTGTACTCCGAGATGGCTCTTCCCCATTCAAGTTTTGGGTCTCTAAGCTGGATACATGGCCAGAGCTTAGCCAGTATGCATTTGAGGTGCTAGCTTGCCCTGCTGTCAGTGTATTATGGGAGCGCGTCTTTAGTGCTGCAGGTGGTGTACTAACAGACCGTCGCATGCGACTATCCTCCGATAATGTAGACCGGCTTACTTTTCTGAAAATGAACAAGGCATGGATCTCGCCTGAATTTGCCTGTCCACTTTCCAATTAAATAACTGGTTGGCAACGTTATCCATGTCTCCTGTTATGTATATCTTTTGTAGGGATCCGCTCTGGTAGGCAGGGGCCGGGCTGCAGTAATGAGGTAAACACACAGGCGTTCAGTTCAAAGTTCAGTGGTTTTAATGACGGGTTCAACAAAAGTCCAGATAACAAAATCAAAACAGAACATAAATCACTCCAGTTTGGAGAACCACTGGTCCCAGACTCACCCTTGCTTGGGACGGCCTTAACTAAGCGGCTGCAGGTCAGCAGAGACCACCAGGTGCCATTCCGGGTGGTCTGGTACTCGCTTCCTGGTGCACACTGACACACTGTAACAAAACACTCTTCCAGCCTGTCTCCAGCCAAACTCCTTCCTTCCTTCCCCTCCTCATACTCCCACAGCTTCTTGTTAAATAGGCCTAGTCCACACCCTCAGGTGAGGTACACATCAGCTGAGCTGATCACGTGACTATGACCTCATCACAGGTCCTTGTGATCATGGAAAATCCTGACCAAACTTCAGTCTGCTAGAAGAAATATATCTCCCATCCAGCAAGATCCCCTTTGGTGTACCACATACCTCCCCCCTTTGTTAAACCTTAGGAGGGTGGACACATGACATACAGTGAACTCTGGACAGTGCATCTGCATTCCCCTGTAATTTACCTGCCCGATGTTCTACTGAAAATTTGAAATTTTGCAGGGACATAAACCACCTGGTGACTCGTGCATTTCTGTCTTTGGCTTGACTCATCCAAGTCAGAGGGGAATGATCAGTTACGAACCGAAACGTTCTCCCCAAGAGATAGTAGCGCAATGACTCCAGTGCCCATTTGATGGCCAGGCACTCTCTCTCTACAATGCTGTATCTGGTTTCAGCTGGAGTAAGCTTTCGACTCAGGAAACTAATGGGATGCTCCTCCCCGTTAACCTCCTGAGACAGCACGGCACCCAGACCTACCTCTGACGCATCAGTCTGGACAATGAATTCTCTTTTGAAGTCGGGTGTGATCAGAACTGGTGACCCACACAGTGCCCCTTTTAGTTTTACAAACGCTTCTTCAATCTGATCATTCCAGCCAACCATTACTGACTTCCTCCCTTTCAGGCAGTCAGTTAACGGCGCCGACAGGGTTGCAAAATTGGGAATAAACCGACGGTAATATCACACTAACCCCAAAAACCCTTTCACTTGTTTTGTGGTGAGGGGACGGGGCCAGTTTTGGATTGCCTCCACTTTGTTTATTTGAGGTTTGATAACTCCTCTCCCAATCACATACCCCAGGTACCGAGCTTCCTCCAACCCTATGGAACACTTCTTTGGGTTGGCAGTTAGCCCTGCTTGTCGCAGAGAATCAATCACCGCCTGTACCTTGGCTAAGTGACTTTCCCAGTCTGCACTGTACACCACAATATCGTCGAGATAGGCCGCGGCATACCGGCGATGAGTACGAAGAACAACATCTATTAACCTCTGGAAAGTCGCTGGAGCGCCATGCAACCCGAAGGGTAGGAATATATACTGGAACAGTCCCTCGGGTGTTACAAAAGCAGTTTTCTCTCTTGCTGCTTTTGTTAGGGGCACCTGCCAATACCCTTTTGTGAGGTCAATGACTGAAAAATACCGGCCTGCCCAAACCGCTCTATTAACTTATCGACCCGGGGCATGGGGTAGGCGTCAAATTTAGAAATTTCATTAAGTTTTCTGAAGTCATTACAGAACCTTAGTGTCCCATCTTGTTTTGGTATTAGGACTATTGGGCTGGCCCACTCACTCTGGGACTCTTCAATAACCCCTAACTGCAGCTTCTTCTTTACCTCTTCTGAGATGGCTTGTCGCCGGGCCTCAGGCACCCGATATGGCTTTAATCGGACTTTGGCCTGCGGCTCCGTGACAATGTCATGTTGGATTAGGGAGGTACGGCCAGGGAGCTCTAAGAAAACATCGGTATTTTGGCTAACAAACTCTCGGACCTCCTGAACTTGTCTAGGAGACAAAGTGTCTGCTATTTTGACGGCGGAGAGAACTTCTCTTGCCTTCCCCTGAGGCAAGGGAGCCCTCTCTACTGGAAATGCAGGCCGTGGACAATCCTCACCAAGAGGGTCTCTGTCTTTCCATGGTTTGAGCATATTCACATGGTATACCTGTTCTGGCTTTCTTCGCCCTGGTTGGTGTACTTTATAGTTTACGGGACCCACCTTCTCCATAATCTCGTAGGGTCCCTGCCACCTTGCAAGGAACTTACTATCCACTGTAGGCACAAGTACCAACACCCGATCCCCAGGGTTAAAGGACCTTACCCGTGCCTCCCGGTTATAGACCTGCCTCTGTGACCTTTGTGCTGCTTCCATATGTTCTCGGACTAATGGTAGGACTGTCTCCATTCTCTCTTGCATTTAGGCCACATGTTCTATCACACTTTTGTGGGGAGTTGGTTGGTTTTCCCAGGTCTCTTTAGCTATATCGAGTAAGCCACGGGGATGTCTGCCATATAATAGTTCGAAGGGCGAGAACCCCGTAGATGCCTGGGGCACCTCCCGCACTGCAAACATCAGGTATGGCAACAAGAGATCCCAGTCCTTACCATCTTTAGAGACAGCTTTTTTCAACATATTCTTCAGGGTCTTACTGAACCTTTCTACCAACCCGTCTGTTTGAGGATGATAGACCGATGTGCGCAACTGTTTAACACTCAACAAGTGGCAGAGTTCCTTCATGATTTTTGACATAAAGGGGGTCCCCTGGTCTGTTAAGATTTCTTGAGGGATTCCCACCCGAGAGAACATACCCATGAGTTCTTTTGCGATAAGTTTGGCAGAGGTGTGGCGCAGGGGAATAGCCTCAGGATACCTGGTAGCGTAATCTAGAACTACGAGGATATGTTGGTGACCCCTCGCTGATTTATTAACAGGCCCCACCAGATCCATGGCTGTTCTCTAAAACGGGACCTCTATAATTGGTAATGGTACTAAGGGACTCCGAAAATGAGGCTGCGGACCTGACACACGGGACAAGAGTTACAATACCGTTTAACTTCTTCATAGACCCCTAGCCAGTAAAACCGTTGTAGAATTCGGTCTAGGGTTTTCTTTTGGCCCAGATGTCCGCCCAGTACATGCGCATGCGCTAGTTCCATTACCAACTTACGATACGACTGGGGTACCAGCAACTGCTCGACAATGTCCCCACGTACTTTTTCAACCCGATACAGCAAATCTTGGTTCAGCTCGAATCGGGGAAATACTGAAGCTGCCCCGGGTTGTTGGGGTTCCCCATTGACAACCAGTACATTTTCCCGAGCTCGAGCCAACGTAGGGTCCCGGATTTGCGCCGTACCAAAATTGTCACCTGTCACATTTAAGTCTGACAATTCCGGTCCCGGTGGCAAATATTCCATCTCCCCAGCTAACACTTGTATAGGAGAGGGGTTTTCCTCCTCCACCGAAGGCAAAGGTACTCCTACCGCCAGCACATCTTCCTCTGGGCCACCAGGTTCATGCCCGATTTCTGGAGAATGCAACCTGGTTGCCACTGGTGCCGACGACTGTTCCGTGGGAGGGGTAATTACAGGCCAAAGCACAGAAAATAACGGAAAATCTCTCCCCATTATTACCTCATAATGCAAATTAACCACCACCCCCACCTCGTGGCACCTCCTCCCCGCTGGCGTGTTGATCATCACCAGGGCGGTAGGATAATGTTTTAGGTCCCCATGTATACACAATACACCCATTTTCTGACCAGTATACTCGCTGATTTGGACGTGGCTGGCTCGTATTAGGGTTACGAGACTCCCTGAGTCCAGAAGAGCCACAGCAGGGTTACCCTCCACCTCCACTTTACACAAATGGTTCATACTGGGTCCCTCTGGTTTGCCCACTGCACACATGTGTTCGGCATAGTGAGACTGATAGTACCCATAGTTTGTGTCCATGGGCTCAGTCAGGTGGGGGCAATCAGCTCTCACATGTCCTGGTTCTTGGCACCGCCAACAGATTATGGGGCCTCTTTCGTCCCCAGACGTGTCTTGGGCGGCCTTCCGAGTCTCTGCTCGCCGAACGGCAGGTGAAGGTTTGGGGAATTTACTCATTACCATCCGGGTAGTCTCTCCTGTATCTCCTTGGTAGCCCCATATCTTTCAATGAGGTCTACCATTTGGAGACCATCAGTAGGGGCTCCTGTCCAACCCAGGTTTGCAGGGTGTGGGGCAAAGTCCTACAGAATTTATCAGTCACTATACGATCCAGCATAGCACGGGGTGACAACACCTCCGGCTGCAACCACTTTTCCATCAGGTGTATCAAGTCATAATACTGGGACCGAGCTGTCTCGGAAGTGGAAAACTTCCACTGGTGTACCCGCTGGGCCCGGACTAACACATTTACCCCAAGACGTGCGAGTATCTCACCCTTGACGATCTCGTAATCCGTCTGATGATTGGGGGTAGGTCCCTATAGGCTTTCGCAGGTCCTGGAGCCAAAAACGGAGCCACGATCTCGGCCCACTAGTCCCGGGGCAGTCTCTCCCTCTTAGCCACGCCTTCAAACATCTCCAGGTATACCTCGACGTCATCTGATTGCTCCATCTTTGGATCGCTGTACACACCGCTTTCCGGACATCCTGGCATCCCCAGGCAGCTCCTGCTGTCTGCGGCGCTGCGATGTGCTGCATCAGTAGACTATTGGTTTCCTGTTGCTGCTGCATAGCCTGCTGTTCCTGCTTTGTAGCCTGCTGTTGCTGCTGCATAGCCTGCTGCTGCTGTCGCATGGCCTCCACCAGCATCTTTACTGTGCTCGCCATCTCCGGACAGTTTTCCACCGGGTTTTGCGTTACTTTTTCACCCAGGACATCGACTGTCATGCAGAGGAAATAAAAACAAACAATACCACAGCCTAACCTCACTGCGTGTGCCCGCTTTCAAGCCACGAATTGTAGGGATCCGCTCTGGTAGGCAGGGCCGGGCCGCAGTAATGAGGTAAACACACAGGCGTTCAGTTCAAAGTTCAGTGGTTTTAATGACGGGTTCAACAAAAGTCCAGATAACAAAATCAAAACAGAACATAAATCACTCCAGTTTGGAGAACCACTGGTCCCAGACTCACCCTTGCTTGGGACGGGCTTAACTAAGCGGATGCAGGTCAGCAGAGACCGCCAGGTGCCATTCCGGGTGGTCTGGTACTCGCTTCCTGGTGCACACTGACACACTGTAACAAAACACTCTTCCAGCCTGTCTCCAGTCAAACTCCTTCCTTCCTTCCCCTCCTCATACTCCCACAGCTTCTTGTTAAATAGGCCTAGTACACACCCTCAGGTGAGGTACACATCAGCAGACCTGATCACGTGACTATGACCTCATCACAGGTCCTTGTGATCATGGAAAATCCTGACCAAACTTCAGTCTGCTAGAAGAAATATATCTCCCATCCAGCAAGATCCCCTTTGGTGTATCACACTTTCTACCACCTGAACTCTACTCCCTGGGCTACAACACTGCCAGTTGCTGCTCAGAAGTGTCGTGTCCACAGACCAATACACAAGCTATAGTGTTAGTGGGGTTTAGTAACGCCAGCTGTTCCCCTGCTGTGTGTATGGCAAAAAGTCCTGCAGCCTCCACCCTCTTCTCTTCTCATCCCTGGGCTCCAACAACGCCAGTTGTTGCCATGAAGTGCTGTTAGCACAGTCAACACTTGCTCCTGTGTTACTGGGGTTCAGTAATGTCAGCTGTTCCCCTGCTGTGTGTACGGCAAAAAGTCCTGCTGCCTCCACCCTCTTTTCATCCCTGGGCTCCAACAACGCCAGTTGTTGCTCGGAAGTAATTGGCACGGGTACTGACTCCTGCCCAGCCTGGTTACAGCATGACAGCTGTTTCCTGGCAGTGTCAACGTCAATTAGCCTCCAATAAGTTGTCCTGTCGTGTTGCATTCGGGTTAGCCGACTCTATGGTGCCTGCAGTTTAGGTGATTCCTATGTGTGCTGTGGGATATGTAAATAAAAGCTGTTTCCGTTGTGACAATAGGACAAGCACCCACTGTAGGACTGTGTGATTCGGTAACTGCGGACGGCTTGCGACCTGTCAACTTACATTTTCATGGGTGCCTTATGGTACCCGTCCGGGTTCCAGTACCGTCAGCTGGTTCTCCGCAGTGCCTTTGGCCTAGGTGCCTCCATCTCGGTATCCGAGTTCCAGCAACGTCTGCTGGTCCTTGGTAGTGCTTTGGAGCACAGTTACCTCCTGCTTAGTAACCGTGTCCCAGTAACGTCAGCTGGTCCTCGGTTGTGCCATTGGCTCTTTTCCTTCTGCTGCCCCTCCGGGTTCCAGCACAGTCAGTTGGTCCTCGTTACTTCCATTGTCTCTTGTACCATCTGATACCCATCCGGGTTCCAGTAACGTCAGCTGGTTCTCGGAAGTTAGTCAGCCTTCTTGTACCTTCAGCTACATTTACAAATTTAAGATTTTTTAAATGTTTTTTTGGTAATCACTCTGGATCTCCAACAATGAACACGACGACCCTGATGACCACTCCGAAGAAGATGACGACCACAAGGACGACGAGCATCAAGCCAACCAGCCTGAACACCATCACAAAGAAGAAATAAAAGATTACCCAGAAGAAGATCACCAACAGGACAAAGAAGATTAAGACAAACTACAAGATACAGAACAAGAGACAGAAGAACAATAAGCAGAAGATCAAAAAGCAGAAGAACATGAAGTATAAGACCAAAATGAAGAGCAAAATATATGCTCTAAATTATAAGCAGAAGAAGAATAAGCAGTGTATGGGGTGAGTCCGTTCCTCCTCGTGGTGCCCCTGGAAAATGCCTGCTGCTGCAGGCTAAACTGAACACAGACAAATACTGTTGTAATTTAAATCTTTTGTGACAGCAAGAACGGAAGGAAGAAAAATTCATACTTTTACAGATTACAAGTACAGGAATCTCTGTCACAAATAAGAATATGATGAAGAAGATGAAGATGAAGTAGAATCTAAAGAAGAATAATAGTTTAATAAGAACAATATGAGTAATGTTAACAAAAAGATGAATAGCAAGAAGTTTAAGAAGAAGATAAAGAAGGTGAAGAGGAAGAATAATTGGATGAAAAAGATGATACTGCTGAAGATTATGAAGGAGAAAGTTTGGCAAAAGTTAAAAAGGTGAAGAGCATGGAAGTTGTGAAACATACATATTTGCCAAAATAGAAAAAAGGTTAACAACATTGTCAATTTCTTCGTCAATCCGAACATCTTTAAAAAAAAAATATTTATGCTATTCCATTTGATTGGGTTAAACATCTATGCCTTTAATGTCTCCTCAACCTCCCCCAATACATTCTACATTACTCTTTGTTGTTTTCCTTCATGTACAATTAACCAACAAGGCAAGAATGGGTTTTTGTTAATTCCGATATTTTGTTCCCATAGACTTACATTGGATTTCCTGTATCGGTATCGGGTATTGCCGATACTTTTTGGGTATCGGCGATACCATTTCCGATCCGATACTTATTGGCATCGGAAAGTATCGCTCAACTCTACTTGTCAACCTTCATTTACTTTATAATAATAGTTACGCATTGAAAACTGGGGTTATTTGGCTAAAGTTGTGGGGGGCAATGCTGGCTTAAGGTTTTCGTGGGCCTCGGGCTAAAGAGTCTCAGTGGTCCCCTTTAGCACATACCACAATTCATGATGCTCCGATACGGCACAGAAATATAGGTAAAGTACAGTGCCAAATACTTCACTTCTTACATTACATGAGTGATATCTATTTTAAATTCTACAATAGCTCAAAAAATGGACAGTATAGTCCTCCATACAGTATTATGGGCACCACATAGTGCACCATACAGAATAATGAGCCCCATATATTGCTCAATACTGAATGGGCTCCATATAATGCTCCATACAGAATAGGCCCCAAATGTGCTCCATATGATGCTCCATATGAAAAGGGCCCCTATATGATGCCCCATAAATTTTGAACCCCATATGATGCTCTAGTATATGATGGGCCCCATATATGATGCTCCAGTGTGTGATGAGCCCCATATAATGCTCCATATATAATGGTCTCCATGTGATGCTCCATATATAATGTGTCCCATATGATGTGTCATATATAATGGGCCCCATATGATGCTCCAGTATATGATGTGCCCCATGGATGATGCTCCAGTGTATAATGGACCCTATCTATGATGCTCAAGTGTATGATGTGCCCATATATAATTCTCCAGTGTATAATGCTCCCCATATATTGCTCCAACCATTAAAAAAATGAAATACCTCTCCTGACTGGGCACTGCTCTACTCTGGACTCCTCAGCGTCGCCATCTCCCAGCTCTCTGCACTGTGACTGTTCAGGCAGAGGGCGCACAGACGTGACATCATCGCGCTCTCTGACCTGAATGTCACTGTCAGGAAACGCGGAAGACGTCACAGCGGTGGAGCAGGGAGAGGTAAGTATTGCAAGTGCTGGTGCCCTGAGCTAGCAGGGGGGCACACTCATGGGCACTGGGAACTGGCACAGGGACCGTCATAGTACGTCAGTGTGTCTGACGGCGAGTGGGCCCCCCACCTGCCGGCCCTGGGGGGGTACAGCCCAGTTAGGAGGTGGAAAAAGTGGCATATGTTGAGGTGTAGGCTGGACGTTCAGCAGCTGCAAATGGATTAATTGGAGAAGTCGGAGGAAGAGGAGGACAAAGCGAGCCATTTTGCTGGCAACCTAGGTGTCATCAGGGGAAGATGGTACAAAATCCTTTGAAACCCAGGCATGGTTCATTTTAATGAAGGTGCAATCACATACATTTTGGGTCGACAGCCAGGTCCTTCTGTCTGTCAGGACAGATCCAGCAGCACCTAAGACTCTTTCTGATAGCACACACCCAGCGGGCAGGCATATTGTGCCAATTCAGCCAGGTGTCCAGTTTACAGGCCCAGTAGTCAAAGGTGAATGAACTGTGAGGGAGAACATCGATAGGGGAGGAGAGGTAATTTTGAACCATAGTTGACAACTATTGTCTCCTGTCTGTTGCATTTGATTCAATATTACCAGTCGTGTGAGCGTTACTTGAGAAATCAGACCACAACATGGTCATGAAAACCCTGTCTCCAATGCCACTTCAGCTGTGTGCACCACGAACACCTCTTCCATTTGGCCCAGTATGGCACATGGTAGAACCTGCACCGCTGTTGTGTGCTGGGAATGCCTCTAACAAACGGTTTACCAGAGTTACTTGTTTGTTCGCCAATATTAGCTCTAGGTTCTCCTGTGGCATGATGTTCTGTAATTTTCCTTTTATTGCATGGATCGAGGATGCTGGCCAACAAGAAGTTGTCATCCTTCATAATTTTGGCAATGCGGGGGTCCCTTTTTAGGATCTGCAAGACATAATCACACATGTGGGCCAATGTTCCAGGTGTCAATGATGCACTGCCAGTAGTGGGTGGAGGAGCACTTTCTGCCAAATCCACATCCCTCCAGTCATGCACAAACCCTGTACCTGACCTTGGTAAGCCAACATTTTCTCTTGCCCCCTGAGAAGCATCATCCTCCCCAAAATAATCATCCCCATCATCCTCCTCTTTCTCTTCTTCCTCCACCTCATCCAGGACAGTTCACTGAGCAGACAATGCCTGACTGTCATGAAGGCTTCCCTCCTCCTCCACCTCCTCGGCTGCAGACACTTGATCCTTAATGTGCGTCAAAGTTTGCATGAGCAGACACATCAGTGGGATGCTCATGCTTATGATGGCGTCGTCTGCGCTTACCAGTCGTGTGCATTCCTCAAAATACTAAAGGACTTTACAGAGGTCTTTCAGCTTTGACCACTGCACACCCGACAGCTCCATGTCCGCCCTCAAACTGCCTGCCCGTGTATCCTCCCGCAAAAGCATTACAGCCTGCCTCTGTTCGCACAGCCTCTTAACCATGTGCATGGTGGAGTTCCACCTTGTTGCAATGTCTATGATTAGGTAGTGCTTGGGAAGGTGGAGCGATCGCTGCAGCCTCTGCATACGACTGGAGTCTACAGGAGAGCGACGGATGTGCGAGCACAGTTTTCTCACCTTATGGAGCAGCGCTGGTAACTCCGGATAATTATTTATGAAGCACTGCACCACCAGGTGCAAGGTGTGAGCCAGGCATGGTATGTGTCTGAGTTTTGCCAGAGCTATGGCCGCCACAAAATTACGGCAGGTATCACTGACTACCTTGCCTGGCTCAAGATGTAGACTGCCCAGCCATGACTCAGTTTCTCACTGCAAGTAGTCGGCCAGTACCTCCGCAGTGTGTCTGTTGTTGCCCAAAGACATCATCTTTAAAACAGCCTGCTGACTAGTGTTGAGCGATACGATACCGCAAGTATCGGGTATCGGCCGATATTAGCTGTATCGGACTTTCGATATTGACTTTCGATATTTCCCATATATCGTATACCGGAATCGGAATTGTCACTGTCACTGTGAGTGTCCGTCGGTCGGGTCTGTCAGGAGTCAGCGGCACTTACCTGGCAGAAGATCTCCGGTGGTCACGGCCTGGACTGGTTGATGGCCGCCATCATCTTTCCCCGGCGGTCACATGCAGTTTCTCGCGATAACTGCAGTGACTGCTGGGTAATCCCGGCCGTAAAGCAGTCAGTCCGATGACGTCACCGCCGGGGAAGCAGGTAATCAGCTGTGCTGCGCCGGGATGACAGCCTCTGCCTGTCATTCCGATGTAGCAGAGCTGGATCGTCGTGGGACAGTCGTTACTATGGACTGCGTCGGACAGGTGGTATACTGTTGGTTTGTTTTTTTCCTTTTTTTACAGGAGATCGATGGCATCGCAGGAATGAGAGTATAATAAAAGAAATGAAAACTGTGTTGTCTCTTTTATTTCATTAAAATACTTTTTTCTTGCTGTGTCTTTTTTTTTATACATTTAAAAACTTTGGGATTAATAATGGATCGGTGTCTTATTGACACCTCTCCATTATTAACCGGGCTTATTGTCACCGTGCAATCAACGGTGACATTAACCCCTTATTACCCCACTTGCCACCGCTACAGGGCAGTGGGAAGAGCCGGGTAAAGTGCCACAATTGGCACATCTTTTGATGCGCCAAATGTGGGGCTGCTGTAGCCTGGTATTATCAGGCTGTTGAGGGCCAAAATCCATGGGCCTTGACAGTCTTTTAATACCAGGCCGCAGCAGTCTGCATTTTACTTGGCTGGTTAACAAAAATAGGGGGACCCCTACGCCGTTTTTTTTCGAGGGGATCCCCTATTTTTTTAACCAGCCAAGCTAAGCAGACTGCTGTGGCCTGGTATTATCAGGCTGGCAAGGTCCATGGATATTGGCTCATTACCAGCCTGAAAAACCAGGCCTCAGCAGTCTGCTTCATCTGGCTGGTTAACAAAAATAGGGTGGACCCCACGCCAATTTTTTTTCAAGGGGATCCCCTATTTTTGTTAACCAGCAAAGATAAGCAGACTGCTGTGGCCTGGTATTATCAGGCTGGCAAGCAGGGTCAGACTGAGGCACCGGGACACCGGAGAAACCTACGGTGGGCCCCAGCTCCTGCGTGGTGGGCCCTGATTTGAAAGGATAGGTCGCGGGGCAGAGGGGGCGGTGGCCCCCGGGGCCCGCGCTCTGAGGGGGCCCACCCGGAGCTACGATACAGTTACATTCTGCGGCAGAGCAGGGAGAATCGCTCTCCCTGCTCTGCCGCCCGGAAGCTATGGGGCCTGAACAGGCGTTGGGGGGCCCGGTGCCAACAGTGGGCCCCCCACCCATCATCGGAGGGTCAGCTGTATCGGCATCCAGCCGATAAAGCTGACCGCATAGAGAGAGAAGGAGCGACCGCTCCTTCTCTCCCATAATCCCCCCTCTCAGCGTATGACAGCGGGCGCAATAACATCACCTGCCGGCGTCCGCTGTCAGATGCTGAGAGGGAGAACAGTGAGCAGCACAGGAGCCGGGAGGTGAGTATTTTTTTTTTTTTTTTTTTTTTAATGGGGTGCAGTCGAGTCCTGGCTGGAGAAGTCGTCATGTCGGTGTGGGCCAGATGGAAAAGACATGAAAAGTGAACAATTCCATTAGAAAGAACATCAGCGGTAAGTCATTATCTGTACCTGTGCTGTAATCTATATGTTCTGTAGGACTGGTATTATTTAACACAGACCATATGGCGGTAATATCAATATTGGTCTTTTTATATATAGATTATTTTGGCCAACAGCGCGGTCATTTGCTGAGGTTCTCTGATGATGGGCCCACTCAGAAGTTTTGCCCCCACTAAACCAAAACCCTAGCTACGCCTATGGCTCTCTTTCTCTAGTCTTTCTTTCTCGCTCTCTGTTCTTTCCTTCTCGCTCTCTGTTCTTTTTTCTCTCTGTTCTTTCTTTCTCTCTTTTCTTTCTTTCCTCTCTTTCTTTCTCTGTTTGTTCTTTCTCTCTCGCTGCTCTTTCTTTCTTTTCCTCAGTACCAGCCACTGTACCCTCATTACCAGTCAGTGTGATCAGCAGTGCTAAATGGTTACGCTTGGGGCGAGGATATGGGTGTGATTAGCTGTGAAATGGGTGTTGTCGGGGCGTGGCCTAAAATTTTCAGCGGCGCGCAACACGCGCCGCAGCCTTTAATCCTCTTTCCTGTCTTCCAAATTTGGGAGGTATACTGTATGACCTCCCTACAACTTCTGGCCATGCTCCTGATGAGCGCGACAGATGGTCTCGTGAGGGATCTCCTCCCACACCTGGACTAAAGCATCCACCAACTCCTGGACAGTCTGTGGTGCAACGTGGCATGGCCTAAAATTTTCTGCAGCATGCACAGCGTGCCACAGCCTTTGTCCCTCTTTCCCTTATTCAAAGGTTGGGAAGTATGATGTTGGGCCGCAAGAATATATTTTCTCTGGTGGGCCCAAGGTACTCCAGTCCGACGCTGCTGGCAAGGTCCATGTATGTTGGCTCCTTAACAGCCTTAAATACCATGCCTCAGCAGTAGGGGCGTACATATAAATCATGGGGCCCCATAGCAAAAGTCTGAATGTTCCCCACCCCCCAAAAAAAAAACCCAGAGGCATTGTAAATGTAAAGTGCCAGCACAGTGAGGGAAGTTGAGTCGCACAGAGACAGGGGTTTTGGGGGTACTCGGCACCGATCACGTCGACTTCTATGGGGGATGTCACGAGTAGCACAGCTCGGTCCGTGACCTGGGCGATCACTGGAATGTGGGATATTTCCAGGGGATGATAGAATGTTCGTGTAGTTTGTCGTGATGCCACCTGTAGAACCTGGTCAGGGTGTCCAGCGCTGCTGTGCAGGTCCTCTGGAAGGGATGGTGTAGTGCAGGTAGGTGATAAGTCTTCTACAGGTAACACGCTATCCTTCCAGGGCAGATAGATGTGAGATAGAGCAATGGTGCAGAGTGATGTAGCAGAGTGGACTATGCGACGTAGTAAGAAAGCAGGAAACACTTCAAGTTAAACGTTGCATAATAAAATTTTTAATAATAACATTACAAAAGTGCAAATAGCATTACTGCCGAAGTTCGTTGAGACTTCTTAGGACTACCCCCACAGGGGTAACTTCACAGTGTCCTTTACTTGTGCTTGTGGAGGACCCGCTCCAAACCTCCAACTGTGGTCTTGGGTGGGCTGCAAGACTTTCCTTAAGCAGACCTCACTTTCGGCCACACCAAACGGGATTTTAGTTTCTGAGGTAGTTGAAAATAGTGCACAGTTACGTTTTTTGTAAAACCAAGATGGAGCACCGAAGTGCCAACTATTTACAGAAAAGTTTGTGAGCCAGTACAGTTCATGGCTTCAAAGTTCAACATTTTGATTACATTGAAACACCATTACCCAACCTGGGTATATAAAGGCAACAATAAACTTGTTATTCTGAACATTCACCCGTCCGTGTACATCAAACCATTACCCAACCTGGGTATATTAAGGCAACAATAAACTTCTTTTTATGAACATTCACCCGTCTGGGTACATCAATAATTTAACTATTTACATACAGAGACCCTGTCCGGGTTATTTAGACTTCTTTGGCTGGCCTCTTACAGGTACCACCTGGTACTCTTCTGGAGCTTGCCAAACATCCGTGACAGGAGGGTCCACCCAGACCTGATGACGTCGTGTTGCCTGTACAGTTACGTCGTGACCCGCTATCTGGGTCTGTGTGGCCACCTCTTTCGTCTCCCTCCGGGTCTGGAACCCTATGTCCCGGACTGAACGAACCCCAGGGGGCCTAACAGGCGCCGGGTACGGGCCAGCTATAATTATCATGTCCATAGCTGGGGCTGCTGAGGAGACCACTGAGGGAGGCTGGGGAGATTTACGGCGTGGGGTGGTCAATTGTGCAGAGGCCTGGTTGGGGGAGGCTGAAGGCTCGGAGGGTCTGTCAGTTTCCTGACACTCTGGGGAGTAGGGGTCGCACCTGGTAACATTTAGGGCGTACCATCCATTGTAACCCCAGTGTCGGGTGTAAGTCACCAAGTCTCCTGCCAACAGGTCCCTCCCCGGGTGTCCTTCTGGGAGGTGAGCCTCCACGTCCCGCCGGGTTACAAAGACTTCTAAATAAAGTCCAGGCTCCTGGATGAAGCCCCAACCACCTTTTAACTTAAAGTTCCGTACTGCACCCTTACGCCGCGGCTCCCTCAGCGTACTTTTATCCTTTCTCATACGTGCCTTCTCTGCCAGGTCCTTGTCCAGGTGACTTGCCGAAGCTTTTGGGATTCTCGCTGCTCCCTTTGTCACTCTGCTTCCCGCTCCCGACGTCTCCACTCTTCCTCCTGACGCCGGTTGTAATTCTCCTCCACCAGCAGCTCCATGTCTCCACCATCAAACGCCAGCTTACGATGTCCGGTTTGCGGCAGCTCTCCTGGCGCCCCCCAGTCCTGGCGGCGCTCACCTGTGGCGGAAGCAGCCAGCTCTGGAACAGATGACGGTCGGGGCTCCGGTACAGGCAGGTAGAGCTCTGGTGCCTGCGCGGCCTCCTCCATGAGGACGGGTGTCGCTTCTTCTGCCTCAGCGACGGGGGCAGACAGCGGGATCTGGGGTGCTGGTGCCGCGTTTTCTGCAGGAACGGGTGCTTCCACTGTGATACTGGCAACCGGTTCAGATTGCAAGGGCTGGGATGCCCGCACGGCCTCCTCTACTGGAACGGGTGCCTCCACTGAGATACTGTCAACCGGTTCAGATTGCAAGGGCTGGGATGCCCGCACGGCCTCCTCTACTGGAACGGGTGCCTCCACTGAGATACTGGCAACCGGTTCAGATTGCAAGGGCTGGGATGCCCGCACGGCCTCCTGTACTGGAACGGGTGCCTCCACTGAGATACTGGCAACCGGTTCAGATTGCAAGGGCTGGGATGCCCGCACGGCCTCCTCTACTGGAACGGGTGCCTCACCTTCCGGTACAGACACTTCAGGGGGTAAGAGGGATTGGCGCCGCTCCAAGTGTAGTTTTAGGGCCCGCCAGCTCGCTTCCATCCTGGCGACCTCCTCCCGGTGCCGGGCCAGGTCTCTCAGGGTATCCTCCGCTTCTTCCAGCGTAGGAGGGTTTCCAGGCCGGGTGCCAAACGGTGGCTCCGTGGCGATCGGGTCGCTTCCGTGGGGGGAGAGCTCTGACACCTCCATCCCTTCCCACTTCTGCTCACGTCGTTCGCCATCTCTGCCAAGTCACATGTGTCATTAGCATCAGGAGAGGCGCCATCTTTTGTAGGGAGGCGGGACCTTCGCATTCGTTTCCGCCCACTGAGGAGGATGAGGAGGCGGAACTCCAGAGCTGTGGGGCACGATCTTACATTGCAGTAACATTTAGAGTGGGCGGACATAGTTTTCGCGCCACGGAGTGAGTGTACGCCCACGAGAGCACGCCCTTATTCTTCACCTGTGCCTCGTGGCGCAGATATGACGGAAAAATGGCAAATACAGTCTATGATGATTTTTGCAATTCTCAAGCAAAAAAACTGTTCAATTAAGGCACACAGGACTCGCTTATAGCGAGCTTCTGAATCCTGTTCATGACGCCAAAGTTGAGTCGCACAGAGCCACAGGTTTTGGGGGTACTCGGCACCAAGCCCGTCGACTTCTATGGGGATGTGACGGGTAGCACAGCTATGTCCGTGCCCTGGTCGCTCACTGGAATGTGGGATATTTCCAGGGGATGATAGAATGTTTGTGTAGTTTGTTGTGACGCCACCTGTAGTACCTGGTCAGGGTGACCAGCGCTGCTGTGCAGGTCCTCTGGCAGGGATGGTGTAGTGCAGCTAGGTGATAAGTCTTCTACAGGTAAGACGGTATCCTTCCAGGGCAGATAGATGTGAGATAGAGCAATGGTGCAGAGTGATGTAGCAGAGTGGAGTATGCGACGTAGTAAGAAAGCAGGAAAGGAAACAATTCTTACTACAAAGACATGCAGCATGAGGCTGCCTCAACCCCTCCCATCCAACTAGCTACACCCTGTTCTAACCAGCCTGAGCTAGACCATCCCATTGGGTCCGCCTACACTCAGCTGGCATAGTGTACTGTTGAATGCAGTGGTGTAAGGTTCTATGTATATATTCCTGAAACTCAGTTTGTTCGTCAGCCATTTTACTTTCTGTCTTGCTGCAGCTATCTTGCCCTCAGTCAAAATGGAGTTTCCAGCTTGCATGTTCCCGCCCTGATTCTCTCCTTTGCTTCTTAAGCAGCCACAGCTGAGCAATCAGTGCTTCAGAATCTAGCCTGCAGTGAACCTGTGACTTGACTCCTGTAAGCCTTGGACCTTGTACTCCAGCTATTCCTACTGAGGAACTCTGAAGCACTTGTGGACTCTGAACCCTGCTCTTTGAAAGACCCACGTTTGCATGGACTTACGGTAACAGAGAAGAAGATCCTGAATCTGTATTGGAGAGTGATTGCTGAGCTTGGATTACTCTGGCCTGCTGTGTCTCCTGTTTCTGTGTCTGCAAACTGTGTGACTATTTCTGCCAACTTGTATGAAGTAATACAGGACTTTTCTATATCAAACCTGTGACTCCTGTGTTTTCATCGCACCCAAGCACAAGACGCTATATGAACTGTACTACATACATTACAAGATTCTGAAGCCAAAACGTTAGTGTCTGCTGGGTCTGGAAGGCTGTGTCTGCTGTACTGTGGATATCAGACGTCCTGTTGTACTTTCTGTGATGACAGTGGTTGTGACTTCTCACAACCATTCCAGGTGAGCAATTCCCTTAAGTTTTTTCTTTTTGCAGTGTTACCACAGGTAAACACTATTGTTTTTTTTTTTTCCTTTCTTTTCTCTTTTTTGTCTGCTGTAACTCTGGATATCAGATGTCTGGTTGAAACTTTCTGTGATGATAGTGGTTGTGACTTCTCACAACCATTCCAGGTGAGCAGTTCCCTTAATTTTTTTTTCTCTCTGCAGTGTTGCCACAGGTGAACACTATTGTTTTTTTTCTCTCCTCTTCTTCCATAATCCTG
>JARQOD010000002.1:543799066-543829969 GCA_033576555.1 Oophaga sylvatica
AAGTCACTATTACAGACTTACATAGTATGTTAAATGGTATGCAAGTCTGTCTTCTCAACCCACTAGACATAAACACTTAAATCCACAAGCCAATATACAGATAAAAAGTTAATCCTTGTGGGTTTACAAAACATGGTTGTTTGGGAAATTAAGATATAATCTGGTTTCTTCACAATCTCCAGTAACAATCATATATTGTGTGGAGATACTCATGCACAGATAACCTATTTGTGTATTTTTAGTAATAAGTGTGTGTTATTGTATTTTAATATTATCTAGATTAAAAGTTTTATGTTTCATTATTTTATTATATGTACTGTACCCTTGCAGCTTTCTCTAATCTATTTGGTATTGCCATTGAGTAACAAAATCTCCATTGCTGCTTACTGTAAATGAGTCTCTACAAAGATTTTAAAATGAACATTTTATTTATGGTAAAGTTAATTTGTCCAATTACTTTTGAGCCCCTGAAATGAGGAGGTTTGGTAGAAAAATGTTTACAATTCCTAAACGTTTCACAGGATATATTGTTCAACCACTTCCATTAAACTGAAAGTCTACACTTCAATTGCATGTCAGTTGTTTCATTTTAAATAAAAAATTGTGGCAAGCAGAGCCCAAATTGCAAAGAATTGGTCATTGTTCATGTATTTCAAATTCAGTTAATTTTTCTCCAATGTATATGTGATCCATTATGTGATCCAATAGGTTTATTTTTTCTAAGTGGAATGATGGATAACTTCTTTAATCTCTATGATATGTCCTTTTATGTCTAACGAAAATGATAGATAATATGATGCTTCTAGATTTAACATTCAAATATTTTGTATTGTTTTTTTTCATACCATAAGACCAAATAACCTGTCACTGATAGTGTGCTTATAGAGAACTACATTGCTATTTTCATTATCTCTGATGCAAATAAAGGCCCTAATTTCACTTAAAAAATTTCTTAGCAATAAGAAAGAATAATGGCACAATGCCTATTGACACACAACCTGTTGATAATGTGTTGTTGACAAAATAAGTAAACTCCAAACCAATTCTATAGATCTGTAAATCAAATACACAAGACAAGGATAATTCTTAGTAAAAAGGTTGTTATTACTTTTGGCAACCTTTGTTATATTTTGGTTATCAATGGGTTAAATGCATTTTTCCATTTTTGGAATAATGCAACAAGTTTGCAAACAATGTTGAGTTTTAACTTTTTAATGAATCTGAAAACTTTACTCTAATGAGTAGGAATCATTACTCAGTGGAAATTAATGCATAGCTGGTCTTTTGTATTGAGGTGACCTGAAAATGTATTAAATATTAATTTAATAATATTGGATTTTATTCACTAATTGTAATTTCCTTAGTACTATTGAGATTTATGTTGTGTATAGGCAAAGCATGAGTTTTTATGTGCCATTTACTTTCAATTTAAGAACATAAATACATTCCATATACAGTATATTTTAATAGCAATTCATAAGGAATTCCAGTCTGGTGAATACATATTGACTATAATGTGATAGGTTAATGTAGCAGCAAGACTTTACTAATCATAAAAACCAAAAGAGAATTATTTTAATGTGCATGTGTTCCTGTAACTGTACATTTCTCAAAACTAAGGTTACAGTTCTCAAATTAAAGAGAGAGTAATGCTTTCAGGTATATACCTCTAGAATTTAAAGGGCAAAGGCAGTAATTAGAGGTCAGCCATTAAAGTTCTAGTTAGAGCATGAGTGGAATGCCTGTGGAATTGTCATTCTTATATTCAGAAATGTATCATCTTTAAATTACTGTGACGTCATTCTTTAATAAGCTTTGTCTTAAAAGAGATTAATGCAAATTTAAATAGCGTAGCTATATATGCTACAATTAAGGATGTATTTTTATACTTTGAAATAAAATATTAATTAAATATCTGAGCAGTATTGCAAAGCACAAACAAGCACAAAATAATGCTGAGCATAATATAAATTCATGATATAAAATATAATTTTACAGAAAATATGTCACAAAATAAGCTGCCAAAACCACATGTATGAAAAGAACATTAAAAAAATTACTAGTACCTTCAGACAGAATAAGGCAAGTGTAAGCATGACTACTATTCAATGTAACCAAGAAAATACTGCTGCACTCTGAAATGCTATCATTGTAAATGCAAACATTGAATACAATATATGAAATTGGAACTGCATTACTGCTATAAAAAATTTAAAAAGGTGCGAGGTAAGGTGATGAAGGATTAAAGAGATGCTGACTATCTGCAAGAAACCATTGCCATCTGCTGACCAGAAATGATAGAGAAAGTGAAAGCAGAAAGAATTGCATTTGTAGGAACCCAAAAGTGAAGTGCATGTTCACTTGGGGATGAGATTGGAGCAGACACCAGGTCAGGTAATACCTGTAGCACATTTAGTAATCATAAAAGGCCCAGGAGGCCAGTGAAGGTGAGGAGTTGATGCCTGACCCTCAGGATGGACATGCGTCACAGTGGAGTTGGCTTACTGCCACCATTACAAGTAACCAGTCACCAGTGGAAGACCAAATACAAAGTTCCAGAAGAAGAATCGAATGATGACCAGATACCAGGGCTGAGAGATCTGAATCAAGTGAGCTGAGCCAGGGCAGAGAGAGACGACCAGGCCACGGAGAGGGAAGTTTATGTGAAGTGTTACTTCAAGTGTAGATGTATGGTACATAGTGTGGACTGGGACTGTGCGTCAGGGAACAAAGACAACCAGTTTGATGAGCGTACTGTGTACCAAGTAACTCATCAATCCAGAATTTGTGGCTTATCAGTAAATACCGGTGACCCCTTTAGGGCATGTGGGACGTTTTGAGCCATTTAGAGAAAAGACAAAGGTGACAGGCCCAGAAGTGAGAGTGACACTGGCTAGGGCATTAGAACTAGGCATTACTGATAAGCAGTCCCTTAACTGTAAGATATAGTGTATATGCACTGCTCACAAAATAAATGGAACACTTAAATAACACAATGTAACTCCGTCAATCACACTTTTGTGGAATCAATCTGTCCAGTTATGAAGCAAGACTGATTGTGAATCAATTTCTCCTGCTCTTCTGCAAATGGAATAGACAACAGGTAGAAATTTTAGGCAATTAGCAAGACAACTCCTATAAAGTAGTGGTTTTGCAGGTGGTGACCACAAACCATTTTTCTGCTCTTATCCTTTTTCGGATGTAAATTTGGTCACTTTTGCATTTTGTCATTGCTCTCACCCCTAGAGGTAAGTACAGTAGCATGAAGCGGTGTCTACAACCCAGAGAAGTTACTCAGATAGTGCAGCTCATCCAGGATGGCACATCAATGCAAGTTGTGGTAAGAAGGGTAGCTGTGTCTGTCAGCACAGTTTCCAGAGCATGGAGCAGATACCAGGAGACAGGCTAGTACACCAGATGTGGATGGGGCCATAGGAGGGCAAAAACCCAGCAGCATGACTAGTACCTCTTCCTTTGTGCAAGAAAAAACAGTAGGAGCAGTGCCAGAGCCCTGCAAAATGACCTCCAGTGGGCTACTAACATCCATGGGTCTGCTCAAACTGTCAGAATTAGACTCCATGAGGGTGGTATGAGGGCTCAACGTCCACAAGTGGGTGTTGTGCTTACAGCCCAACTCCATGTAGAGTAATTGGCATTTGCCAGGGAACGCTAAGATTGACAGATTAAACATTTGCGCCCTGTGGTCTTCATGGATGAAAGCAGGTTTACACTGAAAACATGTGACAGAATTGACAGAGTCTGGAGACGCTGTGGAGAATGTTCTACTGCCTGCAACATCATCCAAAATGACCGGTTTGGCAGTGGGTTTCTAATGGTGTGAAGAGGCATTTCATTTCAGGACTGCACAGAGCTCCATATTCTAGCAAGGGGTACCCTGACTTCCATTAGGTACAGGGATGAGATCCTCAAACCCATTATACCTTATGCAGGTTCACTGGCCTTCAGGGTTCCTTCTGATGCATGACAATGCTAGGCTTCATGAGGCTGAAGTGTGTCAACAGTTCCTGCATGATGAAGGCATTGAAGCTATGGACTGACCTGCCCATTTCGCAGACCTGAATCCAATCGAGCACACCTGGTACATCATGTATCGTTCCATACATCAATGCCACGCTGCACCACAGACTATCTATGAGTTGAGTGATGATTTAATCCAGGTCTGGGAGGAGATGCCTCAGGAGAACATCAGCCGAAGTTGGATCAGCCTGTAATTTGATTTTCCACTTTGAGTTTGACTATCATTCCAAATCCAGACCTCCATGGGATATTAATTTTTATTTACATTGATAATTTTTTGTTTTTTATTGTTCTCAACACATTCTATTATATAATGAATAAAGTTTTGCAACTGGAATATTTCATTCAGTGATATCTAGTATGTGGTATTTTAGTGTTCCCTTTATTTTTTGAGCAGTATATATATATATATATATATATATATATTATATAGTACAGACCAAAAGTTTGGACACACTTCATTTAAACATTTTTCTGTATTTTCATGACTATGAAAATTGTGCATTCACATTGAAGGCATCAAAACTATGAATTAACAGATGTGGAATTATATACTGTAGTGATAGTAAGACTTCACTCTACCTTTGTATGTGGTTTGAGGACCTGTGATGAGGTCACAAGAGCACATGACAGGTCATGTGCTCTGTGTTAGCTGAATGGCTGGTGTATATAAGTGAGCCTGCTGCTGACCACAGGTGTGAGTGGCTGGAGGTGTGGAAACCTCCAGTGTGGGAGTTCTGAGGAGACCACCAGTCTGGTTGCTGAAGGAGTGCTCAGTTAGAGTACCAGGACTTTATATCTGTTTTTGTTACTTTGTGCCAGAGAAGGCTGTTTTCTTTTCTGTTTTAAGGCAAGTTTATGAAGTGGTAATAAACTTGCTTAAAGAACCTGGAAGAGTCGCCCTCCTGCTTACCTCCGGTCGCACACCAGCGAGACCACATCCCTACAATACTTAACAAAAAAGTGTGTAACAACTGAAATTATGTCTTATATTCTAGGTTCTTCAAAGTAGCCACCTTTTGTTTTGATGACTGCTTTGCACACTCTTGGTATTCTTTTGATGAGCTTCAAGAGGTAGTCACCGGAAATGGTCTTCCAACAATCTTGAAGGAGTTCCCAGAGATGATTAGCACTTGTTGGCCCTTTTGCCTTCACTCTGCGGTCCTGCTCACCCCAAACCATCTGGATTGGGTTCAGGTCTGGTGACTGTGGAGGCCAGGTCATCTGGCGTAGCACCCCATCACTCTCCTTCTTGGTCAAATAGCCCTTACACAGCATGGAGGTGTGTTTTGGGTCATTGTCCTGTTGAAAAATAAAAGATGGTCCAACTAAACGCAAACCGGATGGAATAGCATGCCGCTGCAAGATGCTGTGGTAGCCGTGCTGGTTCAGTATGCCTTCAATTTTGAATAAATCCCAACAGTGTCACCAGAAAAGCCCCCCCTCACCATCACACCTCCTCCTCCATGCTTCACGGTGGAAACCAGCCATGTAGAGTCCATCCGTTCACCTTTTCTGCATCGCACGAGACGCGGTGGTTGGAACCAAAGATCTCAAATTTGGAATCATCAGACCAAAGCACAGATTTCCACTGATCTAATGTCCATTCCTTGTGTTCTTTAGCCCAAACAAGTCTCTTCTGCTTGTTGCCTGTCCTTAGCAGTCCTACCAGCTATTTTACCATGAAGGCCTGCTGCACAAAGTCTCCTCTTCACAGTTGTTGTACAGATGTGTCTGCTGCTTGAACTCTGTGTGGAATTGTCCTGGTCTCTAATCTGAGCTGCTGTAAACCTGCGATTTCTGAAGCTGGTGACTCAGATAAACTTATCCTCAGAAGCAGAGGTGACTCTTGGTCTTCCTTTCCTGGGGCGGTTCTCAGTGAGCAGTTTTTTATAGCTTGGTGTTTGCAACTGCACTTGGGGACACTTTCAAAGTTTTCCCAATTTTTCGGACTGATTGACCTTCATTTCTTAAAGTAATGATGGCCACTCGCTTTTCTTTATTTAGCTGCTTTTTTCTTGCCATAATACAAATTCTAACAGTCTATTCAGTAGGACTCTCAGCTGTGTATACACCAGACTTCTGCACAACACAACTGATGGTCCCAACCCCATTTATAAGGCCAGAAATCCCACTTATTAAACCTAACAGGGCACACCTGTGAAGAGAAAACCATTTCCGGTGACTACCTCTTGAAGCTCATCAAGAGAATGCCAAGAGTGTGCAAAGCGGACATCAAAGCAAAAGGTGGCTACTTTGAAGAACCTAGAATATAAGACATAATTTCAGTTGTTACACACTTTTTTGTTAAGTATATAATTTCACATGTGTTAATTCATAGTTTTGACGCCTTCAGTGTGAATGTAAAATTTTCATAGTCATGAAAATACAGAAAAATGTTTAAATGAGGTGTGTCCAAACTTTTGGTCTGTACTGTATATATATAGTTACTAATGTTAGTCAAATAAATAGTCTGTGCTTTTGCATCCGTGCACCTGTTAACAGTGACAAGGTGTAGCTCCTTTGATAGGACCCTAATCTTATATTCCTCTCCTGAGCTGAAAGCCTGCAAATTTAATGGCAGGCAGCATCCAGCTTTAATTAAAAATGCCTTAGGCTGATGGGAAGTATGCTTAGTCAGAAAGGAGTATACTACAAAATAAAAAAAAATGACCAGCACCTCCAAGCAGAATAAGTCAAGTGTCATCAATGCAAGACAGCTAGTATACATTGGCAGGGCCTACAAAAGGGTGAAGCTGGAGAGCTGAAAAATTATCAAGTAACTATAAATTATTTTGGCATTTTATTCTATCCCTTTATTTATGGCTCTGTATTTTTTTATAAATATCTTGGCCAAATGCTTTAATGCTTATGGCATAAGGATATCAAAGCTTGACATTTTGACTGCCATATAGCATCAGATTTCCATGCTGGAGAAGGGTCTGACCGTAAAGAGTTTGTTGCTGCTAAGAGATGGACCTATACCTCTATTTAAAGCTCCATTCATTCTACGTTATCCTCCTTGTGATGATTGTTCCATCATACCCCAGAAAAAGAGATTCAGACATGATGGCAGATGAAGTCATAAAGTTCAATGACACAGAGTTCAAATGGTGGTGTCCTATATTTTAGACCTTAAGTGGGCTTTTTTTGTGTGCCGATCCAAAAAGATAGATACTAAAAAGTAATTTGAGCTCTACTTCTTTCATTGCACTCTATGGCTCTGTCAGGAATTCCATCTGAAT
Source organism: Oophaga sylvatica (assembly GCA_033576555.1). Taxonomy (NCBI): domain Eukaryota; kingdom Metazoa; phylum Chordata; class Amphibia; order Anura; family Dendrobatidae; genus Oophaga; species Oophaga sylvatica. Next base: position 543,806,350 of record JARQOD010000002.1, read on the forward strand.
GCCAGGCCATATCTTCAGTGTAAATGAGGTCTTAAAAGACGTTGTTTCTGAAAAAGACAACACTTTCAAGGCCGATGTTACACTTGCAACAAACTCGTATCTCTTGCATCAACACCCGACACTGCCACTGGCACTCGGACCGTAGCGTGTGCTGCATAGAAATACATGCAGCCACATGTTCTGGTCCGAGTGCCGGCGGCAGTGTCGGGTGTTGATGTGAGAGACTCGCACGAGACTCGTGCAAGTTTCTTGCAAGTGTGACACCGGCTTAAATCAAAATTTCTGAAGCCATACCATCACTGGTATTTCATTTGTATGTTATTGAGAATATAATGTAAGTAATGAATAAAATAATGTAAGTAATGAATATAATGTAATGTAATGAATACATGTAAGATAGCTGAATATTTGGAATTTTCTTTTAAATGTTGTATAGTAAAATTTTACAGGAAATCGGTAACTTTTCTTTTAAAGGCATGTTGATTACTACAGCTTCTACAACTGTGTACATAACAAGTATACTTTATATTTGATAAACTGTGGTAGAATTTTCACCTTCAAAGTATGGCATAAGGGCATCTTGTCCTCCTGCTGCTCAGAATCATCATAATCAAATAATCAATTGGATTAGAACAATGGAGACATATATTATGTATGCATTTTATCTTGATATGTGTTTTAATTATGAATAGAAATCTTCCTGTAGTGTATATTTTCTCTGTAATATTATCATATGTTAACCTCTATGATCTCAAACTTTGCTGACTACACATTTTCTTCATTCATAGGGGTATACTTATTTCTATGTCAACCACTGGAGAATTCACTTACAGAAACCCTTAACAAATTCATTGTTTTAGTAATGTTACAACACAAGTAGGGCAAAGAAAAGCTAATTACATTAAATCGACTCGGCTGAACCTCTTGGCTCTCAGACCCTATAACGGCTGATTTCACATCCAATTTAATTTATCATACTGCTGCCAGCTTGCATTAATTTAGAGATCTGTTTGCATTCATATGTCCCAGTGCTTCGAATTCTTTGTGTAATCACTGTTATACACTGATTACCAGTATCCAAGATGCATGAGCAATATTTTATATTGTGCAATTTGTCAAAAAACCTTATAGAAATGGAAGAATGGTAAGCCCTGCACCGTAAAAAAAAGGGTTGATGAATAAACAATGGTGTTTTTTTCTAATAAAATCTCAAGCAAATTCAATTTTTTATTCTAGCACTCGTGCAAAAAAGAAATGTATCATTTGATCCTAAATATTATGCTGACCTTATGTATTTTTTATTCTAGTGCACAAAGCCCAGGAGTTTTGCAAGAGGACAAATAAGCTTGGTACTTGCTCATGGTGTTTGTTTTTATAAAAATCTACAGTAACTTTTGTTCATTAATTATAATGTATACTATTTGCAGAATAGAAATCACTATAAAATAAGTAGCCAGGAATGACAGTCATCACAATTTATACATATATAGGTTTATAGCAACCAGGGACAATATTGAACCATTTAGGTCCCAAACCACTAATACATATACTCCCAATACTATTTTAACACAATCTCACTCGAGTAGATAGGTTGCGTAAAAATGTAACATCTCCAGACATATTTGATGTGTGACAAATTTACCACCTCAGTAAGGCCAGGATCACACATGCGAGAAACTCGCATGAGTCTCGCATGTGAATTCCCGGCACTGCCGCCGGCACTCGGGAGCAGAATGTGTGGCTGCATGTATTTCTATGCAGCCGCTCGCTTCACTCTGGATTGAGGCTGCAGTGCCGGGAATTGACATGCGAGACTCGTCCGTGTTTCTCGCATGTGTGATCCTGGCCTAAGAAGCAGTTCTCCAAGGAGACTTCAAAAATTTTCCACATGAATAAAACAGGTGCATGAGACTGCCTTAGGCTATGGTTCCACGGTCCGGAACCATAGCGCTTTGGACGGAGCGGAAATTCCGCTCCGTCTAAGCCCCGCCCCCTTTATGACGCGCGATCTTTCCGGAGGTGTTCAGGACACCTCCGGAACACCTCCGGAAAGAGCGCAGGGCTTCATAGCCCTGTGTTAATTCTGTTGCGGCGACGCACCGTCGCCGCAATACGCGAGGACATGCTGCGGTCTGAAAAGACGCGCCGCATGTCCGTTTACGCAGGTTTGCCACCTGCGTATAGTTACGCATAGTGGAGACGGGATTTCTTGAAATCCCCTCCACTATGCTGTAACATCTGGACGCTGCGTGTTTGGCGCTGCGCCAGCGCACAGCGCCAAACACGCAGCGTTTCCTGACCGTGGAAACTCACCCTAAGGCACATCTGTCTTGCGGGTATCTGTAGATGTGCTATCGGGACTGTTCTCCTCCAGATGTGAAACTGAATAGAGCGGAAATAACTGTTTAACCCCTTAACGACCAGGGGTATTTTTGTTTTGCATTTTCATTTTTTGCTCCCCTTCTTCCCAGAACCATAACATTTTTATTTTTTTTTGTCAAAATGGCCTGTGAGGACTTGCTTTTTGTGGGACTGGTTGTACTTTTGAATGACAGCATTGGTTTTTACCATGTCGTGTAACAGAAAACAGGAAAAAAATTCCAAGAGTAGTGAAATTGCAAAAAAAGTGCAATCTTACACTGGTATTTTGTCTGGCTTTTTTAGTAGGTTCACTAAATGCTAAAATTGACCTTCTATTATGATTCTCCAGGTCATTACGAGTTCATAGACACCAAACATGTCTAGGTACTCTTTTATATATGTGGTGAAAAAAAATTCCAAAGATAAAAAAAAGATGTCATTTTTCCAAGACCCGTAGTGTCTCCATTTTTAGTGATCTTGGGCTGGATGAGGACTTACATTTTGTGCGCCGATCTGACATTTTTATTGATAATATTTTGGCTCAGAAAAGATCTTTTGATCACTTGTTATTGCATGTTATTGCAATGTTTCTGTGACCAAAAAAACATAATTCTGGCGTTTCGATTTTTTTCTCTCTACACCGTTTACCGATTGGATTAATTCTTTTTAAGTATTGATAGATCAAGCGATTCTGAATGCGGCGATACCAAATATGTGTATATTTGACTTTTTAATTGTTTTATTTTGAATGGGCGAAAGTTTTTTTTTTAACTTTTATATTTTTTTAATATTTTTTTACATTTTTTTTACTTTTTACTTGCTTCAATAGTCTCCATGGGAGATTAGAAGCTGCAGTTGTCTGATCGCCTCTGCTACATAGAGCAGGGCTGAATTATCCTGATCGTAGTGAGAAAAAAAATCAACGCCAGAATTACGTTTTTTTGATCGCTGAGACATTACATTAAGGCTGGTGTCACACTTAGAAATACATGCAGCCACATGCTCCGGTCCCAAATGCCGTCGGCAGTGCCGGGTGTTGATGTGAGAGACCCTAGCAAGTTTCTCGCATCACGTTCGCAAGTGTGACATCAGCCTAAATGCAATAACGGGTGAGTAAAAGATTGTATCTGCACCAAAATGGTATCCTTAAAAGCAACAGCTCGGTGCGCGAAAAATAAGCCCTCATCCAACCCGAGGTCATGAAAAATGGAGACGCAATGGGTATTGGAAAATGGCGCAATTTTTTTTAACAAAGTTTGGAATTTTTTTTTCTCTACTTAAATAAAAAAGAACCTAGACATGTTTGGTGTCTATGAACTCATAATGACCTGGAGAATCATAATGGCAGGTGAGATTTAGCATTTAGTCAACCTCATAAAAAATTTAAACAAAAAGAACTGTGGTATTGCACTTTTTTTGCAATTTCACAGCACTTGGAATTTTTTTCCCGTTTTTCAGTACATGATATGTTAAAAACAATTGTGTTTTTCAAAAGTACAACTTGTCCTGCAAAGAACAAGCCCTCACATGGCCATATGGACAGAAAATTAAAAAAGTCATGGCTCTGAGAAGAAGGGGAGCAAAAAACGAAAATGCAAAACCGAAAATAACTCTGGTCATGAAAGGGTTAAAGGAGTTGGCCTATTTCTCTGAATGGTGCAGCTTTCCACACAAACTATAAAATTGCTACTTACTAGGGTTGAGCATTCCGATACCGCAAGTATCGGGTATCGGCCGATATTCGCTGTATCGGAATTCCGATACTTAGTTCCAATATTTTTCCTATATCGTATACCGGAATCGGAAGTTCCCATAATTCTTTGAGAGGCACTGTGATTTTAGTCAGCCAATGAGGAATCCTATGAAGTGTGGGCACATCCTGTACTGCTGCGGTCATCTTAACTAATGGCATGGCTGTGATTGGCTGCTGAAATGATGTCAGAATGCACTATAAAAGGCACCGCCGCCATTTTAGCGTCACTGTGCTGTGAACTCAGTTAGGGACAGAACGCTGCTGTGCTGACTCTGAGGGACAGTTAGAGATTGCGATTTTGTGTACTTTGCTTTAGGCAGGCTAGTTTACCAACCGCTGTGTAAAGCTTCCTTTTGCCTTGCAGTGTTGTTTTAGCAGCTCTGTGCAAGGTGTGTGTGTGAGAGTGCAGGTGACGCTGCAGTTTGCTCTGCATCCAACGCTGTCTGTAGGCATCTGCACGTGTCACTCACAGACTCTTTTTTTTTTCTTTAGTGTAATTCTAGCTGCTCCATTCAATAGAAATTATAGTGTGATGCGCTTCCATCCGTAAACAATACATTGGTTGCAAACACTATAGAAGTACAGAAAGGAGCCTTTCACAGATAGTGAACAGTTGTGTTTCAGTGTTCACTGCAGTCTGTGAGGTATTTTTTTTTTAACCCCTTCCCGACCCATGACGCCACGTAGGCGTCATGAAAGTCAGTGCCAATCCGACCCATGACGCCTATGTGGCGTCATGAAAGGATCGCGTCCCTGCGGGCCGGGTGACCGGGGTCACTGAAAGGTCACCCGACCGGCCGGCACAGGACCCTTTATGCTTCACCACAGGGGGGTTGCCTTAACCCCCCCGTGGCCACGATCGCTCTGATTGGCTGTTAAAAGTGAAACAGCCAATCAGAGCAATCTGTAATATTTAACCAATATAATTGGTGAAATATTACAATCCAGCCATGGCCGATGCTGCAATAGCATCTGCCATGGCTGGACACCGAGCCCTGACCCCCCCACACGGATTCACGGCGGCGATCTGCCGCCGCCACCGAAAGATGGCAGCGGTCGGTCACCGCCGTCACTAAAAGCTCCCCTCGTCCTGGCCTCCGCTGCCCCCACCTTCCAATCCCCCCCTCACTTCCGACCCCCATACTCACCTCTCCCGGTCCACCGATGTTCCTGGATCCTTCCCGGCGGCTGCCCGGGATTCTTCATGGGCGCCGCCATCTTGTAATGGGCAGTGCGCCCTGCATAGTCAAAAAATGTATTTTGATCACTGTGATAAACTGTCACAGTGATCAAAATAAAAAAAGTAAGTGAACCCCCCCTGTCATAGGTAGGGACAAATAATAAAGAATTTTTTTTTTTCCTATTAGGCCCTGTGCACACGTTGCGGATTTTGCTGCGGATCCGCAGTTGATTTCGCTGCTGATCCGCAGCGGATTTCGCTGCTAATCCACAGCTGATTTCGCTGCTGATCCGCAGCTGATTTCGCTGCGGATCCGCAGCGGATTTGGCGCTGCGGATTCACAGCAGATCCAGAAACCATGTACAGTACAATGCAAATAAATGGTAAAAAAAAAACGCTGTGCACATGCTGCAGATTTTTCAGCGCAGATTTGCTGCGGTTTTAAATCCGCAGCATGTCAATTCTTTTTGCGGATTCCGCAGCGATTTTACACCTATTCCATTATAGGTGTAAAACCGCAGAGAAAAACCGCAGAAAATCCGCGCTAAATACGCAGGTAAAAGGCAGGTCGTTTTACCTGCGGATTTTAGAAAAATCCGCAAGTGAATCCGCAGCGTGTGCACGGGGCCTTAGGGTCAGGCTGGGTTCATATTGCATTATGGCAGTCCGTTAGATGGACTGCGTTTCACCGCGGTATAACGCGGTGTAACGTAGCCGTTAACGCAGCCATTCACCCCATTTGTGTGCGCATCGCAACGCATGCCATGAAGCGGCATGCATTAGCGACGTGTCGTCATTCAGTGACGGAGCCTTCGACGCAGGCTGCAGCGTCTGGGCTCCATCACCGCTAGCACAGATGAATCATCGCTGATTCCTCTGCACTAGCGGGTATAGCATAACGCGATCGCGTTATGCTATACCGTTACCAGCCCGTCAACGCTACGTGTTGAACGGGCTGGTAAAACGCAATATGAACCCAGCCTTAGGGTTAGAACTAGGGTTAGGGTTAGAACTAGGGTAAGGGTTGGAATTAGGGTTAGGGTTGGAATTAGGGTTAGGGTTGGGATTAGGGTTAGGGTTGGGATAAGCGTTAGGGTGTTTTTGGGGTTAGGGTTGGGATTAGGGTTAGGCTTGTGGTTAGGTTTATGGTTAGAGTTGGGATTAGGGTTAGGGGTGTGTTGGGGTTAGGGTTATGGTTAGGGTTTGTATTAGGGTTAGGGTTGAGGTTAGGGTGTGTTGGGGTTAGGGTTGGAGTTAGAATTGAGGGGTTTCCACTATTTAGGTACATCAGGGGTCTCCATACGCGACATGGCGCCACCATTGATTCCTGCAAATTTTGCGTTCAAAAAGTCAAACAGTGCTCCCTTTATTCCAAGCCCCGACGTGTGCCCAAACAGTGGTTTACCCCCACATATGGGGTATCAGCGTACTCGGGAAAAATTGCACAACAACTTTGGGGGTCTAATTTCTCCTGTTACTGTTGGGAAAAAAAATTGGGGACTAAAAAAGTTATTTTTGTGGAAAAAAAATGATTTTTTATTTTCACGGCTCTGCGTTATAAACTTCTGTGAAGAACTTGGGGGTTCAAAGTGCTCACCAAACATCTAGATAAGTTCCTTGCGGGGTCTAGTTTCCAAAATGGGGTCACTTGTGGGGAGTTTATACTGTTTAGGCACATCAGGGACTCTGCAAACGTAACATGTCGCCCGCAGACCATTCCATCAAGTCGGCATTTCAAAACGTCACTATTTCCCTTCCAAGCCCCGAAGTGTGCCCATACAGTAGTTTTCTCCCACATATGGGATATCAGCGTACTCAGGACAAATTGGACAACAACTTTTGAGGTCTAATTTCTCCTGTTACCCTTGGGAAAATAAAAAAATTGGGGACTAAAAGATCCTGATTGTGGAAAAAATATGATTTTTTTATTTTCATGGCCCAGCGTTATAAACTTCTGTGTAGCCCTTGGGGGTTCAAAGTGCTCACTACACATCTAGATAAGCTCCTTGGGGGGTCTAGTTTCCAAAATGGGGTCACTTGTGGGGGGTTTCTACTGTTTAGGCACATCAGGGGCTCTGCAAACGCAACATGACGCCCACAGAACATTCCATCAAGTCTGCATTCCAAAATGGCGCTCCTTCCCTTCTGTGCTCTACCATGCGCCAAAACAGTGGTTCCCCCCACATATGGGGTACCAGTGTACTCAGGACAAACTGTACAACAACTTTTGTGGTCCAATTTCTCCTGTTACCCTTGTGAAAATAAAAAATTGGCAGTTAAAAAAAATCAGTTTTTGAGGAAAAAAATGATTTTTTATTTTTACGGCTCTGCGTTACAAACTTCTGTGAAGCACGTGGGGGTTCAAGGTGCTCACCACACATCTAGTTAAGTTCCTTGAGGGGTCTAGTTTACAAAATGTGGTCACTTGTGGGGGATTTCTACTGTTTAGGCACATCAGGGGCTCTGCCCGCCCGCAGACCATTCCATCAAGTCGACATTTCAAAGTGTCACTACATCCCTTCCAAGCCCTGACGTGTGCCCAAACAGTGGTTCTCCCCCACATGTGAGGTACTAGCGTACTTAGGACAAATTAGACAACAACTTTTGGGGTCCAATTTCTCCTGTAACCATTGTGAAAATAAAAAATATGGGGCTAAATAATAATTTTTTGAGAAAAAAAAATGATTTTTTATTTTCACGGCTCTGCGTTATAAACTTTTGTGAAGCACCTGGGGGTTCAAAGTGCTCACTGTGCATCTGCATAAGTTTCTTAGGGGGTCTAGTTTCCAAAATGGGGTCATTTGTGGGGGAGCTCCAAAGTTTAAGCATACAGGGGCTCTCCAAACATGACATGGTGTCCGCTAACGACTGGAGCTAATTTTCCATTCAAAAAGTCAAATGGCGCTCCTTCCCTTCTGAGCCCTGCCGTGCGCCCAAACAGTGGTTTATGACCACATATGAGGTATCGGTGTACTCAGGAGAAATTGACCAACAAATTTTAGGATCCATTTTATCCTGTTGCCCATGTGAAAATGAAAAAACTGAGGCTAAAAGAAAATTTTTGTGAAAAAAAAAGTACTTTCTTTTTTTTACGGATCAATTTGTGAAGCACCTGGGGGTTCAAAGTGCTCACTCTGCATCTAGATAAGTTCCTTAGGGGGTCTAGTTTCCAAAATGGGGTCACTTGTGGGGGAGCTCCAATGTTTAGGCACACAGGGACTCTCCAAATGCGACATGGCAACCGCTAAATATTCCAGCATATTTCCTATTCAAAAAGTCAAATGGCGCTCCTTCCCTTCTGAGCCCTGCCGTGCGCCCAAACAGTGGTTTATGACCACATATGAGGTATCTGTGTACTCAGGAGAAATTGCCCAACAAATTTTAGGGTCCATTTTATCCTGTTGCCCATGCAAAAATGAAAAAATTGATGCTAAAAGAAAAGTTTTGTTGGAAAAATTAAAATGTCCATTTTTTCCTTCCACGTTGCTTTAGTTCCTGTGAAGCACCTGAAGGGTTAATAATCTTCTTGAATGTAGTTTTGAGTAGCTTGAGGGGTGCAGTTTTTATAATGGTGTCACTTTTGGGTATTTTCTGCCATATAGATCCCTCAAAGTGACTTCAAATGTGAGGTGGTCCCTAAAAAAAAATGGTTTTGTAAATTTTGCTGTAAAAATGAGAAATCGCTGGTCAACTTTTAACCCTTATAACTTCCTAACAAAAAAAAATGTTGTTCCCAAAATTATGCTGATGTAAAGTAGACATGTGGGAAATGTTATTTATTAACTATTTTGTGTCACATAACTCTCTGGTTTAACAGAATAAAAATTCAAAATTTGAAAATTGCGAAATTTTCAAAATTTTGGCCAAAGTTCCATTTTTTTCACAAATAAACGCAAAAATTATCGACCTAAATTTACCACTAACATGAAGCCCAATATGTCACGAAAAAACGATCTCAGAATCGCTAGGATCCGTTGAAGCATTCCTGAGTTATTACCCCATAAAGGGACACTGGTCAGAATTGCAAAAAATGGCCAGGTCATTTAGGTCAAAATAGGCTGGGTCATGAAGGGGTTAAATGCAGATCACGCTCCAGTTACTTCTTCAACTAATGCTGCGTGTACTCTGCTGAGTGTCTGTCACTGGCTCATCCTTGTCATTTTTCTAAAATTGGTGCTGCTTTATTCTATTTCAATTTACTAAAATCTATTAGTGTGACGCTCTTCCATCAAAATACAATACATTGCTTGCAAACATAATAGAAGTCCACAAAAAGGCCTTTCACAGCAAGTGAACAGTTGTGTTCAGTGTTCACTCTAGTCTGAGGTTTAAATTTTTGGTAGGAGTGTAGATCCCGCTCCACTTACTTCAACCACCGCTGCGTGTACTCTGCTGAGTGTCTGTCACTGGCTCATCCTTGTCATTTTTCTAAAATTGGTGCTGCTTTATTCTATTTTCAATTTACTAAAATCTATTAGTGTGACGCTCTTCCATCAAAATACAATACATTGCTTGCAAACATAATAGAAGTCCACAAAAAGGCCTTTCACAGCAAGTGAACAGTTGTGTTCAGTGTTCACTCTAGTCTGAGGTTTAAATTTTTGGAAGGAGTGTAGATCCCGCTCCACTTACTTCAACCACCGCTGCGTGTACTCTGCTGAGTGTCTGTCACTGGCTCATCCTTGTCATTTTTCTAAAATTGGTGCTGCTTTATTCTATTTTCAATTTACTAAAATCTATTAGTGTGACGCTCTTCCATCAAAATACAATACATTGCTTGCAAACATAATAGAAGTCCACAAAAAGGCCTTTCACAGCAAGTGAACAGTTGTGTTCAGTGTTCACTCTAGTCTGAGGTTTAAATTTTTGGTAGGAGTGTAGATCCCGCTCCACTTACTTCAACCACCGCTGCGTGTACTCTGCTGAGTGTCTGTCACTGGCTCATCCTTGTCATTTTTCTAAAATTGGTGCTGCTTTATTCTATTTTTAATTTACTAAAATCTATTAGTGTGACGCTCTTCCATCAAAATACAATACATTGCTTGAAACATAATAGAAGTCCACAAAAAGGCCTTTCACAGCAAGTGAACAGTTGTGTTCAGTGTTCACTCTAGTCTGAGGTTTAAATTTTTGGTAGGAGTGTAGATCCCGCTCCACTTACTTCAACCACCGCTGCGTGTACTCTGCTGAGTGTCTGTCACTGGCTCATCCTTGTCATTTTTCTAAAATTGGTGCTGCTTTATTCTATTTTCAATTTACTAAAATCTATTAGTGTGACGCTCTTCCATCAAAATACAATACATTGCTTGCAAACATAATAGAAGTCCACAAAAAGGCCTTTCACAGCAAGTGAACAGTTGTGTTCAGTGTTCACTCTAGTCTGAGGTTTAAATTTTTGGTAGGAGTGTAGATCCCGCTCCACTTACTTCAACCACCGCTGCGTGTACTCTGCTGAGTGTCTGTCACTGGCTCATCCTTGTCATTTTTCTAAAATTGGTGCTGCTTTATTCTATTTTCAATTTACTAAAATCTATTAGTGTGACGCTCTTCCATCAAAATACAATACATTGCTTGCAAACATAATAGAAGTCCACAAAAAGGCCTTTCACAGCAAGTGAACAGTTGTGTTCAGTGTTCACTCTAGTCTGAGGTTTAAATTTTTGGTAGGAGTGTAGATCCCGCTCCACTTACTTCAACCACCGCTGCGTGTACTCTGCTGAGTGTCTGTCACTGGCTCATCCTTGTCATTTTTCTAAAATTGGTGCTGCTTTATTCTATTTTCAATTTACTAAAATCTATTAGTGTGACGCTCTTCCATCAAAATACAATACATTGCTTGCAAACATAATAGAAGTCCACAAAAAGGCCTTTCACAGCAAGTGAACAGTTGTGTTAGTGTTCACTCTAGTCTGAGGTTTAAATTTTTGGTAGGAGTGTAGATCCCGCTCCACTTACTTCAACCACCGCTGCGTGTACTCTGCTGAGTGTCTGTCACTGGCTCATCCTTGTCATTTTTCTAAAATTGGTGCTGCTTTATTCTATTTTCAATTTACTAAAATCTATTAGTGTGACGCTCTTCCATCAAAATACAATACATTGCTTGCAAACATAATAGAAGTCCACAAAAAGGCCTTTCACAGCAAGTGAACAGTTGTGTTCAGTGTTCACTCTAGTCTGAGGTTTAAATTTTTGGTAGGAGTGTAGATCCCGCTCCACTTACTTCAACCACCGCTGCGTGTACTCTGCTGAGTGTCTGTCACTGGCTCATCATTGTCATTTTTCTCGAATTGGTGCTGCTACATTCTATTTCAAATAATTCAAATCTATTACTGTGACGTGCTTCCATCCGTATACAATACATTGGTTTCAAACACTATAGAAGTACACAAAGGGGCCTTTCACAGCTAGTGAACATGGGTTTTTAATTTTGAACTAAAATATGTATTTTTTCAAATGACACAAATATAAGTAATGTTGAAGAGGAATAGTCCTACATCCATTGTTTGCACAATATTACAGGTGTACATCACGTCCCTTAATCAACAATGTATTATTATATTTACTTGTATGCTTTTATTTAAAAGCCAAGAACACAGAAGGATAACCTTCGCACTGCAGCTGTTGTCAAAGTTCAACCCACATTATGCACTTCCAACATTGCAGCATTTGAGACATGATGTGAGTTGGATTTGTCAAAGTTATGGAGTGAGAAGGTTCACCATCAGTACCCTATAGCATAAGTATGCTTTTGTGTTAGCATTTGTGTTAGATATGTGGATATCTGCCATAATATGTCACAATTATTTAGTTACAGATTTGTTACCAACACTAATCATTGAATGGTTTTAAATGTGACGTTTGACTTGTTTACAGCTTAAAAATAAGGGTGTAGCCTGATATCTATGTGTAGCACTAGCCACTTTAACATGTCCTGTTTTTTTCAACATGTGTAGCTAGGTAGCAGTAATTTTTGCCGGACACACAGCAGGGGAACAGCAGGCATTACTGAACCCCACTATCACTATAGCTTGTGTATTGGTCTGTGGACACGACACTTCTGAGCAGCAACTGGCAGTGTTGTAGCCCAGGTAGTATAGTTCAGGTGGTAGAAAGATGAACATAACAGGAGACATGGAAAACGTTGCCAACCAGTTAGTTAATCTGAAACCGGACAGGCAAATTCAGGCGAGATTCATGCCTAGTTCATTTTCAGAAAAGTAAGCCGTTCTACATTATCGGAGGAGAGTCGCATGCAACGGTCTGTTAGTACACCACCTGCAGCAGTAAAGACGCGCTCTGATAATACACTGGCAGTAGGGCAAGCCAGCACCTCCAATGCATACTGGCTAAGCTCTGGCCATGTATCCAGCTTAGAGACAACAAACTTGAATGGGGAAGAGCCATCTGGGAGTACACTGAGAGGGCAAGACATGTAGTCTGTCACCATCTTACGGAAATGTTGCCTCCTGCTGACTGGAGCCGTCTCGGATGGTGTAGACATTGGTGGCGCTGCCACAAAACTTCGCCACATTTGGAACATACTGTTCTTGCCCTGTGCAGAGGCGCTGCTTGTGCTCCCTCTTGTTGCAGAGCTGTCTCCACTGCCTCGACGCACAGAGCTGCTTTGTAAAGCAGTAGCAGCAGCAGTGCTCTCGGCTGGAATGGAGAACATTATGGATTGCACCAGTGTGTCTTGGTACTTCTGCATTTTACGCTCCCGGTTCAACGGTGTGATGAGGCTTTGTAAGTTGTCCGGTAGCGAGGGTCTAGGAGGGTGTACAGCCAATAATCAGATGTGGTGTGAATGTGTTCGATGCGGCGGTCGTTTCTCAGGCACTGCAGCATGAAATCAACCATGTGCTGCAGACTCCCAACTGGCCAAGAAACGTTGTCCCCTACAAGAGGCGTCATCTCTGCCTGCTGTGCATCACCCCACCCTTGGTCTACATACTGACTAGAGCATTGTCTACCTCCCTCTGGAGCGATGTCTTCCTCCTCCATTGACTCCTCCTCATCCTCCTCACAAAGTCCTTCAAATACATAAAAAATTACAAAATTTAAAACTCAAAATTTAAAAACATTGTATCATAATTCTGTAACATCACTTTATGGAAACACAATAGCATTACAAAAGGATAGACAAAAACTGTACATTATGTGCTTTGTAAATACATTAAAAGTTTGGAATGGTTATGAAAATATAGACAGCGACTCTGGAGGTTCAATTGTTGATACAGCATGGTACTTTGAAAGTCCTCCAGCCCTTTGTGAGGAACCACGTTGCGCTGAATGTCCAGAAGGTGATGGAATTTGTGACTCCTCATCCTCCACCTCTTCCAAAACCTCATGCCTTAGTGCTTGCAGTGTTTTTTGAAGCAGGCAGATAAGGGGGACAGTCAGGCTGACTAGTGCATCATCTGCACTCGCCATCTACGTTGACTCATCAAACGCACGCAAAACGTGGCAGATGTCCTTCATAGAGTCCTTCGCCACTCATTACACTGGCTGCCCATTCATTATAGGATCCAATTCTAATTACTGGTTCTCACCAACAAAGCTCTCCACAGTGCAGCACCCCCCTACATCTCCTCCCTCATTTATATTTATCGGCCTAACCGACTGCTGCACTCTGCAAACGACCTTCGACTAACCTCTGCACTAATCCGTACCTCCCACTCCCAACTCCAAGACTTCTCCCGCGCTGCGCCAATCCTCTGGAATGCTGTACCCCAAGAAATTAGGACTATCCGCAATTTGGATGGTTTCAGGCGCTCCCTCAAAACACATTTGTTCACAGTGGCCTATCACATTCACTAATCAAAGTCATTCTATGTGTAAGTCTGTGTGTGTAGCCCATTCACTATCTCCATGCATCCCTCACTCCCTTAAAATGGCTGGACCATCATTGTAAAAACACCATTGTATATAAACACCTGTACTTTGTATCTCCCCCACCTCATTGTAGATTGTAAGCTTTCACCAGCAGGGGCGGCTGATTTAGCTTTAATTATTGTATTGTTAACGTTGTTACTTATGACTTTTGTTTTGAAACTGTTAAACTCTAAAGCACTGCGGAATATTATGGCGCTATATAAATAAAGAATATTATTATTATTATTATAGAGGCCCACTCAGTAGTGGTGAAGTGTGAACGGCGCTAATTGCGAGTTGATTGCGCCTGATGCAGCTAATACTCCATTACTGTTGGCTGCTGCTCACACAACCGCTCCAACATATGTAACGAGGAATTCCGCCTGGTGGGTACGTCACATATGATGCGATGTTCATGAAGGCGAAATCTGCGTTGCAGAGCTGCAATCAGCGATCTGGCCATGCTGGAACGTCGCAAGTGAGTGCACTCTAGGCGGACCTTGTGCAGCAGTGCATCAAGATCCGGATAGTCCCTCAAAAAACTCTGCACGACCAAGTTGAGCACATATGACAGACATGCTATGTGAGTGAGGTTGCCAAGGCCCAGAGCTGCCACCAGATTTCGACCATTGTCACACACTACCAAGCCTGCCTGTAGATTCGCTTCCAAAAACCACACGTCGCTCTCCTGCTTTATGGCATTACAGAGCTCCTGCGCTGTGTGGCTAAGATTCCCCATGGAAATTAATTTCAGGACGGCCTGTTGACATTTGGACACGGCTGTGCTCATATCGGTCGCAACAGGTAAACGTTCACGGGTCCATGTGGAGGTAGACCGTGATGGCTCCTGCAGCGATGATTCTGAGGAACTGGAGTAGGAGGAGGAGTCAATGTGTACAGACTTGATTACTGCAATCCTTGGAGTTGGCAGAACACGTACAGCGACACTCGCAAGATCAGTACCCGGCTACACAACATTGACCCAATGGGCAGTGAGGGAAAGGTATTGTCCCTGGCCATGGGTGTTAGAAGCCTCTTGTTAGGTTTTGTTTCAGTTTGCTGATCACATGATCTTTTTTCCCTATTTAGTCTGGCTCCGCCCTTCTGGCTTTGCTTGACTTCATTGTATTATCTACTGTTAAGCTAGCCGGGTGCTTAGGTGCCTTAATCAGTCAGTTTTGCTTGATGTTAGGATCGCAAAGTATTTTTTTTTTCTGTTTAATTATCCATGCTACAATTTATGTTAGGAGGTGTCCACCTTTTCTCCCAGTCCCTAGATCTTGTAGGGATTCCTCCCTCGCAACTATAGGTCTTCGTTCACACTAGATGAGGACTTTAGCGGGTCTGGTCGCAGGATCAGGTTCCCCGTTACATCGTAGGGATTCAGCTTAGTTGTATTGTAGGGACAGAATTCCCTTCTTTCCTTACTGGTTGTAGCAGATCATAACAATGGGTACTGGTCCACGCATCGGTGGTCAGGTGGACCTTGCTACTGAGGGCGTTTAGTAGCGCATGTTTAATTTTTCCCTCAACATGCTTTTTCAGACCAGGGACGGCTTGTCTGCTGAAATGAAATCGGCTTGGCACATTGTATTGTGGGACTGACAATGATATTCAGTTACGGAAACTGTCTGTCTCCACCAGCCTGAATGACAGCATTTCAAGGGACAGGAGTTTTGCAATGCCAGTATTCAGAGCCTGTGCTCGTGCATGGTTTGCGAGTATGGCCGTCTTTTATCCCATGCCTGTGCTACGATTGCTGTTTTGTGGCCTGGGAGTGTGAGGATGACAGGGAACTTGCTGCTGTGTGTGGAATAACACTTTGTCTCTGGACAACAGTGGCCGAGGTTCTTCCATGGCGATCCTGTGAGGAAGCAGAACCAGCTATGTGTGAGCTCGATGAAGAGGCTTCAACACAACCTGAAGATGTAGGTGCTGCTGTAGGTTGGCCTACATCTCCAGTGTTTCTTTGTAACTCAACTACGTGCTTTGTCCGCACATGTTTCCACAAATTTGTGGTATTGAGGTGACTGACACTTTTAGCTATTTTTAATTTTTGATTACACAGCTTGCATTTGACATAGCAAATATCATGTGCAAGTGTGTGAAAAAAGACCACGCAGTGCAAGTCCTGGGAGCGCACGTTTTGACTTTTGGAAGACAACTGCTCCGAACAGGTGCCAAACTGGAGGCTACAGGCAACCGAGTCTGCAGCCTAACTCTCCCTCCTGTTTGTACCGTTGGGGCAATGTCTTCCTCTATCTTCCTTCTATCACTAACCACTTCTCTAGGCCTCTCCCAGCTTTCAACCAAAGTACTGGTTCTCAGCCACAAAGCTATCCACAGTGCAGCACCCCTCCTACATCTCCTCCCTCATTTCTATCTATCGGCCTAACCGACTGCTGCGCTCTGCAAACGATTTTCGACTAACCTCTGCACTAATATGTACCTCCCACTCCCGACTCCAAGACTTCTCCCGCGCTACGCCAATCCTCTGGAATGCTGTACCCCAAGAAATTAGTACTATCCACAATTTGCATGGTTTCAGGCGCTCCCTCAAAACACATTTGTTCAGAGTGGCCTATCACATTCACTAATCAAAGTCATTCTATGTATTCTGTGTAAGTGTGTATGTGTGTGTGTGTCTCTAGCCCATTCACTATCTCCATCCCTCAGTCCCTTAAGATGGCTGGACCATCATTGTAAATGCACCATTGTATATAAACACCTATACTTTGTATCTCCCCCACCTCATTGTACATTGTAAGCTGTCACGAGCAGGGGCGACTTATTTAGCTTAAATTATTGTATTGTTAACGTTGTTACTTATGACTTGTGTTCTTAAACTGCAAAACTGTAAAGCGATGCGTAATATGATGGCGCTATATAAATTAATATTATTATTATTAGGATTCCTCTGAGCTGCTCCCACCACCTTCCTGTTCCTCACGCCATGTTGGGTCTTGGACCTCATCATCTGCACTACCCTCTGCCAACACCTGATGCTGTTGGGTGGTCCGGCCAGCACCATGCTCAACAGAAACTGGCACCTGAGTCTCATCATCATGAGATGCGTTCTGCGGTGTGCTGACCATCGGCACTGTCTCACCCGCCTCTTCAGATTCAGAGAGACACAGCTGTTGCGCATCACTGCATACTCCCTCTTCTTCTCATTACAGAATGCTGCTTGGCTGGGCCCCTGTTTGCAAGCCAATAGATTCTGAGAACAGAAGCAGACACTCAGCTGGCTCCTGTACACAACTCTCTGACTGCCTGGGCAATTTGACAGGCGGTGAAGAGACAGATGGTTGCTCAACAGTGCTGTGGTCCTGAGAGGAGGTGGAAGCAATTGAAGTCGATGCATTGGCTGACATCCAACCAACAACGGCTTCAATTTGTTCTTCCCGCAGCAGGGGGGTACTCCGAGCTCCTACAAAAGTGCGCATAAAGGAACGTTCACGGGGAAAACTGGTGGATGCTGTGTCACTGGGGGCCGCAGCAGCCACAGAATCCCACGTCCTCTCCCTGAAGAAACTCCACGGCCATGACCGCGTGCCTTACTCCCTGCCTTCTTCATCTTGGTAGATTGATAAAGAAAGTCTGAAAAGTTATAAGGCCTAAGTGTGGTTATTCCGCAGAGACTGCAGTGAACACTGCACACAACTGTTCAGTAGGTGTGAAAGGCCCCTTTGTGTACTTCTATAGTGTTTGCAACAAATGTATTGTATACGGATGGAAGCGCGTCACACTAATAGATTTTATTTATTTGTAATAGAATGGATCAGCAACAATTAGAGAAAAATTTCAAGGATGTGCCAGTGACACACGCTCAGCAGACTACAACCAGCAGTGGTTGAAGAACTAACTGGAGCGTGATCTGCACTCCAAAAAGGAAAACCTCAGACTACAGTGAACACTGCACACAACTGTTCACTACCCAACGCGTCTCATCAGGAAGGCAGTCTGTGCGTCAAAAAAAGGTGCAAGCATACATCCACGTACCCTGTTTATAAAGCTATATAAAAAAAATTATGTAGTAGTGATGCACACTTTATTGAGGTACAGTATTACATCGCCATTCACCATCTGTGGCTATGCAGTCTCATCTATATATACCTTATCTATCCGTTGTCATGCTTGCAAGTCGACAGTCATGCATAAATAGCAATTTTCACTATGCACTATGCACTTTTTAAAGGTTATGTTTCTTAATAAAAATGATTATTGCCACATATTATGAGTATTACATGATGGAAATTGTATAATTTTGTATAAACTGTTAGTGACATTATTCAGCAAATGTAACATTTTAGTAATGTCACAGATAACTTGTAATGCTGATGATGTATTGAAGTCAGACATTCATTGTCTATACAATAAAAATGGTGTGCATACTGTTACTTATCCATCATTAATGGATTCAGATATGTACTTGTATGCTTTTATGTACAACCGTATAGCAGATTCCTTAACTAATTTATTTTGCGGTTTGCATTGCTGTTCAACATGTTAATGTATGTGTTTATGTTTGTCAATTCTTTATTTATCTAGATATTAGTTTAAATGAAATCATCATCTTATGGTAGTAAAGGTTATCTTTCTCTTGTTTGAAGTATAGACATTTAAAATTGACAGGTAACAAGGAAATTACTTGATCTAGTATTTAAACATCCTCCTTGACCCTGGGCTCCAACACCGCCAGTTGTTGCCTGTAAGTGCTGTTAGCACAGTCAACACTTGCTCCTGTGTTACTGGGGTTCAGTAATGACAGCTGTTCCCCTGCTGTGTGTACGTCAAAAAGTCCTGCTGCCTCCACCCTGTTCTCTTCTCATCCCTGGGCTCCAACACCACCAGTTGTTGCTCGGAAGTGCTGTTAGCACAGTCAACACTTGCTCCTGTGTTACTGGGGTTCAGTAATGTCAGCTGTTCCCCTGCTGTGTGTACGTCAAAAAGTCCTGCTGCCTCCACCCTGTTCTCTTCTCATCCCTGGGCTCCAACACCGCCAGTTGTTGCTCGGAAGTGCTGTTAGCACAGTCAACACTTGCTCCTGTGTTACTGGGGTTCAGTAATGTCAGCTGTTCCCCTGCTGTGTGTACGTCAAAAAGTCCTGCTGCCTCCACCCTGTTCTCTTCTCATCCCTGGGCTCCAACACCGCCAGTTGTTGCTCGGAAGTGCTGTTAGCACAGTCAACACTTGCTCCTGTGTTACTGGGGTTCAGTAATGTCAGCTGGTCCTCGGTTGTGCCATTGGCTCTTTTCCTTCTGCTGCCCCTCCGGGTTCCAGCACAGTCAGCTGGTCCTCGTTACTTGCATTGGCTCTTGTACCTTCTCCTACATTTACAAATTGAAGATTTTTTAAATGTTTATTTGGGTAATCACTCTGGATCTCCAACAATGAAGACGACGACCCTGATGACCACCCCGAAGAAGATGACGACCACAAGGACGACGAGCATCAAGCCAACCAGCCTAAACACCATCACAAAGAAGAAATAAAAGATTACCCAACAAGACTAAGAAGGTTAAGACAAACTACAAGATACAGAACAAGAGACTTAAGAACAATAAGCAGAAGATCAAAAAGCAGAATAACATGAAGTATAAGACCAAAATGAAGAGCAAAATATATGCTCTAAATTATAAGCAGAAGAAGACTAAGCAGTGTATGGGGGTGAGTCCGTTCCTCCTCGTGGTGCCCCTGGAAAATGCCTGCTGCTGCAGGCTAAACTGAACACGGACAAATACTGTTGTAATTTAAATCTTTTGTGACAGCAAGAACGGAAGGATGAAAAATTCATACTTTGACAGATTACAAGTACAGGAATCTCTGTCACAAATAAGAATATGATGAAGAAGATGAAGAAGTAGAATATGAAGAAGAATAATAGTTTAATAAGAAGAATATGAGTAATGTTAACAAAAAGATGAATAGCAAGAAGTTTAAGAAGAAGATAAAGAAGGTGAAGATGAAGAATAATTTGATGAAAAAGATGATGCTGCTGAAGATTATGAAGGAGAAAGTGTGTCAAAAGTTAAAAGGTGAAGAGCATGGAAGTTGTGAAATATACATATTTGCCAAAATAGAAAAAACGTTAACAACATTGTCAATTTCTTCGTCAATCCGAACATCTTTAAAAAAAAAAATATTTATGCTATTCCATTTGATTAGGTTAAACATCGTTGCCTTTAATGTCTCCTCAACCTTCCCCAATACATTCTACATTACTCTTTGTTGTTTTCCTTCATGTACAATTAACCAACAAGGCAAGAATGGTTTTTTTTTAATTCCGATATTTTGTTCCCATAGACTTACATTGGATTTCCGGGATCGGTATCGGGTATCGCCGATATTTTTTGGGTATCGGCGATACCATTCTGATTCCGATACTTTTGGATATCGGAAAGTATCGCTCAACTCTACTACTTACAGAGGTAGCCTCCTCCAATAAAAATCAGCTTTCTCATTTGAACTGTTTTACAATTGGATGAAACTGATTTACAGGTCTGGTCACTGGTTCCTCCACCAGCACTGATTTTATAGAAAAAAGTGTTGGGTGGTTTGTGAGGAAACCTGCACTAACAAAAGTAAGGGACCAACTTCTTTACCTAAAAACATGTTTAATATGACCATCCATATTGGATTGCTTTTCAGCAAGATGGTTTCCAGCTACTGATTTACTGAAGATGGCCCTTGCATTCTATATATTACAGTTTACAAAATAGACCGTCAGTTTCTGAGGTATTTGTGGATAAAAAGAACTGAAACCTACTGCAAAGTAAAACCAATAAGTGGCTTGGCATAAGTAAATTAGATAAAGGAAAAGTGTCAATTGGTTTAGGTAAATTAGGACAATGATAAATTACCTTTGTTAAGTGTAAAGGGATTTATGCTTCTGTATGAAAACCATCTTGGACATGATCCAGGAATTGAAAACCCACACAAACATGTACTGTCAGGGAATTTAATTAGTTACTCCCGTATCTCAGTTTCATATATCCTTTATTATGTCAATTTGAGTATATAGTTACAAGCAGCCCAATATGCTGGGTTTTATGAAAAGCTAATTAATTTTCCTGAACTTTTCTTTCCTTTCCTTGCTTGCCTATGAAATATTGCACAGACAAAAATATAGATACGGATTGATGAATTAATGCAGTCATTTTCTGTAAGGCTAGTGCAACCGTTCACCCTAAATCCATGGAAGGTTACACTGTAAAGAACAGTATTACTGTACATGAAGTCATGAAATCAGTCCTAGTGCACACTTGAACTGTTTTAAGACAAATACACATCTTTTGTTTATAGTGACATTCCATTCAAGTTATTAAAAAAATAGTATTTCTTATGATGCTTTTAATGCATATACAGTGGCAATGTAAATGTTTGGGCATCCCAGGTCAAAATTACTGTTAATGTGAACAGATAAGCAAGTTGAGGATGAAATGATCTCTAAAAGGGCTAACGTGAAAGATGGCACATTTCCTTTGTATGTTATGCAAATATATATATATCTACAAAAAAGCCTGACCAGCACCTCCCAAGTTAATTAGGTGCAAGCTATAGTGACTGCAAAATATGTATAAAAAGCACAGTAGCACTCTGTGAATGCCAAGACATATAATGTCAATGGAAATATCAGGTTCCAATTGCATTGTCCCTCAGCAAGATGTACTTACAAAAATGCGAAGGTTCTTAGCACATAAATTGGCCTATTCATGTGTGCCCATCAACCATGGCAAGGTGACGTTTCTCTGATGGGTCCTATTATAACCCTTTCCTATCCTACTATACATGCCACTTTCGGGCTAAAAAGCCCACAATAATGGACAAACATGTCTCTCCTGGGCTGCAAGCATACAGTTTGAATCGGAAAGTAGAGTTGGTTGAGAACACCTGCAGGTCAATGGGAGGAGTGCAGTGTCAGAGCAGAGGGAGCCACGCCTTCCAAAATTAGCTATACAAAAAAACTGACCAGAACCTCCGAAGTGTAAATAGTTGCAAGCTGTAGTGACTGCAAAATATGTATAAAAAAGCACAGCAGCACTCTGTGAATGCCAGGACATATAATGTCAATGGAAATATTAACTTCAAACCACATTGTCCCTCAGCAAGATGTACTTACAAAAAATGTGAAGGTTCTTAGCACATAAATTGGCCTATTCATTTGTGCCCATCAACCATGACAAGGTGACGCTTCCCTGATGGGTCGTATCATATCCCTTCCCTATCCTACTGTACATGCCACTTTCCGGTTAAAAAGCCCACAATAATGGACAAACATGTCTCTCCTCTCATTGACCTGCAGGTTTTCTCAACCAATTCTACTTGCCCATTCAAATTGTAGACTTGCAGCCCATGAGAGACATGTTTGTCCCATCACCATCAG
Organism: Oophaga sylvatica; assembly: GCA_033576555.1. Lineage (NCBI taxonomy): Eukaryota > Metazoa > Chordata > Amphibia > Anura > Dendrobatidae > Oophaga > Oophaga sylvatica. The sequence continues at coordinate 543,828,901 of JARQOD010000002.1, forward strand.
GGGCTCCTGCAAAGAGTCAGTTTTCATCTAGTTACACCCCTCCAGGCTCTCCTTGGACCACTGCACAGTGGTGCCACCACCACTCCGGTTACATAAGTTGCCCTTCCCTAATTTAGAAATGTAATTTAGAAACGGCAGTTAAGAGGAACAGTGGAGGTCAAGATAAGGTCTGGAAGACCTAACAAAATTTCAGTGAGAACTGCTTGCAGGATTGATAGAGAGGAAAACCCTCTCTATCAATCAGAACCCTTGCTTGACTGCAAAAGACCCTAAGAAAGATTTAGCTCCAGAGTTAACTCTGGAGTTGTGGTATATTGTCTTACTGTTCAGGGACACCAGCACACATATGGCCTTCATGGAAGAGTCATCAGAAGAAAACATCTCTAGCATCCTCACCATAAAATTCAGTATCAGAAACATGCAACAGAACATCAAAACGAGTCAGATGCATTTTGGAAACGAGTCCTGTGAACCGATGAGGTTAAAATAGATCTCATTGTAGCAACAGAGATGTATTTTAATCCCATTAGTCCACAGGACTTGTTTCCAAAATGAATCAGGATTCTTTAGATGTTGGCCAAAAAAAATGGACACAGAATTTCAGGAAAAGAACATCTCTCCAACCATTAAGTATGGGGCTGGATCATTCAGGCTTTGACGTTGTGTTGCAGTTAATGGCAAGGGGAATATTTCACTGGTAAATAGTAGAATGGATTCAATTAAATTTCAGCAAATTCTTGATGCAAACATAACAACATTATCTATAAAAAAGCTGAAGTTGAAAAGAGGATGGCGTCTACAAATGGATAATTAATGATCCTAAACAGACGTCAAAATTCGCAATAGACTACCTCAAAAGACGCAAGCTAAAGGTTTACAATGGCCGTCACAGTTCCCTGATCTGATATCAAAACACTTACCGTCACATCCAAACATAAATCAGGTCTGAACAGGTGCTTACATAGAGTAACCAACTCAAATACAATCAAGCGAATAAGGTGGCACTCTGTAGCGCTATAGCATGCAAACATGAAACCTGAAAAAAGTTTCTTAGGTCCTGGCAAACGAG
>JARQOD010000002.1:543830069-543895137 GCA_033576555.1 Oophaga sylvatica
TTCCTTTTTTCCCATACTCCCCCCAATTCCCCCCTTAATACTGAACCCCATGGTACGCTTTTTTCAATAGAGACGCCAAGTTCCCCTGTTTTAGGGACTGACCTGATTAATGGGAGGGAGCCAATCAAAAAACACAGAGGGGTCCCAACTGTGGTGCAGACCATAAAAAAAAAAACAAAGTAAAAGTATTTGGCTATCAAAGAACTGTCCAGTGACTGAAATTTTAAGGGAAGGCTCCATCTGGTGCCAGACTGCTGATTTTTACCCCTGTAGGGTCTTAAGCAAAAATACCCAAATGTGACACCATTCAAAAAACTCCCCCCTCAAGGTACTCAACCACATTAAAGAAGTTTATTAACCCTTCGGGTCTTTACAGGGCTGAACAACTTGGAAAGGGAAAAAAAAAAATGAACATTTAACTTTTTAGTCACAAAAAATGATCTTTTACAAACAATTTTTTTTTTTAAAAAGGGGAAAAAAGGAAAGAAAATGAACAGAAAAATTTTTGTGCAATTTTCCGAGTACAAAAACCCCCATATGGGGGAAAAAAACTACTGTCGGGGCGCACGAGGGTTGGAAGGGAAGGGCCCCGTTGACTTTTAAAAACCGAAATTGGGGGGAAGAGTTTTGGACCCTTCGCGTTGAAACCCCAGGAGTGCCTAAAAAGTGGAAACCCCCACTTGTGACACCATTTGGAAAATAGACCCCCAAGGAACTTTTCCTAGATCGGTTGTGGCTCTTTTGGGCCCCCAAGTGTTTCCTAAAGTTTATAACTTGGGGGTGAAAAAATAAATCCCAAAAAAAATGATTTAGTCCTCAATTTTTTATTTTTTCCCCAAAGGACAAAAATTGTTGCCAATTTGTCTTTAGAAAGCGATACCCCACACGTGGGGGGAAAAATTTTTTGGTGCACCGCAGGGCTCGGAAAGGAAGTATTAAGTTTTTTTTTTTTTTAAATGGACTTTGATGGGTGTCAGTTCATTTGCAGAGTCCCTGTGTCCTAAACATGGAAACCCCCCCCAATAACCCCGTTTTTGGGAAAATAGACCCCCAAGGGGCTTATATAGATCTGTGGTGAGCACTTTGAACCCCCAAGGTTTACACAAATTTATAAGCCCGGGCAGAAAATAAAAAATCCTATTTTTTTCCCACAAAAGTAATATTTAAGTCACCAATTTTTATTTTTCCAAGGAAACATGATAAATTGTACCATAACAGTTGTTGTCCAATTTGTCCTGAATACGCTGATACCCCATATGTGGGGGGATCCGCTGTTTGGGTGCACGGCAGAGCTCAGAAGGGAAGGAGCGCCATTTGAGTTTTTCAAACCAAAATTGGCTGGAATCGAGATTGGACGCCATGTCGCATTTGGATGCCCTGATGTGCGTATAAATTGGGAATCCCCACAAGTTACCCCATTTTAGAAACTAGACCCCCTAAGGAACTTATCTAGATCTGTGATGAGCACTTTGAACCCCCAAGTGCTTCAACAAGTTTATAACGTTGAGCCGAAAAATGAAAAAACATATTTTTTTTCACAAAAATGATCTTTTCACCAAATTTTTATTTTCCAAGGGTAACAACACCTCAAATGTCATGTGTGCAATTATGTCCTGAGTACGCTGATACCCAATATGTGGGGGTAAACCACTGTTTGGGTGCATGGCAGAGCTTGGAAGGGAAGGAGCGCAGTTTGACTTTTCAACGCAGAAATTGGCTGTATGCCATGTTGCGTTTGGAGAGCCGCTGATGTGCCTAAACAGTGGAAACCCCCACACTTAACACCATTTTGGAAACTAGACCACTTAAGGAACTTATCTAGATCTGTTGGGGCATGTTCAACCCCCAAATGTTTCACTAAAGTTTATAATGCCTGGGTGTGAAAAAAAAATTCCACAAAAAAATGATATTTAGTCCCCAATTTTCCAATTTTTGATTCTTCACAAGGAAATTGGACTCAAAAGTTGTTGTCCAATTTGTCCTGAGTACTTGATACCCCACATGTGGGGGGAAATACTGTTTGGGCACACGCAGGGCTCGGAAAGGAAGTAATGACATTTTGAAATGCAGACTTTGATGGGTGTCATGTTCAGTTTGCAGAGTCCCTGATGTGCCTAAACAGTGGAAACCCCCCACAAGTAACCCCGTTTTGGAAACTAGACCCCCTAAGGAGCTTATATAGATCTGTGGTGAGCACTTTGAACCCCAAGTGCTTCACACAAATTTATAATGCCCGGGCATGAAAATAAAAAATCCTATTTTTTTCCCACAAAAGTAATATTTAAGTCACCAATTTTTATTTTTCCAAGGGTAACATGATAAATTGTACCATAACAGTTGTTGTCCAATTTGTCCTGAATACGCTGATACCCCATATGTGGGGGGATCCGCTGTTTGGGTGCACGGCAGAGCTCAGAAGGGAAGGAGCGCCATTTGAGTTTTTCAAACCAAAATTGGCTGGAATCGAGATTGGACGCCATGTCGCATTTGGATAGCCCCTGATGTGCGTATACATTGGGAATCCCCACAAGTTACCCCATTTTAGAAACTAGACCCCCTAAGGAACTTATCTAGATCTGTGATGAGCACTTTGAACCCCCAAGTGCTTCACACAAGTTTATAACGTAGAGCCGTTAAAATGAAAAAATCATATTTTTTTCACAAAAATGATCTTTTCACCCAAATTTTTATTTTCCCAAGGGTAACAACACCTCAAATGTCATTGTGCAATATGTCCTGAGTACGCTGATACCCAATATGTGGGGGTAAACCACTGTTTGGGTGCATGGCAGAGCTTGGAAGGGAAGGAGCGCAGTTTGACTTTTTCAACGCAGAATTGGCTGTATGCCATGTTGCGTTTGGAGAGCCGCTGATGTGCCTAAACAGTGGAAACCCCCCACACTTAACACCATTTTGGAAACTAGACCACTTAAGGAACTTATCTAGATCTGTTGGGGGCATGTTCAACCCCAAATGTTTCACTAAAGTTATAATGCCTGGGTGTGAAAAAAAAATTCCACAAAAAAATGATATTTTAGTCCCCAATTTTCCAATTTTTGATTCTTCACAAGGAAATTGGACCTCAAAAGTTGTTGTCCAATTTGTCCTGAGTACTCTGATACCCCACATGTGGGGGGAAATACTGTTTGGGCACACGGCAAGGCTCGGAAAGGAAGTAATGACATTTGAAATGCAGACTTTGATGGGTGTCATGTTCAGTTTGCAGAGTCCCTGATGTGCCTAAACAGTGGAAACCCCCCACAAGTAACCCCGTTTTGGAAACTAGACCCCCTAAGGAGCTTATATAGATCTGTGGTGAGCACTTTGAACCCCCAAGTGCTTCACACAAATTTATAATGCCCGGGCATGAAAATAAAAAATCCTATTTTTTTCCCACAAAAGTAATATTTAAGTCACCAATTTTTATTTTTCCAAGGGTAACATGATAAATTGTACCATAACAGTTGTTGTCCAATTTGTCCTGAATACGCTGATACCCCATATGTGGGGGGATCCACTGTTTGGGTGCACGGCAGAGCTCAGAAGGGAAGGAGCGCCATTTGAGTTTTTCAAACCAAAATTGGCTGGAATCGAGATTGGACGCCATGTCGCATTTGGATAGCCCCTGATGTGCGTATACATTGGGAATCCCCACAAGTTACCCCATTTTAGAAACTAGACCCCTAAGGAACTTATCTAGATCTGTGATGAGCACTTTGAACCCCCAAGTGCTTCACACAAGTTTATAACGTAGAGCCGTAAAATGAAAAAATCATATTTTTTTCACAAAAATGATCTTTTCACCCAAATTTTTATTTTCCCAAGGGTAACAACACCTCAAATGTCATTGTGCAATATGTCCTGAGTACGCTGATACCCAATATGTGGGGGTAAACCACTGTTTGGGTGCATGGCAGAGCTTGGAAGGGAAGGAGCGCAGTTTGACTTTTTCAACGCAGAATTGGCTGTATGCCATGTTGCGTTTGGAGAGCCGCTGATGTGCCTAAACAGTGGAAACCCCCCACACTTAACACCATTTTGGAAACTAGACCACTTAAGGAACTTATCTAGATCTGTTGGGGGCATGTTCAACCCCCAAATGTTTCACTAAAGTTTATAATGCCTGGGTGTGAAAAAAAAAATTCCACCAAAAAATGATATTTTAGTCCCCAATTTTCCAATTTTTGATTCTTCACAAGGAAATTGGACCTCAAAAGTTGTTGTCCAATTTGTGCTGAGTACTCTGATACCCCACATGTGGGGGGAAATACTGTTTGGGCACACGGCAGGGCTCGGAAAGGAAGTAATGACATTTTGGAATGCAGACTTTGATGGGTGTCATGTTCAGTTTACAGAGTCTCTGATGTGCCTAAACAGTGGAAACCCCCCACAAGTGACCACATTTTAGAAACTAGACCCCCTAAGGAATCTTTCTAGATCTGTGGTGAGCACTTTGAACCCCCAAGTGCTTCACACAAGTTTATAATGCCCGGGCATGAAAATAAAAAATCCTATTTTTTCCCACAAAAATTATCTTTTAGTCAACAATTTTTTATTTTCCCAATGGTAAGGGTAGAAATTGGCCTGCCAAAGTTGTTGACCAATTTGTCCTGAGTATGCTGATACCCTACATGTGGGAAAAAACTACTGTGTGGGCGCACGTCGGGGCTTGGAATAGAAGTAGTGACGTTTAGCAAAGCAGACTTTGATGGAATGGTCTGCGGGTGTCATGTCATGTTTGGAGAGCCCCTGATGTGCTTAAACAGTGGAAACCCCCACAAGTGACCCTATTTTGTAAACTAAACCCCCAAAGGAACTTATCTAGATGTGTGGTGAGCGCTTTGATCCCCAAGTGCTTCACAGAAGTTTATAACGCCCGGGTGTGAAAATAAAAAAATCATATTTTTTCCACAAACATGATTTTTTAGTCCCCAGTTTTTTATGTTCCCAAGGGCAACAGGAGAAATTGGACCCAAGAAGTTGTTTTCCAATATGTCCTGAGTACGCTGATACCCTATGTGGGAGAAAACTACTGTATGGGCACACGTCGGCGCTTGGAAGTGAAGTAGTGACGTTTTGCATTGCAGACTTTGATGGAATGGTCTGCGGGTGTCATGTCGCGTTTGGAGAGCGCCTGATGTGCCTAAACAGTGGAAACCTCCCACAAGTAAACCAATTTTGGAAACTAGACCCCCAAAGGAACTTATCTAGATGTGTGATGAGCGCTTTGAACCCCCAAGTGCTTCACAGAAGTTTATAACGTAGAGCCATAAAAATAATAAATCATATTTTTTTCCACAAAAACAATATTTTCGCCCCCAATTTTTTATTTTCCCAAGGGTAACAGAAGAAATTGGACCCCAAGCGTTATTATGCAATTTGTCCTGAGTATGCTGATACCCCATATGTGGGGGTAAACTACTGTTTGGGCGCATGGCAGAGCTCAGAAGGAAAGGCGCACCGTTTGACTTTTTCAACGCCAAATTGGCTGGAATTGAGATCAGACGCCATGTCACATTTGGAGAGCCCCTGATGTGCCTAAACAGTGGAAACCCCCCAATTCTTCCTCCAACCCTAACCCCAACACACCCCTAACACTAATCCCAACCCTAATCATAACCCTAACCACAAACCTAACCCTAAAACACCCATAACCCTAGTCCCAACACTAACCCTAACTTTAGCCCCAACTCTAACCCTAACTTTAGCCTCAACCCTAACTTTAGCCCCAACCCTAACCCTAATGGGAAAATGGAAATAAATAAATTTTTTTAATTTTATTATTTTTCCCTAACTAAGGGGCTGATAAAGGGGGGTTTGATTTACTATTTATAGCGGGTTTTTATGATTGGCAGCTGTCACATGCTAAAAGACGCTTTTTATTGCAAAAAGAAGTTTTTGCATCATCACATTTTGAGAGCTATAATTTTTCTATATTTTGGCCCACAGAGTCATGTGAGGTCTTATTTTTTGCCGGACGAGGTGACGTTTTTTTGGTACCATTTTTGGGCACATTACATTTTTTGATCGCTTTTGAATGAACAAAAACCAGCAATTCATGAGTTTCTTTTTCATTTTTACTTTGTCCCAGGGTGGGACATCACTGTGTAGGGTCAGATCGCAGGTGTGACAGTGTGCACAGCACTCTGTCACACCAGCGATCGCACAGGTACTGCTGCAGGCTTCTTCAGCGCCTGCTCTCAGCAGGCACTGAGGAAGCTGCCTCCCTGCAGGACCCAGTGGCCATCTTGGATCCAGGGTCCTGCAGTGAGGAGAGTCCCTCGGAACAGCGCGACACATTGCGCTGTTTTGAGGGTCTCAGGGGAGCGAGCAGGGAGCTCCCATGTGCCCCCGGTACACCGTGATCATGTTTGATCACGGTGTGCCAGGGGTTAATGTGCCAGGAGCGGTCCATGACCACTCCTGGCACATAGTGCCGGGTGTCAGCTGTGATAATCAGCTGACACCCGGCCGCGATCAGCTGCACATGGGACATACTATTCCGCCCTTGAGAATTAAGTCTCAGGGCATATGGATGGAATAGTACATCCCATGGGATTAAGGGGTTAAACTGCAATGCTGAAAAGCATCTAATTGTCCTGAAAACATTAAAACAGGTACATAACATTTGAAGTTCTCTTAAGACTGAACTGAACCATTGAACCCGTTCTGTGCTCCTTAATGTAATCACAGCCTTATTAATGTGTAAGTGACTACAACATTTCTGGTTACATGAACACAGATAGTAACAGGTGCTAAATATCAGAGTAATTAAAAACACAGAGCAGTATCAAACTTGTAAGGCTGGGGTCACACTTGCGAGAAACTCGCACGAGTCTCACACTTCAATACCTGACACTGCTGCCAGCACTCTGACTGGATCGTCCAGCTTCATAGAAATACATGCAGCTGCACACTCCGGTCCCCATTGGGGAGTTTCAAGGGTGTTTTTTTTTTCCAATTAAAACTTGTATCAAGGTATCTAAAAATAATCAAAGCTTTAGCAAAGCGTAATAAATAAAATAATAAATAAATTATATCTTTATTAATGAAACAAAACCAGTTCTGCTCAAACCTTTAGCATTAAGTCTTCTCAGTATGAAATGAACAAGTTGGCAGATTCTTTCACGTTTAACGTTTGTCCATCCTCAAACAGAACACATTTCAAAGTAAATAGTACTGTCTAGCAATATGAAAGACAGTGAGTAACCTGGAAATGTGTGACTGGCATAGCTATGCAGAGGTTGCAGCAGAAGCAGCATGGTAGACAGTAAGAATAGGACAGTCAAGGAGATTAGTGGAGTTTAAGGCCAACAACAGCAGCCCCAGTAAGAGCAGTTCTGTCTAGCCCTGTAAAACACAGTGAGCAGCCAGTAGATATATGGCTGGCATAGCGAACCATTGTCTGCTGCAGCACCAACATGGTACAAAGTCAGAATGGGGCAAGTAAGGAGATGTGTGTGGCCAGCAACAGCAGTCCTAGCAGCAGCAGTGCAACAGTATAGATGACATGATGGACAGAAAATATATACCAAGCTGAGTATAGTTAATCCGCACAGTAGGCAGAAGAATGGTGTAGAAGATCATCAAGTGATAGGCAGGCAGAAAGATGGTATGGCCAATTTAATTATAGGCATTAGCTTTCTGTGCATAAAATTCTGCACTAAACCATCATGCCTGATTTATTTTGACAAATGTTGTGTTTTTCACTCCAGCACTGAAAATCCTCTCAGAGTTGATACTAGTGGCTGGACACTGCAGTAGACTCTTTCTAAACTGGACCATTTCTTGAAACTAGTCCATTTTGTTGACTGAGTAGCCTATGGGATCAAAGCTTTGGGTATCCACCTGAGGAAGGACACAGTCAAGGTATGGCTAAAACTGTTAAGTCAGTGTGTGGATGTTTGCTGTACACCACATTATCCCAGTTGCAGATTATTATTATTCTTTATTATTGTAGAGCCATTTATTCTAAAGAATTTTACATGTGAAAAGGAGTATACATAACAATAACAAGTAGAGTAATCATGAACAATATAAGTCACCGACTGGTACAGGATGAGAGAGGACCCTTGCCAAGGGGGATCACAGTCTACAAAGGATGGGTGAAGATACAGTAGGTGAGGGTAGAGCTGGTCATGCAGTGGTATAGTGGAGCAAGACTACTGCAGGTTGTAGGCTTGTTGGAAGAGTCTTCAGGTTTCTTTAATAATAATAATAATAATTTTATTTCAAGAGCGCCAACATATTCCGCAGTACTTTACATTTTAGAGGGGACTTGTACAGACAATAGCCATTACAGCATACCAATAAACACATAGATCAAAACAAATACCAAGAGGAATGAGTGTCCTACTCGCAAGCTCACAATCTATGAGGAAGAAGGGGAGAAACGAAAGGTGGATAGTAACAATTGCATTCGTTGTTCAGACCAGCCATAGTGTAAGAATTGGGTGTTCCTGTAATGCTACATTAACTGGAAATCGGCCTAAGTAACAATACAAGCACATAGAGCTATTAAATGCATAAAGCATGTGAGAACATGATACGAGGAATCTGGTTATGGTAAAAATTTTGAATGGGCAGCACTGGGATATTTAGGTTAATACGTTGAAGCGGTAGGCCAGTCTGAACAAATGTGTTCTTAGGGCACGCTTAAAACTGTGGGGAATGGAGATTAATTGTATTAACCTGGGTAGTGCATTCCAAAGAATTGGCGCAGCACATGAAAAGTCTTGGAGACAGGAGTGGGAGGCTCTGATTAATGAGGATGCTAACCTCAGGTAATTAGCAGAATGGAGGGCACGGGTAGGGTGGTAGGCTGAGACAAGGGAGGAGATGTAGGGTGGTTCTGAGCCATGAAGTGCTTTGTGGGTGAGGGTGATAAGTTTTTACTGGATTCTGGAGTGGATGGTAACCAGTGTAATGACTGGCATAAGGTAGAGGCATCAGTATAACGATTGGTGAGGAATATGATCCTAGTTGCAGCATTCAAGACAGATTGGAGAGGGGAGAGTTTGGTAAGAGGGAGACTGATTAGTAGAGAATTACAATAGTCCAGACGAGAATGAATAAGAGAAACAATAAGAGCTTTTGCAGAGTCGAAAGTAAGAAAGGGTCGAATTCTAGAAATGTTTTTGAGGTACAGATAACAAGAGCGAATCAGTGATCGGATATGAGGAGTGAAATCTCAGAATCAAGTATGACCCCAAGACAGTGGGCATGTTGCTGGGGAGTAATGGTGGAAATGGCAATGTCTGGCCTTGGTAGAGGTAGGAAACACAAGGAGTTCAGTTTTTGACAGGTTCCGTTTCAGATAGAGGGAGGACATGATGTTAGAAACAGTGGTAAGACAATCACTGGTATTTTCTAAAAAGGCAGACGTGATGTCAGGAGTAATGGTGTTTAATTGGGTGTCATCAGCATAGAGATAGTACTGGAAACCAAATCTACTGATTGTTTGTCTAATAGGGGCAGTATGCAAAGAGAAGAGGAGGGGTCTAGAACCGATCCTTGAGGAACCCCAACCTTAAGGGGAACCTGAGAGGAGGAGAAGCCAGCAAAAGATACAGTGAAGGAGTGATCAGAGAGATAGGAGGAGAACCAGGAGAGAACGGTGTCCTTCAGGCCGATAGAGCAGAGAATAGGGAGGAGGAGCTGATGATCCACAATGTCGAATGCTGCAGAGAGATCCAAGAGAATTAGCATGGAGTACTGACCATTAGATTTAGCTGTTAGTAGATCATTAGAGACTTTAGTGAGGGCAGTTTCAGTAGAGTGTAAAGAGCGGAAACCGGATTGTAGAGGTTGAGAAGAGAGTTATCTGAGAGATAGCGGATAAAATGGGAGTGGACCAGACGTTCCAGGCGTTTAGAGATGAAGGGAAAATTAGAGACAGGTCTAATGTTAGCGGCACAGTTTTGGTCGAGGGATGTTTTTTTTAAGTAAATGGATATATGATGGCATGCTTCAATGAAGAGGGAAAGATACCGGAAGAGAGAGGTTGAATATTTTTGTTAGGTGAGTGGTGACAGCAGGGGGAAAGGGGCTGGAGGAGATGTGATGGAATGGGGTCACTGGTGCAAGTGGTAGGGCAAGAAGATGCAAGGAGCCTGATTACTTCTTCTGTCACTGGTTCAAAATCAGAGAGTGAGCAAGATGCAGTTGGGGAGGGAGGACAGTGCATGATATGAGGGGATTGGGAGATAATTTCCTTTTTGGATATGATCAATCTTTTCTTTGAAAAAATTACTCTCCAGGTCGTCAGCGCGGAGATCTGTGGTTGGGGCCTGCACTCTTGGGTTGAATAGGGAACGAAAAGTGTTAAAGAGACGTTTAAGGTTATTGGATAGTGAGGTGATGAGGGTGTTGAAAATAGGTTTGAAAGGAGAGGTGAAGGGCAGTGATGTATGTTTTAAGCATAAACTTATAATGGATGAAATCTTTGGGTAGCTTGGATTTTCTTCACAGATGTTTGGCGCATCTGCAGCACCGCTATAGGAAACGTGTTTGCAGCATGTGCCAGGGTTGTTGCCATCTTTGCTGTGTTGTTTTCTGTACAGGAGGTGCAGTTTCATCCAGGGTATTTTGCAGTGTTTCTTTGTAATCCTTCAGTGCTGAATCAGGACATGAGAGGGAGGAGATAGGGGCCAATGATTACTGCAAGTACTTCATAAGTTTCCAGGTGATAATGGCCTGTATATTTCTATAAGTGTAGAAGGGGTAACCTGAGCGGGATAGAAGTTCTTGATAGAGAATGAAAGAAGGTTGTGGTCAGAGAGTGGGAGAGGGGAATGTGTGAAATCATCCACTGAGCAAAGTTGGGAGAAGACCAAGTAGAGGAAGTTTCCGTCTTCATGCTTAGAAGAGTTAGTAAGCTGGAAAAGGCCGAAAGAGGAGGTTAGAGATATAAGGTAAGTGGCAGATGGAGAGAGGGGAAAAGCAATATGGATGTTGAAATCACCTATGATGAGGGTTGGGATGTCACAGGAGAGAAAATGTGGAAGCCAGGTGGCAAAGTGATCCAGGAACTGATGGGAGGGGCCTGGAGGACGATACACCACTGCTACTCGCATGGCGAAGGGGATGTAGAGTCTGACAGCATGGACCTCAAAAGAAGGGAATACAAGTGAGGGTACTTGAGGTATAACCTGAAAGGTACATTTGGGTGATAGAAGCAGACCTCTTATGATTTGGTAGCTGAGGAGAGCAGGCAAAAACGGCAATACACCAGAGAGGTTGGAATCTACTGGATTGCAGTACCCTGACTAACCACCACAACTAAAGGCAGCCGTGGAGCGTTCCTACGTTGGTCCTAGACGCCTCGTCACAGCCTGAGAGGTTAACTACACCTAAAGATAGAAAGAGGAAAGCTATCTGCCCCGGAGCAGATCCCCAAAGAACATAGGAAGCCCCCAAACATGTAATGGTGGTTAGACAAGAGGAAATACAGACACATACAGAAAATAGTATGAGCAAACGTTGGGGCCCAATCTGCCTAGACAGAAAAGGATAGGAAGGATACTCACTGCAATCCACAAAAACCCTAAAAAATGCCAACGCTACTAATTGCAAAATCACCTGAGATCACACGACCTCCACCACCTAAATTAGTTCTCTGGTGTAACAAAACTAAGCCGCAGCCACTGAAAAAACTGGAAAAGGCAAATGAACAAATAACAGTGGCTCCAGAGGAACTGAGAGGAGCCCAAGCCCCCGGGGGGGGTAACCTGGCTAACCTTACAGAAATGCAGAGAAATATGCAAATGGTAAGCACAAAAACAAAAAACAGAAAATATCTTATCTGAGAGCAGGAGAAGAGGCAAGACTCAGCAAGCTTCCAAGTGAACCAGGAAACAACGTTGAGACAACAACAATTGATCACCGGCAACCGTGATGGGAGGGAACCTCCCTTATATCCAGCCAGTCTGTGATTCCTGATTGCCAATCCTCATTGAATGGTTCAGTACTGTTTGTAACCACCAGAGGGAGCTTCTGCTCAGAATTAATTTCTAAAACATTCACAACAGTACCCCCCCCTTGAGGAGGGGTCACCAAACCCTCATTTGTGCAACCAGGTCGGTCAGGATGAGCTCTGTGATACGCACGGATCAGTCTCCTAGCATGAATGTCCGAAGCAAACACCCAAGAATTGTCCTCCTGACCATAACCTCTCCGCTTAACCAAATACTGGAGTTTCCGTCTAGAAAAACGAGAATCCAATATTTTCTCAACCACATACTCCAGATTGCCCTCAACCAAAACAGGGTCAGGAGGCGCAGTCATAGGAACCACTGGCTCGACAAACCTCTTCAATAAGGACATGTGGAACACGTTATGGATCTTAAATGTCCCTGGAAGTAGTAAACGAAAGGAAACAGGATTAAGAATCTCCATGATCTTATAAGGTCCAATGAACCTAGGCTTAAACTTAGGAGATGCAACTCTCATAGGGATATTTCTTGAGGACAACCAGACCAAGTCCCCCACTTTAAACCGAGGACCATCAGTCCTATGCCGGTTGGCAAACCGCTGGGCCTTCTCCTGAGAGAGGGACAACCTCTCCACTACCTGGTCCCAAATCTGCTGCATACGCTCCACAACAGAGTCAACACCCGGACAGACAGAAGCCTCCATCTGTCCCGAAGAAAATCGAAAATTGCAGAAAAATGGAGACATCAAAGTGGCAGAGCTTGCCCTATTATTAAGAGCAAACTCAGCCAAAGGCAAAAAAGAGACCCATCATCTTGATCAGCAGACACAAAGCATTTCAGATAAGTCTCCAATGTTTGGTTTGTTCTCTCAGTTTGTCCATTGGTCTGAGGATGAAAAGCAGAGGAGAAAGACAATTGAACACCAAGTTTAGAACAAAAAGTCCTCCAAAATCTGGAAACAAACTGGACTCCTCTGTCAGACACAATGTTCTCAGGAATGCTGTGTAACCGAACCACGTGCTGAAGGAACAAAGGCACCAATTCGGAGGAGGAAGGCAACTTAGGTAATGGCACAAGATGTATCATCTTGGAAAACCTATCACAAATCACCCAGATAACGGTCATTCTCTGAGAAACAGGGAGGTTGGAAATCAAATCCATAGAGATATGCGTCCATGGTCTCTTGGGCACAGGCAATGGCATCAACAAACCACTAGAGCGAGAGCAAGGCTTGGAGCGAGAGCAAGTCCCACAGGACTGCACAAACTTCCTGACGTCACGAGACAAAGTAGGCCACCAAAAGGACCGACTCACCAAATCCCTGGTACCAAAAATTCCGGTATGACCGGCCAACGCGGAACAATGAATCTCAGACATCACACTCTTCTTCCACTGGTCTGGGACAAACAATTTCCCAACAGGGCAGCGTTCGGGTTTATCCTCCTGACACCCTTCCAGAGCCAGTCTCAAATTGGGCGAGATGGCGGAAAGAACTACACCCTCTTTCAAAATAACAGCAGGATCAGATAACTCAGGAGAGTCCGCAAGGAAACTCCTCGAGAGGGCATCCTCCTTAACATTCTTAGTGCCAGGAAGAAAGGAAACCACAAAATTAAAATGTGTGAAAAACAAGGCCCACCTGGCCTGTCTAGGATTAAGTCGCCTGGCTGATTCCAGATAAACCAGATTCTTATGGTCCGTGAGGACCACCACCTGATGTTTGGCACCCTCCAGCCAATGTCTCCACTCTTCAAAAGCCCACTTCATGGCCAATAACTCCCGATTACCCACATCATAACCACGTCCAGTTGGAGAAAATTTTCAAGAGAAAAAGGCACAAGGGTTACCCCTAGAGGTCTCAGGTTCTCTTTGGGACAAAACGGCACCTGCCCCAATTTCAGAGGCATCAACCTCCACCTGAAATGGCAGAGAAACATCAGGCTGCTGTAGAACAGGAGCAGAAGTGAATCTCTGCTTAAGTTCCTGAAACGCAGAGACTGCTTCAGGAGGCCAATTCACCACATCAGAACCCTTCTTGGTCAAATCAGTCAATGGTTTAACAATAACAGAGAAATTACCAATAAATTTTACGATAAAAATTGGCAAAACCCAAGAATCTCTGAAGAGCCTTTAATGAAGTAGGTTGGACCCAATCACAGATGGCCTGAACCTTGACCGGGTCCATTTCAATAACAGATGGAGACAAAATGAATCCCAGAAATGAGATCCTCTGTACGTCAAAAAGACACTTTGATCCCTTCACATACAGAGCATTCTCTCTCAAAATCTGGAACACAGTACGAACATGTTTCACATGAGAGTCCCAGTCATTGGAAAAAATCAAGATATCATCCAAATAAATAATCAGAAATTTATCCACAAAATCCCTGAAAATGTCATTCATGAAGGACTGGAAGACGGAAGGAGCATTAGTGAGCCCAAAGGGTATCACTAGCTACTCAAAATGCCCCTCTGGGGTATTAAATGCCGTCTTCCATTCATCCCCGTGCTTAATGCGAATAAGGTTATACGCCCCCCTGAAGTTAAGCTTGGTAAACCAAGTAGAACTTTTCACCCTGGAAAACAGGTCAGAAATCAAGGGTAACGGATATTGATATTTCACAGTGATTTTGTTCAAGAGACGATAATCAATACATGGCCTTAATGAACCATCCTATTTGGCCACAAAGAAAAAAAACGGCACCCAAGGGTGAAGAGGATTGTCTGATATGACCCTTCTCCAATGACTCCTTGATATAAGACCGCATAGCGTCATGTTCAGGTACAGACAAGTTAAAAAGGCGACCTTTAGGGAATTTACTACCAGGCACTAATTCAATAGCGCAGTCATAGCTCCTATGGGGGGCAAGGATGCAGATTTACTTTCGCTAAACACATCAGAAAAATCAGTCAAAAAGTCAGGAACATCCCGAGCCTGGGGAGAGGCAGAAAAAACAGGAGTGTTGGCATTAACACATTGGCAGCCCCAACTGGTTACAGACACAGATTTCCAATCCAAAACAGGACTATGAGACTGTAACCAAGGGAAACCTAGTACAATAATGTCATGCAGATTATACAGCACCAAAAATTTGCAACTCTCCTGATGATCAGGTTCAACCCTCATTATCACCTGAGTAGAGAACTGGGGTTTATTCTCAGCCAAAGGTGTAGAATCAATCCCCAGTAGGGGAATAGACTTCTGTAGGGGTATCAAAGGAAACCCACAACGTTTAGCAAAATCAAAATCCATTAGGTTAATAGCTGCTCCCGAATCAACAAAAACCTGAGCAGAAAATGTGGACAGGGAGCAAATCAGGGTAACAGTCAACAGAAATTTAGTCTGAACACTACCCAAGACAACTGAGCGTGCAAAACGTCTTTCCCGCTTAGGGCAGACTGAAATAGCATGAGAGGCATCACCACAGTAGAAACATAACCCATTGCGTTTTTGAAACTCATGATGCTGTGCCCCAGAAGCCACTCTATAACACTGCATGGGTTCAGAAGCTGGTTCACAAGGCAACACTATTCCACGCATACCTCTACACTCACGCAAACGTCTGTCAATTTGAATCGCTAATGACATAGAATCATTGAGACCAGAGGGAGCAGGGAAACCCACCATCTTTTACATTCTCTGACAGACCCTTCCGAAAAAGGGCTGCCAAAGCATCATCATTCCATTTGGTCAGAACTGCCCATTTTCGGAATTTCTGACAGTACAACTCAGCGTCCTCAATCCCCTGATTTAATGCCAACAAGGTTTTTTCAGCTTGATCAGTGACATTAGGTTCATCGTACAATAACCCCAGAGCCAGAAAAAATGCATCAACATTATTAGATGTTTCTTTTTTTGCAAATCAAGTTGTAGTTTTTTCTGCTACTTTTTATCTGAATGTTTTGTACAGTTGTCCACAGTAATCGATTTAATTAAAATCTTTTCTAATTATTGCATTTTTGCTGTATTTTTTTTCTGTATTTTCTCATTTACTAGATGTGTTTTTGGTGCAGAATCAAAGCAGTAATTTTAATGTGTTTTTATAGCACAGAATTCTTTGATTCTGCTCTAAAAAACGCAAGTTCATTTTTTCTTTTGTTTTTTACATACTTTTTTTTAGCATGCATTTTTTTCAGGCTTGCCATAGGAGTAGACAGATAAAAAAAAAGCACCTAAATTGTATAGTTCAATCTTCAACAGCACATTCACTTTGTTTGGACAGTTAAATCCAGCAGATTTTCTATGCAGTAAAACAAAGCATTAACCCCTTTCCAACATCGGCTGTAATAGTACACCGATGTCTCGACTCCCTCCCTTTGATGTGGCCTACGGCGCTGATCCCACATCTTTACCAACACTTATCAGCTGCTTTGAACAGCTGAGATGTGCCTCTAACAGCCGCAGGTGGAATCACAATTCACACGAGGCTGTTAACTAGAGATGAGCGAATTTGTTCAGAAAATGATTGCCAAGCATAAATTCAACATGAATATGGCACATTCGGATTCATGATCGAAAACATGAGCAAAATTTATAAAATCGGTAACATTCGGTAAAAGTGCAGGAAAATATTTGTGTTGCCACAAAAATATTTTCCGCATTTTAGCCATGATAATGGTGGTGTATCATGAGCGTTTGGCATGTGTTTGATGTTGGGAGGGTATTTGCAGAGCTCAGAGGCATGGCATTTTTGTAAGTACAGCAGTCATTTTTTTTCTTTGTGTGCTCATTGCGTCTAGCCAATCAGGGTGCATGAAGCAACCACAATGTCCTGACACAACTGCTTGTGTCATTGGCTGCTGAAATGACATGTCCCTCTGTATAAAAATAGTGGACATTTTGTTTTAGCGCCACTTTGACACTGATGCAGCTCAGAGAGGCAGCTCGTGACGCTGTCATGGTTTGCAGCAAGATTTCAGTTATTTAGTTAGGCAGTTGTATATCAGTCAGATAGTGTCGCTAGATAGTGTCCAGAGTGGCTGTAAAATTTACCTTCAGGATTTTTTTGGGGGGGGCATAACTGAAGTTCACAGACAAAGCCGGCAGGGCACATGTCCTACAAGTATGTAGTGCACTGCTTCTATAATGCTCCATGCACAAGTATAGCATTCTTACTAATAATATTTCAGTAGCTAAAAAAAGCCTGCTGTATCCCACATTTTAACTAGATAGAAAGGTAGTTGCTATTGATAAGCGAGCATGCTCACCACTACTCGGTACTTGCCCGAGCATCTCACTGCTCAAGATGCTTGGAGCTCGCCGAGTATTTCCAGGGTTGCTTGGTGGGAGCTCGGGTACCCTCCCTGCATGTTTGGTGCTCTTTAGAGAGCCAATGAATATGCATGGATTGTTTGCTACACACTGTAATGCCGCAGACATGTTGGTTGTGGCATTACAGTGATTGGCTGGCCGCACAGCATCATCAGGTCTATATCAGACCTGGCACCGCCATGCTCATCAAAGTCTACTCCAGAATCATGCAGTATAGGGAGAGGTGCTGCTGAGCTAGGGAGAGATTTGCTTGCTTCTTAGTTAGTGTAAGTATAGCACAATATATTATACACATATCCATCTCAAATAACAGTCCTTCTGAGGACAAATCCAGCTGCATAGATATCAGTGCTAGGCAGGCAGTGTTAGGGCTGGCGGAACGCACAAAATAATAAAGTGCGTTCGCAGCCCGGGGTCCATCGTGCAGGCAGAGCCTGCTGATAGTAGGATGGCAGTATGGCGAACTCTGTTACTTCACAGTCGCAACTAAAGACACTGTGGCCCTATATGGCGGTGTAAGCGAACTCTGTTACACCACAGAGTCGCTAAGGTAGAAACGCAGAAATATGGACTGTGTCCTGTTAATTCCACAGGTATGCACAGACAACTGCTGTGCGGACAGCAGTCCTTAGTAACGCAATCAGCAACGCAATCAGACAATCTCCTCACCGGAGAAGCCGGTATTCTAGGGCTTATTTCAGCCGAGCCCTAAACACGTGCATACAATCTCCTCACCGGAGGTGCCGGTGTTCTAGGGGCTTATTTCAGCCGAGCCCTAACACATGCGTGCAAGATCACCCTGGCGCAAAGCACATAATGTGATTGATACTAGCGCATGGCGGCACGACCATGCCACCCTTTTATAGTAGCAACTACAGGACCTGCCAGATAAGGACCAATAGGAAACTGCTCCAGAGCACAAGTGGTTTCAGGACCTTCCTGGTGGACCAATAGGAGCTGCTGCAGTACCTGAGCATGTGACCCCTGATCTCCAATGAGAGATCTTACTCTGGGCATGCTCAGAAGGGGAAGCAAGGAATTTGTCTTAAAGACGTCTGCTCGCCGCTAACCAGTACTGGCTACAATAGCAGAGCCTGGAGGAGCAGCAGTAATGCTCTGCACAATGCCAGACTGGGCGAGATGCTGGGACCGACGTCTAAGCTGAGCAGCGTCCACTGCGGCCGGAGACGGATGAGAGACGGCCAGCTGGGGCGACTCGAGATTTCCCTTGTGCAGAAGCGGGAACTCGACCCCTAACATTACCCCCCCTCCTAGGGCCCCCCTTATTTGGGCCTCGCTCAAAGGCAGCGACGAGCTGCGGAGCATGAATATGTTCGGCAGGCTCCCAGGACCTATCCTTAGGCCCATAGCCCCTCCAATCCACCCAAAAAAATTTTTTGCCCCGTACCACCTTGGACCCTACAATGTCGTTCACCTCGTAATCGTCCGTAGACGAACCCGACTTCCCGGCAGATGACTCAGGCAACCGGGAGATGACCACGGGTTTTAGGAGGGACACATGGAAGGTGTCGGAGATACCAAGGCGAGGTGGAAGGGCCAAACGGTAAACAACAGGGTTCACCGGCTCGAGAACCTTGAAGGCACCCAAATAGCGGGGTGCCAACTTAGTGGATTCCACCCGTAGCCTGATGTTTCGGGCAGAGAGCCACACTAGGTCGCCAGTAGCAAATGTCGGAGCAGGACGCCGATGGGCATCGGCAGAAGACCTCATCTTTCCTTGGAAGCCTGAATGGCATCCTGGGTGCAGTCCCATATGTCCCGTGCCTCCACAGCCCAGTATGCCACCCTGGAGTTGGCGAAAGCCATGGGCATGGGCACCGGTACCCACGGATGCTGGCCATAATTTAAGAGGAATGGGGTCTGTCCGGTGAAGTCAGCCACAGCATTGTTTAGCGTGAACTCCGCCCACGGGAGCAAGGATGCCCAGTCATCCTGCCTGGCAGAGACAAAATGTTGCAAGTATGTGACCAAGGTCTGGTTGGCCCTCTCTACCAACACATTCGTCTCGGGATGATATGCAGAGGAGAGGTTTAACTCAATACAGAGTAGATGACAAAACTCTCTCCAGAACCGAGACGCAAATTGGGGACCTCGATCGCTGACAATCTTGTCTGGCATACCGTGTAGATGGAAGATGTGTCTAATAAGTAATGCTGCCAAGGCCCGTGCAGAAGGTAACCGGGGTAGCGGCACTAAGTGCACCATTTTGGAGAAGTTGTCGGTGATCACCCAAATGACAGTGCAACCCCGAGACTTGGGTAAGCCCACTACAAAGTCCTTTCTGACTATCTCCCAGGGCCTGTCTGCCACTGGCAAAGGAAAAAGTAACCCAGCTGGCCGTTGTCGAGGGGACTTGTTCCGGGCACAGGAGACACACGCCTGAACATACTCCCTGACGTCACAGGCCATACGTGTCCAACAGTGTGTCCTCGCCAATAATTCTGTTGTCCTCTTTGCCCCAAAGTGTCCACACACCCTGGATGAGTGTGCCCAAGAGAGTACTTCCGGTCGCAAATTAGTGGGCACAAAAGTCTTGCCCAGAGGCCCAGACTAGCGAAACCGGGGCTACAGTTCTCAGGCTCTCTTCGGGGACAATAACACTAAGTAGCGAGAGAGAGCGTCGGACTGAACAGTCTTCTCACAGGAGAGAAAATGGAGGGTGAAGTGAAACCGAGAGAAGAATAGGGACCATCTGGCCTGGCGAGAATTTAGCCGCTGAGCCGTTTGCAAATATATCAAGTTTTTGTGGTCGGTGAAGACTTGGAAGGGAAAACGAGCCCCCTCCAGAAGATGTCTCCACTCAGAGAAGGCCAACTTCATAGCCAGCAGCTCCCTATCCACGATGGAATAATTCCTCTCTGCTGGTGTAAAGGTCTAAGAAAAGAAGAAGCAGGGATTTTTCCGACCTTGAGCATCCTTTTGATAAAGGACTGCTCCAGCACCAACAGAAGAGGCGTCCACCTCTAAAATAAACGGCTTATCAACATCAGGGCCATGTAATATGGAAGCACTGGCAAAATGCGACTTGATGGAAGAGAATGCCTTGGAGACCTCCTCAGACCACAACTTGGGATTTGCTCCCTTCTTTGTGAGGGCTACCAAGGGAGCTACCAAAGTCGAGAAATGGGGGATGAACTGACGATAATAATTAATGAACCCCTAAAGCGCTGCACCACTTTAAGAGAATGGGGTTCTTGCCAGTCCATTACAGCCTGTAGTTTGGCAGGATCCATAGCCAATCCCTGGGTGGAGATGATATAGCCCAGGAAAGGTAAGGACTCCTCCTCAAACACACATTTCTCCAGCTTGGCATAGAGGGAGTTTGCCCGTAAGAGGTCGATGACTTTGTTGATAACCCTCCGGTGAGAGTCTATATCTGGTGAAAAGATGAGAATATCATCCAGATAGACTACTACAGAGGTGGAGAACATATCCCGGAAGATGTCATTAACAAAGTCTTGGAAAACAGCGGGAGCATGACAGAGCCCGAAGGGCATCACCAGATATTCATAATGCCCATCCCTGGTATTAAAAGCTGTCTTCCAATCGTCCCCTTCACGGATACGAATTAGGTTATAGGCACCACGTAGCTCTAGCTTGGTAAATACCTTTGCTCTTCGGAGCCTATCAAAGAGCTCAGAGACAGTGATGGTGTTAAGACCCCTGTAGTCAATACATGGACATAATTCTCCCCGCCCCTGCTGGTGACACCGACTTCCTAATGAACCCTCTTGCCAGATTCTCCTGAATATACTGGGACATGGCCTCCGTCTCAGGAAGCGAGAGGGGATAGACTCTTCCCCGAGAAGGATCTGCTCCAGGCAAGAGATCAATAGGACAGTCGTAGGGGCGATGAGGCGGAAGAGTCTCCGCCGCCTTCTTGGAGAAAACGTCTGCGTAGGACCAATAACACTGGGGAGAGAAGTGAGATCTACGGGTATCTCTGTGGTGGTGACCTGAACGCACTCCCTGACACACCTGCCTCTACATTAATCACCCCAACCCAGTATCCTCCCAGAGGACCACTCAATATGGGGAGAGTGGTGACGGAGCCAAGGTACTCCCAGCAACACCTCGTCTATTCCCTTGGGCAGGACAAGAAAGGAAATACTCTCCTGATGGGAAGGGGACATAGACAACGTGAGAGGGATAGTCTGGGGGTGATTTGTGAGGGCAGAGTCAATCCATTCACTACAAGCACAGTCACCGGTTTGGGGAGCATCAACAGAGGTATAGTGTGGCGGAGAGCAAAGGCAGAGGACATGAAATTCCCCTTGGCTCCAGAATCCACACAGAGCTTGGCGGTGAGAATGGATGGACCTACAGTAATTGTCCCCTTAAAGGACAACTTGTTGGAAAATGCCGCCGTGTCTAGTGAACCTCCTCTCAAGATCACTAGACGCGACCATTTTCCCGACCGCTGTGGACATTTGTTGGCATAATGTCCTAACTGCTGGCAGATGTTACAGACCACGGGTACTCGAGTGACCCGGGACTTAGGTCCTGCTCGAGAAACCTCCATGGACTCATGGGAGTCAGGCACCTGGCTGAAAGATTACAGAGGTCTGGCGAAGGTGGGAGCCAGCTGGAACCTCTGCCTACACTGGGACCGCTCCAACCTCCGCTCGTGAAAACGGAGGTCGATGCGGGTAGATATGGCTATCAGCTTCTCCATTGTGGCGGGAATCTCCCTGGTAGCCAAGGCGTATTTCACATGGCCCGCTAGTCCTCTCCAAAACACGGGAATGAGGACTTTATCTGGCCAGTCCAACTCCGAGGACAGAGTCCGAAATTGGACAGCAAAACAGCTAACCAAGGACGAACCCTGTGAACTTGCCTGGATTTGGAGAGCCGCATCGTGGGTGACCTGAGGTCCTAGAAAGACCTTTTTAAGAGCCTCCAGAAAACGAGGAGCACTCCGCACCACATGGTCGTCACGCTCCCACAGCGGGGTGGCCCACTCCAATGCTCCTGCCCGACAGAAGAGATATTACAAATCCCACTTGTGCCCGATCCATGGGAAACGTGCAGCTAGAAGGTCGAGTTGTATAGAGCACTGACTCACGAATCCCCGACATTGCTTGCTGTCACCAGCGAATTTGTCTGGAAGTGGGAGGTGGGATAATGTGGGGACAGAGGTGGCAGTGGACACACTGGCTGCAGCCACGCTAGCAGCCTGAACAGCGACTGCGGTAACATCCACAGCTGAGGTTGTGCGCTCAAGAGCCGCCAACCTACCCTCCATCTGCTGGATGTCCTGCAGTAGACGCTGATCATCCGCCATTTTACTAGCCAGACCCAGGCGCTAGTATTATGTTAGGGCTGGCGGAATGCACAAAATAAATATAAATAATAAGTTTGTTCGCAGCCCGAGGTCCACTGTGCAGGCAGAGCCTGCTGCTAGTAGGATGATGGTATGGCGAACTCTGTTACTTCACAGAGTCGCAACTATAGACTCTGTGTCCCTATATGGCGGTGTAAGCGAACTCTGTTACACCACAGAGTCGCTAAGGTAGAAACGTAGAAATATGGACTGTGTCCTGTTAACTCCACAGGTATGCACAGACAACTGCTGTGAGGACAGCAGTCCTTAGTAACGCAATCAGCAACGCAATCAGACAATCTCCTCCTGTATTCTAGGGGCTTATTTCAGCCGAGCCCTAAACACGTGCATACAATCTCCTCACCGGAGGTGCTGGTATTCTAGGGGCATATTTCAGCCGAGCCCTAACACATGCGTGCAAGATCACCCTGGCGCAAAGCACATAATGTGATTGATACTAGCGCATGGCGGCACGACCATGCCACCCTTTTACAGTAGCAACTACAGGACCTGCCAGATAAGGACCAATAGGAAACTGCTCCAGAACACAAGTGGTTTCAGGACCTTCCTGGCGGACCAATAGGAGCTGCTGCAGTACCTGAGCATGTGACCCCTGACCCTAATCTCCAATGAGAGATCTTACTCTGGGCATGCTCAGAAGGGGAAGCAAGGACTTTGTCTTAAAGACATCTGTTCGCCGCTAAAAAGTACTGGCTACAATAGCAGAGCCTAGAGGAGCAGCAGTAACCCTCTGCACAATGCCAGACTGAGTGAGATGCTGGGACCGACGTCTAAGCTGAGCAGAGTCCACTGCGGCCGAAGACGGATGGGAGACCGCAGCAGGGACGACTCGAGATTCCCCTTGTGCAGAATCAGGAACTCGACCCCTAACACATAGCCCCAGGTATCAGGGGCCAGGAATAATTTTTTTTGGGATCTTAATCCTGATTATTTGCTTAAAAAGTAATCCAGAGAAGACCATTTTTCTGCTCCATTTTCTTGTTGGCACTGCAGAATACAGCCAGATCCTTTCAATATTACAGGGCTAAAAATCCATTCATTGAAACAGTGTTTGTCCGTCACATGGATCACTTATAAGTGCACTCAAAATTCTGCCATTCCTGGCCTCCAGTTAAATTTTGTTGCAGTGTGTTAGCGAAGTTATTGACACCAGTTTGCTGTTAAAAATAGTTACCTGCTGGCCAGCTATTTAAAACTGTGGTTTTCCATCACATGGATCACATATAAGTTCACTCCAAATTCAACAATTTGTAGTGAACGTGAAAAATATTGTCATCCATTTAAAATGGGCAAGTCACGTGGCAAGGGACAGGGAACTGGATGTGATGGTGATGGTGAATGCTGAGGCCGAGGCTGTGGGTAAGCTGAAATTGTGCCACAACAAACATTTTCTCGCCCTACCTTCCTGTCCCAATTACTAGGGTACATCATCACACTACTATAGAACCCAGAGCAGTGTCAAAAGGTTGTTGACTGGAGGTGGCCATCCCTTGGTACTCTGTCCCAGCCTCTGCTATTTCTCCAGATGTGATAGCCATGCCCTCAACAATGCAATTACTGGGAAATTCCACCTAACCACAGACACATGGACAAGTGCTTGTGGGCAGGGATGGTACATCTCGGTGACGGCACACTGGGTTAACATTGTGGAAGTTGGGACCCAGTCTAACCTTGTGATGGAACATGTCCTCTCAATGCCGAGGAGTGTGGGCCTTAGTTCAATAAGGGTTGCCCAACAGTCTACAGCTCTTGCATCTCCCATTCTTCCTCTTCAGCCTCCATCTCCAAAATGACCACATCAGTCACAAGCTGGAAGCACTGCAGCACTGCCTCAGCCAAACAGCAACAGGCTGTGCTGAAGCTAATATGCTTAGGTGACAAACCACACAATACTGAAGAGTTGTGGACATCTCTGAAAGAGCAGGCAGATCTGTGGCTGACACCGCTGAACCTACAGCCAGACATGGTCATGTGTGACAATGGCAGGAACCTGGTGGCAGTTCTGAGGTGAGGCGAGCTCACACACATACCATGCCTGGCCCATGTGCTTAACCTCATGGTTCAGCGGTTTCTCAAAACTTACCCGGAGCTGTCGGATCTGCTTGATAAAGTACGCTGCCTGTGTGCCCATTTTAGAAAGTCTATTACAGCTTCTGCTGCCCTTTCCGTGCTTCAGCAGTGTTTGCAGCTTCCGGCTCACCAACTGATGTGTGATGTCCCCACGCATTGGAACTCTACACTGCATACACTGCAGATGTTGGGAAGGATTTGTGAGCAGAACAGGGCAGTTGTTTACTACCAGCATCAACAAGGCCATCGGTATTCAGTTCAGACTCCACACCTAAGACCTCAGGAGTGGACATAGATGTCAGACATATGCACCATCCTTCAAAACTTTGAGGACTCTATGAAGATGGTGAGCGGTGATGACGCCATATTTATCATCATCCGTCCTGCTCATTCGCATTCTGAAAAGCTCTCTGCTCACAATGAAAGAGGATGCATTGTAGGCGGAGCACGAGGACATGGATCAAGGAACCATACATGTTGATTACACACATCCCAGCCTAATCTCATCCCAACATAGATTGGATCACCATAGAGGAGGAGGAGCAGGAAGAACAGGTTCTATAGATGGTACTACATGCACAACTGTCATACCGACTGTTTAGAGTAGATGGCCAGAGGACAGGGAGGAGGAGGAGGAGAGCATAGTCTGTCATCCTCTTGGTGTGGAAATGGAAGTCTTGCCTGTTAGCAGTCTGGCACGCATGGCTGAGTTAATGTTGCATTGTCTTTCCCGTGACCCTCGCATTCTCAAAATTTTGGGTGACAGACTTTACTGGTTGGTGACACTTCTAGACCCATGCTACAAGGATAACTTTCTGTCTCTTATTCCCGAGGCAGACAGGTGTACTTAAATGGGGCAGTACCAGAAGGCCCTTGTTGCAGAATTATTAAAAAAATTCCCATCTGAAAATGCTGGTGGCAGAGGTCACAGTTCATCGGACAACCAAGGAGTACAAGCGAAAGAGACAACTCCAATCCAGCAGAGGAAAGGGATCACTGTCAAAGTTCAGGGAGAGTTTTCTTCCTCCAATCGCACAGGCCCTGAGGTGTGGGGTACTCTCACAAGGAGTGCAAAGTTTGGGAAGATGCTGAGGGAGTACCTTTCTGACCATACCAATGTCCTCCGTAATTCCTCTGTGCCTTATAATTATTGGGTATCCAAGCTGGACTCGTGGCATAAACTGGCTTTCTACTCCATGGAGGTTATGGCCTGCCCTGCCGCTAGCATTTTGTCAGAGCGGGTTTTTAGTGCGGCTGGTTGAATAACTGATAAGCGCATCCACTTGTCAACTGAAAATGCTGACTCTTATAAAAATGAACAAGGGATGGATTGAGCCTGACTTATTAACAACATCAAATGATAGCAGCATAACATAAACTCAAATCCATTGTCTTTTTCTGGGAGGTCTATTTCCATGCACCTCTTCACACCCACACATGGGTAAACGCTTCCTGATTTTGGCTATTTGCTGTTGTTCTCCTCCTTCTCCTCATCCTCATCCTTCACCATCATATCACCAGGGTGACTGTAGTCCGTGATGCAACACCCACATAATTTTTTTAAAGGGTGTTTATGATGCCCGTAAAAAAAAAATGGTATACAATATGTTCATGTATATCCCCCAGTGGTAAATGTTTGTCAGCCCATACACTTAGTGCATGGGCATTATAAAGTATAGGAGACCCGCTTCTTTCTAATGGGAATATTGTTTTATGAAGCCCTCCTCCACGTCTCTTCCAAGGCGCATTGGAGTGCCTCCAAATTTTGGGCAGCCCTTGCATTCACTGCACAGGCAAACTCTATGGTAGACCCGCTCCATTCTAATGGGAACATTTTTTTATGAGGCCCTCCTCCACATCTCTTCCAAGGGGCATTGGAGTGTATCCAAATTTTTGGCAGCCTTGCATTCACTGCATAGGCAAACTCTATGGGAGACACCTGCTTTCTAATGGGAACATTTTTTATGAGCCCTCCTCCACCTCTCTTCCAAGGGCATTGAGTGCCTCCAAATTTTTGCAGCCTTGCATTCACTGCAAGGCAAACACTATGGGAGAACCGTCCTATTCTAATGGAACATTTTTTTATGAGTCCCTCCTCCACATCTCTTCCAAGGGGCATTGAAGTGCCTCCAAATTTTTGTCAGTCCTTGCATTCACTGCACGGCAAACAGTATGGGAGAACGCATTCAATTAATGGGAACATTTTTATGAGCCCTCCTCACATCTCTTCCAAAGGGGCATTGGAGTGCCTCCAAATTTTTGCAGCCCTTGCATTTACTGCATAGGCAAACACTAAGGGAGACTTGCTTCTTTCTAATGGGAACATTTTTTATGAGGCCCTCCTCCACGTCTCTTCCAAGGGGCATTGGAGTGCCTCCAAATTTTTGGCAGCCCTTGCATTTACTGCATAGGCAAACACTAAGGGAGACCTGCACCTTTCTAACTGGGAACATTTTTTATGAGGCCCTCCTCCACGTCTCTTCCAAGGGGCATTGGAGTGCCTCCAAATTTTTTGCAGCCCTTGCATTCACAGCATAGGCAAGTACTATGAGAATCCCGCTCTTTGCTAATGGAAACATTTTTTTATGAGGCCCTTTTCCACATCTCTTCCAAGGGGCATTGGAGTGTCTCCAAATTTTTGGCAGCCCTTGCATTCACTACATAGGCAAACTCTATGGGAGGCACGCTGCTTTCTAATGGGAACATTTTTTATGAGGCCCTCCTCCACCTCTCTTCCAAGGGGCATTGGAGTGCCTCCAAATTTTTGGCAGCCATTGCATTCTCTGCATAGGCAAACACTATGGGAGACCCGTTCCTTTCTAATGAGAACATTTTTTTATGATGCCCTCCTCCACATCTCTTCCAAGAGGCATTGAAGTGCCTCCAAATTTTTGTCAGCCCTTGCATTTACTGCATAGGCAAACACTAAGGGAGACCTGCACCTTTCTAATTGGCAACATTTTTTATGAGGCCCTCCTCCACGTCTCTTCCAAGGGGCATTGGAGTGCCTCCATATTTTTTGCAGCCCTTGCATTCACAGCATAGGCAAGTACTATGAGAGACCCGCTCTTTCCTAATGGAAACATTTTTTTATGAGGCCCTTTTCCACATCTCTTCCAAGGGACATTGGAGTGCCTCCAAATTTTAGACAGCCCTTGCATTCACCACATAGGCAAACACTGTGGGAGATGCGCTCCTTTCTAATAGGAACATTTTTTTAGGAGGCTTTCCTCCACATTTCTTCCAAGGAGCATTGGAGTGTCTCCAAATTTTTAGCAGCCCTTGCATTCACTACATAGGCAAACAGTATGGGAGACCCATTTCGTAATAATGGGAACATTTTTCATGAGGCCCTCCTCTACATCTCTTCCAAGGGGCATTGGAGTGCCTCCAAATTTTGTCAGCCCTTGCATTCACTGCATAGGCAAACAGTATGGGAAACCCACTTCCTAATAATGGGAACATTGTATTCAAAGGGCCCTCCTGTACGTCTCTTCAAAGGGGTATTGGGGTACATCCAAATTTTGGGCAGCCCTGCCACTCACTGTATACGCAATAACAGTATAGGAGACCCACTGTTTAATAATGATAACAACAAAGCATAGCCGACTGATAGCTCTTAGAATGGTGAGGGCTGACTGCTGGCACTTTAAGAACGGTAAAGGCCGCCTGGTGGACCTATAAAAATAGGCTTTGTGACTTTAAGAGTCCCTCCTTCATAAATGAAACAGGATGTGTATGATGATGTGTCACACACCACATGGCCAGATAAGGTTATAAAATGTTAAAATTACATTTCCCAGTGAATGCATTTGTCTTGTTTGAAAGCAATGCTAAAGCCCGTGTCACACTTGTGAGAAACTCACACAATTCTCGTGAGTCTCTCGCATCAACACCCGGCACTCAGACCTGAGCGTGCGGCTGCATTTCTTTCTATGCAGCCACATGCTTCGGTCCGAGTGCCGGCGACAGTGCCGGGTGTTGATGCAAGAGACTTGAATGAGAATTGTGCGAGTTTTTCGCAAGTGTGACACCAGCCTAAAGTTCAAAAACGCATCAAAAACGCTACGAGTGAAAATTGCCCAAGGTGTGAAGGAGCATTTTTGTTTTTGGTTATTTATTTTGCCTTATATACAAGTCATTACCCTGGAAAGGATGTTCCTTAACATATTTCCAAAGAAAATCCATTTTGGTTTAGTTTTTGTATGTTTTATTGTGAGTCTGTAAAAGTGGTGTAAGTCTCTGACAACATTGTTCACAACAGTGACCTAGAAGTAAGAAATGCCTCCAGGGGTCTTCCCCATGTTGTTCCCATGTCATGTGAGCACTGCTCCCATCGATTTCCACAATTTCTAGTCCCTCTACAGACTGTTGGGGAGCCGCCAGAAAAATTCTCGAGTTTCCATAGACTTACATTGAGTTTGTTGCTCAGGTCAAGCACCCAAGCATTCCAATTTACTTGACCCGAGCAACGAGCACCCGAGCATTTTAGTGCTCACCCACCACTAGTAGCTGCATATCAATCAGATAGTGTTGCTAGATTTTGTCCAGTGTGACTGTAAAATTTACCTTCATTTTTTTGGGGGGTGTTCATTTCTGAGGTTCTCAGAAAAAGCCGGCAGGGCACATGTTGTTCAAGTGTGTTGTGCACTGCTTCTATTGTGCTCCATTCGCAAGCATAGCAAATAATATTTTTTCAATAGTTAAATGTGAAAAAGCCTGCTGTATTCCACCCTGTCATTTATTGCTGTGGTGATATGAAACTGTGGACCTAAGGCACATTAAAAAAAGATTTTTTTCTGTTGCTAAATGTGAAACAGCCTGCCGTATCCCATGTTGCCATGTTATGGCGGTGATATGAACCTGTCTGCAGACCTAACGCGCATTAAAAAAATATACAATTTTTTCTGTTGCTGAATGTGATGCAGCCCGCCATATCACACATATTTATGTTGTGGCAGTGATAAGAACCTGTCTGCAGACCTAACGCGCATTGAAAAAATATATAATTTTTTGTTGTTGCTGAATGTGATACAGCCCATGGTACCAAACATTGTCATGTTGTGGCGGTGATATGAACCTGTCTGCAGACCTAACGCACATTTTAAAAAAATTCTAATTTTTTCTGTTGATAATCGTGATACAATTTTTCTTGTCATAAAAAAAACTCTACAGCCATTCTTTCTAACAGGTCTCAGAGGAATCCTGTTATGTAGAACCTTGGTTATCACCCTTTAAGCCTTTCCATATGCAGCGAACTGGACTTACAATGAGCCCACTGGGTTGTGTCTGAGTAACTGCTCGCTGTAGAAATTGAGCCTGAGGCAAGAATGGTCAAACTAGTCAGGTCACAATCTGGTACGGCATAAATAGGGACAGAATCAAAGGACAAAATAGTAGTTAGAATAATAGTCAAAAGTAGATTCAGACTAAGTAAGGATGGAGTATGAAGAATAAAAGGTTTGAATTGAGCCAGGGATCATGGAAAATATGACAAACTGAAAATAAAATAGATGTCTTAATAACCAAACAATTATTTACAACACCAGGCAGACAGGTGGTAGTTTAAATAGAGCGTGGTACTGCCTCATGGACCACAGCAGTGAGCTGATTGCCTCTACTGAGCAACTGGATATCAAACACATACAAACACACAAACAAAAATCTTACTGTCTGGGTGGTACTATAAGTCACAACCATACAAGTATTTTAGTTGGAAAGTCCTGCCTCCTCAATAACTTTGGTCCAATTAAAGATATACAATCTTTATGCAGGTTTGTCTAATATTGCTGAATAATTTAATTAGGGAGTTGCAGAATAAGGCACATGGAGGGGAATTTATTAAGACTAATTTTTGTATGTTAGTCATGAATTCGTGGAGTAAGGTGAACCAAATTATTTTAGGTTTACAGCATTTAATACAGTTGAAGTAGCTTTTGGACCGGCATAGATTTCAGCTAAACTGTGTTCGAGTTTTCTGGTGAACATTATGCTGCTTTAAATTAAACATCCTTTAACTAAAACCCCACAATATTTTGAAAAAGTGCCATTTTGATTTGACTTAGATTTTTGCATCAAAACATGGGATAATTAATGCCCCTATGGTGTGTTCCTTATTAAGAAAAAGACTTTGACATCCTAGTGAGTGTTTCTGCGTCTTAGATCTGCTTATTGGTTAAAAGCTTGAAAGTAAGAATTCCTGTTTGTTATAGAGTTGACAGATTTCCTAAGTAAAGCCAATGTTTAAAACTTGAAAGCTAAATTAAATAATATATTTTATATAGAAGAGCCCTGCCAGTAAGTTAATAAGACAGGTTTTGTATTCAACAATTTTGAATTTGATTAGTTCAAATTATTTAAATAGTCAATGGCATTTTATACATTATAGAAGATTGTTGATCACTTAGGATTCAGAGTACAACTTTGCATTTATGACATCACTTGGTATAGCACAGCCAATAAGGTATGACTATCATACCTTGTATGAAAAACATAAGCAGGAAATCCAGCAGCTATTTTGTGTTGACTCTACATAGTTATAAAGTGAAGGAAAAAAAATGAATACACTTTACAGATTGTGTATGATAGCACAATAGTGAAAAATAGTTAGCAATAACATGCATTTACTCACAAATCTAAATTTTAGGTCACTTTGATATTACAAAGACTGTTTTTTTAAAAGCGCTTGAAAAGGATTAGATACAGTCTCCTAGGAGACCTCAAAGAGTTATACATTTTGTATTCACTGCAAATCATCACTTTTTAAATTTTGCAACTTCAAATTTGAGTTTTAAAATAATTGCATAATTGTTATCTGGTATGAAAATTTCCATGGTATTGTCAATCTTGCTTTAACCCGGTAAAAATTCAGGAAAAAAGTTACAATTCTATACTAAAAATTCAAAATACTGACTAATGTCAGTATTTAGAATTCAATCCTAAATATTCCAGATATTTATTTAAGCAGATAGACAAAGTTCTAGATATTGAAATGAGTTGTTACTCCAAAATGTATATTTTGAATTATGCAAAATATGCAGGGGTTCAAGATGCTCACCACACATCTAGATAGATTCCTTGAGGGGTCTTTTTCCAAAATGGTGTCACTTGTGGGGGTTTCCACTGTTTAAGCACATCAGGAGCTCTCCAAATGAGACAAGGCAGCCATTAATTATGCCTGCAAATTTTGCATTAAAAAAGTCAAATGACACTCCTTCCCTTTCAAGCCTTGCTGTGTGCCCAAACAGCAGTTTTTCTCCACATATTAGGTATCAGCGTACCTGGGAGAAATTGCACAAAAAGTTGAACAGTGCAATTTCTTCTGTTTCCCTTATGAAAGTGCAAAATTTATGGCTATAAAAACATTTTTGTGGGAAAAATGTGATTATTTTATTTCAAGGCTCAAAGTTATAAAATTCTATGAATTTTCTGGTGGTGGTTCAAAGTGCTCACCACACATGTAAATTAGTTCCCAGAGCAGTCTAGTTTCCCAAAAGTGTCACTTGTAGAAGTTTCCACTGTTTAGGCACATCAGAGGCTCTCCAAATGAGACATATGTTTGCTAATTGTTCCAGCAAATTTTGCATTCAAAAAGTCAAAAGACATTTCTTCCCTTTCGAGCCATGCCATGCTCCCAAACAATAGCTTTCCCCCACATACAGAATATTGGCATACTCAGGAGAAATTGTTCAACAAGTTGTGTGGTGAAATTTCTCCTGTTACCCTTGTGAAAATTCAAAATTTGGGGCTAAAGGAATATTTTACTGGAAAAATGTGATTTTATTATTTTCATGTCTCAATTTTAAAAACTTCTGTGAAGCAACTAGGATTTCAAGGTGCTCCTCACATATCTAGATAAGTTCCCTGATCGGTCTAGTTTTCAAAGTGGTGTCACTTGTGGTCAGTTTTAACTGTTTAGGCATATTTGGAGGTCTCCAAGTGTGAATTGGCATCTACTAATTCTTCAAATTTACTTTCCAAAATCAAATGGCATTCCCTCCCTTTTGAGCTCTGCCGTGTGCTGAAACAGTGGTTTTCCCGCACATATAGAGTATCGGCTTTCTGAGGAAAAATTGCACAACAAATTTTGTAGTTCATTTTCTCCTCTTAGGCTATGTGCACACGTTCGGGAATTGCCGGGGAAATTTCCGCGGCAATCCCGCACCTCCCTGCCATGGGAAATACGCATTTTATAGGTATGCATATTCCGGCTAAAAACTAGCATTTTGGAAGCGTAATTAGCTTGCAGAATGCTAGCGTTTTCCAAGCGATCTGTAGCATCGCATGGAAAACTGATTGATAGGTTGGTCACACGAGTCAAACATAGTGTCATATTATAAATTGAAGCTAAATAAATATTAGCTCTAAAGCAATTAAGAAATTATTACTGCCATATTGTTTTGTAACATTAGACACATTATCCCTTATTTTATCCAAAATATGTAATTTTTTCAATATGTATTATGTAATTTATTAGATATATTAGCTGTATGCTCGCCAAAGGACATACTTTTTTTTTTAAAGCCAAGCATGATAAAGCATTCTATAACAAGATAATATATTTTAATCATACTTAACAAAAATTGGAACACATTTTACAGATTTTTTTTATTTCAGATCACAAATAAAATATGTCATACTTCCATAACTTTGCAGTCATTATTTGATAAAGGAAAAAAAGAAAAAAATTAAAACATAAAACATTTTACATCGTGAACATATTTACCCTGTTTATTTCCACAAAATTTGATTTACATAAAGCAGGTAGGGTTTTCATAATGTATTTATGTATTTGTGTATGTAGTTGTATATATGTGTATTAACTCTGTATAGAAATGCATGTAGTTGCAAATATTTCGAATTTTTTTTAAATATTACAATACAAAAATATTTTTTCAATAATTATTTTTAAATCATTCACCTAATATAAATTCACAGCAAACTAAATTCAATTTTAAATTATGGACAAATACACTTTGTGCTTTAAGAAATTTTAATTTGAAGTGCTAGTACACAATGTATAGAAATGTAATGAATTAGTGACTCTATTGAATAAATTATGTATGAATATATTTGTGAACTCCTTGCCTCATTTTCTTTGTTTAATTCTCATTTAAAAATGTTATTATACTTTTAAGGCAAGTAAAGTAGCTAAATATAATATATGTGTATTGCTACCATGCAACATTGCATTTTAATTTACAAAAAATCCCCTTCCTAGACACATATGAATGAATAAAAATAAAAAAAATATATTTTACTATATGTTTTACATTAAACAAATAATATTTTGTTTCAAATTGTAATATAAATGAATAAAATAGTAGTACGTTTTAAGAATATACTACAAGTTTTAGTGAAGCAGGAAAGTATACCAGGAGAACATTTGATAAACTTACAGTAGATAAATTTAAAATTATATGTCTTGTGAACCCTTTATTCAAGATACTGATTCTATCAGTTTATGTGACAAAGAAGTTTATCACTATGACATACAAAAATACATCTCAAATTCTAGTAGAACAAATAATTTACATTTAGAGCATAAAACATATACTGTACATAAAAAAGTTCTAAACAACTACTTTTTCAACAATACTGCTAGTAAATATGTCTCCATAGGATTTCACCAGCAATTAAGATTTTATCAAAACTTGAAAAAATCAGCACCTGACTATATAAAGCTGTAAGAAAAGTGTTCAATAGGTTTTTACTTTAGAATGATTAGATTTTGCACAGCACTATTATAATGACAGAGCATAAAATATTGATGACACCTCAATCTGTTAAAATATTACAAGTTCATCATTTTTTAAACAAAACAAGGAATATTTTTTACAAAATACCTAACTTAGATGTCTTTCAAACAAGAATATTTTTAATAGGTGGCATTGTGGTTAACATTTACAGTAGTAAAGATTATAACATTTTAGATTCATCTAATTTAGATTGGTTAAATTCAAGTAATTATTGCTAAAAATTTGGATAATAGTGAAAAGTAAATGTAGACTTAAATTAAAAATAAATTATAATGTTGTAAATTCAATGAGGCAGATTTGGAAATATTGGCATACAGTGGTATACTAGTAGACTGAAGCATATGACATGATCCTAAGGATGAAGCATATCACCTGATTAATATGTTCACTTGCTAACAGAACAGTTTTCAATATAGTGTAGATCAGTCAAGCAAACATTGAAAGCAATATTCTTTTTAATTTTTCCCAAAAATTTGTATGGTGTCAAAAGTAATGTGTATAACTATAGTGACAATTGTTCCTTAATATTTTCTCTTTTTACACTATAAGCATGAGTATTATTTCTTGCAAGAGTGGTATATTAATAGTATTCAATAATTCAAAGAAATTAATGTTGTTTTTTTTCCTTTTTTGTTTAAGCAAACATATATGTGCTTTCTTTGATAAGTAAAGTGTGCTTCATGCCATTACGATAATTCTATCAACTTTTTTGTGATATCATTCTTTGTTTATCTGTATGTACCTTAAAGGGCCTTAACTCATACAGCACTGGCTATTTTGGCTTTCATTGAGTATCCATTCTCAGTAATGTGAATGCACATAATATACAGTATTTTTCAGACTATAGGATGCACTTTTTTTCTCCCAAAATATGGAGGAAAATGGGGGATGCGTCTTTTAGTCCGGATGTACCGGCTTTGGCTGTGGTGGGGAAGTGGGGGAGCGTTTTCGGTGGAGCAGCGGTTCACTGAGGCAGGGGCCGGCAGCATTGGCTAAATCCTGTGCCCGCTTCTTAAAAATAAATGAATATACACTGCATTCCTCTCCCATAGGCGTGGAGGCAATGAATATTCATTTATTTCTGGCATCCTGGTATAAACATTAAGCAACTGCTAGCACGAGAGCAGGACACTGCAAGGGAGCGGAGGAATGTAAGTGTAATCATTCCAGGAACAGGATGGGGCCATTCATATCCAGACTGGGATGGGGCCAATCATGCCAGGATAAGGTTGGGGCCATGCATACCAGGATTGGGATGGGGGCCAATCATACCAGGATAAGGATGTGGCCATGCATACCTGGACTAGCATGGGGCCAATCATACCAGGATAAGAATGGGGCTATGCATACCAGGACTGGGATTGGGATGGGGTCTATCATACCAGGATAAGGATGGGCCATGCATACCAGGACTGGAATGGGGGCCAATCATACCAGGTTAAGAATGGGACCCTGCATACCAGGAAAGGGATGGGGTCATGCATACTTGAATGAGATGGGTATCCTGCATACCAGTATAGGGATGAGGGTGATCTTTTTTGCTAGGATAAGGATGAGGGGGCCATTCCTACCAGGATAGGGATGAGGGGCCATGCTTAACAGGATGGGAATGAGAGCCATGCAAATCAGGATAGGGATGAGGGGCCATGTGTATCAGGATGGGGATGAGAGAACCATATTAACCAGGATATGTGGATATTAAGTACAGAATTGACCACATTTTTTGCTTCCAGTTTTTTTCCCAATTTCCACCTAGTTGCGTCTTATGTTGCGGTGCATCTTATAGTCCGAAAAATATGGTAACTCTTTCTTGATTTGCAGTATTCATACAAGGGAGATTTGTTATTATCACTTACCTACATTTACTATTTTATGTCTGACTTTTGTTTGTCTATTATTATGCGTCTAATTATTTTGTCTTCAAATAAAAAATATATTTTTATTGATTTTGAACATATTTGAATATTTCTTTCTAGGTATTCCTGAATTTATTGGTGCATTGTGGCCTTTTATATATATCTCTTAATACTCTTGCATGAAGTTTTAACATACAGTATATAATACTGTATATAAATCTAAATATCAAAAGGTTTTTATGATATTAATGGGAGAGGTAAAGTAAATGAGGCTGATATGCAACACCAAATGAAGATGACGCTTAACAGTTGAGATGTTCCAAAAAAAGTATTTTTTTATAATCTCCTTCCTAGCAGGAGCTGTGAAAATTAATCTCTGCAGACGTAGATGAAATAAAAACAAAAATGAATTTTATTAAACAATTTAAATACAAAATTCATCTTTTGATATCTGACTTCTATGCTGAGACATGTTTGTTTTCAAAGCTTGCAATGTAAGACTACTCAACTGTAATTTATTGTTCTAAATTCTGTCAAATGACGTTTTGTCGTGGGACGTTGTGATGTATCCAAATCATCCAATAGATGTCCTTACATTCTGAAGCTTCAAAAAATGTTATATTCCCATTGCCAAAAATATTGCATTTGCCCATTAGTATCCTTGCAAAGTCCCCTGTCAGAAATCAATAGGGGAAAAGTTATCAGAAACTCTATTCTATCTCTGGACCTACGTTAAAATGTTTATATCTCAACATACTGTATACACTGCCAAAATGTTAAGTGATCACAAATTAGTTATGTATTAACATTTTTATAATAATGTTTTTACTTACAACATTTTTACTGCTATTACTACTAAGATGTTTTATTTAAGCAAGAAATAATGTTAAAAAAAACTAGCATATACATTTCCTGTTACAGTCTTCATTTTATCTAATTGTGTTTTGTCCAGTGTGAATTAACAGATATACCTGCAGAAAAACATAGTTGGGCTTCATAGACAGTAATAGGGCTGAACTGCAATGTTATACACAACCTGTAGACAGGTATGACTTTGTTTTAGCAATAAAAACCCATGATTTTCTAATTATGGAGAAATACTTTAACCCCTTCCCTGCCTGGCTATTTTCCATTTTTTGCTTTTGTCCTCCCCCAATTCTTCCAAGAGCCGTAACTTATTTTTATTTTTCTATCAAAATGGCCATATGAGGGTGTGTTTTTTGCGGGACAAGTTGTACTTTTAAATGACACCATCTATTTTACCATATAATGTCATGGACAATGAAAACAATTTCCAACTGAGGTGAAATTGCAAAAAATTTGCAATTCACAATTGTTTTTGGGGTTATTTAATTACTATGTTCACTTTTTGGTAAAACTTGCCTGGTAATATGATTCCCCAGGTCACTACGAGTATGCAGATAACAAACATTTATAGGTTATTATTTATTTAAGTGGTGAAAAATAAATCCAAAATTTGGATGAAAAAAGTTTATGTATTTGTTGCCATTTTACGAGACCCATAATGTATTTATTTTTTGTGATCTTGGGCTGGCTGAGGGCATTTTTTTTTACTGCTTGAGCTAATGTTTTTACGGATACTATTTTGGGATAGATACAGTACGATGTTTTGATTGCCTGTAATTGCATTTTATTGCAATGTTGTCGCGACCAAAAAAAACATTAATCTTTAAACCATTTATCAATTGGATTAATTTACTTTATAATTTTATAGATTGGGCATTTATGAACACAGTGATACCAAATATGTATATCTTTTATTTTTATTAATTGTTTTATTATTAATGTGGCAAAGAAGGGGTGATTTAAACCTTTATGTTTTTTGATTTCTTTAACATTTTAAAACTTTGTTCACTTTTTACTTTATTTAATAGCCCTCTTAGGAGATCTATACTATACATAGCAGGTCTTTAGGTCAGAAGGTTGTGATTGTGATAGACATCCAGCTCTATTGATAACCCATTGGTGCACCACAATCATATGACAGGGGCACCGATGGGCGAGACTTGTTACGTGCTACCAGCCAGTGAGTTTTAAATATAGCTCTCAGTGATTGACAGCTGCATTTAATTTATTAACAGCCCTGGGTGGATCTCAGTTCCATTCACAGCTGTTAGATGCAGCAGATGACTGATTAATTCAGCCATCAAGTGCAGAGAAAGATGTGGGCACAGCGCCAGAGCCCACGATAAAGCCAGGGAGACGACTGGTCATGAATATATGTGTGGTCATGAATGGGTTAAAGCCATTTTATAACATCTAATGTTACATGCTGCACATTTATTTTTTGACTTTACAAATTTCTCCAGAGAACCGGCTTGACATTGTACAATAGTGCTAACTCACCATCAATATTCTTCCTGCTTAAAGGGTTTTCCCATGAACTAAAGGTGATTTTAATCAATACATTTTGGAATAATTATAACGTCCACAATTGGATGTGTTTAAATAAAATGTTCGTGTGCTTAGATAATCTTATAAATGTGGCTCTGCTATGTACCATGTAATGGCTGTGTCTGACCGTAAAAGTGCAAATTGTCTCTTCAGAGAATTTGCATAATTAGCATATTTCCCAGAGGAGCATTGCGGCTTTAAGTCTCCTCATCTGCATGCTTAGCATGTTGATCTCCGCAAGGAGTGACGATATTTCTTGGACAATGACCGTAAAAGGACATGGTCTGATTATACCACAGCTCCTGCGCAAGGGGGAGCAAAAGAGTATGAAGATAATACAGCAGGGGTCACAGCTGATTTTTTTTGGGAGGTCAAACATTTCACTGCCTGTCCTTACCCCCAAGGGTGGTTTGCACGTTAATGACCGGGCCAATTTTTACAATTCTGACCACTGTCTCTTTATGAGGTTATAACTCTGGAACGCTTCAACGGATCTTCGCGATTCTGAGATTGTTTTCTCGTGACATATTGTACTTCACGTTAGTGGTAAAATTTCTTCGATATACCTTGCGTTTATTTTTGAAAAAAATGCAAATATGGCGAAAATTTTGAAAATTTTGCAATTTTCAAACTTTGATTTTTTTTTCCCTTAAAACAGAGAGATATGTCACACAAAATAGTTAATAAATAACGTTTCCCACATGTCTACTTTACATCAGCACAATTTTGGAACCAAAATTTTTTTTTGTTAGGAAATTATAAGGGTTAAAAGTTGACCAGTGATTTCTCATTTTTACAACAAAATTTACAAAGCCATTTTTTTAGAGACCACCTCACATTTGAAGTCACTTTGAGGGGTCTATATGGCAGAAAATACCCAAAAGTGACACCATTCTAAAAACTGCACCCCTCAAGGTACTCAAAACCACATTCAAGAAGTTTAATAACACTTCAGGTACTTCACAGGAGCTGAAGCAATGTGGAAGGAAAAAATTAATATTTAACTTTTTAGCCACAAAAATGAACTTTTACAATCGTTTTTTTATTTTCACAAGGGTAAAAGGAGAAAATGGGCAGATAAAGTTGTTGTGCAATTTCTCCTGAGTACGCCAATACCCCATATGTGGGGGAAAACCACTGTTTGGGCACACGGCAGAGCTCGTAAGGGAAGGAGCGCCGTTTGACTTTTTCAAACTAAAATTGGCTGGAATTGAGATTAGACGCCATGTCGCGTTTGGAGAGCCCCTGATATGCCTAAACAGTGGAAACCCCCCACAAGTGACACCATTTTGGAAACTAGACCCCCTAAGGAACTTATCTAGATCTGTTGTGAGCACTTTGAACCCAAAGTGTTTCACAAAAGATTATAATGCCTGGGTGTGAAAAAAAAAACAAACAATTTTCCACAAAAATGATTTTTTAGTCCAAAATTTTTGATTTTTCCCAAGGAAATTGGACCCCAAAAGTTGTTTACCAATTTGTCCTGAGTACGCTGATACCCCATATGTGGGGGGGGAAACTGTTTGGGCGCACGGCAGGGCTTGGAAAGGAAGCAGTAACGTTTTGGAATGCAAACATTGATGGGGGTCATGTTCCATTTGTAGTGCCCCAGATGAGCCTAAACAGTGGAAACCCCCCACAAGTGACCCCATTTTGGAAGCTAGACCCCCTAAGGAACTAATCTAGATCTTTGGTGAGCACTGTGAACCCTCAAGTGCTTCACACAAGTTTATAATGCCCGAGCATGAAAATAAAAAATCCTATTTTTTTCCCACAAAAATTATCTCTTAGTCACTAATTTTTTATTTTCCCAAGGGTAACAGGAGAAATTGGACCCAAAATTTGTTGTCCAATTTGTCCTGAGTACGCTGATACCCCATATGTGGGGGGGAACCACTGTTTGGGCGCATGGCAGAGCTCGGAATGGAAGGACCACCATTTGACTTTTTCCAACCACAATTGGCTGGAATTGAGATTGGACGCCATGTTGCATTTGGAGAGCCCCTGCTGTGCCTAAACAGTGGAAACCCCCCACAAGTGCCCCCATTTGGGAAACT
The DNA here is from genome assembly GCA_033576555.1 of Oophaga sylvatica. Lineage (NCBI taxonomy): Eukaryota > Metazoa > Chordata > Amphibia > Anura > Dendrobatidae > Oophaga > Oophaga sylvatica. Next base: position 543,870,796 of record JARQOD010000002.1, read on the forward strand.
AGACCCCCTAAGGAACTTATCTAGATCTTTGGTGAGCAATTTGAACCCCCAAGTGCTTCACACAAGTTTATAACGTAGAGCCGTAAAATTAATAAATCATTTTTTTCCACAAAATTGATTTTTTCACCCCAATTTTTATTTTCCCAAGGGTAACAAGACTCCAAAAGTTATTGTGCAATTTGTCCTGAGTGCGCTGATACCCCATATGTGGGAGTAAACCACTGTTTGGGTGCATGGCAGAGTTTGGAAGGGAAGGAGCGCCGTTTGACTTTTTCAACGCAGATTTGGCTGGATGCCATGTCGTGTTTGGAGAGCTCCTGATATGCCTAAACAGTGGAAACCCCCCACAAATGACACCATTTTGGAAACTAGACCCCTCAAGGAACTTATCTAGATGTGTGGTGATCACTTTGAACCCCAAAGTGCTTCACAGAAGTTTATAACGTACAGCCGTAAAATAAAAAATCCTTTTTTTTTTTTACAAAAATGATTTTTTTTCGCCCTCAATATTTTATTTTCACAAGGGTAACAGGAGAAATTGGACCCCAAAAGTTGTTGTCCAATTTGTCCTGAGTACGCTGATACCCAATATGTGGGAGTAAACTACTATATGGGCGCACGTCGGGGCTCGGAAGGGAAGTAGTGACGTTTTGGATTGCAGACTTTGATGGAATGGTCTGGGGAGTCATGTCGCATTTGGAGAGCCCCTGATGCGTCTAAACAGTGGAAACCCCCCACAAGTGACCCCATTTTGGAAAATAGACCCCACAAGGAACTTATCTAGAAGTGTGGTGAGCGCTATGAAGCTCCAAGTGCTTCACAGAAGTTTTATAACATACAGCCGTAAAAACAAAAAAATCATTTTTTTTTTACAAAAATGATTTTGTCGCCCCCAATATTTTATTTTCACAAGGGTAACAGGAGAAATTGGACCCCAAAAGTTGTTGTCCAATTTGTCCTGAGTATGCTGATACCCAATATGTGGGAGTAAACTACTGTATGGGCGCACGTCGGGGCTCGGAAGGGAAGTAGTGACGTTTTGGATTGCAGACTTTGATGGAATGGTCTGGGGAGGTCATGTCGCATTTGGAGAGCCCCTGATGCGCCTAAACAGTGGAAACCCCCCAAAGTGACCCCATTTTGGAAAATAGACCCCACAAGGAACTTATCTAGAAGTGTGGTGAGCGCTATGAAGCTCCAAGTGCTTCACAGATGTTTTATAACATACAGCCGTAAAAACAAAAAAATAATTTTTTTTTTACAAAAATGATTTTGTCGCCCCCAGTTTTTTATTTTCCCAAGGGTAACAGTAGAAATAGGACAAATTGCACAATAACTCTTGTGGTCCAGAGTACGCTGATACCCCATATGCGGGAATAAACTACTGTTTGGGCGCATTGCAGAGCTCAGAAGTGAAGGAGCACCGTTTGACTTTTTCAACGCAGAATTGGCTGGAATTGAGATCAGACGCCATGTCACATTTGGAGAGCCCCTGATGTGCCTAAACAGCGGAAACCCCAATTCTAACTCCAACCCTAACCCCAACACACCCCTAACCCTAGTCCCAACCCTAACCACAAACCTAACCCTAACACACCCCTAACCGTAATCCCAACCCTAATCCTAATCCTAATGTTAGCGCCAACCCTAACCCTAACTTTAGCCGCAACCCTAACCCTAACGGAAAAATGGAAATAAATACATTTTTTTAATTTTATTATTTTTCCCTAACTAAGGGGGTGATAAAGGGGGGTTTGATTTACTATTTATAGCGGGTTTTTGTGATTGGCAGCTGTCACGCTAAAAGACGCTTTTTATTGCAAAAAATAGTTTTTTGCATCACCACATTTTGAGAGCTATAATTTTTGCATATTTTGGCCCACAGAGTCATGTGAGGTCTTATTTTTTGCGGGACGAGGTGACGTTTTTATTGCTACTATTTTTGAGCACGTGACATTTTTTGATCGCTTTTTATTTCGATTTTTGGGAGGTTAGAATGAACAAAAATCAGCAATTCATGAATTTCTTTTGGGGGAGGCGTTTGTACCGTTCCGCGTGTGGTAAAATTGATAAAGCAGTTTTATTCTTCGGGTCAGTACGATTACGGCGATACCTCATTTATATCTTTTTTTTATGTTTTGGCGCTTTTATAGAATGAAAACAATTTTATATAAAAAATTATTATTTTTGCATCGCTTTATTCTGCGAGCTATAATTTTTTTATTTTTTTGCTGATGATGCTGTATGATGGCTTGTTTTTTTCGGGACAAGATGACGTTTTCAGCGGTACCATGTTTATTTATATCCGTCTTTTTGATCGCGTGTTATTCCACTTTTTGTTCAGCGGTATGATGATAAAGCATTGATTTTTTGCTTTGTTTTCTTTTTTTTTAAGGGGTTCATTAAAGGGGTTAACTAGTGGGACAGTTTTATAGGGGGGGTCGTTACGGACGCGTCGATACCAAATATGTGTACTTTTATTGTTTTGGTTTTTTTATTTACAGGAAAGAATGAATTTATTGGGGAATATTTTTTTTTTTTTTTATGATTTTTTTTTACCACTTTTTATTTTTATTTTTTTTACTTTTATACTTTGTCCCAGGGTGGGACATCACTGTATTTTAGCAGATCGCTGGTGTGACAGTGTGCACAGCACTCTGTCACACCAGCGATCGCTCTGGCACTGCTGCAGGCTTCCCCAGCGCCTGCTCTCAGCAGGCACTGAGGAAGCCGCCTCCCTGCAGGACCCCGGTGCCATATTGGATCCGGGGACCTGGAGGGAGGACGGACCCTCGGAACAGCGCGACACATCGCGCTGCTCTGAGGGTCTCAGGGGAGCGCGCAGGGAGCCCCCTGCCTGCGCGATCCTCCCCTGTGCCCCGGGTACACCGCGATCATGTTTGATCGCGGTGTGCCAGGGGTTAATGTGCCGGGAGCGGTCCGTGACCGCTCCTGACACACAGTCACGGGTGTCAGCTGTGATAATCAGCTGACACCCGGCGGCGATCAGCTGCGCTCCCCCCGGGAGCGCAGCTGATCGCCCATGACGTACTATTCCGTCCATGGGAATAAGGTCCAGGGTCACATGGACAGAATAGTACGTCTGATGGCAGAGAGGGGTTAAGCAATATTTTACTTTAAAGAATTATTTGCAATCCCCTGTTGTAATATTTGTACACTTTTTTCTCCCCTCTAACCAGGAGCTGTGGTATGATCACATCATGTTCAAGCACCCCACAGCCCCGGAAGAAGATAGGTGAAACGTGCATCGGGAAGAGGGACACAGCCTGCATCTTGTCTCCAATGTCTTTATCTGGGTGCATTTTTACCTTACTGCTATTCTGTGGATATGTTTGCACTTTATTACTAGTGGTTTATGATATCTGATCTATACTTGAAATCTTCCATCAGCACTTTAGATTTAACACATTCCTTCCTTGCATAAATATCTTTTCATGATGGCTAGATGTGATCTATTCACTTGGTAATTGCTATGAATAAATTTGAATGTATGCAATTAGAATATATTCTGTACTAATAATTATATTGCATGCTTTGACATGCTAATAATTTATTTTATTTGTATGAATAATTGATCATCATATAATGTAAACCTTGATCATATGTATTTTGGCTGCATCCACTTATGTCATGAAGTAACTTAAGTTAACTTAATTTTACTTTTACTTTAATATCAATAAAAATTGCTTTTATTCCTCAAAATTTATTTTGTTTACACTTCTTGAATTTGGACAGTATTCTGGTGTTAGTATTTAGCCATGTTCCAGCACGGTCAAATACATTCATTACACAGTACACAGCAGGAGCACATTTCTAAGACTATCTCAGAAAAGGAACATTTAATTTAAACACATCCAATTACGGAAAATTATTAGTATTCCAAGACATATTCATTAAAATGAACTTTTGTTCATGGAAAATCCCTTTTAACTTTTTTTTAATCTTATTTCAGTTGTATGTATACATTTACCTAGTAAGAAAGCACACCCATTAAATTTTTTATGGCTATTTGTGTGTGACTGTTTAGGTAGTGTTGTATTGCTGTATTAATATTTTCACTGATCACCATCTTCTCAGTTTCTAGCGCTGGTCCGGTCCACTCCTGGGTCATATGACAACTATTTCAACTAACCAGTTTACACTGGGGTTTATGTGTGATCTGGAAGTTGCTATCACAACGTAAGCCTATTTTGATGCTTGCTTTGTTTAAAAAGACTTCAATCACAGTCCTTCTCTACCTACCTGTCTATTTGAGACATGTAGGCACATAGTGGGGTGAGTAACTAGAGTTACTGACCTTCCTTACTGGGCATATCTTGTCAAGATAGAATGACTTTTATGGCTTAACTCTTTTTCATCAAAAAATGTCAAATAAGTATCCTATGTTTTTTCCATGAATTACTACTTTTAATTAACTTAGTAAATGGTATTTATTGTTTGTATTCAAGATTCTATTTATCTGTTAATGCACACAGTGTGAATGTGCGCCTACATTACACTTATACCAACAAATGAGCAGGTCAGCAATTTTAGTTTTCTTTTAATTTATGTATATGTCACTGATTTATAATCGTTGTTCACTAGCTATGAGCAATAACAATGTGATAAAATGGGAAATAAAATCTGTATTAAAGGAATCACATAAGAAGAAAAGTTAACAAGAAGCAGACATCCATTCAAGATTTGTTAGAAAAAATATTCTGATACAATGACTATAAAACAGTTTTAATTGATTCATCATTTTGGACAGGAAAGCGGCAGGCTGAGGATGCAGGGAAGTGTATTGGATGATGGTCGCTTCTCACTTAGCAAGGTGCTTTCATGGGTCCAAGCTTGAAGCACTGTATTAACTGTGAACAGTCGTCGTCTGATTGACTTGCCTGCTCCCCCTGCCTCCCTCTTGCCTGTCCGAAATGTTGAAATAAAGGACTGATGTTTTTAAAGATATGGTGAATGCCGCATTTATTTACACTTGGAACATGTACTTTGACTACTAAACTCGCTGAGCACCACCCTCATCTTTTGCAAATAGTGATAGTTTATAGGTGCAGGAATTTCTCTACATAGCAGGTGGTATGGTGCCGTAGAAATTCTTTATTTCCCCTCGAATCAATGGGATCTGCTAACGATCCTGAAGAAAGTCTCCATTATGGTTTGTGCTTTTTACTGAATTGTTTTGCTAGCACACAGCCAAATGATATATTCCATTTTGATTCTGGTGGATGAAAGAGATTGTCTCATGAAGGCAACTCCAACTCAAAAAGACAAGCATCAGGGCCTAGGTTCGACTTCTGGAGCTCCTGTTAATCAGTTGCTATTACCATGGAAAGTTTTATTTGGCTATACACTTCTTGCTTTAGCATTCAATTAATATCAAGTGTATACAACATAATTGATGGAAGATGTCATTCATCATGAGATGTGGCGGTGGCCTTTGAACCCTATAATTCAAGGATGACATGGTCCACCAAACACTTACTTTTGCTTTGTGTAGAGTGAGATCAGTCATGGAACTTCCCTCCATTCCATTCAAATAGGGGATATTTACTGTAGTTGTTTAGTGAGCAACTGTCTTAACAACATACTGCATCAATCAAGAAAACCCTAATTTAAATGACAATGTATACACATTTTTGAAATAAGAATGATGCCATTATGTAGAGCTTTATAGAATTGAAAATGACAAAATTGCAAAAAATTGTAATTAGTATTTTTCTATAACACCTTTGATATAATTCTGACAAAAAGCAAACGAACAAACAGGTATATGAAGGCAAACTGTTCTTTTGCATATTTTATCTTACATTGTAATTAAGAATGTCTAATAGTATATTTGCAAAAATGATTTAATCACAAAAATATCCCACTTAACATTGTAACATCTTTTCACAGAACAAATTAAAAATTAATGCTACTCAATACCTAATGCACAGTATCATGTTTAAAGACTATTAATTAACATAACAAGGACATTGTAATCATCAAGAAATGTATGTAATGTTGTGTTTGTTTAAACTAATAATGTAAGAAATTTAGCAAAAAACTGCAATGCACCTTAATATCATGACAAGCCGTGACTGTTATGCATGAAACCAGCTTTAGACAATAATACTCACATCACAGAAAATATGCCATACCATACAGCAATTGTGGTGTTTTCAGCTGAGTATCACAATGGATTTGGTCCTAAATGTTAGCATCATCAGATTATGAAGATATTGGCAAATGTGCTTAGTAGATTACTATAATTTACCTGTGAGGGTAAGATAGAGAAGGAAATCCAATTGTTCCATCCTGTGATCAAGAACCTGGATACCACACTCTTGGGCATATTTGTTTGATTACTTATTTTAATTACAAATGTCTGGTTTTCACAAAAAATACAAATATTTAATGCATACATTAATATTTAATGTATGTGTAATAAAGTACAATTTTATTATTGTGTAATTTATACAATTTTTTTATATTATGGATTTTTATGATCATCAACTATTATGGCCATACAAAATATATGTTAGTTCTATTTGGTATATATTCATAGATCATCTAAAAACTCTGTTAAAGTGCACTTATCACTTTTTATATATATTTTACATAGTTTTTTATGTCTGAAATTATCCATATGCTGACATTTTAAAGTCATAAATATTTTTTTGCTTTTATAATATGTTTAATATGTATGCATGTATATACTGGTTTTCATAACTAATCTATTGTTTCTATTATTTTATTGTGTCAACATATATTTTCGAATTTAAAATCTAAATAAAAATCAAATAATGGCTGTACAGATTCAAAGGTATGATAATTGTTCAGCCATTTTGGGATCAGTGCCTTCAATATGAAAAATATAAAAGCCATGTAGGAGAATGATTAAACAAAAAATAATTCAAACTGTAAGTTTGTTGCTTGCAAGTTTACAAAACTTGGATTTGTCTTAACAATTTTGTGGAATTGTGCAAAAATTGATTTGAAATATCACAAAAATTTAAACTTTTGGCCTTTTCATGTCAGTTTCTCCCAGTTTCTCCAAAATGAGCAGAGCTGGGCGAGAAACAGGAATGGGAGGGGGCACAACATGACAGCTCTTCTAATTCAAGACAAGCTGTTGCAATCCTTACACCAAAAATTTTACAGCAGTCCTTTGTGATTTCTGGAGTGATGCACATGGGTGCATGACACTTGTCAAAGAGTACTGATTTATGAAGAAGCATATGCTTCTTCTTAAGTCAGGAATGTCTGACTCCCCCATGCCCCCTCAATAAGAGCAGCAAGAAAATTGCCGGTCTTGATGAATCAGGACATAGTATGTGATGTGCAGCCATATAATACCTTTATATAGGAACACATTACTGACATGTCCTTCTCAAAAAAGTCATATTTTTATATGAAATTAAAAGTACACATGGCCTTATGAGTTTAACAAAGCCAAAGTCTTGTTCATAAGATGTTAAAGGTTAAAGGGTTTTCCACCTTCAGAGACAACTTTTTGTTTTAAGTGCATGTGATTGAGTATATATATTTTTTGCAACTGGATTTTAGTACAATTTTTGCATCATTTGCCTTCTATAGTTTCTTTGCTGCAGTGTCTATTACTGGCTATGGAATGAGAATACTGAAAATTCATCAATCAGCCCACTATGACGGACTGTAATTTTGTGTCTCTTATCTGTCAATTTCCGAACTCCTCTTTGTTGATTTATGACCACACTCCACATAAAATTTGAATGTGACAATAAACAAGAGGCTTGTAAAAGATAAACCATGCAAATTTTTAAATGAAATCCAGATGTAAATATACTTTTTAGTTCAAAGTATATGCATTTAGGGACAAAGTTAAAATAAAAACCATTCCAACGTGTTAAATAGTAATAATACCTGTATGGAGTCAACAGAATGGTACTGGTTTTCACCAGAGTTATACAATTTTGGCATTAGGCATGCTCCAGACCTCTTTATTGCATCATGACTGAAGCAAAATTTAAAGCCTTGGCTTCAGCTGTGCACTGCTCATGTGCTGAATGCTACTAAGCTACTTTGTAGTGGCATAAATGCATAACTCAGGAACTGTTAACACCGCTTTGATGTTTCATTGATAATGTGTGCAACTTTTTACCCTTAGAAGGTAAGCTTTTTTCAGAGATTGATGTCTTTGAACATCTATGTTTACTTTTATGCATAACACTAAGGCAATGATTGGTAAATGGATTTAATTGAAGACTTCCTCTAAGTATTGAGAAAAAATTAGGTCAGTGAATTCAATTGAAGGAAATCAAGTTTGTGTGAAAATGTAGGTATTTGTTGAGCTTCGCTAATTCGAAACAATTTGCAATTCACTTATAATGAGTTGTGTAATACGACTGCTACCATTTTACACATTACAGAAGAATATTTGAGCCAGAAGAGGATCACACAACCAGAGATGCAGTTGTGAGGGCATCCTATAATTCCTTTAAGCTGTAACATCACATGATATAACACAGCCAATCAGAAGAACTATCAGTTTGTATAAAAACAGAAACATGGACCGTAGCAGCAATTTTGTGATGAATATGGAGAGTGAGGAAACATCCCAGCTCACAGCTTGGCCTTAAATATAGAGAAAGCCATTAAACACTGAAGAAACTCTACGGATAGTGTGGGTGACAGAATAACTATGATGAAGATTAGTGAGTCAAGCAAAGAGAATAATGTCATACATGTTTTTCAAGACAATTGAATTGAAGAATTTTGAGTATTTTCCGTGCACTATGAATCAAATTTCCTGGTAAAATTTGGTGAATCTGTCAAACTCAAATTTCAAAAGATATTTTAATTTCTAAATATTACCGGTTAATAAAAACTTTTTAGCTTATTGGAACCTGCTTACTGAGAAAAAGTTAAGAGTTGCTTTAATTTGATTACTGTAAATCCATCCATAACCTGACATTTTATGATATTTTTCATCTGTGTTTAAATTAGCATGATCCAATCCACCAGAGTTCCATTATCTATCAATTGATATACCATATATTGTTTTCATTACTGCTAGCAGGTTATTCATGGAAACAGCTTTTCACAGGCCAGGCCAATCGTGTCTGTCATATTTGCATAATTGCACTTAAAATGTAATACAGAAACCAATGTATTCAAGACAAAAAAGAAAATCCAGTGAACATACCCTGAGTATTAGTTTCTGAATGCACATTAGCCCTGTTTATTCCATGTATAAATCTGGAGCTCCATTTTTCAAGAAAATTTGAATTTAATTGTTGTTTTGCGTATCATACACACAGAAACAGAAATATTTGCATGCGGAAATTGCTTGGTAAACAAATGTACTAAAATCCCTAGTGGAAAATAAAAATAGTACATAGAACTATTTTAAATTTTCTTAACTAATCTGTTTACAACTAGAAGAAAGCTTTTGATGTGGAGAGTGTAAATATAAATTCTGGAAAAATATTTGTAAATTTCTTATAATTTAGATATAAGTTATAAAATACTTTTAAAACAAAGTATTTACCTTAAACTATGCAATTTTTTTTATCATTGCTTAATATCATACTTTATTTGGCAAATCAAATCAAATTTATCTTAAAAAATGTGAATTAAAATTTTCACAGGGGTGATTTTAGTGAATTCAATGTTTATAATACATTATGAAAATATGCTACAATACATCATGGGTGAAAATATGAATTAGTTTAATAAATATTAGTTCACCAAACTCACAAAAAGTACACACAATCATACACATTCTATTTAGGCAAAGATTTATTTCTCTGCCTTTGCCTTGTATTTATACCTTGTCTATGGCAGTACGTTTTTTAGAAGAAATGCCCTGCCTATCTCATCCTATTATTCTGTTTTATCCATAAATCAACATAATAGGCCAGAATAGAAAAGTAATGCTACTTACAGTCTGAAAAGGCCATCCTTTAGGGCTTGTTTTTCCATATACCTTTTTAAAATATTAAGATTTAATATACAGAAGTAGCAAAGGTTATCATAACTCATTATGCACCACCTTGATAAATTGTAAAAGAAGATTCTCTTAGGATTGAGATAACAGTGCACAAACCAAAATCCAATATCAATTTAATTGTCAAATTGCACTTTTTTTGAGCTATCAAATCCCAGTGCTGTGTATTCCAAGTCAAGGCAACTTTTGCTATGTCTGTATATGGCTTCCAATGTATACCAAACACATTTCAATATTTGCAAGATATAAAAATATTACTACTTTTATTAATGAAAAAGATAGCCATACTTATCACTTCCTATTATAGATGGGCTGATCAAATTGCTAGATCCCAGTCCATCGACTAGGTCCCTGGAAATGGATGGGAGGTTTGTGAATTTCTTACTTTCCAAGATCCCTGGCACAGCTTTTTATTAGTCAGTCCAGCTAATCAAAACTGCTCTGAGGATCCCGGAATATATGAAATTCGCAAACTTCCATCCAGTAGATACACTCAAAAGATTACATACCCCAGCAGAATGTTTGCTTTCTTGGCCTTTTTTCAGGGAATATGAATGATAACACCAAAACTTTTTCTCCACTCATGGTTATTGGTTGGGTGAAGCCATTTATTGTGAACCCACTGTGTTTTCTCTTTTCAAATCATAATGACAACCCAAAACATCCAAATGACCCTGATCAAAAGTTCACATATCATAGTGATTTGGGCCTGATAACATGCACAGAAGTTGACACAAAGGGGTTTCAATGGCTACTAAAGGTAACATCTTCACCTTTGACCTGTTTGCTTGTCATCAGCTGAAACACTGGACTCTCTGAAAACTGGCGGTGTGCCTGTTTCAAGATGCACAATAAGGAGGCACTTGAAAAAAATGGGCTGCATGGTCAAGTCACCAGAGGAAAGCCATTACTGCGCAAAAGCCAGAAAGTATCTCGCCTACAATACACAAACAGCACAGAGACAAGGCTCAAAAATTCTGGAACAATGCAATTTCAAGTGATGAGACCAAAATTTAACTTTTTGGCCTCAACCATAAACGTTACATTTGGAGAGAGGTCAACAAGGCTTATGATGAAAGGAACACCATTCCTACTGTAAAGCACGGAGGTGGATCGCTGATGTTTTGGGGATGTGTGAGCTATAAAGGCACAGGAAACTTGGTCAAAGTTGTAGGAAAGATGAATTCAGCACGTTATAAGCAAATACTGGAGACAAATTTGCAATCATCCCGATAACTGCACATGGGACATACTTGGATGTTCCAACATGACAACAATTCAAAACACAAGGCCTAGTCGAACCTGTCATTGGCTACAGCAGAACAAAATGAACATTCTGGAGTGGCCATCTCAGTCTCCTGACCTCAATATTATTGAGCCACACTGTGAAGATCTCAAGCACACAGTTCATGCTAGACAGCCCAGGAATTTAAAGTAACTGGAGGCTTTTTACTAAGAAGAGTAGGCAGCTTTACCATCTGAGAAAATAAAGAACCTCTTCCACAACTACCACAAAAGACTTCAAGCTGTCATTGATATTAAAGGGGGCAATACATGGTATTAAGAAATGGGGTATGTAAACTTTTGATCAGGATCATTGGGATGTTTTGGGTTGTTATGATTTAAAAAGAGAAAATACAGTAGTTTGACAATAAATAGCTTCACCCAACCACTAACCATGAGTGGAGAAAAAGTTTTGGTGTTATCATTCATATTCTCTGAAAAAAGGTCAAGAAGGCAAAAATTCTGCTGGGGTATGTAAACTTTTGAGCACAACTGTAGATTCTAATTCCCTTGCCTAATTTCTTCCCTAACAGCATTTGAAATAAAACACAGGGGCATGCTAATTTCATATACGGTTAATGACGATAATGTAAAAATCAATGTTATCGTAATAATATCAATTGTAATTTATTAACATTATTTTCTCCAAATTTCAAAGCTAAAAATAAAGTTTTATAATGCAATCAGTAACATTTTCTAAAGGTAAATGTTGAATTGGCCTGAAAAGTAACCATCATTTTTTGAGACCCGAACAGTCATTTACTTCTACTATATCTGCTAGTTACACAATAGTGCTTTACTTAAGAATAAATTCAGAGAAATTATTTTTTATATTATAAAATACTTAGAGGCTTTTTTTATCATTTTGACACATGTAAAGAAGAATAAAACCGCACGTTTTATATCATTGTCTATTTTTTATATATTATTATTTACTTTTTGAAATATTTTGAGTACTATTCTTTAAAATTGTTGAACGAGTTTCCTAAAAAATTATTAATTGCAATGATAACAGCTCATGGTTAAGCAAATGAAAAATAACCCATGTGTATTTGCATTAAGTTGAAATATTGAAAACTATGGATACACTGAGCTGCTCAAGTAATACACATGTATAGGAAAATTCTGGATTTTCGTTATTTTGATTTTTTTAATTTTTTTTTTTTTCTTTTTGACAAATGTGTTAGGAGCATTAATAATTAATAAACATTGGTTGCGAATTTAAAGGCAGCATCATCAGCTCAATTTTTGAAAGAATGACATATAACAATATGTTGAATTTTCTGCTTTTAAAATCTGATAAAAACTACTGTTGCCCTAAATAATCAGTTGTTTTTAAGCATCTTCTCTTTTAGCAATATATATGTTCATTTTCATTTTCCAATATCTTAATATTTTGATAAATTAAAATATAGTTACTTTCAGCGCACATTTAAAACAATATTAACTCAAAATTAGTGAAATGGAAAAAAATACTTTATTTCGCAAAAAAAGATTTAAAGAGAATAAAAAGTAAAGTGCATATAAATAATGAGTCTGAAATGACTTACTTTAAGAAATGTAACAAATTGTGTCAGGTCGCATTTCCAATTGTCAGAGTTATATTTTGCTCCTAACATAATCATGTAAAAAATAAGCTAAAAGCTAGATAAATGATTAATTATTAATACAAATGAGAATACTTTTAATAGCATTTTATATCATTTTAATTATGATTTTTTTCCAGACCTTTTTTGTCTTTAAAAGCATGATAAGAAATCCACTCCATCAAAAAAACATGCAAAAAAGTAAGATAAATGAGTATAATTTTATTATTGGTGAAACATGTGCACATTATGTGTTGAGACTAGTTAGTTTTACATGCAGTCCTGTGAGTTAGTGTGTTCTATTGTATTTGTTCTATTAGTACATTTTCTAAATCATAATAGGGTATCAAATAATCTTATTTGTTCTCTGACAAATCAATGACTCACCTGTCTGTGTAATAATACAATATTTGGGACACTACTTCTACACTGGACTTGTAAATCACTAAAGCTATTACCTCTGCTAAATAATTTCTCATTAACAGTATTTAAACATCATCTTCATTGTATTTTGTCCAGATCTTGTTATGTGTATGCTCTAATATATACTGTATGTCTTTTTAAAAAACTGTTGCAAACTGTTGAAAAGACACAACTGTGAACCAATATAATGTAAAGTCAAAGCACTGCACAACATACACACTTTTAGAAATAATGGTAAACACAGAGTATTTCACCTCTCAAACATAGAAAGCCTTTTTTTCTTAAAAATAAACATATTTCTTTATTCAATAAAATGAGTTTAACATTTTTAGGTCTGATTAACTTTTATAAACAGCAAATCTGTTGGAAAGGCTTATGCATGTTGACGTTCACATCTGGTGTTCATTACCTCCTGAGTTCTATTTTAAATTGCCTTTAAGCTGATAAAGTTATATTTTGAAAAATGAATACCAATAAGGCAAAAACAATTTGAAAAGTATTACAGGAGTCTGTGATAGTAACAAGGTCTTTCTCTGCTTTGGTATGGATTCCACCATACAAAAATAACTTCAACGATGCAAGTAGCTTTAGGCTAGAGTACTGTAGCATATCAAGACAAATCTCAAATTAGAAAAAAAATATTAAGAATAAACTTGGATGACTACCCCTCCCTTCCCCAAAAAGTGTATATATAAAACAATTTTAACAAAAAACCTCTATGACGGGTAAATAAAAAAAATACATTTTCCATTAAATTGCTTTCTAGGATCTATGTTACTGCAAAGCAATAAATACAGACCAGGTATCTTGTTGTTTGACAGACATATAAGTTAGTTGAAAGTTAAACAATCAGACCATCTTGAAATGTAACCAAGCATGCTGCCATTGGGTAGGCTGGGCAAATGGAATAAAAAGTGAGCTTTGCTGGTTATCTTAAAAAATGAGTCCTTTGAATCTTGCATACTGTACTTTTCTCCTTTGACAATGAAGATCATTTATGTATAATTCTAAAAAAAAAAATAATAAATCAACGTTGCTCTTTATCCAGTAGGTTGACCAAGCATTAAAAAAAAAATAATAGGGAAAAATGAACGAGAATCCTAAAACTATACTTAAAGCAAAGGCAGACAAAAAGATGTGTCCTATCTATACATCAGTCTTTTCCTTTAAAAAAAAATTGAACTAGACAAATTTCATTGACATATAAAACAAAGTCAAAAATGCAATGGCAAGAGACATGGATAAAACAGGAAGACACTGATGCTACAAATAAATTGCAAAAATATGTACAAGACCCTGTTTTTCCTCAATTGTTTACGATTGTAATGCATGTTTAACAGCAGCAGTCAAGGATGAAGTTCCAGGCACCAGACTGCATTTTCCGCTTCCAACTATGTAGTGTGGGACTGACGAGCCCCTACCATTCCTGTCACCAGATGACGCTAGATATACTTGTCTCCCTTGGCAAAAGTGGCAAGATAGCACTGTTTGTGTGAGCTTCATCTGGGTGCTGCTCCCTGTTTGTTTTTGTCTGTGGCCGCTGTCCATTAATTAGTGTCATAGGTATGTTGCAATAAGTATGCTGATTACCTATTGAGGTAAGAGGCAGGGTGCCAGTAGGAGGTACATCATATTCATAGCTTCTATAATAGTGTTTCTGCCGCATTTGTGTATGGTAAGTGTTATGAAAAGTAGAACGTATGTCAGGATGGGCAGTGGCTAGGGCAGTGGAAGTGGCAGCAGCCATAGAGATTGCTGAGACCGTCTGCAGTTCCCCGAAAGGTCCCTGCTCACTGACATCTAAAACCTGCTCATGTGTGATGGGTTCTATTCTTTTAAAAGGCATTTCATATTGTAAACGTTTCCAGAATTTTGAATTCAACTTGTTGCATTTCGGCCCATGCCATTTGATAACAGTTAGGAGCTTAATTGTATGTTTCAGAGTTTCCACTTCTTGGTAATTCATAATCCCACGTAGTTCACTGCACTCAATCAGTATCACTTTTATTTCTCCAGTAATCAACATATTCCGAAGTCTGGTTTCTAATTCAAATATACTCCAACCTCTTCTTACAACATAAGTGGGCGTCATGACAATAATAAGCCTTTTACTTTGGTCAACACATCTTGCCACATCTTCAATGTACGCTGAGGGATAAAAAATAAAATTAGTGCAAATATTTATGCAGCATATTTTCATGTAATTCTAAGGACATTATTCCTTGATAGTCTGTCTATTTTTGACATGTTTTCATCATTGTGTTTTAAGAGCCATGCAGTTTTCTAACATCTCTATGAGGGGCTTTTTTTTGTGGGACTGTTTTTGTTGTAATGCCACAATTTTGATGGACAATTAAATTATTTATTAAAGTAACAATTCAGAGGGTTTTTTATTTCAATAATGGAGTGGTGCTTCTAAGTTAAGTTCCCTGCCTCTAGTCAAATATTTACCAGCTGCTGTCTACAGCTCTCCCAACTCCTCTCCGGTGACAAGCTGCTATCATGAGACAGTAACTGCTGACTGACCGGAAGTCAGAGATAACAGTTACAAGCTCTCACTGTAAGTCTATGAAAGCCTTGTTCTGGTTTTGTTTTAGCTCTAATAAATTTACATTGAGTTGTGAGTTCAGGATCACCCAGCAAACAATTGAGCAACCCGGCAGGTCGCAAACTGCTGAAGACCGACTGGAGCGGCGCCCATAAAAGAGAAAGACACTGGCTGGTAAGTTTAAGGCTAGTGGCAAGAAATATAGATTACAACTCCAGTGCTGAAATAAAAAAATGCTGGAGTGGTGCTTTAGCATGCTGAGAAAAAGCAGCAATTTTATAAAATAACATGGTGACTTTTCATTTGGTTAGGCACAAATGTGGTAATATCAAATATTAGTAAGTTTGCATAAAAAAATATCTTTAACAGAAAATTACATTTTGTGTCACTTTTCTAAGTGCCAAGACTGTTTTAATCTTTCATTGATGTAGCCATTATTGTGCAATGAGTTGTTAATGAGTGGACCTATTTTATGGAAATTTCATTACAGTATATATAATAAGTACTATTCCTTTTTGTCTGTTATGAAAGCAATGGTGGAAAATATGCATTATTTTATTTTTTAATATTAAAAAAAGTTTATTTAAAACTTGATTAATTATTATTGGCTCTCTTTAATACATGGAAGCCAATGCACTAGGATATGCTTCTGGCTAGAGATGAGCGAATTTGTTGGGATTTTGTCCCGAATCTGATTTTGACATATTCGAGCCATATTCGAACAATATTCATGCCTAATGTATGTATTATGATCCGTTCCAAACTTATTCGGTAATTTCTACTCTCATTGACGCTAATGACGGTCGGCTTTGTTCGACGAATACTGCAAAAACAATATTTGATTCCTATTGTATTCGAAACCGAATCCAAACAATTTCATTCATCTCTACTTCTGGTAGATAGTAATGGCAAATTTGGGGATCATGGTTAATTTAAAAATGGTATCCATGGTGAGTCAAGTGAATTTGTCTTGTTAAAATAAAAACACAAAGTTGAGTAAGGTTCTCAGCTTAAGTCTCTCTGTATGCAACAAAGTGGAGAGGAAGAAAGAAAAAAACTGCTGAAAGGCTGGAATTCATAGCAGATGTCACATTAACCCTTTGTTACAACATTAAAGGTATTTGTTAAATAATTATGCCTAAAATACACACAACTTACTTCCTGTTGGAATTAAGTCTCTGTCGGGTATGAACAGTTTATAACCATAGTGTTTTTCAAGCATATCAGGTAAAATTTCCAGTGCAAATCTCTCTTCTTCTCCAGTCTCCTGGTTCCACTGATCAGGGTCTACTTTTGTATATGATAAGTATGCATCAAAATCCTTGTTATCTGAAATAAATAAGCAAAGCTTAATGACAAAGTACAAAACAGATCAAGAATCAGCCACCATGATTAATAGCATGACAAAGGTATCATGTTTTCCATTACATCCTCAAATAATTATAAAATCAAGTTAGAAGATTTAACACAAGATGTTCATTGCTTTTCAGGTTTTCACCTGTGTTGTTGAAAAAAATCCTTGCTGGCATAAGAAATAAATGACCACCTTAAGCTGCAGGGCCTAGAAGCTTATGGGCCATCCATTGTCATCTTATGGTTATGCCTGTGGGCCTTTAGTATTAGTATATTGAATTAATGTCAGCTATAAATTAAAAGAAGAAAAATTATACTTGTACCAAATTGTTTAAAAACAAACATTGTTTAAAAACGATGAAGTCAAGTTTTTAGAAAGTTGCTGGAAAAGCCATTTATTATTCTCAGAGGTTGATTCAGATCTGTCCTGGTGCTGCAGCTTTCCACACAGTCCTCCTTTGACTCGCTTCCTTCCACCAGGTCCAGTTTTTATCTTTGTCTTCCTAACACTTTGGCACCTCCATTGCTCAGTAGGCATTGTATAACTTCATGACTTTACCCCACAACATCATAATTAGAGATGGGCAGACACCTGGATGTTCGGGTCTAGCGGGTTTGGCCGAACAGTTACAAAAGTTCAGGTACGGGTAACAGAACAGTACCTGGACCTGAACCCAGACCACATTTACTTTTATGGTGGAGCCTGAATATTCAGTGTTTACCATGCTGTCATGTGCATGACAGTGCAGCAAACACCATTTCTGACCAGCGGTCTTTTGACAGCATGAGTGTGTTGCTGTGATCGGAGGTATAAAGTTTATCTCCAGTCACTGGTGTCAGCTGATGGGACTACTTCCAATGCCTGCTTCCGCTAATAACAGTGAGAAAAGTGGAGGCTGATGTGAGTATTCAGCCAGTGCCTGTGCTGCAAATAAAAAAAAATTCATGTCAGCAGGCTTTGGCTGATAGGAGCAGTAGTCCCAACCAGGGCCGGCTCCAGGTTTTTATGGGCCCTGGGCAAAAGAGTCTCAGTGGGTTCCTTTAACAGACCACAATTCATGATGCACAGATACGGCAGAGAAATATGGGTATAGTACAATGCCAAACACTTCTCTTCTTCCATTACATGACTGATATCTATTGTAAATTCTACAATAGCTCAGAAACCGCCAAATCCTCACAGCGCACAGTACAGACTGGACAGTACAGTCCTCCATACAATATTATGGGCACCACATAGTCCTCCATACAGTATTATGGGCCAAATATAATGCTTAATAAAGAATATTGGACCCCAAATAATGCTCCATACAGGATACTGGTCCCCATATAATGCTCCATACAAAATATGGAGCTCTCCGCTGCTGCGTTCTATGCTGTTACGGCTCAGGAAAGGGTGCTGTTGAAAGACTCCCCATCATCATCATCGCCTGTCCATTATCATCATCATCGCCTCCCCATCATCATCATCGCTTCCCCATCATCATCATCGCCTCCCCATCATCATCATCGCCTCCACATCATCATCGCCTCCCCATCATCATCATCGCCTCCCCATCATCCCCTCCCCATCATCATCGCATCCCCATCATCATCACCTCCCCATCATCATCATCGCCTCCCAATCATCATCATCATTGTCTCTCCATCATCATCGCTTCCCCATCATCATCGCCTCCCCATCATCATCATCATCGCCTCCCCATCATCATCATCACTTCCCCATCATCGCCTCCCATCATCATCGCTTCCCCATCATCATCGCCTCCCCATCATCAACATCGCCTCCCCATCATCATCGCCTCCCCATTATCATCGCCTCCCCATCATCATCATCATTGCCTCCCCATCATCATCGCTTCCCATCATCATCGCCTCCCCATTATCATCGTCATCGCCTCCCCATCATCTTTGCCTCCCCATCATTATCATCATTGTCTCCGGACCCCGGCTCCTCACCACCATCACTGTCTCCCCCCACCACCATCACACATACAGCACAGCAGCACACACACACCTCACCTGTCCGGCGTCCGCGTGCTATCTGTCACAGCCGACCGCTGAATGATGACGTCATTCAGCTGCGCTGCTGTAAGAGAGGAGCGCCAGCGCCCTGCAGGCGCCCCCTGGAGCCCAGAGCTGCAGACGCACGGGAGAGGTAAGTATTGCGCTGGCTGCACCGGGGCCCTGAGCAAGCGGGGGGGCCCAGTGGCAGCGCTGGTACCGCTCTCAGGCTAACGGGCTCCAGGGTGCCCAACTGCGAGTGGGCCCCCCCACCTGCTCAGGGCCCCAGCACTTGCCTGGGTATGCCGGGTGCTGACGCCGGCCCTGGTCCCAACGGCCGACACCAATGACCAAAGGTAATCTTTATACCTCTGATCACAGCTACAGGCTCACGCTGTCTTTTGCCAATGTGGGAACTGGGGCTCTGTGACCGGCAGTTATCACTTTTACTGCGGATCAGAAGCGGTGTTTGCTGCACTGTCATGCACATGACAGCGGGACAGACTCAAAGTGTCCAGGGGGACAAACCCAAATATTAACATGGACTTCCTGTCGAAGTCCATATTTTGTGTCCACGCTCATCTCCAATCATGTCACTTGAGGCCTAATCAGTACCATAGGCACTGAAGAGTCAATGCAGGTAAGTGGAGGTTTGGGCAGGGAGATGTGGAACCAGTATAGTAGAAAGGAAAAATTAATGTAACAATTTTGTATTTTTTTACACGCTTCCCAGGCATTAAAAATATAAAACAAGTAGGCTGTCATTCTTCTTGATTTCGTTGAATCAGATTACAAAATATTCAGATACTGCCAAATCTGAATTTTTATGAAATTCAAAGAGAGTTTAACTCACCTCAAATAGATTCTTTATTCAGAGATGTACTGTATTCGGTCTTCCCAATAGTACAAGTCCCAGTAAAACAATTATGATTGATGGATTTTTCAGCCTTAAGAGTTCTTACTGATAACCCCTCATAGTACCAAACAGGAAGGGGACACTCCTCCTTGCTTAAAGACCAGATTTCACACAATTCACCATAAAAAGGTTATATGCCCTATAAAGGTTTAATAAATTTCTGAGTGGCCGGAGACTGTAGATGGTCTTTATTCAACAGAGAACCATGTTGTAATCTAATGCTAGATACCGCTTATCCAATAGGCTTAAAAATAACATTGTTAGGGTTCGATTTCCCGCTGCTGCACAAGGGGAGTCTCGAACCCGTCCCGCTGCGGTCTCCCATTCATCTCCGGCCGCAGTGAAGCCTGCTCAGCAGAGACGTCGGTCCAGGTGTCTTGCCCACTCCTCTACTGTGCAGTGACTTGCTGCTGCCTTTCCTGGATCTGCTATTATGGCCGGTACTGGAGCAGTCGTCTTTGAGACAAAGTCCTGCGTTTTCCCATCTGAGCATGCCCAGAGTGAGATCTCTCATTGGAGATCAGGGGTCACATGTTCAGGTGCTGCAGCGGCTCCTATTGGTCCGCCAGGAAGGTCATGTAGCTATGTGTGTTTGTAACAGCTTCTCATTGGTCCTTGTTCCTGGAAGGTCCTGTAGCTGTTGCTATAAAAGGGTAGCATGGCTGGCCCGCCATGCGCTAATATCAACCATTGTAGGATATGCGCCAGTGTGGTCATGTGTATGTGTGGATAGGGACCCGGCTGAAATAAGCCACTAGAATACCGACTTAATCGGTGAGGAGTTTGGTATGGTAGCGGTGTCCTAGATGCCCTAGATTACCGGTATAACCGGTGAGGAGTTTTGATTGCCGTATTCAGGGTCTGGCGTTCAGACGCCATAGATTGCGGGTGACTCCCGCGAGGACATTAGCACATGATCACGCTTTATGTACGCTTAGCACTTTACTGTGTACCTGAGTGCCTGACAGGACACAGTGCTTTTTCTCAGCGGCCCTGTGACGTAACAGGGTTCGCTTTCAACGCTAGTCAGCACCCTAGCGTGTTTTCTTTGCCACTCAGTTGTGTCTAGTGAGTGCGCACACATCGCCATATAGCGCTGCGGCTCTCTTTCTAGCGGCTCTGTGGAGTAACAGAGTTCGCACTCATTGCCACAGCGCATTACAGCGTTTATGTTGACAACTCTGCGGGATAACAGAGTTTGCTTCTCGCGCCATTTTTACCAGCAGCAGGCTCCGCTTGCACGGTGGACCCCGGGCTGCGAACGCACCTTTCTACATTATATATTTGGTGTGTTCCGCAGACCCTTAACATAATATTAGCGCCAGGGTCTGGCTAGTAAAATGGCGGATGAACAGCGACTACAGCTGTACATCCAGCAGCTGGAGGGTAGGTTGGCGACTCTTGAGCGCACAACCTCAGCTGTGGATGTTACCGCAGTCGCTGTTCAGGCTGCTAGTGTAGCTGCAGCCAGTTTGTCCTCTGCCACCTCTGTCCCTACATTGTCCCACCTTCCGCTTCCAGACAAGTTTGCTGGTGACAGCAAGCAATGTCGGGGATTCGTAAGTCAGTGCTCCATACACCTCGAGCTTCTGGCTGCACGTTTCCCCACGGATCGGGCACAAGTGGGCTTTGTGATAGCTCTTCTGTCGGGCAGAGCGTTGGAGTGGGCAACGCCGCTGTGGTAGCGCGACGACCGTGTGGTGCAGAGCGCTTCTCGTTTTCTGGAGGCTCTGAAAAAGGTTTTTCTAGGACCTCAGGTCACCCACGATGCGGCGCTCAAACTGCTGGCAAGTACTCAGGGTTCGGCTTTGGTCAGCCATTTTGCTGTCCAATTTCTGACTCTGGCCTCGGAATTAGAGTGGCCAGATAATGTCCTCATTCCCGTGTTCTGGAGAGGACTGGCGGGTCATGTGAAAGACGCCTTGGCTACCAGGGAGATTCCTGCCACACTGGAGAAGCTTATCGCTATTTCCACCCGCGTCGACCTCCGTTTCCACGAGCGGAGGCTGGAACATGCCCAGTGTAGGCAGAGGGTCCAGTTGGCTCCTACCTTCACCAACCCTCTGGAGTCGCCTGTTCAGGCGCCCGACCTTCAGGAGGTTGCTCCTGCAGGATCTAAATCTCGGGTCACTCGTCCATCCCCGATTTGTTATATTTGCCAGCAGCAGGGACATTTTGCCAACCGATGTCCACAGCGGCTGAATAAGCGTCGCGCCCAGTAACCGTAGGAACAGGGTCACAGGATGCCATGAGTATTGCCCCTAAAGTGCTCCTCAAGGGGATAATTACCCACGGTTCTACCACCCTACCCGTCAAGCTGTGTGTGGATTCTGGGGCAGAGGGAAATTTTATGTCATCCTCCTTTGCTTCTCGCCACACCATGCCTTTGGTGTTGCTGGCTGAACCAGTATTGGTTCGGGTGTTGAACGGAGCAATTCTGCCCTCACAAATCACCCATCAGTCTGTCCCACTCACCTTGTCTATGTCTCCTTCCCATCAGGAGAATATATCATTTTTTATCCTCCCTGAGGGTATAGATGAGGTTTTGTTGGGATTACCCTGGCTCCGCCACCACTCTCCCCATATTGAGTGGGCTTCAGGGAGAATTCTGGGTTGGGGTAATTTATATATAGGCAGATGCATTAGGGACAGCGTGCAGGTCAACACCACTGAGATACCCATAGACCTCTCTCCTCTTCCCAAGGTTTATTGGTCTTATGCCGACGTTTTCTCAAAGAAGGCTGCGGAGACTCTTCCGCCTCATCGCCCTATGACTGTCCTATCGACCTCTTGCCTGGAGCTGAGCCTCCTAGAGGAAGGGTCTATCCCCTCTCTCTTCCTGAGACAGAGGCCATGTCCCAATATATTCAGGAGAACTTGGCAAGGGGATTCATTAGGAAGTCGGTGTCACCAGCGGGAGCGGGGTTCTTCTTTGTGCAGAAGAAGAACGGAGAACTACGTCCGTGCATTGATTATAGGGGTCTCAACGCTATCACCGTGAAAAATAAGTATCCTTTGCCGCTAATCTCTGAGCTTTTTGACAGGCTTCGGGGAGCAAGGGTATTTACTAAGCTAGACTGCGGGGTGCGTATAACCTGATTCGCATCCGTGAGGGGGATGAGTGGAAGACGGCATTTAACACCAGAGATGGGCATTATGAATATCTGGTAATGCCCTTTGGGCTCTGTAATGCTCCAGCTGTCTTCCAAGACTTTGTGAACGACATCTTCCGGGATATGTTAACCACCTCGGTGGTAGTCTATCTGGATGACATTCTCATCTTTTCTCCAGATGTGGCCTCCCATCGGAGAGATGTCTGCAAGGTCTTCGACCTCTTGCGAGCAAATTCCCTATATGCGAAGTTGGAGAAGTGTATGTTTGAGCAGGAGTCTCTACCTTTTCTGGCTATATCATCTCCACCCAGGATTGGCTATGGATCCTACCAAACTACAGGCTGTGATGTAAAGGCAAGAACCCCACTCCCTTAAGCGGTGCAGCGCTTTATGGGGTTCATTAACTACTATCCCAATTCATTCCCACTTCTCCACTTTGGTAGCTCCCTTGGTAGCCCTCACCAAGAAGGGAGCTAATCCCAAGTTGTGGTCAGAGGAGGTCACCAAAGCGTTCTCCTCCATCAAGTCGCATTTCGCCAGTGCTCCCCAATCTTACATCGCCCCGATGTCGATAAACTGTTTATCTTAGAGGTGGATGCCTCTTCTGTTGGTGCTGGAGCAGTCCTTTTTCAAAAGGATGCCCAGGGTCGAAGCATCCCTGCTTCTTCTTTTCCAAAACCTTTACACCAGCAGAGAGGAATTATTCCATCGGAGACAGGGAGTTACTGGCTATGAAGTTGGCCTTCTCCGAGTGGCGACATCTTCTGGAGGGGGCTCGCTTCCCCTTCCAAAGTGTTCACTGACCACAAGAACTTGGTGTATTTGCAGACATCCCAGCGGCTAAATTCCCGTCAGGCCAGATGGTCCTTATTTTTCTCCTGGTTCCATTTCACCCTCCATTTCCTCTCCGGTGAGAAGAACATTCGCGCTGATGCTCTATCCCGCTTCGTGGTGTCCTCTGAGGAGGTGGGGAAAGGAGCCTCGGCTGATTGTCCCCACAGAAAGTCTAAGAACGTGGCTCCGGTTTCGCTTGAGTCTGTGCCTCCGGGCAAGACTTTTTGTGCCCACCAATTTGCGACCGGAAGTACTCTCTTGGGCACATTCGTCCAGGGTGGGTGGACAATTTT